>CM060929.1:518288208-519538208 GCA_030765085.1 Allium cepa | reverse complement strand
TTTCTAATTCAAATTCAATTAAAATCAACTTATATATATGTATACACTTAAACACACCCATATTTAATTTGTTTAAAAATAAAGAAAATTTTCCTATTTAAAATCTACTTATATATATATATATATATATATATATATATAAACCATCATTATTATTTGTTTTAAAAGAAAAATTTGTCAATTTCAAGTAATTATATTAGGAGATTATCAAGTAAATATTTATCCATATATAAATATTTATTATCAACTTTATTTATTTAATTTATAAATCAGTATTTCTAAAAATTAACCCAGTTAATTATCAATTAACAGTTACTTCAAAATTCGGGTAATCACTGCTATTGTCATCAAAACCATCATGTTAAGAACTACCAAACATAACATAATGGTCAACTACCAAAACTTCCAGAACTCGTGCGCCTGCAGCATCTCCTTTTACCTCTCCAGCTGCAACTTCAGCTTGCATCATATTCACAAAAAAATGATACATTGCTCCCATGTCCACTTGCGGGACTCCAGCACTTACATTCTCCACTTGCGCCTGACCTTGGGTCCTCCTTATACTATGTCTGGCATTGCCTTCGGTGCCCTCCCCTCTTGAGTTAACTCTTCCTCTTCTACCTTCCATATCTGTAATTATTCCCGATCTACTCATTTAAGAGTACCCGAAATAACAAGAAGCAAAGAAAAATCATGATTCAGACAACAGTCTAGTGTGAGGGGTAGGAAATCTCAAATACTATAAAGTCGATATACTTGGACAAATGGTATGGAAAATCATACCTAACTGTCCCTACATCCATAGAATTAGCACGTGACACAAAACATATGATACTCTACATTGCGATCATCATGGTGTACCATAGATCAAAGTGCTTACGAGTGTCTGACTATCTACATCGATAACATCTGCATCATGTGACATCCCTAAGGTGATAAATAACCAAAGCAAACATAGCATCCATCATCCATCCTCACATTCACTCACTCGGTGCGTTAGAATCATGATAGCTCACCTAAGCCATCATGTCGAGGACTTTACTATGCATCGCGATAGTCAACGTCCTGGTTTCACGATACCTTAACCCATGTCACTCAGTAGGCCAGGAACTAGACAAGTCATCACATTAGCTTGAGGTAAAAAGACCTCTCATCTAAAGATAGGGAGCCATCACACTATAGGTGCATAACCCACTTTACGAGTACTCTGGGAACCCTCGAGTATCAAAAATCCCTTTGCACACATCGTCCATAGCAGAGCTCATCTTGGAACTATCCTTACAACTCCCGTCTGAAGTTGTCGTGGTTGAGTACTATTCTAGACAGCCATCATTAGTCATAGAATATCATCGTTTATCCTATAATCATCCTCCAACCATTCCTTCAATCCGGCTCATAATCGCCTACTCTACATCTCGAAGTACAATTATCCATCATTAAAGCCATCACCTCCCATCATGGAATCATCATCGTCGAATTACGTGTCGTTGTCAAAAATCATCACCAAAACTTATGGTTCGGTATAGACCGAGCCTTTGCTTAAAAAATTGAATGTGCAACTCAAAGCAAGCTTGTGTAAGGAGACCTGAAGCAAACGTGTAGACGGCTCTTAGCAATTGCCCTTAGGACTCGAAGTAAGCATGTGAATGACTCAAAGCCACCTTACAAATTTCCCTCATCGATCCATCACCACCGAACCATAAATCCTGATCCATCATCACTGATTCATCCTATGACCGACCCCACACTTAAAAACAACTAAACCATGCTTCACTACATAAAACCCTAGGTAACACCCTTAATTTTTAATAACACTATTCAGAAGATTTAATTAGTAAATTAAATAGAATAATGTAAATCTTAAAGTGATAAGAGGATTGAGATTTAAACAAATATTTAGAGGTCGAGCTTAATTAAATAAATGGGATATGAATGGTTATACATGTTAATTAATTAACACAAGGGTACTAGGTTAATTGCCGCCCTATATTTTCATTACCCCTATATTCTCGTTCCTTATACCATTCATTTTCATTTTATAAAAAGCAAACAAACGTAAGAAAATAAAAAGTATAGCCGGCCATTGCTAGGAGAAAAAGGAGAAGAAAAAGTCAAGTAAAGCTAAGGATTCAAGATAGAAGGATTAATCTCAATCAAATCTCAAATTCCTTATCCTAATCAAGGTGAATAATAATCTATATTGTCTCTATTTTTTATGATCATTTGTTTTCGGGTTTAAGATTAAATCCATTTTAATGATGTTTTCGATGATGATATGCTTGGATTATAACATGTATGATTTAAACAAAATTGTTGAAATATTATATGATACGGTTTTAAGGGTAAAACTGAATAAAATTAATTTCGAAATCTATGAGAAAATTTTATGTCATGTAAAATATGATTTTGGAGTAGAGTTTAATTTTTTGTAATTTCCAAGATATTGAAGATTTAATATGAATTTTCAAAGGAAAATATTATAATTGGGTTTAAAATTTTATTTCAATTATTTTACGAAGAATTAGGGTCTGGAATTTTTATATGTTAGATAACATATTGAAAGTGAATTTCTATCATTTTTTGGATTTTTCCTAATTAATTTCTTATAGAAATAAAATTATTTTAGATGAATGACTTATTGTTTTATTGGTTTTGTTTAATGGAAGGGATTATTTACTAAATTAATCCTTGTTGAGATCTGAAATTATGCGGTAATTATTTTTGGAAAGAATTTGAAAAGTTATGGCAACCAATCACATGTTTATAAGTAGGTGGGTTAGTTAGAAAGTATTTGCTTTAATTGGCATTAAATCAGTATTTACCTAGAATAATGGGATCTGCCTCTTTCAAAAGACCTTTCGATCTTATGCTTCCACCTTCGATTAAGTCGAAACCGACCAGGTTGAAACCAAATAAGCCAAAACCAATACATAAGGTATCAATCATTGGTACGTAGTGGAATGGAAAAAGGCGGGAAGGCATGGTTTCGGAATGTATCTTTTGACAGGGATGATACCTTTGTTCTACTTTCAAATGATAAGCGCCTGCTTTGTTTTAATAAAAAAATTCAAAAGGGTCTTCTAAGTGGCTTTCAAAGAGAGTTGCCATCATTTAGTTTAAAGTGTAAGCTTTCGAACGAGTTCCTTTATTTATAGAACTATGCTCTCGAAAAGGGTGGTTTTGACGCAGATGAAACCTTGATGTTGTTCTTTTGCCTTTCGAATGCATTGAAGTCATCAATGCTTTCGAAAGGTAGCCATTGTTTTAAACCTGTACTAAACCACTTCCTAAAAGCTTTCGATTGGGTTCAAGGGTTTCGAAGTTAACCTTCAGATGTTATATTTAAATGCTTTGAACATTCGAAAGGATGGTTCCAAAGCCATCAATTTTCCCTAAACAATTTTATATAAAAATTAAAGGTTTTGAAAGAGGCACTTTCGCTTGTATTCACTTAGACCCAATAATTATGTTTTGAATTAAACCTAATGGTTTCGAAAGTAGTACTTTCATATGGTATCGATGTTATGCTTCTATAATTGAATGGTTTTATTTTAATACATTCAAAATGTTTTGAAAGAAAGGATTTAAAGTGTTTTGAAAGGCAGGTGTATAGAGTTTGAAAAAAATATTTTAATGCTTTTGAAAGGAATTTTTCCAATGGTTTCAAAAGTAATGATTAAAGGTTTTGAAAGCGTTAGTTTTTAAAGCAAATAACCCAAACTCATTTTTTAAAAAAACCATGGCATAATAAAAGAGTTTTGAAATGGTTTTAAACATGGAGTTTTTAAAGAAGTTTTCCTTGATTAATAGGTTAAGGGGATTAGCCAAGTGTTATATAAAATGATTTCAAGGATATTAAACCATAGGTGTTGATATTATTATGTTATTATGCTTACTTCTTCATACACACACACACACACTGCAATGGACCCATAACTGTATTTTGGAAAAGGAAAGAATAACCAGCTTGGTTGATCCAGTAGTGAATATAAATTGGATTAACTCCTGAATGAGTATAATTACATCCAAGAGGTTAGATAGACCAGAACGTAGGATGCCTAAATATTGAAGTTGTCAGATAGACAGGTTCATAGTAAACCCATGAAAGCATGCTTAGGAAAAGTTATTGGCAGGGGCTAAAATGTTCATAGTAAACCCATGAAAACTATGATTAGAGTGAGTTATTGGCGGGGGCCAACAGGTTTGTAATGTACCCACGAAAACTATATCCTAATTAAGTTATTGACGGATGTCAATAGGTTCCTAGTCAACTAATGAAAACTAGGATAAGAGGAAAGTTATTGAAGATACTAATAGGTTCAGGGAGAAACAATGAAACAATGAAGTTATTAGTAGGGGCCAATAGGTTTCTAGTGATCCCATGAAAACTATGAAATCGGAAAGGGAATCCGTAAGTGTTAAACAAGTTATTAGTCGGCCCATGAAAACTAATAGATTAATAGTGACCCTAGAAACTATAACTAAGACGGGTAGTCAGAATGAACGGGGATGAGAAATCCTGAATTGATTTACTTGTCTGCATATCATCATAATATTTTGAAATGTTACATTTTTAACCATTATGGATGTAGGAGCGCAGTATACAGTTTTAGGATACTAGTGAGGGGAAAACCCATTTCACTAAGCGGCGGGGTCCCACTAGATATCTAAATGGTTTGAGATGGTAGATTATTATTCATACTAGGCTTTATGTCTGACTTGAATTTTATGTTTTTCCTTTAAACTCTCGGGTGCTCAATTGATTTTGAGTAGCTCGAGAGTTAAGGTTTTCAGGTACCTCTTTAAACGAATAAGCTTCTGGAGATGTGCAGAAGGCATGATAACTATTTAGCATTCTTTTCTATTTTGATTATGCTGTGATTTTGTTGTAAAGGCAAAGATGTTTAATTTCCTAGTTATATACTCTGATTATCCAGTGGGGTAACTTCATATGTCGCTCTTGGCGTATGTTGTGATAATTATATTTTCTCTAAACGTGGTTCTCGTATTGGGATTATGTAATGAATTTGAAATGCTTTGAAATATAATGAGAATGTTATTTGTTGATTTTGAAAATTTTCCATATCCATGTGCTTTTGTTATATCAATGCATTTAATATTACCGTATTTTGTCGTCAAGTATTAATAACTATGGATGACTGCAGCATCCATATCCATTAGTTTGGGCCTTCAAGTAGAAGATGTTACTGTTTATACCAAAATTTGGTACAACACTCTTTAGGTGTGTTTAAAGAGATAAAATGAAGAATATACATGGAAAATGAGGAAGATCTAACAAACACACCAATCGATAAACAGGAAAAACGCAAAGAAACATACAGATTTAAAGTGGTTCGACATATGGCCTATGTCCATTATGAAATGGCTGATTTTTATTGATTTTTTTCTTGCTGGTTACAATGAGTTACAATAGTGGAACTAGAGTATAATAGTAATTTCGACAGAGTCGGGACGTAGAAGAGCCAAAGGTCCTTTTTCAGTAGCTCCTAGGCTACTATTTATAGGCGTAGGCAGCAAATATCTCGCGCAGATCTCGAAAGACCGCTTATTTCATGTGGGTGGGCCCACGTGATCGATCCTTAGTTGTTTGGACTCGATCCGTGATAGATACGAATGGAATTCGTATCGATCGACATTTAGCTCAAACGATTCGAGATCAATCATGAACATTCCTGAGGTTGCACGCAAGCTCCTGTGAAAATTTGATGGTATTTGGAATTATAGATCTCGAGTTATGATCGATGCAATTTTGAATTTGTTGAAGGCTACTAAGTTCGCATCGCTTCTATTCGCGTCGCTTCTGTTCGCATCACTTCCGGGCACGTGATGAACGATGATATGGCACTAACTTTTAGGATTGATCTGCTTTTTATGCCGAGTGACCGAGTCAACCATCTTTAGTGTTCTCTTCATATCGATCATTTGAGGCTCTATTCATATCGATGCTCATAGGCCACTTCGCATCGTTGGCAGGAGGTCACTTCGTATCAATACGAACCCGTGCACTTCATATCGATAACATAAATGCTACTTCGTACCGATCATTTCATAAATCTTTCGTATCGATGTCTTTAGTGTCATGTTTTCATATCGTTTGTTGGTGGCACATTTCGTATCGATTGTTGACTGATCGATACGAAC
Source organism: Allium cepa (assembly GCA_030765085.1). Classification (NCBI taxonomy): domain Eukaryota; kingdom Viridiplantae; phylum Streptophyta; class Magnoliopsida; order Asparagales; family Amaryllidaceae; genus Allium; species Allium cepa. Next base: position 519,532,046 of record CM060929.1, on the reverse strand, counting down.
TGTGAAAATGATGATCAGTACGAACAGTGCATAAGTGAAAGCGATACAAATTCTCTTTAGGTGATGGACACAAAATAGAGCGGATGTGATGGATATGAAGTGGAATAGGTATGATGGATGCGAAATAGCGGTCTCTGAATCGATACGAAGCAATGCATGCTCGATGGATATGAAGGATGCCGCTTTGGATGGATGCAAACGATGATGATTTTGATGGATGCGAACGAAGCCTGCAAGCTCGAATGGATACAAACGAGATTATTACTTGATTTTTCATCGATCATATCTTGAGCATACGAACCCCGATGGACTTGAAATTTGGAATGTTGGCTTTCATAGCGTTGCTTGTCATGTCATATCAATTGTAGCTTGATTCGAACTTGGGAAAAATTCATCAGTATCTAAAGTGTACCTATGTACGATTGATCTTTGGGACGGACCGTCTTCAGTTTCTAGTCAATTCCTTGGTATCACGGCCTTGCCAAAAGGCAGGACAACATTTGCCCATCAAAGTACGTCATGTATAACATGATGTGCTTTGAAAAGCTATCGCCTTCATTTCGAAAAGTGCCATCTAACTTGTTGAACAGTTGTTGTTTTCTCAATGAAAGATGCAACCTTCGATTGATCTTTGGTAATACAAATAACAAACTTTTGACTGCCAATTGTTGTACTATGCACTGTTGTAATCGAGTATTGAATGATAGCAAGTTGTTTTTCATTGTTGTAATTGCCATCAGATGAGCATTCAACTCCTTGTGAGTTTTGAAAATTGGATGTTAGTCTGACATACATGCACGTATGTTAACCTGACTCCCGTTAATGTTCATACATTCATGGGTCATTGTCAGTTCTGTTTTTTTGCATCGAATCTCTTATCGATCCTCTTCTGAATCGATGTGAATTCGAGTTGTAATGACGCTTGATGGTCATTTGTAGAGTATCTCCTCGTATCGATTCTCGCCTCGATCGACTTTGAGAAGCTGAAAAATCTTCTTCGTATCGATGGTGATCAACACGAATTTGGTTGGAGTCTCAATGTAGTTTGTACCGATGGATATAAATCTCAAAGTCTTTGAATAGAGGGATACGAAACTGGCATTTCGTATGATGGAGTGCTAATGGGATGGAATTGTCTAAACATGTTTCTGATGTCTTGCTCGTATCGATGAATATAAATTTTTGTGGGCTTTAGGTTAATGGACACGAACAAAACATTTAGTATTGATGGTTGTGACTCCCGGCGATCTCCAAAATGATGGATGCGAATAGTTCAATTGGTTCCTAAAATATCATTCATATCGGTGGGCTGATGGATATGGAACAGCGTTTTTGTATCGATGAATATGAAGGTTTCAGGTAGGCTTGCATGGCATTGTTCGTATCGATTGAACTCTAACCGTTTCAACCGGTCCACGCCACTGGGATACGAATCGTTTTTCCTTTTGCGTTCAAGTCCATATAAATACGCTTAGGACTTAGAAAATTTTCCACTTGCTTTCACTCTTACATACCGCTTTCGTATCGATCAGGGAAAAAGAGAAAAAGAAGTTGCCTTCGTCTTCTAACCATTTAACTCGTTAACACCTCGAACCAACTGCTCTAATTAGGTAATTAACCCATAAATCCACATCGAAACGATGAGATTCGAGTTCGATTGCCAACCCACATTCGTGGCCGATTCCGGTGGTGTCGAGATCGGAGTTAGACCGGAGTGAGGTCGAGGAAGGTCGAGATGGCACTTATGTTGCTTGGAGAAGAAGAAGTGTAGAGGGATATTACGGAATTGCTCATATCGATGATGGATGAAGGACGAACTCACATCTATTATGGAAAGTGAGTGAGTTCGTATCGATCAAGCATAATGGATCTTCGTATCGATGAATCAGGTAGTTTGTATCGACTAATGATGGTAATTCGTCGATCCAAAGTGATCAATACGAGGACTCGGATCTAGCAATCGATACGCGTAACAACCCGTATTTTTAGCTATTTTTAATTATTAAATTTAAGGTGATTATTGAATGAAAATGTTTATTACTGTAATTTGTTGAATAATTTAATATTGAAAATTATTTGAATAATTAAGTTTTGAATTTAATATAATAAAAAGATGATGTTGTAAGTTGATTTAAATTTTATATAAACAACAATCAAGATTGTAAATATTTAAAATTGGGTTTAAACGTGAATAATTAAATTTGAAATTTTGTATTGTAATTAACGAGTAAAAATAGCCATTTCGGCAACTATCTCGGATTTCGACGAAACAAGTTTCATCGGATCCGTAATAGTGAATTATTATTGGATTTCAAGTTTCGTAGCGATCGGAATTGCCGTTTGGTCGTGTGAGCTTGAAACGCGTAGAAATCAATTTAAAGGAATTTGATAAAATAGATTGACTATGAAATGCTATCTTCCACATACGATCGAATTAGGCCTCAAAACTAGTACCATTGCGTCTGGAATGGGAGTAAAACATTATAAACGCCTGGCGGCACGTCTTGATTGAAGTTTGGACAATTTTGGACCTAACTATATAAATATGCATGCAAATCGAGACAGTTTTATTATTCTTTTAATCTCTGAAACCCTAGCCATCACTTTCTTTTAATGGCTGAAAATTCACCAACTTCCCTCCTCAATATATCTCAATCCGTTCAACGGAACAAAAAAATTCCAAAAGCAAAGTTGTAGATTTCGGCGAGCTCTTCAAATGCATATAGTTGATTGTTGGTAATACGTCACAGATTCGCCATCTGGCTTTGAATGTCATGCATATTTTCACATTTTTCGAGAGAACGGCAAAGGCTTGGGGCGTGGCATTTGAAGTGAAAGGAGAGCGGGCCGAGGCGCTTGCGTAGGTATGAGTTGATCGTCGTCTGGTCGCTGGAAACGACGTGCACCTCAAAGGTTTTTTGCATATTCATGGGTTCGAACGTGCGTGAACGAGAGATGATGGTAACGTATATTTTTTCTTAATTATTTTATATTAAAAAATTCAAATGTTCTAACTTGAATAAATTTTGCATACGAGCTCGGATTCACATGCGGTTTTCTCCATTGCAATCGTATCGAAATTTCGGAGAACTTGGAACGGGTTTGGTCGAGTTTTGAGACTGTTTAAATTTGGGTATTTGAATTTTAAATCGTCGATAAATCAAAGGTGGGTGTTTATACGCTCACAATTGACTAAAATAATTTTTTGTTAGTTAAATTATATCCTAAAGTGATATGAAATTTATTTACTTTTGTTTGGTAGGTTTATTTATCATTTATATTGATATATGAATTAATTGATAGAGTTTAAATTGACCGTTAAAATAAATTTAAATTTAATTGGCAGTATTATAATCGATATTGATAATTATAAAATTGTTGTGAATTATATTGACTGTATGGATGATTAGTTGTGATGGATGCTATTGGTTGTTAATTTGGATGTTTATTTATTTTAATATTTCATGTTATCATCCTGTATATAATTTATAGTATATAACACTGTAAACTGAATTATTTCGAATAAATTAAGAAATAGATTGAAATTATATATACCGATGACATCTATTTGGATTTAAATAATACATGTCCATCCTTGAAATTAAGTTGAAATAATTATCCACTTGGCCATAGGTTAGAAAATTTTATAGGGACACCAGGTTGGTTAAATTAAATGATTTTAAAAGTTGTTTTGAAATTATTTAAATGAATTGATTTTTAGAATAAAATCAAATTTATGGAAATTTAATTATTTTGAATTGGAGCTCGAAATGTTGGAATTTAAACTTGATAAACGAGATTGTTTAATTAATCGAAGTTTAAAATTTTAAGTTATAAACGAAATATGTCGTAAATTTTAGAAATGGATTTGTTTTAAAAGATTGGACTTTTATTCGAACTTTGAATATTTCTAAGAGAAAGTGATATGAAATGATATTTCAAATTTTAGTTTGGAATTGAATTATAATTGAAATTTTGGATCTAAATTTAATATTGAAGGTAAATTTGATTTAAGTATTTAAATCGATATTTGAAATTGGAATTTAAATTAATTTGGAATTGAAATTAATTTGGAATTGAAATTGGAATTGAAATTAATTTGAGATTGGAATTTGAATTAATTTGAAATTGGAATTTAAACTAATTTGAAATTGGAATTTAAACTAATTTGGAATTGGAATTGAAAATTAATTTGGAATTGAAAATTAATTTGAAATTGTGATTTAAATTAATTTAAAAAAGGAAACTGGAATTGAAATCGAAATTTATGTGGAATCGAAATTATTCGAGTTGGAATCGAAATCGAATCGATTAAATCGAACTAGAATTTGGAATTTATTTGGGTAGGAAATTGGGAGTACACGACGTTTTCCATGTGTCGCGCTTGTGGAAGTGTCTACACGACACGATATTTATGATCGAGCCGAGTCAGCTAGAGGAGGTAGCATAGAAAGGAAGTCACTCGTGGTTATGCACCTACCATATCCTTGAGCATGACACAAAGCGATTCCGCAATAAAGTTATTAAGCCTGTTAAGGGCCGGTGGGGAGACGACCCAATGGAGAGTACATGAGAGCCAAAAGAGAAGATCCAAGCTACCCATCTAGAACTCTTTTTGGTATGTTTCCATTTATTTAATATGTATATTCTGCTCATACGCTTAGGCTTTAACTTAGTGTACCCCGTAGACGGGGATGTTTGGATGCTAGGAATGCTTACGAACATGTCATTACGACATGTTTTGGACGAAGACAACTAATGGATGTATTTATGATTGATTTTTGCATATATAGACAAATATTTTCTGGTTAGCATGCACTCACACCATCGCTTATTCTATTTTACCAAGTTACATGCATATGATTATTGCATATGGATTGAATGGTTGAGCATACATATAGAACTGCATGTATATTTACATAGGATGTTACATATATTTGGATACTTGACATAAGCACTTGCATTCCAGGAGGTTGACTAGGCTAGATAGCCACCAAATTTATGCATTAGCATATATTCATATGCATTTTATGCCTATATGTACATATTGCACTAGAAATTTGAACTAAGGACAATGGTTGCCAATGGATGATGGCTAAATAGATAGTTGTAAGTATTAATTTCCGTATGTATGAGTTGCATTTTTCCATCCTTGAAGGAACGTAATCCTTTTAAAGGAGAAAACGTAACATCCCACTAAAATTAACCAAAAATTTAACAGAAGAAATTAATTTAATTATAATAAGGTTAAAGGTGTAATTTTCATAAGCGTTCGAATTTGTCTATGAAACTTACACTATTGCGTTCGTATCGATTTTCTAAACAATTTATACATACAGTTTTGTAATCGGACTCGTATGAAAAAGTTATTAAAGTTTAAATATCCGAAATCGGAAATAATTAAAATATGTATATAAGGGAAAAAGTTTATATTAGGAAAGTTCAACTGGTCAACACCTTGGTTGGGACCGGTCGACCCCTAGTAGTTGACAACCGCAAACCAAGCGGTCGACCATTCGAGCTGTTTCGACTAGGGTTTTCCTAGGCCGAACGACCTGGATTTTGTATAATTTAATCTAATGGTCCAAGTTGATTTTTACATATATATAAATATTAACCACAAATCCTAATCATTTACCGCCAGTACGTCCAAACTTTGTCTCTCTTCCAAATCTCTCAGTCTCCTCAAAATTTATGAAACAAGATAAAATAAAAAAAAATTGAAGATACAAATCATACAAGAAAGTGGGATCGACAAATCAAAGAGGAGGCTATTCAAGGCAGATTATGAGAGGAAAAAGCTAATAAAAGGTGAGCGGGTTTCTTATTAACCATGTTAACTTATATGTAATCGAATTTATCTATACGCCTATTTGATCTAGAAATTTATAATTAATTCTGAGATATTGTTTATCTAGTAACTGTAACTAATTGGAAATTTGATAAGAATCTAAACCCTATGAATATGACCCATGTTTCATTTAAATTTGGTTAAAGTAAAATTTGTAAAATAAGTAGATTTAGATTAATTTTAATATTAACACACCCTTTTTGTTCAAATTGAATATTGAATTTCATATCGATACCCTATTGAATCCAAACCTGAGTTAATTTGATTTGATGATTCGAATACACCTATGAAATTACGAAATGGTTAAAAACTGAAATTATTTGAATTTTTGATTCAACGAAATAGGATTTATAGTTGAAATTGCACAAAAAAGGTAAATTAATTGTTAAAACAAACGAATAAAAATTAAATGCCAGTTTATGTTAAATAAAATCGAGGTCGACATTGTAGGATTGATTTCACCCTAGAGAGGGGTGAATAGGGTGATACTAATAATAATAACAATTGATGCAGAAATATATAAAATAATAGCAGAATAATAAGAGCAGCAATAGAACAACACAAATTTACCCAGCTTCGGCAAAAGCCTGCCTACATGTTGCCCCCAAGGTTTCTACTAGAAATTAAGTAGTCAGATGCTTACACACATAAACTTACGACACTTGCTATCGACTAACCTAGCTCTTTGCTCAAAACCCTACCACAACCTAACCGTTGAGTTGTGAATTCTCGAACTACACCACCGTAGTTCGTAACCTAGTCACATGACAAGAAAAATTACACAATTTAAAATGAATTCAAAAATAAAAACTAAAACTAAAACTAAAAACACTTAAATCCCTAAACAGAGAATAAGCCTAAATAAACATAGAGGGATGGCCACTAAGAAATTAAAAGAAACAACACCTCCCCTTATCTTGTTTTACTTTACTTTGATCGACTATCTTATTTCCTTGTAATGTCTTCTTTGTTCCTCTTTGAGAAAATTAGGGATTTGCTGAATATTGAATTTCATATCAATACCCTATTGAATCCAAACCTAAGTTAATTTGATTTGATGATTCGAATACGCCTGTGAAATTACGAAATGGTTAAAAACTAAAATTATTTGAATTTTTGATTTAACGAAATAGGATTTACAGTTGAAATTGCACAAAAAAGGGAAATTAATTGTTAAACAAACGAATAAAAATTAAGTGCCAGTTTATGTTAAATAAAATCAAGGTCGACATTGTAGGATCGATTTCACCCTAGAGAGGGGTGAATAGGGTGATACTAATAATAATAACAATTTATGCGAAAATATATAAAATAATAGCATAATAATAAGAGCAGAAATAGAACAACACAAATTTACTCAGCTTCGGCAAAAACCTGCCTACATGCTGCCCCCAAGGTTTCTACTAGAAATTAAGTAGTCGGACGCCTACACACGTAAACTTGCGACACCTGCTACCGACTAACCTAACACTATGCTCAAAACCCTACCACAACCCAGCCGTTGAGTTGCGAATTCTCGAACCACACCACAGTAGTTCGTAAACTAGCCACACGACTAGAAAAATTACACAATTTAAAAGGAATTCAAAATAAAAACTAAAACTAAAAACAATTAAATCCCTAAATAGAGAATAAGCCTAAATAAACATAGAAGGCCGGCCACTAAGAAATTAAGAGAAACAACGTCTCCCTTTATCTTGTTTTACTTTACTTCGCCCGATTATCTTATTTCCTGTGTAATGTCTGCTTCGTTCCTCTTTGAGAAAATTAGGGATTTGTTGTTATTGAAGCTGCCGCTTGATTGTTGATCGATTATAGTGGCTACTGCATTGATTGGCTTCGTCAATCGATCTCTAGCTTTACTTCATTTGGCTGCTTCAATTTCTTGAGTTCGACTGTATATAATTTGGTATGTGAATTTTTCCCGTTTACTTCCTTTGTTGTTTTGCTTTGGCTCGAACTCGATTCGAGTTATTGATTTGGGATTTAATTTGAATCTTGGCTCTGTGATTTTTTACTTTAACTCAAATGATTTAGCTGCCGATAATGTAACTGGGTTTTATAAGGATCGAACCCTAAATTATCATTTGTTTTTATTTTGTTTGAATTCTTCACGTTGATATGCTTGGCCACTGATTTTCGATTGAATGATCTGATTTCTGGATCGTCATTTCTGGATCGTCATTTCTGGGTCGTCATTTGTGGTTCGTCATTTGTGATTCATCATTTGTGGTTCGTCACTTTTGGATCGGCATTAGTGTTGATGGGCCCAGATCATTCAGGAAGCCCGGTAACTTAGGTTTTTCCTATAAATATAGCATGTGGGACTTCAAAAAATGGATTTGAATCTGTTCCCCTTCCTCTTCTCCACTAAGGCTACTCTGCCATTGTTGTTTTAAAAAAAATCTAAATTGTTAACGGTGCTGGATTTTCATATCAATAAAAAGGAAATTTCTGGAGTGGACGTAGGCCGGAGTTAGCTGAACCACTATAAATCCTATGTTAATCATGCTTTCTTTTTAATTTTCACATTCACACTCTCTACATACATTTTATCTGTGACTATGATTTGGTGCTTTCATCTGGATTTGGGTGTTAGTGACCAATTTTAGCGCTAACATTTAGTGATAGCTCTGACCATGTCTTTATTAGCAGTTTCTTGTATTGAAGTTTGGTTCTGGCCATTGCACTTGTATTCGAACTGGTCTATGTTGCATCCCTTGTCGTCACTACACTGTGTCTTGATTGAAGCTTCACTTATCATTACATATATATGTATACATTTCTAAATGCATGCATATCCTCTTTCCTCTTTGAATGCTTGCATTTGAACTTGTGTGTTCTTTATTTTAATTACAGTCTTGTTGAAAGGCGGCTATCATGTTGCTTTGAACTTTTATCCTGTTGTCATTTGAAATGACCTGCCTCGAGTTAGAATGGTTTGTTTCATATTAGTTCATGTGTACTTATGTCTCTTGGCAGAAATTCGAGATGTTGAGGCAGTGCACATGTGTACGTGTACACATGTGTATATGCTGGCTCTAGTGCATTTGAAACTTTGTGACTTGTATTTCATATTGCACCTGAGTTGAATCCAGCCGCTTCTCAGGTTTGACCTTGTGCTCACATGTTCCTACTGTTTTAACAAGTGTATATCGGTGTGCATGGCCCTGTGGCATGTACAGTGATATGCTGTGCATGTTACAAGCTGTTCATGTAAGATGAATTCAAAATAAATGACGACAAACAACCCAAATAACTGAAGCAAATAAAATTTTCAAACACGCACTTTTACTGTACACTGCAAAATATTTCTTTTTCAATTTTACCGCGTTAGTGTTTATTTTGCAGATAACTCAGATGTTGGATTCACATTGGAACAAAGTTGAAGATAAAATATGAGTGAATAAGTGATATATAGTGAGGTGAACATTGTAACGTGAAATTTGTAATGTAATCGAAATTTTATTATAATTGAAAATTATGTATATATAGTGAGAGCTCAAATTTGTGTCATTCAAAATTGTAATAAAATATTTGTTTGAATAAAATATTTATTTGAATTTAAATTCTATGTTATTTATTTTATCCAGCAAATATTTATTTAATTATGTGAAAAATAAAATAGTACAATAACAGATACTTTAAATGAATATATATATATATATATATATATATGTTTATGATCATCAAACAAAAATCATATACTAGCATATTCAACAGACATGCTTAATATAGTCGCTCGACCACTATAGCAGCCGACGGTCGATCGGTCATCGAATTTTAGGCGTAGATTGAACCTCGACCTAAGGCCCAATTTTATAGATTTATATTATATATATATATATATATATATATTAGTAGGGAAATTATTTACATAATTCTCGACTTTTGGATGTTATAGGACAAAAAAGATGTGTATGCTAGAAATTAGACCTAGAAACTATTCATTTGGCAAATTCGATATTCGACAAATGCAATTCAATCACAAGTGGCACTCACAATAGGTTCCTCGGGGATGCGCAATACTGTTGGCTTGCATAGGTTCCTCGGAGCATACAGCAATTAGGACGCAATATTGTTGGTTGGTGCTCGACACAATGCAATAAGTGGCATTGCCATTGAGCTTGGATATAGATGCAACAGACCCTAAGACATCTTCGATGTAAGTTGGCATTGCGAGCTCCTTTCAATGCGTAAGAGATATGCTATAGTCGTAGTTTGGGAAATGTAGTCCCAAGGGTGATATTGTATGTGATCCTGTGATAGGAATGTCCCAAAGGTAATTAGTTCAACCCATCATTGATTTGATGTTGATTAGTTATTCAACCGTAGTGTAAACCTTTGCAAGATATTTAGATTTTAGGTGTACTTAGAGCTATATTTCTTAGATTAATGAAACCAACCTTAGTTAGTAGTTCACAAACACAAGCGGGACACCCTAGGTCACAATTATTATAAATGAAGTCAATTGCATGTGATCACCATATATTAGTGATATAACTTATTGACCAGACTTTTCTCTGATCCGCTCATTTCCATTTTCCCCCACCACAAGAGGATAGAGTAGCAGGGGATTGGTCTAGATCTAATAGGTGGAAGAGTGAGCTTGGCATTGCATCGCATATTACTCTTCATCACTCTCCATGTAACTATGTATCGAATCTAAAAATTATCAAACTATATGCTGTTATTTTGTGAACTCTGGATTTTGACTGCGAATATTTAGAGAAGCTGTTTTCTAAGATATTTTCTAAGATGGTTATTTTCTGCATTTATATTTTACTATCTTCCCCTGTGAGATCTAAAGGTGTAGAATGTCTTATATTTTATCCTTACAATCTCAGTCTTTGTAGTGAAAATAAAAACTAACAGCTCGCATTTCTTGGCACAACGTGGGTCCGAAAGTCACCCCAGGCTTTGGTTCGGTATGTTTGAAAATGTAGATTGTTATGTAGTTTTTGTCTAATCTTTTTTCGTTTAAGTTATATTATGGTATTATAAGCTGAAACAAAGTGTAATTATTTTGACTGATACGAGTTTCCATGATTCACAATTTCTATTATAAAATACTAAAACCAAAAATGATTATCCAATCCGTGCTTAGATTATAAGAGCAATAAGTCCAAATACTTTACTTATTTCATGATTGACGGAAACCATGCAGAAAATAAATTTCACTAGATAAAAAAGGGAGCACGAACTCTCATGCGTGTAACTTGAGTTCTCTATTAATAACCTGAAAAAGAGGGTGGAACTTACATGTTGGAATGATAATATAAAATATGTTCATTCTAATGATGAAATGATGCACATAGTTAGTTTTCTATCAACCGAAGGTTTTATCATGAAAAAATGATGTGAAACCAAATTACGAATCACAAAGAAGTGTATTGATAATTGATATATTGGTTAGAATTTAAACATGAGGCAAATTATTAAACATCTACATAGTTTGTTTATATTCAAATTTTTTTTTCAAGAAAACTTATACGGGTTAGAAGAGATGAACAAAACTTCTAATTCAAGATTTTATGTATAGGGTTTGGAATTTTAAAACCTTTGTTATACAAATAGGAATGAGGCACAAAGAATGAAGATGTAAACGTGAAATAATTTATCGTGTCGAAGACTAATGAACCAGAATAGTAATGGGTTGAATTCACATATGGCAGTTTCAATTTTTGGGTAGGACCCAAATTTTTAATTTTGACTTTTGTAATGAAAGAAAATAAATTTTCAAGTGTGACTTTGGCCATATGTGATGCATATGTGCATACACCACTCCTTGGCTATGTAGTTTCAATACTAACTGATTGCATGATGTGTCATAAACCTATTGAATATAGTTTGAGAGTTATTCAATTCAACCTTAAATAATTGGCCACAAGTTGAATAAGGAGGTCGATTGAGTGGGGACGATCAATTGAGAGTGTGCAAGCTCATTTGAATCCATATAGAGAAAATAATCAAATATAATGCATCGACTTACTCCCACTTAGGGAAGCCGACCGTAAGGAAAATTACTTAGCACCATAATATGATTTTCAACCTATATAAGGAGAACATGTCAACCAAACCATTCTTCCCCAAATAAGATCAAATTCGAGTCAACTCGTTCAAATTAAAGATCCACATATCAAGGAAGATATTTAGAGATGTTTGGCTAATATTTTTAGCATCCTACATATCTATAAATAACCAAATTGTAAAAAAAAATAAGTTTTTCGTTTTTATTTCACATGAAGCACTACCGAAACCTCACTCTAAATGCCTAGAATTCAGTTTTAGCCGTTGAAATCTTTTTCAACGCATTGCATCGTGAATTCGATAATAAAAATATAAGTGGACATAAATATGGTTAGCGATTAAATAGCTATAAAATTCTCCATGTTCTTTTCTCTTTACATTTTTATTATTGTTAGCCTTTTTTTTAAATTGGTTACTTAAGCGGTAGTACATAGTTAGACTACAAGTCTTGAGTAGTATATGACATACTATAAGTCAACAATGTCCAATGGTTCAAATTATGTACTATGTAAGATTCGAAACTTTGACCCTATGGACCAAAATCAGAGTGCCTAATTTAAATTGAGTTTAGACCTAAAAATTCACTTTTCACTATAATCTCGATTATTATTCAGAAGTCAAGTTCCCCAATGTCTTAATTTTAGATTTGCATCGAAAAGAATGTAAACATGCTCATTAAATATTGACCAATACGTTAGGCATGTCCATTCTATGTGTGCAAAAAAAATCTAGGAGTAAATTATTTATTCGAAAACGATGGTTATATGCATAGATAATACTTGACATAGATAAATAGGTCAAGTAATTAATACTTGACTATGTTAATTTATACGAGTGGATAGTTTTGTGCTACGTGTGAGCGTGAGAAGAATGAACATTTTGTTGTATTTTTCGTACTAATTTTAATATTTTGTACATGGTTAGTTTTGTAATTTCAAAAGCTTCAAAATAGAGTATTCCTAATTTTTTAATTAAAATAGAGTACTTCTTTTATACATAGATTACATCTAGCATCAAAATTATTACTAATTTATGTTTCCGTCACAATTCACTTTTGAAGAAGTAATATGCAGAATTACTAAATTTTTATGCAACGTAAAATTTACTTGGTTTCATTTGAAAACATGAGGACACCTTCTTTAGAATTCTTAGAATTTGAGCTTATGCACCATCAAAAAAGATATTAGCATTACATATAATAATGTAGACAAATAGGCATGTCACTAATACTTTCAGATGCGGATAGTGCACTATCTGCATTCGAAATAATTTTTGAATATCAGACATCTGCATCTGTTAATATGAACGGACACCAGATAATTATCTTATCCATTGATGATTGGTAAATCAAGAAACATAAATAGAAAATTTGGGTTTAGCATTTTTTTCATTTCCATTGATCATAAAAGTTTAAAAAAGAAACCAACGTGATAATTATAAATAATTTTGAACAGTTATTATGCATTAAATGCTTACAATATAGACTATCATCTTAATAAAAAATAAGTACATAATTTTCATTTTACTAAAATAGACTTAATATAATCTATAATCTTAACTAATATCGTTCGGATGATTTGCGGATGCCTTCATAACCGCATCTGTATCCATTTTTTCTAGATATCAGATATTTATTAGCTTTTCAGATTTTGGATTTTTCGGATATCCAATGACATGCTTACACCAAATTAGCAGAACCATGCACATCCATGGTCATATTTTTTGATACGTGTTTAGTTATAGCAACAACAACTGCTTGACAAATCTAGTTTGGATTTGTTAACATCACATTACTAACTGATAACGTATAAGTTTACTTTTCATGTTAATCCAAAACCTAGCAAAAGTAAAAAAGGTAATAGACTAGCTTTACTAAAGTCATAACATAGTCCTTAACATTAGAGTAAACTAACCATCAACTTTTAAGAAGCTTAAAATCTTTATCTAGCTACAAAATATGCCCATGCATAATAATTAAATATACTCTTTTTTGGACTCATATTCCCCTTTCTTGATAGCCAACGCAATAATGCACCAATTTCGTTGGCAGCCAATGTAATGCACTAAGCATAACTTTATCCATCAAACCTCATTTTTCCTTATGTTCAAGCTTCTCAATGAATCGTAATCTTAATCCTCCAAAAATAATCGTTATCCTACATAGTTATTAAATTATGAAACATAGCAAAAGTTACAATAAGACAAAACCATATGTATCAACAGCCACTGTATGGTAAATTAGTTGGTATGTAGAATAAATACCATAATGGAAAAAAACATTGCCAACCAGTAAACATATTTCTGTATTAATCAATACGTCTATGCTTAATCAGGAGATCATTGTGCTAAACTTGTATGAGTTATTTCTTCTTATTGAATTAATGAAAATGAACCATTTCTTTCATGTATAATCATTGAATTTAATGATCAAATGCAATTCAAAGTGTAGGTTATAACCAGAAATTTTTTCTTAATTTCAGGGGAAAAAAATCAAGTTTAATTAAAAGCTCTACATATATTTAAAATTGTTTATTTAATCAGTACAAAAGAAGAATTTTGCATGAAACATAAAAGTAATTTGTCTTACTTCATAAAGTTCATAGCTAAGACTCATTTCGTTTATGCATTGCACCTTTTGTGAATGGTTTCCATTTTATGAAAGTCCCTATTATATTAAATTATTAAAATCCTAATAAAAATTTCTCAATTTCTAATATAGTTTAACATCATTTAATGAAATTTAAATAAAATTTTGTATAGAAATTTTGTAGCTAAAACAGTACAATAGTAAACCGTATTTAAGAAAAGAAAAACCTAAGTAATACTTGCAGTCAACTTAAAACAACAAAAATTTATTTCTTGAACATTAGCTAGTGTTCTGTTTCATTGGCGTGTTATAATTAATCAAATTGTCGTGTATATGAACACTTTCAACTTCCATTACACATACGTCTCTCAAACACATAACATCCATATATCTCAAATCACAATAAAGTAAATTATTTATATGAGGAATGCAATTGTAACATTCCGCCTCTATACATATACTATTAAAGAGTATTACTAAGTAACACTGTCTAGTAATACAAAAAAATAGGTTTTTTATGAGCGATTTGATGTAAATATTCTCTTAGTTTAACACTAACGCGTCATTCTTTCAAAAAAATTAAGAATTTGAATTGAATAGTTAACGTGTACCGTTGCGGCACAAAGCAATAAACACACTTGTTAAATTAAATAAGAAAATATTACAAAATAAAGAGAATGGAGACCATTAGAGAGAGAACAATTTTATTAAATTGAGATAGATTTTGCAATACAATCAAACTCCATATTTATAGACTCCTTATGCAGTGCAGATGTAACAACCTGATATTTTCAACCATGCGCGTCCGCACATGTCGGACTTGAATTGCTCAAAATACCAGATTTTTTTATATTAAAATTTGGCAAAACTCAGCATACACAGTAAAATAAATCAATCACAGAATCACAGATACAGAGTAGTACAATAATACGCAATGGAGTAAATAAATAGTAGTTCATGAAGCTGTTATATAAACATCAGAGTTAGGAATAAAAATACACAGAATATCTCAAATACAGTGAAGTATCCAGTACGAACAGATGACTTCTCTGAACAAATCAACTAGACATGCTGAAAGCTGAATCGATAGTTGGATCTCCAAACGAATCTCCAAACTCCAAAGGTGAGTCCTAAACTGTGATTCTCAGGCTGACCCGAGCGTAAAGTAAAACACAAAAACTCGGATCAGGACTAAAATCCTTATGCAAGTTAAATCAAAATCAGTGAAATATAATTTTAATAACTTTAAATTTTACTTTAAAATTTCCATAAATGTTTCACAGTTTCAAAACTTCATTTCAATCAATTTGTCAATTTATCAATTTAAGTTTATTCAATATTTAATATTTAAACAACTTCAATGTTTAAATCAGCTTTATTAAATATTTATCTTTCTCCCAAATATTGACAAATCCCTTTTAGTATAAACATAAAAATCATATATTTGATGTCTTCCTAAATCACATCTTTATTTCAAATTATTTCTTTCATTAAATAATAATAATATTCAAATTTTTATCTAGGAACATTGCAGAGTTAATAATCCATTTAAAAATATCTAATATCGCCAAACGTCGATAAATTCACATAATTACATTTAATCAAGCAGACATAATGCAACCAAAAATTTGTATATTAAATAGAGTATTCAAAGGTCCATATTAAAATCAATGTCGAAGTGGTCAATCATATCAATTGTGACAATAACATGGTGGTAACATGAGAATATCAAAACTACTACACATACAGCCAAGTCGAACAATAGCATACATTCCAACATCAATCAACATTAAACAATCAATTCAACCCTATCACATAAGTCAATAGTTAACAATTGTCAGGGTGTTTAACTATAATTAACATGCGATTCAAAATAACAAATTTAAAGATCAAATTTATATGTCGATTAATTATCAGATGAGTGTCCAATTTACTTCAATTTTAATGTCACGGAAATTTATCAAATTAATTACCAAAGTCAACTATAACTTTTTGAGTGTCAAAATACTACAAATTTCACTGACTAATTTATTACGAATTTAACTGTCAAATTTCTATCATTAAATCTCATATCCTATTTCACTGTCAATTCCAGATGTGGGTGTAACCATCAACCAATTCAATTCAATTTCAACTAATTAAACTTTTAAACAACATCCAATATTAAATTTCATCATCTCGTTAAAAATAATTTAACCAACAGAAGAAATTTTGGTGCTTCATGAATGGGTTTGAAACCACTCACCTTAAATCGATGCTGAAAATTTCACAGTACCGAAACGCAGCCAAACCAGTTCCAACTCGTAGATCTCGTCGATACGAATCCAACCGAACTTGATTCGTTTGAATCCGACCCAAGGAAATGCGCACACATCAGCAAGAAAGCTTCTTTTACATCCAATCTTCATTTTCTTCCTGGAAGCATGATCGAACAAACCCAAACAGTCGAGACAAATCATTGATCACTGCTCCTCCTATGGTCGACTACAAGTTGATCCATCAGTGCGACGTCGAAGCCCCTCGTCTGCTCCACCTTCGCCCTAAATCCGGTCGTCTAATATTGTGCCAGCGACGAGAACTTTGGTCGAAACGCCTCGACTTCGCAGTCGATTTGCAGCCACGGCGTTCCACTTCAGGCAATCATTGCCGTATGGATAGGAAGATGATACAATACTCTACAGTTTTCACTTTGGGAATTTTGAAATCCACTGAACAGCGAAGAAGATATTGCGGAGAGAAGGATTGAAGATTCTCAGCCGTTGAAATAGAAGGCGGCCGCTGCTTGAGATAAGCTAGGGTTTGCAGAATAAAATATTATTAAACTTCGTTTAACGTGTATTTATAGTTTTTAGGGTCAATAACGGGCCGGGCTCCAAATCAAACGGTTTGACAGGCTATCGATAGATTAAAAGATGTTCCGAACACAATGGGATATGTTTCGACGTTCAATTTGATTGTCTTTAATAGTTTATACAGTTATCGCACGTTAAAATTTCAAATCGAACGGCGGAATTTCAACTGAAATTCCAAATTCAAAATATATCAATAATTATACATATTTTCACTGCAATAACTGATCCGGGCTCAATGGAAGTGGTCTCAAGTCCTGATTCGGTCGTCTGCGAAAATGTGTTTTTAGTTTAACAATTAAATTTATTATTTAACATCAAAATAAATATTATTCCCAATTGAAACCAAATTAACTTTTAATCATTAAATTAACATATAAAATAATAACAACTATCTATTACTTTATAGTAAATAGAATTTTTTTATAAAATTCACAGAATACAACCTGTTACTTTTATTTCAAAATATCTTTCTTATAATAATTATTATATTTGGAAAACATTTTGAAATAAATTTTCTCTTTTAAAACTTATAAATAAAATATCATTATGTTAACTCCCAAATTAAATGTTCATTTTAATACATTCTCTTTCCTTAATGGGAAGATTCCAACAGATATAAATATTAATTTCATATTAAAATCAAATAAAAATCTAATTCAACTACTTCTTTTTAATAACAATAAATCAAACATTATTTAATAATTTCACATAACTCAACATATCCATTAGTTACCAATTTTAGCTCATTTATTAGACGTTAACTTATTTGAATTACAACCATATAATTAAACTATTTTATTCAATCGATCAATATTTATAATTAACAATTATTATTAAATTCTTAACATTTGTTATTTTAATTCAAATTGTAAATCTCATACAAAATATTATTGTTCCCATCATTTTTGTTCCTACCAAATTTATTCAATATTTTAATAAAATTTGAATTTTAAATTGGTCTAAAATTTCGGGTCGTTACACATTACCTTTTTTTTCCCAGATCTGAACTGCGTTGCAAAAATGAAGATGGGAAGAGGTTTTGAAGCGGTCAGGAAATCAAAGATTTTTATTCCTATTAAATACGGAGACGCAAATGAAAGTGGAAGGTTTTACACGTGAATTGGAGGCAGGGTTTTAATTTTACCAGCTAAGATATGAAATCAAAGAGTGCGTAAAATAAATGCAATAATTAAAACGAACTATACGTCCAAATTAATTAACAAGTAACGTAATTTAAATTTATGTGTTTCTTATTTATTTAGTAAATATGCTAAAGAATATATCATGAAATAACGTGCCATCTAGCGCCAAATAAATTAAACCAGAACCGATATAACCGTACAACTTTAAAACGTATAATTTATTGCCCTTTTTACACATTATTTATTACTATACTTAAAATTTGATGGAATGGACATTACTTTCAAACATCATCATAATTTACATTAACAAAATATTTAATTATATTTATTAAAATTTATTTTTCAATTTTCTAAATAAAATCAATTAAAATCTTGCCATTGTACATTAACTATAATTCCCACTTATATTGAAATTTTTGCCAATTATAACATTTGCATTACTTCCGTTATTGGGATATATCATTTCACATTAAAATAACATTTATTTACATTTATTAAATTTTATTTTCAATTTTCATTAACAAGTTAATAAATAGGTAACATACAATAATCGTTATTGTTAACCTTCAGTCACATTAATAGGCCTTTATTACTCCCAAATCAAAGTTTCCATTTATTTTCAATAATTGGCCTTCCATTCAATTCATTAATTATTGACTTTAGTTATCATTGGCTATACCTTGGCACCCTAATATTTCCATTAAACCACTTTATTACATTTAAATTAATAATCTTTTCATGTAATTCAAATTAAATCCACTTTATTACATATTATTCTATCAATTGATATAAATTTGAATCTATTAAAACCTTACAATACAATACATTATCGTCACATATTACTTTAAATCCACACTAATGTAATATTCAATTCCATTTATTGCAATAAGTTTCAATTAATAGTGATTGCGCTAAATTAATTATTTATTAACTTACCTTAACATAATTGCATAAATTTACATCCAATTACTGGTAACCATGTTTTATGACATTAATCAATTCAATACTTACCTCTAATTTCTCCTATTCAATTATATCTAGGTATAAACCTTTCACGACTTCACTTATTAGAATTTTATTCAAATTACAAATAAATAGGTTTTAATTACCATTGCTTTATTTATTTTTGTGTTCATTTCAGTATTAATTTATAAAGTTTTTATTTCTACTAAATTTAAATAAATAAAAAATCTTATTAAATTTACAAATTAAATTGTCGAAATTTCCGGGTCGTTACACTCTCTCCCACTCAAAACTTTTCGTCCCCGAAAAGAAAGAAGGTAGGAGAATAGAAATAACCAAAAAGATAAATAGATTGGAAGACAAAGATAAACGATTAATTTAAGACTATATAAATTTTATTTGAAATATTTATTTGAAAACTTCATTTGCAATTCAATTTTCTATAATACTATAATATTTTTCAAATTCATTTGTAAAGTTTCTTGCTTCTTTTATAAATACCGTTTATATGTTTAAATAACACCTTTATAAATATATGAAAACTATTTGAAACAATCATTTACATCATCACTTATATTTACAAAGAAGCTATTTGAAAACAAAAATCCATAATTCATAAATGTATTAATTTATCTCAAGGTGCTTTTCAAACATTATTAATAAACTAATAATCATTTCTTTAAATATGTTTTATTTAATTAATAACTTCTAAAATATTAATAATACTAATAATTTTCTATTAAACCATGTAGTATATAAATAAACAATATTTCAAAACCATATATATATATATATATAATAAATGTTTTCAAAAGGATATATCCAAATAGGAAAAGAAAGTAGATTCGGAAAACAGAATATAGGTAAATAAATAAAGCTGAGTAGATAAGGTAGATTCAAGAAATAGTATCGGGTACGAATAATTAATCTAGAACCATAAGAATTTAAGTTTCAAATATTAATATAAAAAATTCTTTGTTGGAAATACTTTTATAATAAAATACTTTTATATCGAAACCATTTTCCTTTCGAAAATACTTCTATAACTCGATGTTTCAACAAGTTTATCCTCGTTCTTGCAGACTCTGGCCATGCGTTGATCAGGCGCAAAGCTAGAATTCTTTAAGTACTTAGTAGACCCGTTTCAACACCTAGTGAAAATACTTGAAAAAACCTTTAAAACCGATATGGAAAGTACAATCCAAATAAATCACCTGGATCGCAAGATACATAATAATGGTTACGCCTGGATCCCCCAGGAAACATCCATATCCTTTAAGCATTCACTGCCTTGCGAATTAAGCCATGACAAATAAACACCTGGATCGTAGAATACATAAAAATGATTACGCCTGGATCCCCCAGGAAACATCCATATCCTTTAAGCATTCACTACCTTGCGAATTACGCCATGATAAATAAACATCTGGATTGCAGGATACATAAAAATGGTTACGCCTGGATCCCCCAGGAAACATCCATATCCTTTAAGCATTCACTGCCTTGCGAATTACGCCATGATAAATAAACACCTGGATCGCAGGATGCATAAAAATGGTTACGCGTGGATCCCCCAGGAAACATCCATATCCTTTAAGCATTCACTGCCTTGCGAATTACGCCATGATAACAAAACCGGTAGACCGCAGGATACATAACAATGGTTACGCCTAGATCCTCCAGGAAACATCCATATCCCTTAAGCAATCTCTATCTTGCGGATTATGCTACCCAAAAAAAATGATCGTGGGTTACGCCACGGTAGGACACTCTAATATCACATCCGGAAAACCAAAATCATAGAGAATAATATCGATAGAATGAATCCACAATGTGGCCACAAAACGGATATCAAGCAGAAGGCACTTTCCATATCATTACTTCGAAAATATATATATCATATAGTACCTTTTCAAATCACTTCCAAATATCATACTTATATAAAGTCCATTATATATAAGATTTCATTTTCAAATCGAATGCTTTTCAAAATCAATAGTATATCAAATCACCCTTATATAGATTTCGATTATAAGAGATTTCACTTTTCAAATTGAGTACCTTTCCAAATCAATAGTTTTGAATCAACTTCATACTTATACAAATCAATCTTTATATTAGTTCGATAACTCCCAAATCAAGTATTTAGTAAAAATAAGGTTCTCAATTTCAATTCGTTTCAATATCAGTTCAGTCTCAAAATCATATATGATTTCACCAAATTTTCTTCCAAATTAATATCTAAATTTCAAAGTTCCCAAAATAATAGGTTTTAGAAAATAATCCCAATTTCCACATTAACATAATTCAAGTCAAACAAATTCATTTCCAAAGTCACCATATAAGTACTGGTTTTAATTCCAATATATTTTCAAAACCAAATATTTTCCTCAAAATCAATTGTACTCAAAATGGTTTCCAAATTTTAACTATCCCTTTAAAACCTTTAAACTATTTATTTCCATACGAAAAATCCAATTTTCCCTTTGCAAGTTATTTATTTAACAAAAGTTTCAAATTTACTTAAGTCATACTCTTCATACTTTAAACATACAAAACTAAACTTATATTCTTTATCAAATATTTTATATTCTTTGAAATTTCTTAGTTTTAAAATTTTAAACCTTGATTTGGAAGTGCTCGAACCTTCAAAATAGTAGGGGAAATAAAATTTCAAATCCAAGAGTTGGAAATCGGCAACAAATCAGTAAATCAATTTTTATAAATAGTGTTATACTAAATCAAATCGAAAACTCGAGGATTGAACACCGGCATACTTTATTTTATTTCAAATATATATACATATATCTTTCGAATATCAAATCATATTTTGGAATTTGAAATCAAAATTGGTTTCACAAAATCACTCGCATAGCAAAGCTACTAAAGTGGCCTCTCCCCCACTCTGAAACTCGAAAATCAAGGTCGATGATGCGTGCACTCATCACCAAAATTATTTTCCAGCGACATAAGTGAGCTCTGGACTTCTATTTTCTTGAAACTTCTTTAGAATCTCTTCGAAATCATTGGAATCCATTCGAATTCATTTGAAACATTCCTTATTCAGAAAACATCTTTTAAATCGTATTATTATATATATATTTTCAAAAAAATTAAACCGATTTCAAAACATCGGAATTCAATCTCTCGAATTTTAAATTGAAAACCTTTCAGTTATAAATTATTTTTATATAAATCCATTTCTTATATAATCTTCAAAATTTCAAATCCTTTCAAAACTTTTATCCATAGAATAACATTTCTTATTTGATTTATATATAGGTATATAATCCTTATCGAAAACATTTTCGCTTTTATATATAGAATAAAATCATAGTTAACCCAAATAAAATTTCGGTATACAAAACAATTTCAAAGTACAAACAAAACCCGATTTTCAAAGGCTGATTCAAGAATGGATTTCAAAACAAAGATAGAGATTCAAGTTAGAGGAACTACAATCAAATAGAATTCTGATTCGAAGCTAGGCCCAAATGAAGATGAGAATAATTAAATTTCAAAATAGAAGATGGATATTAATCGCGGGCGACCTTAACCGGGTCAACCGTGACTTCAGGAATATGATCGATGCACCTAGGCAAATCGACATTCGATCGCCAGATATAGAATTCAGCATAACTAGAGATAGCAGCATCTAAACCGAGAATATATAAATCTTCGGTGAATCAATGCCGATTGTAAAGGAGTTTTCACCCCCTTTCAAATCATTCAGTGGAGTTATAGGATACTGCAGAATCAAAAGAATATAAATAGGGAGAGATAAGAATGAATTTCGGAACCGAGGGACATTCAAAATTCAAAGGAAATCGAGTCAAAAGGAAGAGATTCAACCCGAATGGAAGTGATTCTGTAAATAAATTTACCATATATGCTAAGTTTTGCCTAGAGCCAAAGCTCTGATACCAACTGTAACGACCTGATATTTTCAACCATTCGCATCCGCACATGTCGGACTTGAATTGCTTAAAATTCCAGATTTTTTTATATTTAAATTTGGCAAAACTCAGCATATACTGTAAAATAAATCAATCACAGAATCACAGGTACAGAGTAGTACAATAATATGCAACGGAATAAATAAATAGTAGTTCATGAAGCTATTATATAAACATCAGAGTTAGGAATAAAAATACACCGAATATCTCAAATACAGTGAAGTCTCCAGTACGAACAGATGACTTCTCTGAACAAATCAACTAGACATGCTTAAAGCTGAATCGATAGTTGGATCTCCAAACGAATCTTCAAACTCCAAAGGTGAGTCCAAAACTGTGATTCTCAGGCTGACCCGAGCGTAAAGTAAAACACAAAAACTCGGATCAGGACTAAAATCCTTATGCAAGTTAAATTAAAATCAGTGAAATATAATTTTAATAACTTTAAATTTTACTTTAAAATTTCCATAAGTGTTTCACAGTTTCAAAACTTCATTTCAATCAATTTGTCAATTTATCAATTTAAGTTTATTCAATATTTCATATTTAAACAACTTCAATGTCTAAATCAGCTTTATTCAATATTTATCTTTTTCCCAAATATTGACAAATCCATTTTAGTATAAACATAAAAATCATATATTTGATGTCTTCCCAAATCACATCTTTATTTCAAATTATTTCTTTCATTAAATAATAATAATATTCAAATTTTTATCTAGGAACATTGCAGAGTTAATAATCCATTTAGAAATATCTAATATCGCCAAACGTCGATAAATTCACATAATTACATTTAATCAAACAGACACAATGCAACCAAAAATTTGAATATTAAATAGAGTGTTCAAAGGTCCATATTAAAATCAATGTCGGAGTGGTCAATCATCTCAATTGTGACAATAACATGGTGGTAACATGAGAATATCAAAACTACTAGACATACAACCAAGTCGAACAATAGCATACATTCCAACATCAATCAACATTAAAACAATCAATTCAACCCTATCACGTAAGTCAATGGTTAACAATTGTCAGGGTGTTTAACTATAATTAACATGCGATTCAAAATAACAAATTTAAAGATCAAATTTATATGTCGATTAATTATCAGATGAGCGTCCAATTTACTTCAATTTTAATGTCATAGAAATTTATCAAATTAATTACCAAAATCAACAATAACTTTTTGAGTGTCAAAATACTACAAATTTCACTCACTAATTTATTATGAATTTAACTGTCAAATTTCTATCATTAAATCTCATATCCTATTTAACTGTCAATTCTAGACGTGGGTGTAACTATCAACCAATTCAATTCAATTTCAACTAATTAAATTTTCAAACAACATCCAACATTAAATTTCATCATCTCGTTAAAAATAATTTAACCAACAGAAGAAATTTTAGTGCTTCGTGAATGGGTTTGAAACCACTCACCTTAAATCGATGCTGAAAATTTCACGGAACTCGATTCGTTTGAATCCGACCCAAGGAAATGCACACACGTCAGCAAGAAAGCTTCTCTTAGATCCAATCTTCATTTTCTTCCTGGAAGCACGATTGAACAAACCCAAACAGTCGAGACAAATCATTGATCACTGCTCCTCCTATGGTCGACTACAAGTTGATCCATCAGTGCGACGTCGAAGCCCCTCGTCTGCTCCACCTTCGCCCTAAATTCGGTCGTCTAATATTGTGCCAGCGACGAGAACTTTGGGTCGAAACGCCTCGACTTCACAGTCGATTTGCAACCACGCCGTTCCACTTCAGGCAATCACTGCCGTATGGATAGGAAGATGATGTAATACTCTACAATTTTCACTTTGGAAATTTTGAAATCCACTGAACAACGAAGAAGATATTGAGGAGAGAAGGATTGAAGATTCTCAGCTGTTGAAATAGAAAGCGGCGGCTGCTCGAGATAAGCTAGGGTTTACAGAATAAAATATTATTAAACTTCGTTTAACGTGTATTTATAGTTTTTAGGGTCAATAACGGGCTGGGCTCCAAATCAAATGGTTTGACAGGCTATCTATAGGTTAAAAGATGTTCTGAACACAATGGGATATGTTTCGATGTTCAATTTGATTGTCTTTAATAGTTTATACAATTATTGCACGTTAAAATTTCAAATCGAACGGTGGAATTTCAACTGAAATTCCAAATTCAAAATATATCAATAATTATACATATTTTCACTGTAATAACTGATCCGGGCTCAATGGAAGTGGTCTCAAGTCCTGATTCGGTCGTCTGTGAAAATGTGTTTTTAGTTTAACCATTAAATTTATTATTTAACATCAAAATAAATATTATCCCAATTGAAACCATATTAACTTTTAATCATTAAATTAACATATAAAATAATAACAACAATCTACTACTTTTTTTAGAAAAGATTAACCGCCTCGTAAAAAACCTGAACCTATAACCAGCGTGGATGTAGGACAGGGAAAAAGAGTGCGACTATCTACTACTTTATAGTAAATAGAATTTTTTTTTATAAAATTCACAAAATACAACCTGTTACTTTTATTTCAAAATATCTTTCTTATAATAATTATTATATTTGGAAAACATTTTGAAATAAATTTTCTCTTTTAAAACTTATAAATAAAATATAATTATGTTAACTCCCAAATTAAATGTTCATTTTAATACATTCTCTTTCCTTAATGGGAAGATTCCAACAGATATAAATATTAATTTCATATTAAAATCAAATAAAAATCTAATTCAACTACTTCTTTTTAATAACAATAAATCAAACATTATTTAATAATTTCACATAACTCAACATATCCATTAGTTACCAATTTTAGCTCATTTCTTAGAGGTTAACTTATTTGAATTACAACCATATAATTAAACTATTTTATTCAATCGATCAATATTTATAATTAACAATTATTATTAAATTCTTAACATTTGTTGTTTTAATTCAAATTGTAAATCTCATATAAACTATTATTATTCCCATCATTTTTGTTCCTACCAAATTTATTCAATATTTTAATAAAATTTGAATTTTAAATTGGTCTAAAATTTCGGGTCGTTACACATTACCCTTTTTTTCCCAGATCTGAACTGCGTTGCAAAAATGAAGATGGGAAGAGATTTTGAAGCGGTCAGGAAATCAAAGATTTTTATTCCTATTAAATACGGGGACGCAAATGAAAGTGAAAGGTTTTACACGTGAATTGGAGGCAAGGTTTTAATTTTACCAGCTAAGATATGAAATCAGAGTGCGTAAAATAGATGCAATAATTAAAACGAACGTACGTCCAAATTAATTAACAAGTAACGTAATTTAAATTTATGTGTTTCTTATTTATTTAGTAAATATGCTAAAGAATATATCATGAAATAACATACCATCCAGCACCAAATAAATTAAACCAGAACGGATATAACCGTGCAACTTTAAAACGTATAATTTATTGCCCTTTTTACACATTATTTATTACTATACTTAAAATTTGATGGAATGGACATAACTTTCAAACATCATCATAATTTACATTAACAAAATATTTAATTATATTTATTAAAATTTATTTTTCAATTTTCTAAATAAAATCAATTAAAATCTTGCCATTGTGCATTAACTATAATTCCCACTTATATTGAAATTTTTGCCAATTATAACATTTGCATTACTTCCTTTATTGAGATATCATTTCACATTAAAATAACATTTATTTACATTTATTAAAATTTATTTTCAATTTTCATTAACAAGTTAATAAATAGGTAACATACAATAATCGTTATCGTTAACCTTCAGTCACTTTAATAGGCCTTTATTACTCCCAAATCAAAGTTTCCATTTATTTTCAATAATTGGCCTTCCATTCAATTCATTAATTATTGACTTTAGTTATCATTGGCTATACCTTGGCACCCTAATATTTCCCAATTAAACCACTTTATTACATTTAAATTAATAATCTTTTCATGTAATTCAAATTAAATCCACTTTATTACATATTATTCTATCAATTGATATAAATTTGAATCTATTAAAACCTTACAATACAATACATTATCACCATATATTACTTTAAATCCACACTAACGTAATATTCAATTACATTTATTGCAATAAGTTTCAATTAATAATGATTGCGCTAAATTAATTAATTATTAACTTACCTTAACATAATTGCATAAATTTACATCCAATTACTAGTAACCATGTTTTATTACATTAATCAATTCAATACTTACCTCTAATTTCTCCTATGCAATTATATCCAGGTATAAACCTTTTACGACTTCACTTATTAGAATTTTATTCGAACTACAAATAAATAGGTTTTAATTACCATTGCTTTATTTTATTTTTGTGTTCATTTCAGTATTAATTTATAAAGTTTTTATTTCTACTAAATTTAAATAAAAAAATCATATTAAATTTACAAATTTAATTGTCGAAATTTCCGGGTCGTTACACTAGATTATAACAATGCCCTTTCTTATTTAGCATATTCATCCCTATTATTAATATAGATTACAACACTCCCCATTGAATATGTGTATGTAAAGACGATAAGAGTAATTGCCTCTAAAAACCTTGTTATGAAAAACCTAGTGGGAAAAATCATAAACAAGGAAAAGAGTGCAACATGATTTCATCTTTAAGTAACATATATTTTATAATGTTACTACGAGGGTTGATACTTCTGGATCAAGATAATGCCTCATTAAAACCTTACTAATAAAAACCCAGTGGAAAAAATATTAGTGGAGGAAAAAGAGTACATTATAGCATATTTCATATGCTCCCCTTGAATTATAAAGCATTATTCGATTAGTCTGTTGATGTAGCCGACGCATACCAACTTTGTACACCATCTTCTGAAATGTTGACTTTGGAAGTGCCTTTGTGAATAGGTCTGTCGGATTTTCTTGGGATCGGTTTTGTTTCACTTCTATCTTATTATCCTTTTGTATCTCATGTGTGAAGAAAAATTTAGGAAAAATATGTTTCGTCTTATCACCCTTAATGTAACCCGCTAGAATTTGAGTTACACAAGCTGCATTGTCTTCATAAATAATGGTTGATCCTTCTGTTACTGATGGAAGTTGACAGCTTTTTCGAATATGCTCAATTAGTGATCTCAGCCAAATACATTCTTTACTTGCTTCATGTAGTGCTGGTATTTTAGAGTGATTGGATGATGTTGCTACTAATGTTTGTTTTGTAGATCGCCATGAAATTGCTGCATTGTTGTTATTAAACACATATCCAGTTTGTGATCTTACTTTATGTGGGTTAGAAAGATAACCTGCATCAGCATAGCCAACTAGATTTGGATTATTGCTTGTGTTAGAGTAAAACAAACCCAAATTTGTCATTCCACGAAGATATCTCATGATATGTTTTATACCATTCCAGTGTCTTTTTGGTGGTTCCGAACTGTACCTTGCTAGAAGATTGACTGAAAATGCAATATCTGGTCTCGTGCATTGGGACAAATATAATAATGCATCAATGGCACTAAGATATGGCACTTCCTGGCCAAGCACATTCTCATCTTCTTCTTTTGGACGGTAACGGTCCTTTTTAATATCTAAAGATCTAACAACCATCGGCGTACTAAGTGGATATGCTTTATCCATTTGATAGCGCTTTAGAATTTTCTCAATGTAGTTTGATTGATGGATTAATATGTCATTAGTACTATGCTCAATCTGTAGACTGAGACAGTGCTTAGATCTGCCAAGATCTTTTATTTCAAATTCCTTCTTTAAATAATTTATTATTTCATCAATCTCTTATGGAGTCCCAATCAAATTTATGTCATCAACATAAACTGCTAAGATAGCAAATCCCTTTACCGATTTATTTATAAAGACGCGTGGACAAATGAGATTGTTTTCATATCCTTTTTTACCAAATATTTACTAAGACGGTTATACCACATCCTTCCAGATTGTTTCAAGCCATATAGTGTTCGTCTTAGTTTTAATGAGTACATGGACTTTGATTTTGCTTCTGGCAATTTATATCCATCTGGAATTTTCATGTAAATATTGGTATCTAATTCATCGTAAAGATAAGCTATCATAACGCCCGTTAATCTTATATCGAGTTTTTCATAAACTACAAGACTTATCAAATATCGGAATGTTATGACATCCATAACAGGAGAGTAAGTTTCCTTAAAGTCAAAACCTGGCCTCTGTAGGAAACCTTATGCGACAAGTCATGCCTTGTACCTCACGACTTCATTTTTATCATTTCGTTTTCTGATGAATACCCATTTATAACCTACTAGTTTAACATTTTCTGGTGTTTTCTCTATTGGTCCAAGTACACCATGTTTTTGAAGTGAATCTAGCTCCACTTGGATAACATCTTTCCATTTTGGCCAATCGTGTCTTTTTCGACATTCATTTATGTTATTTGGTTCATTATCGTCATTATTATTCTCATTATGGTCATGACTTTCAATTATTTCAGTAGCTACTGCGAATGAGAATACATCATCAATTATTATTTTACTTCGATCCCATATTTCTCCATAGTTCGTATAAAATATTGAGATCTCATTATTATTAGGTACCATTTTATCATTGGAATCTTCTTTTATCTCTTATGGGGTAATATTTCCTTCCACACTTCTAGGAGAATTGGGATTTTCATTTGAATGATCCTTTTGATCATTTATAACCTCTTCAGGAGGTTCCTTGATTGATGTTTTTTCACTCGACTTTCTTTTTCTAGGCGCCAAGTCTTTTAAACAATTGGCATTCCATGTTTTTGTCTTGCTTTAGATTCATTTGCTGCTATATTTACTTTTGATCCTTCAGGGATATCAATTTTTGCTGGTGCATTTGCTGCTGGAATGCGAGGTTTAGTTATTTTTGCAATGTCACTAAATGCATCTGGCAGTTGATTTGCAATATTTTGAATATGCAAAATTCTTTATATCTCATATTGGCATTGTTTGGTACATGGATCCAAATAAAACATAGATGGATTATTTCATGATATTTCATGCGTTCTACTGGAACGGTCTTTCCTCCCCCTAACCGCGGGAAGATTGTCTCATCAAATTTACGGTCTGAAAATCTTGCAGTGAAGATATCACATGTAAGAGGTTCAAGGTAACGAATTATCGATGGGGAATCAAATCTCACATAAATTCCCAACCGTCGTCGAGGACCCATTTTAATACGAAGTGGGGGATTAATAGGTATATGCACAGCACAACCAAATTTTTGTAAATGTGAAATATTTGGTTGAGATCTAGTTAAGAGCTGCGATGGTGAAAGCTGATGATAAGCTGTTGGTCTAATTTTAACAAATTTCGATGCATGCAAAATTGCATGCCTCCAAGCTGAAACGGGTAGTTTTGATTGCATAAGCAATGGTCTTGTAATAATTTGCAAGCGCTTAATTAATGATTCTGCTAGACCATTTTGAGTATGAATATGAGCTACTAGATGTTCAATTTCAATTCCCAATGATATACAATAATCTCAAATACTTGAGAAGTAAATTCTCCAGCACTATCTAGTCGAACTGATTTAATTTGATGATCAGGGAAGTGTGCTCTCAATTTTATTATTTGAGCTAGTAGCTTGGCAAATGCCAATTTTCTTATAGAAAGTAAACAGACATGTGACCAATGAGTTGATGCATCAATCAATACCATAAAATATTTGAATGGTCCACATTCAGGGTGGATTAGACCACATATATCACCATGAATTCTTTATAGAAATGTTGGAGATTCAGATGTGATTTTACTACATGAAGGTCGAATGATTAATTTTCCTTGTGCATATGGGGCACATAAGTAATCACTTGGTAAATTCAATTGGTTTGATAAATCGTGTCCATTTGACTTTTTGGCAATTTTATGCATCATAGTTGATCCAGGATGACCCAAGCGATCATGCCAAAGAATCAATGTCTTTGTATTTGTGAGCTTCTGTCTCATGTTTATAGAGTAAGATTCAACTATGCCAATTTTTGTAAAATATAAACCAGTTGAAATTGTACCAAATTTTTCTAGGATAAGCTTCTGCCTTTCAATTCTAGAAATAACACAAAGATATTCTTTATTGTTTTCATTTATAGTTTCAATATGGTATCCATTCATTCTTATATCTTTGAAACTCAGCAAATTTCTTTTAGAATTGCTTGAGTATAATGCATTTTGAATAAAGATATGCGTACCATTTGGTAATATTATATAGGCTCTTCCGAACCGGTCAATTATATTAGCAGATCCGGCTATAGTGAAGACTTTAGCTGAAAAAATTTCAGATAGTTCAGAGAAAAACTTATGGTTTTTCAAAATTGTATGAGTAGTTGCACTATCTAGTAAGCATATATCATCCCCCAAATGACATTCCATACCTTAAGAATTAAAGACAATAATTAGTCAATCATTAAAAATTTGTATGCATAAATAAATGTAATATAAACAAACAAAGTAATTTGATTAAAATAGGCCACTAATTAAAAACAACATCCATATTACACATTATTTTTAACTAGTACTGCAAAGGGAAATACAAGTAAACGAACATAAACTTCAAACTGATTTATTGATGCAAGCTAATGAAATAAAACAAAAGCCACATACAAACTTCAAGATATTTCTAATTGATCAACTCGGTCATATCATTGATCATTGCACTTAGATTTTCATCATTAATGAAATTTCCATTGTCAACTTCAAAGAAATCATCTAACTTCATGTTAGTGTTTTCAGGTAACTTTTCGGCATTATTTGCCTCAATATTCTTCGAGCGATGATATTCTTCAACTGTTTTCTTTGATGATCTACATGTACGTGACCAGTGACCAGTTCATCCACATCTATAACAAAATTCCTCATAATGCCTTTTATTTTCTGAAGCTGAATCATTGTTCTTTACAGGTTCAATTTTCTTTTGTTGCTTTTTAAAGTTGGTGGTTTTGTTACCTTTAAAACCACCATAACCGCCTCTGCTAGAGTTATATCCACGTCCGCGACCATGTTCTCTACCTCGACCTCGACCCCTACCTCTTCTAGAGTGGACAAAATTAGCATTAACTTTAGGTAATGCAGTTAGCTGGTCTTAAGGATTGATTTTTTATAAGCAGTTCATTATTTTGTTCAGCAATTAGTAAGCATTCTATGAGTTTAGAATATTTTGTAAAATGATGCTCTCGATATTGCTGCTGCAGGAGTATATTCGACGCATGAAATGTTGAGAAAGTCTTTTCAAGCATTTGTACGTCATCCACCTTTTCTCCACATAATTTCAGTTTAGATGTGATTCTAAACATTGCAGAATTATATTCTCTTACAGAGTTAAAGTCATGAAACCTCCGGTTCAACCACCCTTGCCTAGTGTTTGGAAGTATGACCGTCCTCTGGTGGTCATAACGCTCTTTCAGGGAGTTCCATAAGTGGAGACCATTAGAGAGAGAACAATTTTATTGAATTAAGACAGATCTTACAATACAATCAAACTATATATTTATAGACTCCTTATGCAATGCAGATTACAACAATACTCTTTCTTATTTAGCATATTCATCTCTATTATTAATATATATTACAACAGAAAAGCAATTATAAATTCGTATCTATGCATGTAGTAAATTATAGACAGGTCTTATGAGGATTAACTCACCATGTAATCATTCAAACATAAGCATGCAACAACATCTCATCCAATTCAATCATTAACAACCAAGTATTATCATACAATCAAACATATCAAGATATGCAAAAGAAATTCATACAGGTAAAGATAGAAATGTGAGTTAAAATAACTCACCTTAACCAATTCAAACAAGAAATAATTATAACATGCAAATGATTTTAGATAGGAATTGTGAGTTTAACAACTCACCAAAACAATGCTTGACTCCTCCAATTAGCAACCCTAAGCCTGCACAAATGCCGCCAAAACTCCACCTTGCTCTGTTGAACCTCCACCTTGTTTATGCCGCAGCTACCATGGCTTTGACCCCACCACACACGTCGCTAGTTAGTCCAGGTCAGAGTCTCCCCTTGCATCGACCATCATGTCAGCCCCCACGAATCCTCCTCCCTTCACATCATGGCCACCGCGCGCGTGCGTTTTGATTTCTATTTCTTTTTTTTCTTCCTGCCGACTTTGAATGGGGAAAGGGATAAGGGAAAAGAGGGGAAAGCGAGTTTGGGTTTAACTAAGGGAATGGGTATAAGTTTAAGTGTTTTGGGCCTTGGGAAACATTTAAGCCCCAAAGTAAAATTTACAAGTATTTTAACAACTTTAATCGATTGAAAATAGGATTGTGGTTTCATGTATAAAGAGAAAACCTTGTAATAATTTTCCATTCACCGCAACAATATCTTCAATTTTATTTCTACTTGAAATAATTTTTCGATGGTAAAAATAACACTTTCGACTTAAAAGTACAATTTTAAAATATTTATTTATTCCTCAAAATAATTTCAAAATTCACAATTATCATTTATTTTTGCAAAAACAAATTTTTAGATGACTTTTGGTTCAAAACACAATTTGAATTTCAAATATGAGTTTTAAATCAATTTTCTCATTTTATTGTCAAATAAATCCAAAAATTCAATAAAATGTTCAATTAAAATTCTATATCTATCTTAATATATTTATTTTATCTTAATTATGTACATGGATGTTATAGAAATGCAACCAAACTCATCACTGGTAAATTAATAGGTTGTAGGACATCCACCCAACTATAAATTGACCATCACACTCTTTTTGGTAACATTCAATGCTATGATCGATCATGTTTTATACTATTATTACTTTTTTATTTTAACATATCATAGTATTCACACGATTAAGAAAAATTATAATTGAAATAGTATGAAATAGTATCATGGTAAACATTTTCTAAATCAAAATAAGTTTGCATGCATTTCAAGCCTACAGAATCGAATTAAGAGTGAAACATCAAATCCTAATGAATAAGAAAAAGTTAATCTGAAATTAAACAAAAAAGGGGTAACCCAATTTCAAACATTTATGGCATCGACCGGTTATAATCTCTAAAGTTCTTTAATCTATTTGCATACAGAAGTTGTTTTTGCAATTTCACCTCTTTTTGGTTTCTCTGTGTTATCATTTCTAATGTAAATGGTTATTTTTAATGTAAAATGATTAAAATTTTAAAGCAGATCCGGTATTTAGGGTTCTTAATTTAAGGATCGTGAGCATGATAGTGAGATAAACTATAAGAAGAAGATGTGTAGTTTGTGGAAAAAAATGAACGAAAATATCCTGTTATAGTCTACTTGGTATTTTAGGTATATCAAAAGCTTCATGGTACTTTCATTACTTATAGATTCTCACTATACATAGATATTACAAATAACAATGCCATCTTTATAATTAATTTGAAATGGAAACACAAATTTGTTTTCCTTCCACAAGGTCCATATTAAAAATACGCTGAAATTTAATTTCATCCCTTGTTTTTAGAATTGATATGTGGAAACCCTTCTAAAAGAATGTTCTAAATTACACCCTGTTTTTAATTTTGATAAAAAAATTCGTTTTTTTCGAAAGTTAAATCCAAATAGTATCGCATATTTCTAAAATCAAATGGTTATATTTTATTTCATTTTTTGATTTCTTTTTTGAAAAATTGATAGTATTTGTAGCGTTGAAACTTTGTAGATGTAACAGACCCGAAAATTTTAACGTTATTTATAACATAAGATAGTATTTGTAGCGTTGAAACTTTGTACATGTAACAGACCCGAAAATCTTAACGTTATTTATAACATAATTAACTAAATTTTTCATGAAAATTAAATGATAACATTTAGCAATGAAATTTTAATATTTGGAATACGTCTATTTAAACGTCGTAAGTGTCAAATTTTCATTAGAAAATATGTAAATTTGTTCTGTTGTGGAATTTCAATTCAAAGTTTAAAATTAGTTAAAATTTGCTGGAAATAAAATATTTTTGAAATCTGAATATTTTTATATAATAAAATTGTAAATTATTTTCTAAGTGAGACGTCATAATTCGTTTCATCAAATTTGGACTGCTTTAGCCCCTTTTATCTTGTTTTCGGCGTTTTAGCAACATTTCGGTAGCTAATATCAAATTTTGATAGGTTGGTCATGTCACTCATATTTGTGTACCACTATGTTCGTCTCGTCGTGCTGATCTCCGTAGTATATTTATCTGTGTATTTCAGCATTCGGTTCAGGCGAAATCTACGAAACGGTTAACCATATCGGTATCCGTTTTGAACCTTTTGGGCTCCCCTGCGTCCATTTAGTTATCCATCGACTAAAATGAATGGCCACTAGATATTAATATTCTCTAAATACAATTGCCGACATTCAATATTCCCATGTTCAATATATTTCTCCGGTTCATCTATTCACTTTTATTTTCTTCCCTTCCTCTCGTTTGCTCTGTTCTTTCATTTGAAAATAATAATAATATAAGTTTACATATATAAAAGCATACCTATTGTGAGAAACCTGCTCATTCCATTGCCGCTCTCACCTTCTCTTTCGCTCTCTCGACCAAACCCACCTTCCTTTCCTTTCCATCCGCCGTCGCAGTCTCCCACTCCACCCGACCGCTGCCACACCCTTCCTCCACCCTCTCCACATCGCCACCAAACCCTGACCTAGCCTCACACCCTACCATCTCCTTTCTCGCCCTTTCCCCTCTCAAACCCACTGTCCGACCACCATCAACCCACACAACAACCTTCCCTGACCGCCTCTCCACTAC
The DNA here is from genome assembly GCA_030765085.1 of Allium cepa. Lineage (NCBI taxonomy): Eukaryota > Viridiplantae > Streptophyta > Magnoliopsida > Asparagales > Amaryllidaceae > Allium > Allium cepa. Next base: position 519,495,906 of record CM060929.1, on the reverse strand, counting down.
ACCCCCTCTGCCATATTTTTTCAGCTCACGGCTCACCCTCGGTCCGCCTCTCTTCAACCCACAACCCATTCACCAATAGCCTGCGCCTCCTTCCCACCGCCAATCCGCCATCCAAACCTTCCCCTCACTGAACCCACGGCCCTCCTCTCCACTTCATCCACCATGACCTCCCTTGCTCCATCTCAACTCGCCGCCCTCTATGCACCGCCCTCTACCAAGTAGCCTCGTAACAACCACCTTGCTTCCAGCCGAACTCAATAATCCAGCCACCATCCCACTGCCTTGCTCCACCCAAGACCTGATCCGCCATCCCCCACAACCCTGCTCCGACCTAGCACAACACTCTCCAAACCCGTACACTACTCCACACACCAGACTCCACCGCCACTCGCAAACCCGCCACCACCACCGAGACCGCTTGTCTCCTTTTTTCTACCGCAGCCATCTCCCCTTGCTTCCTCGACCGAACACAGTAGCTCTTCTCCTTCTCTTCTTATAAAAAATGTTCTCTGTTTACACACACACATTTGATTCATTGATTTCTAGTTGTTGTTGCTTTGCTTGTCGCTGTCCAGCTTTGCTTTGTTCGTCGTTGTCCGGAGATTTCAGCAATAATTTTCTAGCTTTGCCACTGTACCGGATCCACTTTCGAGTTGTCGTGTCCATATCCATGTGCGTATCTGTGTCACCTTCTTCGTTCTCATTGTTTTTCTACTCTCAAAAGGTGAGCGATCACTCACGATTAACATTTTTGTATTTAGTAAATTAAATTCACATGAAATGACGATTCAAATACGTTGTTAAATTTTGAATTGGTTAGAAATTTAATTGTTAAGTATGATATGTTATTATCTGCAATTGTTCACCTTTGTTATTGACATATGACACCATAAACATGTCGTATATATATTATACATAAATTGTTAATTATGATCCGTGCTTGCAATTGATGTGTTATGCTATTGTTCTCACACTGCAATTTCCCTGTTAATTAAGAAATCCCTATGGGTTGAAATGATATATACCCGAACGATATTATAGATTAGGAAAAATCAATATGGGTTGAAATGATAAACCTAAACGATTTTATTGATTTTGAATTTTGGGATTACGGGTTGAAATGATATATATATGTAAAAATTAAATTATTGCGGATTGAAATGATAAATATCTATATCACTTGACTATAGAATAGAAAACTATATACGAACACCATTGGCTTATTTGTTTAAATGATTTCCAAATTTTTTGAAAATATATGGGTTTTAATAAATATTAATTTTTAAAATATAATATAAAGATTTTTATTTTTAACATGTGTGTAAAATTTAGATTTTAAATTATATGTTTTGGAAATTTTAAAATTATAAGTTAAGTTTTGAAAATTGTAAATTATGATATTTTACTTATAACTTTATTGTTTTAAAAATATATAAAATATTATTTAATACAAAATAAAATATATTTAATAAATATGATTTAATTTAATAATAATTAATACAATAAAATTTAATTTGATATTTATATATGTTAAATATTTATTTGAAATTTATATTAGTATTTTGAAAATAGATTTTGTAATAACTTTAATAAATTAAGGTTGGAAAGATAAACTGAAATTGATTTGTGATTTAATTTGTTTAAGAATTATATTTAAATCAGAATTGATTGGAAACTGACTAAGTTTGAGATTTTGAAGGATATGATTTTATAACTTGATAACTTGATTTTTGATTAAAGATGATTAAATGAATATTTTCGAATTTAAATAAAATTGAAACCATATATTCAATTTTGATTTGAATTTGTAATTTGAGATTTTATTTGAATGTCATAAAAAATGATTAAGTGAATATTTTCAAATTTAAATAAAATTAAAGTTGAATTTTGAAATATAAATGAAATTCATCAAAATGAGTTATTGTAAATGTTTGAATATTTAAACTTTGAAACCTATTGAATTGGAAGTGGTTTAAATTTGTAGTTCAAACCTAAGTTTGAAATCGATATAAACTAAAAATGGTTTTAATGAGAATTTGAATTGAACCTTTAACCTTTTTAATTGAAATTGTTGAACTGAGATTGATTTAAATTGAATTTTGGAACTAAACTTGATTTGAATTGATTTGTGAAATTGGAAGTAACAATTCTAATTTGAAACTATTATCGATATAAACTATTTTAATCTATAACCTATTTTAATATATACACTATTGTTAATATATAAAATATTTTAATCTATAACCTATTTTTAAATATAAACTATTTTTAATGTATAACTATTTCAGATATATAAACTACTTTCAATATTCAAACCGTTTAAGCTGGAGCTATTATGATTTAGATTTAATGGATTTAAATGCGAACACTTTGATATGACGGTTTAACATATTTTGTGGTTATGATTTTGGAAATGAATATGATTTAAAGTGAATAATGATTTCGAAAGTGAATATGATTTCGAAAGTGATATGATTTTGAAATGAATATGATATTTTGATATGAAGTATGAACTATTTGAAATGAAAAATGACCACGGTGTGAAATAAGCGTTTGGTTGTTAAAGAGACCAGGATCGGATATTGTCATACTCTCTACCAATATCAAATCACTTTAACAACTATGCACGTGGCGGAGAATCTAGAACGAAATAAGATGGTTGGCGAATGATTCCGTACGAGGTATGAACGCAGCCCTGACCCCCTCGGGTCAGCTTGATATGACTAAAACATGAGCTATACCGGACCAAGTGAGGTTTCTCATCCGATCAGACATGTTTCTTCGATACCATATCTATTGCTTTGTGATTGATTTGGTGGCCACCTTCGATTTAATTATGAGAATGTGTTCCGAGATGGACGGTAGTAGCTGCTATGCATTGCCACTAGTCCGGAAGTGCAAATGATAGAATCCTACCCTGACATTGCCTCGCGTGCCTTGTCATATGCCTTATCGCGCCCACTGCGAGTTTAGTTTATGTCATACCTATAGAGTGCTCCCCGATAGCCCACCAGTTTGGTGGAGTTTACAGTACTGTATAGACTACGACATTTATATAAAAATGCGTTAAAGGAGATATTGGTAACGCCTTAACGCTATTTTGATATTTTACTTTACCGTAGACATTATCTATGTAGCGTATTGTACTATGTACGTAGATAGTTTAACGGATTCTTAAAAAATGGAATCCCAACATCCTTTAAGTTATATTGCATTTCACTTGGACATTTCACTTGAGTTTATTTACATGCATAAGAATGTTAATCCTGACTCGAGTGTTTTGTATTTTACTTTTTGCTCGGGTCAGACCGAGTGTCATAGAATTTGAGACTCACCTTTGTAGCTCGAAGCTTTTCTTGGAGATCTATCTTTATCTATTCAGCTTTTCAGTTATTTTCAGTTGTTTATGTTCAGATTTGTCATTTTCTTATGTATTAGAGACCTCTTTGTACTTTGAGATTTCTGTTGTATTTTTTTTCAGACTCTGATGTTTCTGCAGTAGCTTCATGAACTACTATTTATCTATTCCGCTGCATATAGTTGTAATACTCTGTGTTTATGATCTTGTGATTGATTTATTTACCGTATATGCTAAGTTTTGTAAAATATAAAATAATAATATATTGTTTTAAGCAATTCAAATCTGACACATGTGGATTATTGTCGATTTGAATGGTTCGAAATAACAGGTCGTTACAGTAGAGTACTCTTAGAATATCATGAAATTCGAAGATAAGATTTTTTTTTCATATAATATTTTTTTGAAAGGGATGGTTGTATGTTTTGAAACTTAGAGTTAACTAATAATCTTCCTTGAAAACAGCTTATTAAAAAAAATAAAATGAAATTTGAACGCATAAAAAATGAAATGGACCATAGCATAAACAAATACACCGGCCCAGATGGTGTAAATTAATCAGTCTCATTTCTTCCATCTGTTCCCGATCTGGCTTAAAAAGCTTCAATGGCTACACCATCGCAAAAACAAATCTCGACCATCGACCTGCGCCAGTTAACGCAAACAGACATTCAAAGTTTAGCCACGTCGAACACATCCGTTTTCAATCTCGAGACCCTGAATGCCATTATTCCGATCCTAGACCCATCGACCTTCAACGAGTCCGCTGGCAGTCGGAAGCAAACCTTTTCCCGCCTCCCCTTAAACCCTAACACCGACAGCGCCGACATCATTCCTACCCCTAATCCACGCCGCCGCGGCCGGCCACAGAACCTTAACCCTAACCCTAAAGCGCCCAACGATGACGCCGGACACAAAGAGAATCTTCAGATTGTGTCTCTCTTGAAAAATCTGTTTGATATTCGCGAAAAAGGGGAGATTTTTGGGAAGTTGGACAGGGAGGTGAGAAATTTGAAAGGGGAAGTGATTGATTTAGAAGAGCTCGGTAAGAAGGAAGATATATTTGAAGCCGAGATAAGGAAGAGGACGGAAGGGTTGGAAAAGGAGGAGCAATTATTAGGGTATATGACGGGGCTGGATGGAGAGTGGGGAAGCAGGAGGAAGAGGAGGAAGACAGTGGATGCAGGCTTGTTTGGATGCGATTTGCCAAAAGGATGGAAGATTTTGTTGTGGTTGAAGAAGAAAGATGGGGGCGTGTTCTTAAATTGCCGGAAATATGTTAGGTATTATTTTTTCCCAGCTATTCACATAGGAATGTCATTTTACGGTGGTTTGTGATATTCTCATAGATTAGAACATGGATTGTTTGCACATAGAGTGAAGCGAAGCGTCTACAGTACTGTCTAGTTTATCATTCTTAGCAATATCAATTACTAGCGTGGAGCATAAAGTAGAATAGAGATTGCTGGATTTTATAGACTTTATCATTTTCAGTAAAATCTAAATTGTTTAAACATATAGAGAATAAAATTCAATGATATATAGTACACCAGAAGATGACTTTGGTTTACCATATGATCTTAGCTGTAGCCAAATTTCAAATCCCAATATAGAGTAAAGTTGAAAACAAAATGAGAATATATTTTGATAACATGAAATATGATATATCGTGTGAGCTTGTGCCAATGGAATTGGCATAAAATCTAATATATTTTGCAGAATCCCATTCTACATGTATACGCATGCTAGTAAAATCTCTCTCATCCATATTCATTTTAATGCCTACTCTTTAATTTCAACGTTACTATCATTTATTCACACAAAACACATAAGAAAAACAAATGCGCTTGAGATGCACTCTTCATCTAATAACCAATTGCTTTTTTCGCCATTTTGTCCTTTTTTTCATTACTTGTTAGAGTTATCCGTGTTCTTAAATTGAAAATGAAAATTGGCGGTATTGATATGATCGTAGGAGAATCGAGAGCAGTGTAGATGGTAATGCAAATTTCATCTAAAGCACCATGGGAAACATTTGCTATTTTTAGGATAATTTTAGGGCTGTTATGATAATGTAACGGTTACCGAAATGAGAACAACGTTACCGTATCAATACTATTAGTAAGTCAAAAGGGACACCAATACTTTTACCGTTGATAAAATAATCATTGGTATATCGATAAAACGGTAAACCGTTCAATGATAATGGTAAGTTTTCCCCTACTTTAAACATTAAAATTTTGAAAATGATATAAACTTTACTCTAACTCCATTAATATTTATATCAACATTTGTTGTAATTTAGCCAACCTAAAAAATTTGCCTAATTCATCACAAATTACAACAACATGAAATAATAATTTTACTAAATCTTATTGAATCTAATAAAACTAAAAAAGAAGCATCATCATAAATAATATTACAAATGTCTTTTTAAAAATTTATATACCTTTAAAAGCGTTCATGGTTACAGTTAATTTAAATAGTAAAAATATATATTAATATGACTGATAAATTTACCGTTACCATTAGTTTTTACATTTCTTTACAGGTATATTTACCATCAGCAATGATAAATTTATCGTTACAATACTAATAGCATAGTAGTTAAGGCGTGAAGGCGCAAAAATGCGCAAAGTTTGAGCCTGGGGTTTTTTTGAGCGACTTCTATACAAGCGTGTGCTTTTTTGGTAAAAAAACTGCAATATAAAATACTATTAAAAATGATAAATTTAGCGTTGATTACCATTTTGTGCAAATAAAAAAAACATAGATTAATAGGTACGAAGTCACAAATGGTAATTCGAAACTAAAACGATAACAAATTCAAGTTTAACACAAACACATAGAAGTTGCAAGTCACAACAACAATAACAAAAGGCTAGAAATGATAAAGAAATTCAAATTCAACTTCTACTAATTACAAATTCCAACTATCATCATCATCTTTCGAACCATCCTCCAACTTCAAGTCATAATTTTCCTCCTCCTTTGAATCACATTCAAAATTCTCTTCCTCCGAATTATCATCAATAGTAGCTTTTTCTTCATTTTCAACGTAGCTAGGTTGTATAATAGAAGTTGAAGCCTTTTCTTTTCCTTTTGATATGCTAATGACATATTGCCTAGTTATGTGCTGCTTTTCTCCCACTTTGGAAGCGTGTGTCACATCTCCCTATGTCAATGTATCTCATTCGAAAACCAATTCATCATCAACCTCGACATTCGAATTATCTCCTTCCACGTGGTTGGTCATCCACTCATTTGAAGCATCAATATCTTCCACAGTAGTTGGATTGATCAAATCCCTTCGTCTAAAGTGATTCTTCAAATTTTGATTGTACTTAATAAACACTAGCTTTTGTAGTCTTTCTTGCTCAAGTCTATTACGCTTCTTACTATGGATCTAATTAAAAAAATGCGAAGCAATGTATTTAAAACTTATAGATACGAACAAAGTATAGTACAAAGTGTTATGAAAAAACTTACATGCTAAAAAATGCTCCAATTTCTCTTCATTTCCTTTAAAAGATTTTTCAATGGCTTCTTTAGCTCTATCCATTGCTTCATATATATACCCCATAGTCGGTCTTTTCTCACCGTCGACCAATCGAAGAACACGAACAAGAGGACACATCACTCTAAGAATATAAAAAGCGCTATTCCAAAGTGTGCATTCAAAACCGTATCACAAGCTTTCTTCCCTTTCATTTCTTTTGCCCACTTGCTTCTAACCCACTCTTCGAAGGTGAACATAGTACGTAGAGAATTTTTTATCCCGTGCAAACATAGAAAACTAGTCGCAAAACGTGTAACTCCGAATTTCACCAATTCCTTGTTTCTATTGAACATCGTCATCGTGTTCAAGACACCACTATAGTTATAAATAAATCCTGAAAGAGCAACTTCTTTTTTAATCGCGTTTCCCACTTTATTTTTTCTTTCAATATTTTCAAGAATAAGGTCAATGCCATGAGCCGCACAAGGAGTCCAATATAAAATTTTCTTTTTGCCATTAGCAACTCGCCTAGATAATAAAAAATAAAAATAAAAATATAATTAGTTTCAAATTTCAACAAAATTGAGTAATTGTTAATTAATATATATAAATAGATATTTAAAAGTAGAACCCACCCTCTAATTTAAAATTACTTCCATTATCCGTTATAACTTGAACAACATTCTCCACGCTAATTCTTTCACCAAACTTGTCGAGCAACTCAAATATTCTCTTGCTCGATTTGACATAAGAGGATGCATCTACGGATTCCACAAACATTGTTCCTAAAGAACAATTTATTAAAAAGTCAATCAATGTTCTTCCCTTTCGATCCGTCCATCTATTCGACATAATGGAGCAACCATATTTCACACATACGGCGTTATGCCCCTTCATTAATTCATTTGCATAATCCAACTCTTTCTTTAGCAATGTAACTCTCAATTCATGATAACTTTGATGCTTTAGATTATGCCCATATCTATCAATTGCTTTAACCATGCCCTTAAATAAATCCATACGAGCAACATTAAATGCAATACCAGCTTGATAAAAAAAAGGAAAATATATTAATTGGTTCCAGCTCTCAATTTTTTATCACATGCATCATTTATACTTAATTTTCATAACTTACGGTCCTAAAATTTTATCTTGTTCACTTTGCTTTGATTCCATGCTACTCATGTACAAATCAATGTGGCCTTTTGCATTGCCCCTTGACGATTTTGTCTTCTTTCCAACTTTCCTTCCACCAATGTTTAATCTCTTATTAGTTAGTGCAACTTCTTCAACTTCATCATCGTCCAAATCCAAATTATAGTTATCTAGCTCATTGCTCGCATGAGCTTCAAAACATCCGTCTTCCTATGTTTACTAGCCATAGCTTTCAACAAGATAGTTCTCATTTCGGGTGGGCATTTAGGACAAGCGCTTGCATTTCTAAAGCCTCCGATTTAATGTTGTTTTGCTCTATTTATCCTCCGAAGTCACTTTCAAGCACCACATGCAAGTCACGCTGTTAGGACTGTTTTCATCCGCCAAAAAATTGTAATTCCACCCAACAGCTGCTCTACCATTTTTAGGTAGGACGGAAGAACCCGCTGAAGTGTGTGTGGATCCATATCAACTTGAAATGAAAAAGTGAAATAAAGTTTTTAAACTATTTTACTAACTAACTAAAATTTTAATTTTAAATTTTTAAACATTAATTTAACTTTTTGAATTTTAGAACGAAACTCATTAAATTTCAAAACATAACTAAATTTTAAATTAAAAACACAACTAAAACATAGCTCTTTAAATTTTAAAACATAACTCGTTAATTTTTAGAACATAACTAAATTTTAAACTAAAACGTAACTAAATTTAAAATTTAAAACATAAGTAAAGCATAACTAAAATTTGAACTAAAACATAACTCTTTAAATTTTAAAACATAACTCATTAATTTTTAAAACATAACTAAATTTTAAATTAAAATATAACTAAATATGAATTTAAAACATAACTAAAACATAACTCTTTAAATTTTAAAACATTACTTATTAAAACATAACTAAATTTTAAATTAAAATATAACTAAATTTTAAATTAATACATAAACATAATTAAATCTAAAATTTAAAACATAAGTAAAACATAGCTAAAATTTTAAAGTAAAACACAACTCTTTAAATTTTAAAACATAACTTATTAATTTTTAAAACATAACTAAATTTTAAAATAAAATATAACTAAATATGGAATTTAAAATATGACTAAAACACAACTCTTTAAATTTTAAAACATAAGTACATAACTCATTAAATTTTAAAAACATAACTAAATTTTAATTTAACACATAACTAAATTTAAAATTTAAAACATAACTAAAATTTTAAAGTATAACATAATACTTAACTCTTTAAATTTTAAAACATAACTCATTAATTTTTAAAACAAAACTAAAATTTAAAATTAAATTAAGCCATAACCAAATTTAAAATTTAAAACATAACAAAAACAAAAACATAACTCTTTAAATTTTACAACATAACTCATTAAATTTTAAAACATAACTCATTAAATTTTAAAACATAACCAAATTTTAAATTAAAATATAATTAAATTTGAAATTTAAATCATATTTATAAATTATAACGTAACTCATTAAATTTCAAATTAAATTAACTAAAAGTTTAAATTAAAATTTAAAGTTTATAACTTATTAAAATTAACTTCATAATTTATATTTTAAACTAATTATAATCTAACTTAAATGTTCATATTAAAAAAGCCTAATTAATACTACCGCAATTAAAAAAAAATACCCGAGAGGAGAGCTGGCGGCGGCGGCAAAGGAGAGCTGGCGGCGACAGCTGTATGAGGCGGTGCGGTTGATTTTTTTTCGAGATTTGTTTATAATTTAAAACTCTAAACAGCTTCGTCGACCAAGTCGATTTCAAAAACAGATCGGGTTTCAGGTCGAATGAAGGTCGGCCTGCAAAAATAAGAGCTGCTAGTCGAGGCGCATCTAATGGAGCCTCGACGCCTCGACAAAAAGCGTGCTTTTTGCGCTTTTGGTGCGCCTCCGCTAGAGGAGGCGCCTTGGCACCTGGCAAGGCGTAAAAGGTACGCTTGCGCCTTAGTCGTGCCTAAGCGCGTGCCTTAACAACTATGGCTGATAGTACCGATATACCGATATAGCTCAGCGTTGGTTATCAATTGCTTGATGTTGGTATTGTAACGGTAAATTTACCATTACCATAACAACCGTAGATAATTTGATAATTTAGTGCATTGAATTTTGCTCTATTAAACAAATTTCAAATAATTTATATTTAGTTGGGTTGTAATGATGACATAATATAAGAAATTTCATGGTTAACAATCAAATTTATCGTTCATGGACATAACTATCTTCATCTCTAAAAAGATTTGGATGAGAAGATAGTTTGAGAAAATATTATAAAATTCATTTGTTAGGATGTTTTAATGAAAATATTTTGAAATTCATATGTAAACTTCGATCCGAGTGTTCCAAAAACCCTTTTTTTCCTTCTGAAATGTAAATGTATTCTACTTAAAATATCTATAGGTTTTGTTATGAAAATTTACAATTGATTGAAAAATGGCTATATTTTTGTTTTCTTACATTATTACAAACTATTTTAAATGGTTTAAGGGATTAATTTTCCTAATCAATAAGTATGTAAAAAAATAGCTGTTTTTCTTTTAAAAAATTATTCCTTTTCGAATGGTTGATTATTGGAAGATTGGAAAAATTAACATTCCTATTCAGTGTAAGCATGTTAAAAAAATTGTTTTTCTTTAGCAAAATTGTTCCGTTTCAAGATCGTGATTAAGTACCATGGTTTCAAAAAGAATTATTTTCAACCATTAGGAACATGTATTTTCATTTCTTTTGAGAATCATGTTTTAATCATGTTTTCATGTAAAAATGTATCAAATTGTCATTCTAAAAATTAGCACTTTAAAAAATTTTGGTTTCTAAAAGTTGATGAGAGCGATATGATTATACAACAAGATGGCCTTTGATCACCATATGGTTAAATAAAGTTATAAAAAGAAAATTTGTTAATGTGTTTAGGTAGAATGTCATATTAATGGTAGGTTGGTTAGGGTTATAAGAAAATGGTGGGTATGTGATCTTGAATTATTGAGGATTTGGCATTACCGAATTATGATTCATATTTTTATTAATGTCCTAATTGAACTTCATATGAAACGATCATCCATTAGATAACTCGGGTACTTTTCTAGATATATACGCTCTCTTTAGTTCTCATTCCAAATTCACGTTTAAATAATTACATGAAATACCTACGAGGCAAGCATATGATAAGCTACAGAATTTTTAATATTTGTTAATTATCATATTGTAATTTTAGAGTTATAGAAATAACTTGATGTTGTATACTATAATTTTGAGATGTGTATATGCTCCATTTCTTGATCATTTTTGTTAGTGGTTGTTAGACTACACGTATGTAAAATTGGGTATGTAAAATTGAATGTATATGCAATTTGTTTAGTTTACTAGATGCTTAGCATGTTAATAAATCTAATGAAAAATTGAAAGTTCTGCTAGGATTTGAATGGAAGTTTGAATCGACTAAGATAAAAGGCCAACCACACATGTAGTCCAAAGATGGACAATTTTGAATTGCATCTAGAATGACTAGAACGTCGAGGGTTGAATACTTGTGTGTGACGTTTTAAGGTTAACGTTGTATAGATAATATATGCAAAATGCAAACTTAATGCAATCCTATGTTGTCTAGGTTGAGGGAGTAATTGAAAATTCATTGGTACTTGACGTTTTGGATAAGGTCAAATATATTTGTTATAAATTTCAGGATATTACATATAAAAGCTAGAGCTTGGTAATTTTTCAAAGCTTTTCATATCAATTCGGGAATTAGGATATATTAGAGGAAAAACCTTTTATATTAGACTATATTTTTTAGCTTTAGGCTTCGTTTGAAAGTTTTTTAATACTGATTATGAAAGGTTTTAAAAGTATCGGTTTTGACCGTCAATGATCGTAGCAGTTTTGATTGGTTTATATAAAATGTTATAGCCGATCAATACATGTTTGAGAGTTTGATATACACATTTTTACGAGTTTTCCATTAAAGTAACATTACATACATATTCTTATACTTATTCTCTAGTTTTGTGAAGATTAATTTTCCAATATGATTAGTAGAGATATAATTGAAAAAAGTTAAAAATCCTCAAATCACTCCAATTTGATGGTTTGAAAATTATCATCAAAATTACACTACACCAGTATTATAACCAACAATAACCGGCATGCAAAAAAATTTACAAGCAAGAGCCATGACAACATTTTAAATATAGAACCGTCTAAAATCAGTTAAACCGGTAGAAAAAACTCTTGAGCGGAGTCTTAGGTGATCCTAGAGACCACCTAAATTGTCAAGCTACTTGAAACTAGGACCTAGGTGCTTATGCAAGGCCCTAGGTCACATCTAGCCTAAACCATTTTCCACAACAATAGTAAATATAGTGAATGCAAAGTGATAAATAAAGCGATGCATCAATGTGTCATAGTTTAGTTACGTTATACTGTATTTCAATGTCAAGTATTTTAATTATTTGCCACTTGCAAAACCCACAACAATGTTAGTTCCATCTGTTTTCTCACAAAAAATCAATAAAATTTTGCAATCTTTTATGGGGTCGACAACTACATTCTAATACAAGTCTTAATCCTTTCAATAAGATAAGAACGTATAATTTTTAAAAACCTGATGGTATCAAGTGAGTTGTGTGTCTAAGTCTCAATAGAATTCATTATCAGTTTGAAAGTGAGATAATTAAAAAACTTGAAATCAACAAGTTATAAAAATATTGAAGAAAACCGAGAAAAATATTCAATTATTTAACATATTGAGTAATTATTGAATGTTCAATTTTTGATGACGGTTTCGCTTCTCTAATGTGTTTTTATGTAATAAAAAAGAAGAAGTGATGGTGTTTGCAATCAACTATCTAGAAATAATTTCCTGAGCTAGGTCGTGGTTGAGATTAATAGTTAAAATGAACATTTTAAATTGTTTATTTATAATTAAATGGTTGTGAAATAACATTAATATAATTTTCATTTTTTTCTCAACATTTAAATTTAAAATCTGAAAATTTATAACTTTTACTAAAAATATTGATTTAGAAATCTGTTATCACTATAAATTCGTATTATTAATTTTCTCTCAGTCTAGATGCATGTATTGTATGTATGCAGTTAGACTAATGGTGTTTATAACCTTCTATATGATAATTAGAAGTAAAAGTATTAACAATAGATGGTTTTAATAAACTATCCAAAGCTATGTGGTGCTTGAGATCATAGTATAGAAATCAAATCTTATAGAAGTTAGTTGTACTCTTTTACCTAGTTTTGCTTTATATTTTTTAATTATTTCCCCCTTTTCATATTTTACTTGTTTTCCCATGAAAGATTGAGTTATATTTTAAATTGTGAAAATTGTGCTTTGAACATATATAATGTCAAAATTTTGGCCATTGAATTTTTTTATCCTTTTTGAATTTGAAACTTCAAATTTTTGAAGCTTCAAAATATTGGATAATTGGGTTTTTAAAATTGAAATGTTTAAAATTTTGATGCTCGAATGTTATGGATATACAGTTCTAAATATTTAGACCTTCAAAATATTAGAGGTTTAAAATTTTGGAAACTATGAAATTTGAATACTTTTTTATAATATATAAGTGGTATATTATTCAAGCAAAACATTTATTTTGAATCTTTGATGTTTTGGGGGTTCGAACTAGAGCGTCACACCAATTGCCATTTGAGCTAGTGATCCTTAACTGAATTTAGAAGCTTTGGATTTCAAAAGCTTTAAATCAAACTATGGAAGTTTCAAGTAGCCGCACTTTGTTTGATAAAGCCGACGTATTTGAATTTCTAGGGCTAGAGATTTTTTGGGCAACTGGAGAAATATTGGGCTTTTTAAAAGAATTAGACTTGAGTTCATTGGTTTTTTTAGCATGTTGAAGGATTGCTATTTTTTGAAGAATTGCTATTTTTTGAAGAATTAGATTATGTTTTTTGTAAAACGACCGTTTTATTAGTTATTTTCTTTGGAGATTAAGCCATTTCGAAAGAATTGTATTATTTTAATGCTTTTGGTTGTAATTATTAAGCACATACTGAAGTATTTACTCAACTTTTATCCGAAATGCAACGAAATCCACAACCGGAAATTAAATGAACTCTTTAGAATTTCTGCAATGGAACCGAAATCTCAAAAATTTTCGAATGACCGAAATGAAACCGGCGAAATTTTAAGTCTTGGGGGGACACAATAATATTACCCTTGTAAAGTTATTATTAAACACCAGTCACATAGCATCTTATATAATTTACAGCGCACAATTTATTACACATATATTCTTTACTAGATTACTAGACATAAAATTAATTCATAAAACACGATAAATTAAAAATAATCTACGCTGTAATTATTTATTCATCTTTATCATCATTTCTTGTTTACTCGTTCCACTAAACCAACTCTAGCTTTTTCCGAGTTGGTTCATATTTATGGTTTTCTATTTTCATTTTTGCTTGAATGATTAGATTTGATCATTTACGGTATAATAGACATACTTTAAGAATGCAAAGATTGTATTTGTTATTTTATTATGTTTCCATAATTCAAAATAGTGTCAAATGTTCATAGAAATATATGATATTTTACACCAAATATCAGAACAACATATCGATAAATATTAGGTGATGTGTTGATATTTATAAGTAGTGATATTCTAACAATTTTTTTTTTTTTAAAAAGAAACATGATATATCATGGATATGTCAATGATATAGTCCAAAGATAAACCACTGAGGTTCAAAATACTTCTCTATTCAAAAAAAGGAAAGCTAGAAAATTCGATTGAAAAATAATTTGGGTTGCAACTTCTTAAATATATTGTAAATGCTCATCAAAGCTGGTACAAGTTACGACATAATATGTTGTAAATAGTAAATACATATTGAAATTTCTCTTTATTAAGCAAATAATGCATATGGCTTCTAAATTCAACCTCACCCTCTCCCTCTCCCTCTCCCTCTCCATCTCCATTTATTTTGGCATATCTGAAATGTCTAAATAATCTAGATTTTTTGTAGATGTAATCTTAATATGATCGAGATCAAGGTTTGCAAAATGGGATTCATGTCATAAATGGTAAGGTTCAAATTTTAAATCGAATTAGGATTTGAATTATAGATCATAAATTCAAATTTAAAATAATAATAATAATCTATTTTGATGTTTGTACAATACGTTGAAATTGATTTTGATGTTTGAACTTGTACATCCAAACCTAAAAGTCAACTTTCTCTCTGTTACATTTTTATTTTGTTTAAAAAACACTAGAATTGGAATTACGGATCCAAATAAATACATTGAACATATCATTATGGTTTAAATAATTTTTCTCGGTCACAACTTTAATTGAGTTTGAACCGGAATGTAAGTCATACTGTAAAAGAGACTCGATCTGAAACGGAATTTAAGTGGTAAGATTTAAGATTTTTGATAATAAAGACTGAGGTCATCTATGCAAAATTTGAAGACGATACGAAACTTTTGACCTTTTCAAAATTATAACTTAACACTAGTCATTGAAAATATGTATTTTAACGGTCAATTCGTGACATTTTTTCATATAGATATAAAATTTTGTAACAATAATCTTGCTAATAATGAGATCATATCTACAAAATTTTGTTTCGTTTAAAGATCTCTTTGGCACAAAAAAACATTAAACAGATTTTGAGTGGATAAATAAGAGGTGATATTGATCATTCCCCCATATATCTGTCAGAAAGCCTTTATAGTTTTCGGTCTTTGTCATGAACAAATATGAGGGTAGTTGCAAAAATGTTCATGGTGCACCTTGTATATAACTGTAGTGCAATAATTAATGGTATCATCATCATGTAAATAATAATATTACGAAAATATACCATTATATCGTGAACAGGTAATCATATTAAAAATCATCTGAGAACTTTTTGGCACAAAAACAGAAGGCGGAAATCTGGAAGGGATAATAAAAGGGGACGTGTGCTTCCTCTACATGTTTATATTGTCAAAAAGCCTTCATATTTTGTTCTCTTTGTCATGAAAAACACGACGGTTTTCCCAAAAAAATGCACATGGTGCACCTTATATATAAATGATATACAATAGTCCGTAGTATCATCACGTGAATAAATAATAATATTATCAAAATACGACATTATTCCATGAATAAGCAAACGTAGCAGAAGCCAATATTATCATGTTATTGAAATATGATTTTTAAGCCGACATAATTTTCACTCAAAATCACCATAATGAATCACACTGCATCACAAGTTGCAAAAGACGGATTAATATAGTTAAACATGGTCAACAATTACATTGAATCAATTTAAAATTAAACGCGATTTTTCGAACTTGAATTGATAGCATAATTCCATGTTCTGAACTAAAAATTCTACCACTCAGAGAAAAATTGCTTAATCAATTTTCTTTTCATGGTTGTTTGATGGTTCTTTGTCTTTCTTTTGGCGTGGTGTGCTCTGATGGTTTTTTGATTTTTGCCTTTTAGCCTTTGTTTAAGACAATTTGATTTATGTACAGTTATTTGAACTGTTTATTTGACTTTTCCAACTTATCAAAGTACTTTTCTAGATGTTTGGTTTTCTTGTTATATTCCATTATTAATTTTTGCAAATTTTGTTTTGTTCAGATGAATCATTATGAGTTAGATTTACCCTTTTTTTTTCAAGTATGGATTCTTGTCTGTGTTTATTTATATATGAAATCTTTCTTTTTGATGAAGTGACTTCTTGTGCGATAATCTCTTAAGTTGGAGTCTCGAAAGTTTGATTGATTGACTCGAATCTTTAGTTTATACACCCAAGATTAAAATTCTGACCTTTCGTTTCATTTGGGTCATTTGAACTTTTGCTTTCGTTTTGAATTATTTTGAATTATGTGTCAGTTCTGCTTTTGAATTCATCACTTTTTAGTACATTTTAACAAGTGTAGTTGTAACAATTGTGAACATTCCTTAATTATTATAAGTGAACTAGTATACTTGTATTTGAGTCCATTGTTAAACATAATTATAATTCAACAAGTTTTGTAATTTAGCAATATTTAACAAGCATCTTCTTTTTCAGTATTGTTAGGAAAGGTAAACCTAGATGGTTTGGACATACACAATTGAGACAAAAAGATACATCGGTGAGAATAAGAGATGATATTTGAAATGGAGAGAAAATATAAAAAATCTAAATCAACATGGGAATAAAATATTGAAAATGATTAAAAAAAAAAGATAACCAAATGTATGATGTAAGATGGAAAATTATGGAAAATGAGAAGACATGTTATTGATTCTAATCCTTTAAAGAGAAGAAAAGGATAATGACGGTGATTGCAATTGGGCGGAGAAAACCGGCACAAATAATATCTTTTTATATATTTTTAATTATATATTTATTAAGAAAGCCCAATATCAAACAACCGTTCTATCCATTAAAACGATATTTCTTGTTGGAACAACTCATGGATGCCACGATCATGTGCAGTTTTTTCCTTTGCTACAATTTTATATATCTTTCTATGTTCATTTGTTGTTTGGTTTGCATTAAACTTACATTTTTTACTTCTTTTTTATATAATTTCTTTCTTGTTTTATTATTGTATTAGTTGTAAATGAATTTTTGAGTAAACTCTGGCTCAGTGTCGGAACCACACCAAAATGATTGGAATTTCGGCATGCCGACTGAACTTTCAAAGCTTGGTTTATTCCTATTATTTTTTACTAGTATGACACATACTGTATGCACATGTGCTTTGATGTAGACATGGGAAGTTATGAAGTTAGGGTATTTATGTAACGTTGTCGATGTTTGAAATGATGGACACCCGTGAATCATATACATTTCTTTATTAGTAGTAGAGTTCGTTTTAGATTATTGTTTACCTAATATTTCAGAATTTAAACCTTTTACACTACTCACACCGCCAAATCAGTTTCTAAGTGTTTTTGTTTAAGTATTCCACGACATTTGCATAGAGTAAGAAAAACTAGTTGAGGACAAATGGCAAATCCATTATCTTGTTGATCAACTAATCTAATTACTTCACCTGTTTGAACCTTGAAGACATTACTTAATCGGTAACTATCGAGCCAGTAAAAAATTACAAATCCCACCTGGTAAGTGCTTGATAAAGACCTGACTTTTCTATGTCTGTCATTACCATTATATACCAAGATAGATCAACTAAGCTAAAGATACTCAAATTCCGGTGGGACATCAACTTCTTTTTAGAAAAAAATTATAATTTGCTACTTAAACATACAAATTTTTTATTTTATTTTTTAAATAAACAATTTAATTGAGAACATCAAACCGATTGCTATTTTTTTAAAAAAGAAATGCTGGAAAGAAGATCTTGTTTTTTGAATATTGTTTAAGATTTGAGATTCTTATTTAGTCAGAAAAACAGATTAGGTTATGGTTTTAATGTTCAACGGGGACTTGAATATTTTAGGAAGATGAAGTATAACAAAATAATGTGAAAGCAAGGAAGAATTTAATATTAAATGCCTGCTACCATTCAAAAATGAAAATCCATAAACAACTTCTTTTTTATCATATCCTAGGTTTAGTAAATTGTATTACAGCTGTAATATGAGAGCAAAATCTTTATAAACTGTTTTTTATACTTGATATGATGAGGAATACTTGTATGCCCAACCCCCAAACAAATCCGCCTACACCCCCCCACCCTCCAACCAAAAAAAAACCACGCACACACACAAAACCCCCACACATGCATAAGAGGGAACTTGGGATCAATCCACAACATAGTCTATACTTGTTATATTTATTTTGAACATTTATCGTTAAAAGAGGATATTGTTGTGACCTTAAATATGTTGATTTTGCATATAGCAATTATATAATTGTGGAAAACACGATTAACTGATTTAAAACAATAAGAAGATATAAGTGCATAAAAAATTGGAAAGTACTTCAGCCATCAAAGAAATACACATCAATGTGTCTAAAGTAATTTCATAAACGAGTCTAGATATGCAGCTTTAGTCCTGATGTTAAAAATCTCACAGTTACTATATGATGCTTTTAGAAAAATAGTTTTAGAAATTTTCAACTCTTTTGACTTATATTCAAAATGAAAAAAAAAAAAAAACTTCAAAACTGTTTTCTCTTGCTTTCTAGGCTGAAACTTTGTGGACTGGTTCTAAGAACATGTCAAGAAGTAAAGCTGTGCTCTAAAAATCAATTTTTTAAGGCCGACATGTTTTTTTTTTCTCTTTTCCCTCGAATGTCAATAGGTTCTTGTAAAACATTGAATTGGATGTCTTACATACGTTGACATGACAACAATATATGTCAGTTTACAACATACCCGAAAAATTATATGGAATATCTCAACAGGTTATTATTGAGGTCTTTTCATTTGAATCTCTCGAGTTGATGTTTTGAAAGAATGAGTCATTTAGGTAAAACTCTTTGCCTATAAACACGCATCATAAAAACAATTTTTTCAAAAAGAATTAAAATTTATTTCTACTTAATATATTTGTGAAATATACAAAAAAAAATGAATATTTTTCTCGATTGTCTTCCAATTTTTTGATTTCTTGTGCTCCCACTCCAAGCATTCTTGATTTTTTCGCTCACTTTAAAATTTAAAAAAGAATCATTTTGAAACTCCGTAAACACACAACTCTTTAAGCCTATGGGTTTTTTTAGAAAGGAAAATGTTGACATGTGCCACTGGGCATATATTAATATTACTTGTTTACTTCTCTCTCCTTGTTGAATACAAAAAATCAATGTTAGTTGCAAGTGTAATTTTATATTTCAACATTAAAAGATTTGTCTTTTAGTGTGATAATTTCTGTCATCTAGTTTTATAAATGAAACCTTAGCATTAAGCACGCACGTTAACACAATCTTTTTAGGACTCGCATCTTCGTTTCTTATTGAAGGCATCGACATTTGTACAAGTGTTGTCAGTGTCATTAGATATTGGAGAACTTTCAAGAAGTTATGTTGAACATTATTTGCAAGTTTTGTAAGTGGAAACACTAAATTCAGAAAGGAATCACTTCATGTTTAGATTACTGCATTTTATGAACGTCTAATCATACTTCCAAATTTGGAAAAGGATCATTCCGAAGCTAACTTTGTACACCAGCTACTGTTGGATTTTAGAGATTGTATCTGTTGAGTCGTATAAATCACTGTATAATAAAATAACCATTGTATGATAAAGGAAAGCAAAATAAAAACTCCTAAAGTGAAACTAAAAATGTTTTAGTATTTTTAATTTTTTAAATCTATTTGTTTATGAACATTAAAACAATAACTTATTAGATTGCTGCTGGTAGCCGATAGTATGCAAAGTCTGACCTGTTCCAGAAATTGGGTTGCTGCAGCCCGATTTTTTTTAAAATACTTTTGAAGGAAATTCTAAAGCAAAAGTGGATGCAAAACAAAATGTTATACATGTGTGCAAAAACAAAAGAGAGGACAACCACATGAACTCAGCTCTATTTTTGCCTAATTGAACCCAATTTTGTGGATGTGTGCATATAATATTTTATACATATATTTTAATATTCTATTCTTGCTTTTGGCTCAGTGGATTGCCCATACTCATGGATTGGTGGTCTGCCCTCTAGACTGCGATTGCGCATGTTATAAGCTGTAACTTGCAGAAATGTTATTAGTTTTTATAACATGATGGCTGTGATGTTATGTTTTATTATCTTTGATATGTTTTAAGTTAAATTTTGTAAAACTATTTCCCCCATGGCAATTATCATCAATTATCATTAGCAATGTTTGTTATGTAACTTGTATTAGAGCTGTCAACGGATACTTTCAGATTCAGATAGTGTCATATCCGCATCGCCATATCCACATCTGTGTTCGAGATGGTTTTTGATATCCGCGGATGGGGATGGATATTAGATATTACCCTATCCACGGTAGTTAATAAATTTAAAGATAAATAATTTTTTGTCTGATATAAAATTGTTTTGATTCTGATTATTATAAACGTACAAAATAAAAAATATGATGATAAAAAATAGGTTTGAGCAGTGAATATGCATTTAAATACATGTTGTTCACTATTTTAAAATACAATTAACATAAATTATTATCTTGAAAAAAACAGGATGGATAATTTTTTGGATGTGGATACTTTCACATCACATCCACATGCATTTTCCGATCATCAGATATTTATCCAGTTTTCCAATTGCGGATGCTGTTGGATTACAGATTTTCGGATATCCATTGACCAGGAGTTGATATATGAACTATATAGTTTACAGTGGAAGTAACATTTGATAAAGGAGTAGTGGGATGATTAAATATGCTCTAGTGTTTAATATTGAGGACTGCTTGTTTGACATTGCAATCTTTCTTTATCAAACCATACAAACATTAATTGTGTGTTTATGCTAAATTAAGTACTGTATTTGTATGTCAAGGATGACTAGCTTAAATGGTAAAATTTCTGGAATGATTTTAGAGGTCTTGGGTTCGATCCTTCGAGATACCAAAATGAGTGTTTTGCTTAAATTATCGCTCTTGTTAGAAAAAGAAAGTACTGTACTTGTATGGGATATTAGTGTTTCGAGATTCAACAGTTTAGCTGTTTTCATATTGATTTCTTTTTTGTTTTTCTTATCCAACTGAAAGTCCAAGTGGAAAGCATTTCGCCACGTGCAAAGAAGTTTCGTCATACATTCTCTCTCTTAATGGACAAGAAGATTCATCTAAACCAAATTCTGGCCAACCCGACTTCTCCGCTTCTAGGACCGACAAATTGGCTTTTGAAAGTGTAAGTCTTAAAATGTATTTTTTTCCTTCTTCATAAAAATGCATTGCCCTATTCTCGTTCTGACTTCAAAAATATGGTGCAGTAGGGGGTATATATACCAACAGTGGGAATACTGATCTGGATTCAAATTCTAACTACAAATAGTTTATAACAAATCTCTCCCTCTCTTTTGTTTTTTGTTTTGTTTTTCTTCTGAAAATAAAAAGGATGCTTAATGCATATAGACGATGCATTTAGTGCAAATTGAATTTGTACCATTTTCCTCAGTTTCACATTTTTCGGGCACTGGGAGATGAGAAAAGTTTATGTAATTTGTCACATGTAAATCCACTGAAGTTTGGCTTATGGCATGTGCAACAGGAGACAAATCAAACCCACAAAGACATCAACAAAAGGGAGTTGGTTAATTGCTCCTATGTTGCTCCCATCTCTTACGTCTCAACTGAGTGTGAGAAACAAGGTCAGTTGTTCAAGGTTAAAAATGCCAAACCTTCTAAATCTCTGCAGTGCCGTAAATGCAATTTAACCTTTGGTGATAAAGACGCACAAGTTCAGCATTTGTCAACCTTTCATGGGGGTGCTAAGCGACGTAGATTTGGGCACTCTATCACCGAAGGTGTGATAATGAAGGATGGAAAATACGAATGCCAGTTTTGCCACAAGACTTTTACAGAAAGATTTCGCTACAATGGGCATATTGGAGCACACGTCAGATATGAAGGTTTGAAGGAGGGCGATGAAAATATTACTGAAGAGACGAAGAAGTCTCCTGTGCAATCCGAAGTTAATGTCTCGAGTAATGGCAACAAAGAAGTCTCCTTAAATAACGATTCTACAAACTGTATTTCAGGTTCAGACTCAAAAGAAGTTGAACATAATCTGAAGACTTACACTCGTACTGAACATGTCTCCCCTACTAAAAAAGTTGATAGCCAGATTGAAGGAGGTAATCGGTATTGTGATGATATGAAAGAGATTGCTAGTGATGCTAATGACACAGATATGTCAACTAAGGAAGTAATTGTGAATAATGATACTAGCTCACCAGTTAAAAATGAAGTAGCCATCACAAGCAATTCCATTCATGATCCAAACAATGAAAGCGAATTGACCTATGCTAAATCTGGAATTTTAGAAGATTTAAATGCAGATAATGGAAAATCCAATACTTACCAAAATGATTTGCCTTCTTCAGGTTACGAAAATTGTAACATTAGGAACTCTGATCATATCATGGTTAATTATAAGCAAGAAACTCATAGTAGCAGTCCTGATCATATCATGGTTACCTATAACACAGAAACTCATGTCGATACAAGTAAAGAAATGTCTACGGATATTCCTAACGAAATAATTGACTTTTCATCGAGGGATAATAATGAGGGTGCACAAATTAATGAATGTGACATCACTGCTTATAATTATAATACTAATGCTGTTGGTACGTCCAATACTACGAATGTTGAAACTAACGAGTGCATAAATGCTTTGTCCCCCTTACCAAATCATGCCGATAACACGAACTTTGTGAATCTTGATACAAGCGAAAGCAACGATGGAGATCAAAATGAGACAGAGGAACATCATTTACTTTCTTTCTCTGGAAGCGAACCAAATTTTGGAGTAGAAACCTACGGTAATGGTTTCTTTACTTCTAAAGTGAAAGAAATCGTAGAATCAGACGACTACATGCATGAAAAAACCGCCATCACTAGTACTATGCGCAGTGAGCTTGATGTGAGCTGTGATTTTCCAAATATTGCTAACGAACCCACATCAGGTATCGAAACCAATGCAGATTGCATGTTCCCGGGCGACCTGAACAAATCCTTGCTTGATGACATCGATAATGTTGGTTATGAGTTTCAAAACTATTTTCATAGTAGAAATACAAGGAATGAAAATCTCTCAGGAAATATAATGCACAACAATGTTGAAGGACAGTCCCAAGTTAATATAGCTGACCAATCTTCGTCATGGATGCAATCGTCAGATGGTTTGAACTTTCTTGACCTAATGCCTGATCAGGTACAACTTTATTTCAGCCATATGAAGTTCATGTTATAAAATTTGATGTTTATGTAGTAGCTATTATCTAAGTTGAATTGAAAAATGCTGCTGTTTTATCGCATCCTTGTTTCTTCAGTCACTTGATTTGAATTAAAAACAATAAAATTCCTTTCTTGGGAGGCTACAAGTAATTACATGAATTAAAAGTTCAAACATATAATTCACTTGTTTATGTATGGATGACATATACTGTAAAAACATATAATTCACTTGTTCATGCGTAAATACATTACACAGTAAATTTTACCGTAATCTACTTTCGCAGTCAATCATATTTTTACGAATTAATTAGTCAGGCACAATCTTATAAGATACAGACTTGTATGTTTTCAACACATGCTCTTATGTTACGAAAGCATACACACACATATACACATATATCATATCCAATGAAACAATCTTATGTAATATTGTCAGAATATGCAAAGGAACGAGCAAACAAGCATATCAGGATTCGATGATTTAACTCTTGGAAGCATAGAGCCTTCAGATTTTGCTCTATTTACCGGTCAAAGTTCAACATCAGTAACTCGATCGCCAATGGAATTATTTCCAGATAGTCAGCTTGAATGGGGAATGTCCTTGAACAAAATACCTACCAATACCGCACCTACATCAATCTGTGTTTGGTGTGGCAGAGAGTTCAGTCTGGAAGGCTATGATATCGAACCACAATCTGAGAATTTAGGTTATATATGTCCCGACTGCAAGGCAAAGATTTCTGGACAGTTTGGTATGTATGGATTCTCTTAGCACATAGACTTTTGTACGTTCTTGTATAAGTTATCTTGTAGATTCTACTATGCCGATCAATTTTGTAACATTGCTTTGAGGCTGTTGTAAGGAAAAATTGCACCTACTGACAATAATATATTTACTGGGGGAATGCATATATACCTTTATTTTGTTTTTACTTAATCGACTCCCGATCATGAACTTGAATTGTGTAATACAGACTGTTCAATATGTCACCAAAAGCATTACTGTTGGAGAATTTATGTTGGAATTTGATTTTAAAACAATTGTGAAATTTGAAAAATAGAGAGAAGGGGTAAAGGCTCTATAGTCTTGCATCTTGGGTTGAAGATTACTTGTTATGTTATTGGGCTTGTTTGGGTGGAATTTGTAACCCACGCTGTGTTTATTCTATTTTTCCATTTAAGTGCTTGAATATGGTCTATTGGTTTTGTAGCCTCGTATTGTTTGGGCTTGTTTGCGTGGAATTTGTAATGCGGGCTGTGTTTATTCTATTTTTCCTTTTAAGTGCTTGTATATGGTTTTGTAGCCTTGTATTGCTTGGGCGGTAGACTGTGTTGTACTTTGTAATTTTAAAGAAATCCATTTTTAAAATAGTATGTATATGTGCACGCGCTCTTTCTTTCTCTTTCCACCATTCCGAGCTTGTGGTGGAAATCAGATGGTTAATTGGGTGTTGCATTGTTTGGGGTGTTCTTCGATTTCAACCTTATTTAAATAATATAAAAATGAAGTGATAAGAGAAATTATTTTTTGATGCTAAAAATGGCACGACACCTAAAACCTGTAGAAATATCGAGATTCAGCAGAAAACAAAGGTAAAGCAGTAAAAACACCAAGATATTTATAGCAATTCGGCAATCTTCGGCCTGCGTCCACTTTATATTTTGTTTACTAGAGATTTGAGAGACTGAAATCACAAGAAGAAGGAATTGACATGTTCTTAAGTCTAGAATTGCCAACAATGTTTGCCACGGTGACTATTGTGATGACAAATAGGGGATGAAGAAAGAGAATCGCCAAATCCTTTTACAGTTGCTATAGGGTTCGAATTTATAGGGGGATCTACTCTAGATCCATAGACCCGAGTTGTACAAGGTCTAGATCCTAGTCCACGGGTAAAGAAGAGAGCACGCTGATCCAATTTTCAATATGGACCTCTTAGTGCCGAGAGGTTTGTGTTGGTGAAAAACTAATCTTCCATTCTTGTCTTGTCTTTCTATCTCCGATTTGGTGTATTCCAACCTCTTTAAGTTGAATTGTTTCCGATGATTTCGTTGACCACGTTTGTGTTATCTTGCTTTCTTTGCTTTCTTCTCATTAACCTTTAGCATTGCCTGTCTATTGTGACGACCCAAACTCGATGTCCAATAAACGACATCAAATTCGCATCGCCGGAGCTTATAACAACAATTAGATGAATATAAAACAGCGGAACAGAATCAATATCATAAATAACATCACTGTTACAACATCAACATAATATCCATAATGCAACAGAGTACATAATACATACACCACAATCTCTAAATACAACATCATGATAATACAACAGTGATCATATATCCAAAAATCCTCAAATGAAAGAGATGATAACGAACTCCCAAAAGCTAACACCTGAAATCTCCAATAGCTCCTAAGATATATCCAAGATAAGAGCTCCAAAATACTGCTACTCCAAAATTTAGAAACCTGCTACTAGGCTGCCCGTGTGGAAATAATGGGCACCCAGAGTTTAGGAAAGAAAACAATAAACTCCGGATCAGTCATGGAACTGGTATGAGTAAACAAAACAGTTGTATTTAAATAAACAAGATTTATAAAAGAATTTTCGGAATGCTTTTAAAAATGGAACTACCATAAGACCTCCCGCCACACACACAATGCAAACGCAGAATTGGAGGAGATTTCTTCTTATGATAGTTAAATATGCTTGGTACGAGAAAAGGATTCTTTGATATTTTTACTAGTGCATAGTGAAGTAAATCATTTCGAAAGTAGAATATAAATCTTAGCCAGCATAGGTACCATTATATTATGCCTACTATAGCTACCTCCTGAGGAAGCAGGTTCTACAACTAAAACCGTACAAGGCTCGTATTGTTTCTTTGGATTTCCAACAAATGGTCAAGCCAAGGAACTTCCCATTGCCACATGAGAACGCCTCTGGAAGGACGTCCCCGAGAACCAAACCGGATCTCTGCCAACACAAGGCCGGGTTACCCCTAACTGGGTAACTACTGACACGAGTATGCCATCTCCCGGTCGTAACCAACCTTTAACCGGGGCCCCAGCAACAAATCACAAAATCATATATATATATATATATATCTGCGATATCAACATAAGTTAAGTATCTGGGCTCCATACCATGATACCACTTCTATCCAGAAGGAAATGTACATACCCTAAGGGGTGCTACCCCCAATAACCTTACCGCATCTTTCCTGTTTCGACCATTTCGGGGTGTGAGGTCCGACGAAGTCACGTCCACAAAAACATGCTTTATACAAAAGCTGTGCTTTGGGTCAACAAATGATCATAGAAATGATCACCAAGATAGACGATCAAACAGATGATCCTATCACAAAAATCAACACAATGATCATTTCACAGCAACACTCAGCATGTCACATTACCAAATTGGGAATATATTGCTGATAACCTTCAACTATATAACCTCTGAGCTCGTACGTCTCAGAGAAGGGTGTTAAGCTAAAAGAATAAATTCTCCGCCACCAACAGAAATATATTTGAAAGAAATCGGCTTTATATCTCAATTTGTAATGTCAGACAGACTATCCATACAAGTCTGTTGCGGGCTCGAACAGAACCGAAGGCACTTCCAAAGAAGTCCTTGAAATCCGGATATTCACAATCCTGATCGGATTCCCCATCACATATGGAGAACTCTATACCGGAGCAACTCGGTGCAGAGTCAATCGACAGATCATCCTATCGCTCTCGCAAATACCCGGTCTTCAACACCGGTCTTCAATTGCTATCCATAACGTCGAATCACATATTCGAAATGGGTTATATGACACAAAGGTCCTTTCCCGGCTAATTCGAATAGTGAGTGTCAAGTTTTAAAACATGTGGATGTCATTCACAAATATTCACAGAGTCGATGTGGGTTTCAGATAACAAACTGAAATCCGATCTCCTGCCGCATCGAAGTTTAAATGCCGTTTTACGGACAACAGGGTTTTCACATCAGTACAGAACAAATCATAATCACAGGGCAATAACATGGCAATTACATCATACAGAATTTACATTCAATAGTTAACAACAATAGTTAATTACTTCCCAATGTGATTTAAATAAATTTACCACTAAATTAATTTAATTTAATGATGAGAATCTGGATAAATAAACTAAATTTTGATTACTCAATTTATTGTTTCAAAATCTACAAATTCTTACATACTAATTTATTTAAACACTTAATGGTTTATAAATCAATTTAATTACAACTTTGTAATTCATTCTTAATTTCTTTTCAAAATCATTGATTAGCAATTATTTACCCTAATTATCATTTTAAACTACATTATTTATTTATTTAATAATTTTGTAAAATAATGTATCTGGATTTAATAATTTAACCATATAAATATTTTTTTTTCTTGATTACTTTAAAATGATGATTTATTATTTATAATTACAATTAAATTAAATCTCAATTGACTATATTAATTTATTATTCCTTAATAAATTATCTTAATGTAACTATCAATTTTGAATCAATCATTTTAAATTATCAACTTAATGATTTTTAAATTTACAACTTTAATTTTAATTGCTTTTATTTATTTATTATTATTAATTAAAAAGTAATTTTAAATCATAAATTATTTAATCATTAATTTATTAACTTCACATTCCATTTACAAACTTTCTTCATTTTATAAACAATGCTTATGAACATTGTTTAAACTTAAGTTTTCGACAAGCCTCAACTGAACATGCTGTTTCAGGTGTCCAACCCGAGTCTCCCCCGAGTCACGCTCGAGTTCGAACGCTGCCTGCTTCGAGTTTCATCCCAAAGCTACCCGAGTGATTAAAATTTTACAAATTTTGTTAAGTCCAAATTTTGTCACGACAAAACCCTGAAACAACTCGACTTCCCCTTCGAGTCTAACCCCCAGTTCCCCCGAGAATTACTTCGAGTCTTCCTCCATGCCACTTCTTCTTCCACAACCCACAATTGTTCAGATACGCAATGATACGCGTATACGTGTACGCCTGAACGGTGACGCTCTGACCTTCCTCGCGACCATCAGCAAGTCGATGATGACTAACTCAACCTAGCCGACCACCCAGAAATTCAGATGCTACCGTGGTTCAATTTCAGGTGGTTCGATCGAACAAACCCATCGGCACATCACCACTAAATCATCTCGTCTTCCCACGTATGGCCATTAGAAGCCACAAAAATCTCACTGAAGCTTCATCAAGACGTGACGCCTCGACTGGCACCGGAGACGTGGATTCCGATCACCCATAGGTGGAGCGGCGATCACATTTGCAACGCGAACTGGAAACAGTCCTTAAACCCTAGTTTGGATTCGAATTCAAGATTTATGCAATAGAAATTTTTTTTAACATTTTTCCCAACATCCTAGATGTTCAATCATGCTTCAGTACAAATTTCAATATTTATAAATGATTCGATTTTCAGGGATTGATAAAAATGCAAATTTGATCAAAATCCCAAACTGCACTTTATCACTTCATTAAAAATTTTCATCTTTGTTTTGAAAATCATAGATTTTGGTATGGATTCAGATTATACCATTGAATTTATATTTTTCAACATTTTATTTTTTTATCAAACTTTACTTAAAACCTGTAAACAATATTACAGTGAACATGCTTTACTGTATGTTTAAATAACTTTACAAAAAAACTTGTTTGAGGATTTAAAACAAAAGTTTTAACTTGATTACTAACATTTTTCAGGAGCAAGGAGAATAAGAAGATGTCGGGTTTGTGTATAGTTTACTCTGTAAACTAGAGATTTTAGCATATCAGTACAAAACAGAAACAGAAGGAAAATAATGTTTGCAGGAAAAATCAAACACAAGTTCAGAGCTATTACATTCATGCAAAAATTCAAGCACCAAGAATTTGAACAATGTATAGATTTACTCACATGGAAATATTTGAAAACAGGGAATACTTTTGCTTTGAAATCTGCAGGTTTTTCTTTTTCTTTTTGATTCTTCTCTTCCTTTTAATTTCTATTTTTCTTTGCTAAATTTTTTTCTTTCAGTAAGAAGTTTTTAGACGAGATGATGCATAGGTTGATATATATAGAAGTATACAAAGTAAGGGAGGTAGGCAAGTTTTTAACCAAAGTACTGAAACATTTATTTTTCATAGTGGCTTATACAGGCTTTTGTACTTTGCATGTTTTCCTCCTTTCTTCAAGGGAGGCTGAAGAGTAACATTTAATACAAGCATGTATTTTACAGTTAATGTCACACTTGATTGTTACTAGAGTAATGGCATTAAATGAAGCATTAAATGGAAGCATGTATACAATGCTTCTTTGTCTCTTTCTATACTTACAGCATAATGTTGTTTTAGATTTTCTTTTATATGTATAGTTTATATGTTTTATATTTTTTTATTAGCTAATGTTTTGTTTTTAGTTTATATATATAGGTGTGTTGTTTTGTTTATTTTGCTAAATGTAAGAGTTTGTTTTTATTTTATCTTATTTTCTTTTGATTACACATTTACTGGTTTGTATATTTCTTTGCAAACTTGTTTTATATTCCTTCATATTCTTTTGTTATCTTATTTTATTTGTTTATTTGTTTACATTGCTTAAATGTTAGATTATTATGATGCGATTTAAATTTTAAAATTTTATCATAACTTACATTAACAATTTTTTTTATTTTTATTTTTTTAAAAGTTTTAACTAAAAACACTAAACTTTATCCATATTTCATTCCTTTATAACTTTTCAATTTTTATTTCAAAAAGTTAAAATATATTACTAAAATTTAAATTCATAAATTTCGGGATGTTACAATATCCCCTCCTTAAGAATATTTCGTCCTCGAAATTGAAAGAGAGAGAAACTTAAACAAAAAATAGACGAATTTATAAATAAGGAATTTACTTACAGTTTTAAGTCGAGATGTCAATTCTGCATTTGGGATATGATTTCTTCATATTCTCTTCAGTCTCCCAAGTACAGTCCTTTGGATCGCCACTCCATTTAACTTTGACCAATTTCACAATTTTGTTCCTCAATCGCTTCTCATCACGATCAACAATTTTCATCGGTTCCCTTCTAACTGCCAAATTGGGAGTGATTTCAAGATCCTGCTGAGCAGCTTCTTCAATAATATCATCTGGATTGTGCACATATTTCCGAAGATTAGAAATATGGAACACATCATGTACGCCAGACAACCAGCTGGGTAACTGCACTCTATATGCTAGAGAACCAATCCTTTCCAGAATAGGAAAAGGGCCAATATAACGCGGTGCCAACTTTTCAGTTTTCCCGAATCTCAATACACCCCGCATCGGAGATACTTTCAGAAATACAGAATCTCCAACTTGAAATTCCAAATTTCTCCTTCGACGGTCATAATTGCTCTTCTGACGGCTTTGGGCAGTTAATAACTTCTTTCGAATAAAATTTACCTTCTCAGTGGCTTCTTTTATCATATCCGGTCCAAGAACAAGTCTGTCACCTGATTCGATCCAGCATGTAGGTGATCGACACGGACGACCATATAAAGCTTCGAAAGGAGCCATTTCTAAACTGGCCTGATAACTATTATTATAAGAGAATTCAACCAGATACAAATGGTCCTCCCAAGAACCACCAAAATCATGAACACAAGCACACAGTAGGTCTTCTAAAATTCGGTTAACTCTCTCAGTCTGTCCATCAGATTGCGGGTGATAAGCAGTACTGAAATTTAATTTCGTTCCCAATGCGTCCTGAAACGCTTCCCAAAATCTACTAGTGAAGATCGGGTCACGATCACTCACTATACTACTGGGAATACCATGGAGGCGAACAATTTCCTTTATATAAATACCTGCTAAGCTTGCCGCAGTCCGAGTAGATTTAACTGGAATGAAATGAGCATTTTTGGTTAGACGATCCACAATAACCCAAATCGCTTCATTGCCTTTCTTGGTTCGTGGCAATCCATCAATGAAATCCATTGATACCAGATCCCACTTCCATTTCGGTACTTCTAAAGGTTGAAGTAAACCGGCCACTTTCTTTTGGTCGCTCTTGATTTGCTGACAAGTAGCACAACGACTCACATAAATAGATATGTCTCTCTTCATCGTTTTCCACCAGAATGTTCTTTTAACATCCCGATACATTTTGTTGACTCCTGGATGGATGCTAAATTTGGACTTCTGGCATTCATCCAATACTTCACGTTTCAATTCTGGAATGTCAGGGACACAAATTCTGCCTTTTAATCTAATGATTTTATTGTCGTCAACTTCAAAACTCGTATCTTCACCATGACGGATTTTCTCATAAATTTGATGAAGGAACTCGTCCCCTTTTTGTTTACTGGCAATTTTCTCAAGAAGAGTAGGAGTGATAACCAGATAAGCAAGAACAGCATAACTTCTGCTCAAAGCGTCTGCAACTACATTGGCCTTTCCGGGTGTATACAGAATATCTAAGTCATAAGATGCTAGAAATTCCAACCAACGTTGTTGTCGCAGATTCAGATCCTTCTGGGTGAAAAGATATTTCAAGTTTTTATGATCGGTGAATAATTTGAATTTTTCACCCAGAAGATAGTGTCGCCATATTTTCAAAGCGAAAACAACAGCCAAAAGTTCCAAATCGTGCGTTGGGTAGTTCTTCTCATGCGGACGTAATTGTCTACTCGCGTAGGCAACTACCTTTCCATTTTGCATTAATACTGCACCTACCCCTTCACCACATGCATCAGTATAGACAGATAAGCCTTGGTTCCCGTTAACAATAGTGAGAACAGGAGCAGTGGTCAATCTCTTTTTCAACTCTTGAAAAACTTCTTCACATCTTGAAGTCCAAATGAACTTTGCATTCTTCATTGTTAACTTAGTCAGCGGACTAGCTAACTTAGAAAAATCTTGAACGAATTTCCGATAATAGCCTGCTAAACCCAAAAAGCTTCGAACTTCTCTTGGAGTAGTGGGTTGTTTCCAATCAAGAATAGCGGAAATTTTGCTAGGATCTAATGAAATTCCTTCTTCATTAACAATATGGCCAAGGAATTTGATTTCATTGACCCAGAAGTGGCATTTGGAAAATTTTGCATATAGAACATTTCTCCTCAAAATTTCTAAGACAATTCTAAGATGCTCGGCATGCTCTTCTTTAGTCTTAGAATAGATCAAAATATCATCGATGAATACTAATACAAATTTATTCAAAACTTCCCGAAACACACGAGTCATGAGATCTACGAAGTATGCTGGAGCATTGGTTAGCCCGAAAGGCATAACCAACCATTCATAAAACATATTAGGACCCCTGAAAGCAGTCAGATGTACACAATCTTCGGCGATTCGTAATTGATGGAATCCCTGGGCTAGATCCATTTTTGAAAAGAAACGAGCGCCGTGCAACTGATCAAATAAATCATCAATCCTGGGCAGTGGAAATTTATTCTTGAGAGTTTGTTTATTTAGATCGCGGTAATCTACACACAATCTCAAAGATCCGTCTGATTTAGCAACAAATACGACCGCTGAGCCCCATTCAGAAACACTGGGTCGAATTAATCCTTTTGCTAGTAGCTCATTAGTTTGATGAACCAATTCAATCTTTTCCCTGGGTGCCATCCTGCGACTTGCGTGAACAACAGGACGAGTATTAGGTACAAGATCAATTCGGAATTCTATTTCTCGATGAGGAGGTAAAGATTTCACTTCTTCAAATACGTCGGAAAAATTCCGAACAACAGGTATAGACTGCAAAGTGGGTTCAAGATTTCCCAAAGTATATATCAATCTGTCGCTCCTTGGACTTGGATTCTCACAAGAGATTTCAATAAAATTTCCAAAACTTGTTTTGATTAAAACAGTCCGATTACTACACTCCAATATAGCATCGTATCTCGATAACCAGTTCATACCGAGTAAGATTTCAAATTCATCAAATTCGAGGACATAAAGGTTGATAGGAAATTTATAGCTAGCATATGAAATAGGAACTCTCTTACAATATGAACTAAGATTTGCGGGACCTCCAACCGGATTTTTCACGGAAATAAGATCGTCAGCAAATTTAGTTTCAAGTCCCAATTCATTTACGGTTTGTTGGGAGATAAAGCTATGTGAAGCTCCTGTATCAAATAAAACTCTAACAGTTCTATTATTAATAGTAAGGTTACCTTCCAAAACACTTTTCCCTTTGTCATCTTTTGAAGATGAGGGGTCCTCCTTTATCGTGTAAACTTTTGCCATCTGCGCTGGCTTCATCACTGGGCAATCTTTAACTAAATGTCCCGGTTTATGACAATTGTAACATTCTCTAGCTGGTTTCTTCGGTTTTGGGCAGTCATTTGAATAGTGGCCTTTCTCTTTGCAGTTGTAACAAGTGACATTTTCTGTTGCTCTTCCTTGAGTGTTCCTCTTCTTCTCATTGCCTTGCCAAGGTTTCTTGCCTCCGAATTTTCGCTTTTTATAATTCTGACTATCTGAATTACCTTTCTCCATAGTTGCTTCTTGCATATCAAGAGTAGCGTACCTGTACCCCATATCTACCAAATCTGAAAAAGATTCTTTAACATGACCTGTCATTCTTCCATGATATTTCTGGTTCATTCCCCGGATAAACCTTTCGTTTTTCTTCAGAGGTGTATTTAGCAATTCCGGGCCAAACCGAGATAGTTCGCTAAATTTATTCAAGTATTCTTCAAACGACAAACTTCCTTGCTTCAAATCCAGAAATTCCTGATACATTCTGGAAACTCCCGCCGATGGCATGTAACGTTTCTCAAACACTTCTTTAAAACGATCCCAAGTAAATTCTTCCTCGGGTTCATCTATAATGACGGTTTCCCACCAAGCTGAAGCTTCTCCTTGGAGTTGCCAAGAAGCTATAAGTCTTTTCTGCTCATCCTGCAATTTTAGCCCTTTAAAAATCTTTTCACACGATCTTACCCAAGCTTGAGCGTCAATAATTGACTCTTTGCCAATGAACGGTTTTCGACCAAGCTTTTCAAATTTCTTATATAATTCAGCCAAGTCCGGCTGCTGCTGAATTTCTATTACTGCTTCTGCGGCTGCGGGAATTTGATTTGGTGCTGCAACATTGCCTTGACCCCTAATTCTTCCTCTGCGTCCACTCATTTTCACTATCTGAGATTAGTAAGAAAATTGATTTAGATATATAGGCGAAATATCTTAAGGAATATCAGCAGTAAAAAGAAACAGACTAAGAAATTTCAAAGTTTCAATTTTGATTATACTCATTCTAGGGTATACTTCACCCTATCTCTAATGAGCCATCTAATGTGTTATACTCCGTAGCTAAAGTTCTTACTCAACCAACAGCTCTGATACCAATTTGTGACGACCCAAACTCGATGTCCAATAAACGACATCAAATTCGCATCGCCGGAGCTTATAACAACAATTAGATGAATATAAAACAGCGGAACAGAATCAATATCATAAATAACATCACTGTTACAACATCAACATAATATCCATAATGCAACAGAGTACATAATACATACACCACAATCTCTAAATACAACATCATGATAATACAACAGTGATCATATATCCAAAAATCCTCAAATGAAAGAGATGATAACGAACTCCCAAAAGCTAACACCTGAAATCTCCAATAGATCCTAAGATATATCCAAGATAAGAGCTCCAAAATACTGCTACTCCAAAATTTAGAAACCTGCTACTAGGCTGCCCGTGTGGAAATAATGGGCACCCAGAGTTTAGGAAAGAAAACAATAAACTCCGGATCAGTCATGGGACTGGTATGAGTAAACAAAACAGTTGTATTTAAATAAACAAGATTTATAAAAGAATTTTCGGAATGCTTTTAAAAATGGAACTACCATAAGACCTCCCGCCACACACACAATGCAAACGCAGAATTGGAGGAGATTTCTTCTTATGATAGTTAAATATGCTTGGTACGAGAAAAGGATTCTTTGATACTTTTACTAGTGCATAGTGAAGTAAATCATTTCGAAAGTAGAATATAAATCTTAGCCAACATAGGTACCATTATATTATGCCTACTATAGCTACCTCCTGAGGAAGCAGGTTCTACAACTAAAACCGTACAAGGCTCGTATTGTTTCTTTGGATTTCCAACAAATGGTCAGGCCAAGGAACTTCCCATTGCCACATGAGAACGCTTCTGGAAGGACGTCCCCGAGAACCAAACCGAATCTCTGCCAACACAAGGCCGGGTTACCCCTAACTGGGTAACTACTGACACGAGTATGCCATCTCCCGGTCGTAACCAACCTTTAACCGGGGCCCCGGCAACAAATCACAAAATCATATATATATATCTGCGATATCAACATAAGTTAAGTATCTGGGCTCCATACCATGATACCACTTCTATCCAGAAGGAAATGCACATACCCTAAGGGGTGCTACCCCCAATAACCTTGCCGCATCTTTCCTGTTTCGACCATTTCGGGGTGTGAGGTCCGACGAAGTCACGTCCACAAAAACATGCTTTATACAAAGGCTGTGCTTTGGGTCAACAAATGATCATAGAAATGATCACCAAGATAGACGATCAAACAGATGATCCTATCACAAAAATCAACACAATGATCATTTCACAGCAACACTCAGCATGTCACATTACCAAATTGGGAATATATTGCTGATAACCTTCAACTATATAACCTCTGAGCTCGTACGTCTCAGAGAAGGGTGTTAAGCTAAAAGAATAAATTCTCCGCCACCAACAGAAATATATTTGAAAGAAATCGGCTTTATATCTCAATTTGTAATGTCAGACAGACTATCCATACAAGTCTGTTGCGGGCTCGAACAGAACCGAAGGCACTTCCAAAGAAGTCCTTGAAATCCGGATATTCACAATCCTGATCGGATTCCCCATCACATATGGAGAACTCTATACCGGAGCAACTCGGTGCAGAGTCAATCGACAGATCATCCTATCGCTCTCGCAAATACCCGGTCTTCAACACCGGTCTTCAATTGCTATCCATAACGTCAAATCACATATTCGAAATGGGTTATATGACACAAAGGTCCTTTCCCGGCTAATTCGAATAGTGAGTGTCAAGTTTTAAAACATGTGGATGTCATTCACAAATATTCACAGAGTCGATGTGGGTTTCGGATAACAAACTGAAATCCGATCTCCTGTCGCATCGAAGTTTAAATGCCGTTTTACGGACAACAGGGTTTTCACATCAATACAGAACAAATCATAATCACAGGGCAATAACATGGCAATTACATCATACAGAATTTACATTCAATAGTTAACAACAATAGTTAATTACTTCCCAATGTGATTTAAATAAATTTACCACTAAATTAATTTAATTTAATGATGAGAATCTGGATAAATAAACTAAATTTTGATTACTCAATTTATTGTTTCAAAATCTACAAATTCTTACTTACTAATTTATTTAAACACTTAATGGTTTATAAATCAATTTAATTACAACTTTGTAATTCATTCTTAATTTCTTTTCAAAATCATTGATTAGCAATTATTTACCCTAATTATCATTTTAAACTACATTATTTATTTATTTAACAATTTTGTAAAATAATGTATCTGGATTTAATAATTTAAGCATATAAATATTTTTTTTCTTGATTACTTTAAAATGATGATTTATTATTTATAATTACAATTAAATTAAATCTCAATTGACTATATTAATTTATTATTCCTTAATAAATTATCTTAATGTAACTATCAATTTTGAATCACTCATTTTAAATTATCAACTTAATGATTTTTAAATTTACAACTTTAATTTTAATTGCTTTTATTTATTTATTATTATTAATTAAAAAGTAATTTTAAATCATAAATTATTTAATCATTAATTTATTAACTTCACATTCCATTTACAAACTTTCTTCATTTTATAAACAATGCTTATGAACATTGTTTAAACTTAAGTTTTCGACAAGCCTCAACTGAACATGCTGTTTCAGGTGGCCAACCCGAGTCTCCCCCGAGTCACGCTCGAGTTCGAACGCTGCCTGCTTCGAGTTTCATCCCAAAGCTACCCGAGTGATTAAAATTTTACAAATTTTGTTAAGTCCAAATTTTGTCACGACAAAACCCTGAAACAAGACTTCCCCTTCGAGTCTAACCCCCAGTTCCCCCGAGAATTACTTCGAGTCTTCCTCCATGCCACTTCTTCTTCCACAACCCACAATTGTTCAGATACGCAATGATACGCGTATACGTGTACGCCTGAACGGTGACGCTCTGACCTTCCTCGCGACCATCAGCAAGTCGATGATGACTATCTCAACCTAGCCGACCACCCAGAAATTCAGATGCTACCGTGGTTCAATTTCAGGTGGTTCGATCGAACAAACCCATCGGCACATCACCACTAAATCATCTCGTCTTCCCACGTATGGCCATTAGAAGCCACAAAAATCTCACTGAAGCTTCATCAAGACGTGACGCCTCGACTGGCACCGGAGACGTGGATTCCGATCACCCATAGGTGGAGCGGCGATCTCATTTGCAACGCGAACTGGAAACAGTCCTTAAACCCTAGTTTGGATTCGAATTCAAGATTTATGCAATAGAATTTTTTTTTAACATTTTTCCCAACATCCTAGATGTTCAATCATGCTTCAGTACAAATTTCAATATTTATAAATGATTCGATTTTCAGGGATTGATAAAAATGCAAATTTGATCAAAATCCCAAACTTCTCTTTATCACTTCATTAAAAAATTTCATCTTTGTTTTGAAAATCATAGATTTTGGTATGGATTCAGATTATACCATTGAATTTATATTTTTCAACATTTTATTTTTTTATCAAACTTTACTTAAAACTTGTAAACAATATTACAGTGAACATGCTTTACTGTATGTTTAAATAACTTTACAAAAAAACTTGTTTGAGGATTTAAAACAAAAGTTTTAACTTGATTACTAACATTTTTCAGGAGCAAGGAGAATAAGAAGATGTCGGGTTTGTGTATAGTTTACTCTGTAAACTAGAGATTTTAGCATATCAGTACAAAACAGAAACAGAAGGAAAATAATGTTTGCAGGAAAAATCAAACACAAGTTCAGAGCTATTACATTCATGCAAAAATTCAAGCACCAAGAATTTGAACAATGTATAGATTTACTCACATGGAAATATTTGGAAATAGGGAATACTTTTGCTTTGAAATCTGCAGGTTTTTCTTTTTCTTTTTGATTCTTCTCTTCCTTTTAATTTCTATTTTTCTTTGCTAATTTTTTTTCTTTCAGTAAGAAGTTTTTAGACGAGATGATGCATAGGTTGATATATATAGAAGTATACAAAGTAAGGGAGGTAGGCAAGTTTTTAACCAAAGTACTGAAACATTTATTTTGCATAGTGGCTTATACAGGCTTTTGTACTTTGCATGTTTTCCTCCTTTCTTCAAGGGTGGCTGAAGATTAACATTTAATACAAGCATGTATTTTACAGTTAATGTCACACTTGATTGTTACTAGAGTAATGGCATTAAATGAAGCATTAAATGGAAGCATGTATACAATGCTTCTTTGCCTCTTTCTATACTTACAGCATAATGTTGTTTTAGATTTTCTTTTATATGTATAGTTTATATGTTTTATATTTTTTTATTAGCTAATGTTTTGTTTATATATTATATATATATAGGTGTGTTGTTTTGTTTATTTTGCTAAATGTAAGTGTTTGTTTTTATTTTATCTTATTTTCTTTTGCTTACACATTTACTGGTTTGTATATTTCTTTGCAAACTTGTTTTATATTCCTTCATATTCTTTTGTTATCTTATTTTATTTGTTTATTTGTTTACATTGCTTAAATGTTAGATTATTATGATGCGATTTAAATTTTAAAATTTTATCATAACTTACATTAACAATTTTTTTTATTTTTTTTTTGAAAGTTTTAACTAAAAACACTAAACTTTATCCATATTTCATTCCTTTATAACTTTTCAATTTTTATTTCAAAAAGTTAAAATATATTACTAAAATTTAAATTCATAAATTTCGGGATGTTACATCTATTCTCTGGAAAAAGCACTTGACAATGATTGCCGGAAGTAGTACGTAATGTACAAGAGGTTTGTGGGGTCCAAAGAGCAACAAAATGCTCTCAATACCGAGAGATCCTTCTCGGTAACGAGAGGTCTTGTTTACTCCAATGGACTTGCAACTTTTTAAGTCCACTCTTCTAGCTCTTTTAAGTGTGTTTCCAAGTTCATGAGCCATTCGTCTTTACCTTGATGTTCTAATTTGCATTGAAAATCTATTTGATTAAAAACCAGGTTAAAACTTGCACTTCAAAAGCGTCTTTTGAATGTAAGGTATACTTTTCTCAAGAACAAGTTTTAGCAGTAGTCGACTTCTGGCGGCCAAGCTTTCCAGCTGTCCATCAATCTTAGTTGTGGTGAACCATCCAACTCCTTCGGATTCTCCTACAAACAAAAGTTCGTTCCAGACCTATTATAGCTTAGTACTCCAGCACTTGCTTAAGTGTCAACTACGAATCATGATCAGCTTGTGTTTATCCGGAGGTACCGTATTGTATATCAGAATAATCCTGTGTTCATCCAGGATTTATCTATTTTATTCTGATTACAAGGCGTTCAAATCGTTATATTAGATCAATATCCATTCCAGGGTTCGATCCCATTAGACCGTTTTAACCATCAGTTTAGGGTTCGATCTCTCCGGATTTTTTAACATCCAATCTAGGTTTTTATCTTTCTGGATAGTTTAAACATCCAATCTAGGTTTCGTTCTCTCTGCATCGTTTAACATCCAATCTAGGATTCGATTCCTCCGTCGTTTAACATTCAATTTAGGGTTTGATCTATTCGGATCCTTGTTGAGTCCAATCCGCTTGCTCTTCGGCAAAGGGACTCAACGTCCAAGCAAGTTCACCTGCTCACTCTCCAGTGAGGGGACTTACTTTTAATCTCTTTGGATCCTTGTTGAGCCCAATCCGCTCGCTTTCCGACGGGGAGGTCTTACGGCAAGCAAGTTCATCCACTTACTCTCCGGCAAGGGAACTTACTTCTTGCGGTCATTGCTCCGTCTCTCCAAACGGGACTATCACGATTAATATCAGTCATCACGTTTAAGTGGACTTCAAAAATCAAATATTCGAATCAAAGAAAGTAAGAAAACATCCCAAATATTCATCTTAGACTTCCGACTCAGAGTGTGCCTAGAGA
The DNA here is from genome assembly GCA_030765085.1 of Allium cepa. Taxonomy (NCBI): domain Eukaryota; kingdom Viridiplantae; phylum Streptophyta; class Magnoliopsida; order Asparagales; family Amaryllidaceae; genus Allium; species Allium cepa. Next base: position 519,454,828 of record CM060929.1, on the reverse strand, counting down.
TCAGTCGAAGTCTCGTTCATGCGTAGACTATTCGAGGTTATTATCGTCTTAACTATTCAAAATGAAAAGTTCAAAGCATGGAAAGCAAACCTGTCTCATGTCTATCCCGATCATGGGAGTACCAGTTACGACCAGATCCCTGATCGTATCTTAATGCATTCATTGCATATGGTGGCTGTTTCGGCTGCACCATTGCAGTTTGATACCTTACATATTGTTGAAGTTGGTTACTCCGAACCAATTCTTCTATCAGATCGTGAAGGTGTCTACACTTGTTCGTTTCACGTCCATCTAGCTCATGGAATAAGCAAGACTTTTCAGACCTTTCCTCTCGATCCATCGGTTCCCCTTTAGCTAGCCCCCGATAGGGGATCTGCCACCTAACATCTAGGTATATCCTTTTCGGGGTTTCAGTTAGGTCAGTGTAAGAAGAGAATTTTGATTCCCTCCTTGGTTGCTTCGGTCCTCTAAAGTTATATTCCGCTTTCCACTTTCCTTTGTCTTTACCATATCCTGCCCCGGATGGTCCTCCGTCATCCACAACATTAACATCAGTGTTGTCAGCCTCAGCATCCTCTTGACGCAGATAACTATCAGCCTCCGTGAGATCCATCAGTGGATCCCTTTCCAATGCAATTTTGACATTAGTCTTGCTTGCGAGTCTAGACACCACCGCCGTTAGGATTATCGATGGATCCGGCTTATCGACTGCGGTGGTTTCTGCGTTAAATCTCGTTAGATAACTCTCAAGGTCTATCCGGGTCTTTTCTTTACGCTTGTTAGCGTCATCAAATTCTTTGGTCGAGAGATGTGAACTCTAAACCATCTCAAGAATCTATCCATTAAGTTAGTCCACATGCTTATGGACCCATTCTCTAGCCGTCTAAACTACATTGCTTCTATGTCTGTTAGATACAATGGAAAGCACCACCCCATCACCTCCTCAGAAGCACCTAATGCCTCCATATGTCGGATGCATCTTATTAGACGAACTGTTGGATTTGTCTGCACATCATACATTTTCAACATTGGAAGTTTGAAATCGGAAGATTTTTTTCATTCTGGATGTTAGGGACAAATGGATTCCTGCTTACATCTTTCAAACTCTGGGCTGGTGGATCACCTCTCATTATCCTTTTGATCAACTCAGCTATTCAGTCGTTGCCATCGAATGAAGGTTTTCGACCAATGCTGCATTCTACCCTTCGTTCATGTAGGGGAACTCCGACACATACTCCTTTGGTTGCACGCTTGCATTCTGATCCACACCTCTGGCTTCATTCTGCTCCTCATTCTTGTGGGGGAACTCTGTTACATACTCCTCTGATCGTTGTGCATTTGCATTCTGACTTATATTTCTGGCCCCACCATCATCCATTCTCAATATTCCAGCTCGCCTTAAGCTGAACCGACATTTCCCTCGAGTGAATTCCTCTCGGTACCGAGAGGATTGAAGATGGTACCGAGTGATTCTAGTCGTGGGGGCATTATTCCAGTTTGCTCCGCTCTAACTCTTAGTGCTTCTGCATTGGCTCCTGGTCCTTGGTTCCGATTCCAACTGCTCCATCTATTCTTTTCTATCCTAAGCTTTGGAAAAATCCAACAAGCATCTTCTACTGTCGAGCCATTATTCCGTCTTGCATTTCTTTCACCATCCTCTCCATCTCCCTTTTGGTCATGTAGATGGAATGATTAGAATATGAGGACACCTCATGGCTGCCCCTATGTTCTGCTTGGCTTCCTCCAATTCTAGATTTAGTGTTAAGCCTCTTCATCTTCTCTAAACTTCAGATCTAAACTTAAAGTTGTGAAATCTAGCTCTTTCTCAGTGAAAGCACCAGAATGTTGACACAAAAAAGGCACAACACCCAAAAACCTACAGAAATATCAAGATCTAGCAGAAAATAAATATAAAGCATTAAGAATACCAAGATTTTTATCACTTTATATTTTATTTGTTAGAGATTTGATAGAGATTGAAATCACAATTACAAAGAATTGACAGGTTCTTAATCCTAGAACTACCAATAATTTCTTCCTTGATGACTATTGTGAAGAGCGATAGAAAATGAAAAAGGAAAAGTGCGAGAAGTCCTTTTTCATGTATTTATAGGAGGAATTACTCTACAGATCTATAGGCCCCAATTGTATGAGGTCTAGATGCTAGCCCATAGATAAAGAAGAGAACATGCCGGCCCAACTCCTAATATGGACCTTTCGGTACCGAGAGGCTTCTCTCGGTTCCGAGAGGTTTGTGTTGGTGAAAAACCTATCTTTCTTTCTTATCTTGATTTTCTATCTCTGATTTGGTGTATTCCAAACTCTTTTCTATAGAGGTTGAGTTATTTTCGATGAATTACTAGATCATGTTTATGTATCCTACTTTTTTGTTTTCTTTTTTCTTATTAACCCTTGGCATTGCTCATCTATTCTTTGGAAAAAATCACTGGACAACAATTGCTGGAAGTAGAATGTGGAGTATAAGAGGTTTTTGGGATCCAAAGAGCTACAAAAAGATCTCGGTAGCAAGAGGTCCTGTTTGCTCCAGTGGACTTGCAACTTATTAAGTCCCCTATTCTAGCTCTTCTAAGTATGTTTCCAAGTTCATGAGCCATTTCGTCTTTATCTTGATGTTCTAATTTCCATTAAAAATCTGCTTGGTTAAAAACCCGGTTAACACTATTATTATTTAAATTGGAACATCTGATTGAAATCGAAGGATTTGATGTGTAGCCAATCCTCGTTCATACACACACATGCCTATACATACATACATGCATACATATACATATATCCATATACATACATGCATGCATACATATATAAAAATGTGTGTGTGGGTTTTTTATTGATAGCGCTATACATGCATACATATACATACACATACATATATCTATATCCATACATGCACGCATACATATATAAAAATGTGTGTGTGGGTTTTTATTGATAGCGTTAAAGAACATCTAGTTGATTCGTCTCTTTAAAAAACTCTAATAGAGTAGTAGGGAAAAAGAGTTTGACATCTCAAATAGTGATACAAATACCCACCACATATTCCAATCCGACCCACTATCATTTCCTTCTTCTGCGGCACGCTGAATATGCCATTTGCCTAAAATCTGTTCATTACTCCACCTCATGTTCGTCGTAGCTTTCAATCTACTCATCCGGTAAGTAACACGATTTGGATGAATTTGACTCTTTTAATTTTTTTCATTTTCTTATGATTGAATGTTCTATTATTTATTTCGTCCCATAGGTGGTAGATCCTAGTAACAAATGCACAGGAAGCTAGCTTTGGATTTAATATTTGGTTTTGAATTTAAATTGATTGTGTGGACTTCGTCTTTCAGGCCAAGAGGAGTATATCTATTTTTATTTAATTCCAATTTAATTTTCATAAGTGTCCATATGTAGTTACTGTAGTTCTTCACATTCTAACCCTCATTCCTTTAGCTTGTCTTTTGTATTAACTCAACCAAGAATAACTCCATATGAACAACATGAAATCTTTCTGCTATTTATTGGATTCCAAATAACTGGAAATTAATAGAAATTATCATTGTGTTGTCTAGTTTTATCCCATGTCTTTGAGAAAGTGAAATGATAATCATCATTCTTAGTCCAGTGATCCTATCGGTCTTCTGAGTGAATAATGATTTGTTGAACGACAATATTTAATTCTCTAGTTTAAATAAACATTGATGTATTCCATTGGGAATTATTTATAATTGTTGGAACATGCAAATTATTATTACTGCTAATATGATATCTGTCCCACTCTAATAAATCAACCAAATTTATACACAAATACATTCACATACATACATATATACGTAAGCCTCTGTATTGGTCTTTTGAGAACCTAATTTTTTTCCATTTGGTTGAACATAGAAGTCATGATTGCCACACATGCGCATTTTCCAATCGACTGAACTGAACCGCACTTTATATTTTGCTTGCAAAAATGCAAATGGTATTTTCTAAAAGAAGTTTTTGTTTAAATGGTAAAAGAAAAGATCCTATTTTGTCTCTTAATATTTTTTTGAACAGTCCGACTGTTTCCCACAACACATAAACGTGTTCTGTTTTTCCACTAGGAAATATCTTGTTTATTTCATTAATAAATAGACGGGATGGTATAGGAAAACAACATCTCTTTCAGTATAATTCTTCTCCTTCCTCTACAATATTTCCATTAAAATTTCGAATTCGTGCAATAAAACAATTCAAAATAAAATCAGGGTGCAGAGATTAATTTCTGTCAGTGCGAATGGAAAAAGAATCACTTCGAAGGGCTGTTCTATCATAGGGATGCATGATTTCTAGTCTATGGTGCTCCATTCAAATAGAGCCATGAAATGTCTTAAGAGAGTGGCATGGTTCAGACTCAACTAGATTATTCAGACCATACTACAATAAAAATTTCAAGCGTTCTGATCTGCATGCCTACAATCGATGAATTCTTTGGTGTTAGTGACTTTGATACAAGTAAGTCGTTCCACTTCGAAAGACTTCATTTCAAATGACCAAGGTAGAAGATGCAATTCTTCACAATGGCGAAGGTCATTCATGCGTTGAATACAGATGAGCCTATTCTAACAAAGGATTCCACCATCGAGGAAAATAAATAGTTGCAATCATGAATTGATGATGACTACTTATGCATAAACTTCATTCTCAATTGCTTTTGTGATGACCTGTACGACTACTACAATTTAGACAAATCAACTAAGGTGATCTGGGGTGCTCTGCAAAAGAATATGATACCAAGGAAGCTGGAGCAAATAAGTACGTAGTAAATCACTACCTCAAATAACAGATGATAAACGATAAATCAGTTAAGGAACAACCACACTAGTTTTAGAAAATTGTGAACGAAATTATCTCAAAAGGTATGGCTTTAGAGAACAATTTCAAATTGCTGTATTAGTAGATAAATTACCCCCTAGTTGAAAATTGTTTAAGACATTATTAGGCATAAGATTAATGAGTTTTCATCAGAAAGTTTATCACGAAGCTTTGCATAAAGGAAGATCTCGAAAACAAGACAAAAATGTGGTGCTTATTGTTTCCAACGACAAGTGTTATCCAATATTTTGACCAGGCCATATCCGACAAATTGGATGGGTCGAACTTGGAATTATCAAGGCAGAAAACCCCAAGAGATAGCCCAAAACTCCAGGAACTAAACACAAATAAAGTCGCAAGGCCAATGCCAGAACAACCCAAGGCCAAAGCAACATGAGTCCTCTCATCTTATGGGTCGTTACCGACCCCTACCCATGGGTTAGTATCGACCCCTATTTCCACTACTTGGGGGACCCATCTTCTGTCTATATGTCTTACATGATGCCAAAAGCCTATTTCCAATGTCATTTCGTTGATTTAATGCAATTCTCCATCAATCTCCATGAACCCTTGATGCTGCAACTTTGTTCTTCCACAACTCCATTATTTGGACCTAGAAGCAAGCTAATATTGGTACAAACAACTATGGAATCGCAAAGCTAACCACAAGAAGGGCCAAGATGAGGAGTTGAAGCCAGCCATATTGTCCATCTTATGGGTCGGTACCGACTCCTAACCTTGGAGTTGTACCGACTTATATAAACTGATGAGTTGGTACCTACTTTCTTGGAAGAATTGGTTTAAATCATGGATAATGGTTTGGAGATCTTTTATGCGAGATATTAGTCTCCCCACCTCTATAAATAGATGAGTAGGGCTTATTTTTTATGATCTTTTTGGCTTTAGTTCTTCCCTACTCTATATTCTTATAATTCTAAAAATCTAAATGTCAGAGTTATACCGACCCCTAAGAACTTCTGCCACCAATTCAGATATAAGCAATAAAATCTTAAACTAGACGTAAGCCTTGCTTTGTCGAACCACCATGTGTGATAGTATCTTGCTTATTTCTCATTTTCATTTATATTTCTTTATATTTTATGCCCTACATAAACTTTTGGGTGTTTGTGCCATTTTTGGTTCAAATATTTTGATGTTTTCACTGGGAACATTATTCTTAAACTGCTTGGATCTATAATCTACTATTGGATTTCCCATATCCAAGAGATAGATCCAATTTCTATGCCTTTTAATTTTACAACTTAGATTTTAAAAGATCACTAAAAGCTTTCTGCCATGGCCCCATTAAGAAGAGACCATTCTACCAATTCCAAAGCTATTATTGAAGTTGGGAATCGAAATTCTCAACATGGAAATGGAGTTGTCCAACTAACTTAACCTGAGATCTAGAGTTCAGCTGAAGTCATGACCAGAATGGAGATGGATAGGATGATGAAACAGATAGATGATAGATTCCAGGCTAGTCGGAGTGAGAAGAATTAAACGATGCAGCAAAGCTTAAGACCGTTGAATGAGCTAACCCAAAACAGCCGTAGAAGGAGTAGAAGGGGTTTTAGTTTTCGTCTGAATGTTCCTTATCATCCAAACAAAGGCGAAGGGGCAATAAGTAAAAGAGGACTCAGAATGCTGCTGAAACATTGCTTCAGGGGGGAAGAGGAGCCCCAGACTTAAGTTTAGGGATCGATACAAATCCAAGATTAAGGGTCGGTACTGACCCCTCCAACGGTGGACCAAGAGCCCATCCTTTGGAAGGCGGTGTGGACTTAGGCTTTAGGATGTGCTGGTGGTGGTTGGAATATGAAGAATCATGCTGGTGTTGATGATATTGCTCATGCGAATCAAACATGAGGACCGTTGGACGAATGGATCTTTCGAAATTTGGAGAACCTAAGTATCGCGAATCTCCCCGAGAGTGTTTTTCGGGTCAAACATTTGGGGTAGAACTCGATTGCCGCCGTTCAGTCAAACCTGTTGACCCAGACTGCATAAAGGTTATGGTCAGGAGATTTGTTAGCGAAAATCATTTTAGGAGCAACGATAAGTGGGGTACCTTTCCTAATTAGAATCCATTTATAGAGAACATTCTATGCGAGAGATACCCTGGAGATTCGCGATGCCAACTATGCCATTGTACGGAGAAACGACGGATCCTAGGCAGCACTTGATGAGATATGAATGACATATAGATTCACAGCTTCCGATACCATGAAATGCCACTGTTTTTTAGTTTTCTTAGGAGTGTCTACGATGTGGTTCATTTAACTTCTGCCAAAGTCCATATCATATTTCGTTGAGTTATCAAAGAAGTTTGTGGAAAAATTCCATTTACATACTGCATGTCTAAAGCATGTGATGTCTTTGTCAAGCCTTTTCCAAGCCGAAGGAGAATCGCTGAAGGATTTCTTGAATCAATTCTACACAACCGTGATAGAAGTCATAGATCCCAAGGATGACATAGTCTGATGGAATTGATTAGGGGATTCATCCTAATATGGAGTTCGAGGACTGGTTGGAAAGGATGCCCCCATCGACAATGGATGCTTTTTATAAAAATGATAACGAGTACTTACTTTTGGAGGAAGTGCACAAACATCCATGGAGGAGTGGTGCTGGGAATTTAGACGAAGCGATACAAAGAATTGTTGCTCTAAAGCAGTCTAGAGGAAGCTTTGGAAATGTGAATGTTGGTAGCTAAAACAATAATTGAAAGCGGGATGATGATGGGGCTAAGAAAAAGAAGCTAGATAACAGGAATCATATTAGGACTCCTAAGTATGATAGCTATACCGAACTAAACATCTTGATAGAGAATATCTATTTGGCAACGCAAAACACCGAGCACTATAGAAAGCCGGCACCAAGAAAGTCAACTGAGAAGGAGAGAAAGTCTGGCATGCAGATTCCACGAAACTCACGGTCACAATACCAATGTACAAGCACTAGCAGGATATGATTGAGGAGTTGATTCATGAGAAAAAGTTACAGTAGTATGTGAAAGCCCCGTAGGATGATGGGTAAGGAAACTCTAATGCCCTCTCACCATCTTCTCAACGGGGGCAAGCTGAGCATGGTGCTGATGCATTAAGCGTCTAGAAAAATGATTGGTGATTAATACAACTATCAGTGGGCCACACCCTGCTGATAAGAGTCTAATTGAGATGGACAAATGTGTTAGTGCAATAAAACATGCAGAGAGTGAAAGTTGCTTCGCTATTGAAGATGGGACTCTGGCAAAACAATGCAGATTGATGACTGACGATATTGTTTTCCGAAATAGAGATACTAATGGAGTGGAAGCTCCAACGATTGAATCATTCGTGATCACAGACACAATTGGTCCAGTTATTGTTCGAAAGGTTCTTATTGAATGTGGGAGTTCAGTCAATATCTTGTTTACGAAGGCTTATGATCAAATGATGTTGGATGAGAAGGACTTAAAAACTTGTATATCTCAAACACATGGGTTGAATGGGATGGGACATCGATGCCATAAGATATGTTGAATTACCGGTGGTACTTGGCGAGGGCGACTATAGGCGAGTGCAGGTCATGCCTATTTTGGTGTTGGATATTTACTCAGCCTACAATGATTTTCTAGGCTTACCGACCTTGGCTGAATTTAGAGCGGTCATCGCTCCCTGGTGCTTAACTATGAAGTTTTCTACAGATTACAGAGGGGGAATTATGCAAGGAGATTAGGTGGCTAGCTGCGAATGTTACATCGCTGAGCTAAAGGAAGTCAGGAAAAAGGAGAAAGAAAAAAAATGCAAAAGGGACCCTCTGCATTAAGACTTTGGACACATAGCAACTACATCTTGAGCCCAAGCTTGGGCACTCCAGTCGATTCCATTATGACATCGATAGGGGTAAAGAGCCAGAAGGTGGAAGAGCAACTCTGTAATGACCCAGAATTTCAGTCATTTGAAATTCGTATTTAATTAATTTTAAATATTCAAAAGTAAAGTTTATAAGCTGAATAAATAATATTTGAATATAGTGATTTAATTGGATAATTAATTGATAATTTAATATTTGAAATTGCAGAAATAATTGAAATTTGAATTTAATGTGAATGAAAATGATTTATAAAGTTATATTAAACCTTATTTTATTTAAAATGATGTTAGAGAACTTTTAAAATCGAATTAAAAGTTAATTTGTAGAAATTGAATATTTTAATATTTAATTGACGAGTAAAAATAACCATTTTTCAAATAGTCTTGGATTTCGACGAAACTAGTTTCATTGGATCTGTAATGTTATATATTGTAAGATTTTAAATTTCGTGTCAATCAGATTTACGGTTTGTCCGGGGCAAGTTAAAATGCGTAGGAAATTGGTTTAAGTAAATTTTAAATTTAAATAGTCGATTTGAAAACCTATCTTCCAAATATGATCGAATTGGCTCCCGATATATATTCCATTGCATTCGGAATAGAGGTAAAACATTATAAATGCCAGGCAGGACGCTTCGTTTGGAGTTCGGAAAAAATTCGGGTGAATAGTGTCGTAGAATTTTGTATAAAAGGACCTTGTTTTTTTCTATTTTCATTAAAACCTAAGGCAGCTAGGGCAGGCCGCCACCTCCAATTCAATGGCTGAAATTTATCGATTCTTTTCTCCTTAAAACTTCCAATCCACCAACAATCATTAGAAACTCTCAACTACAACTTTGAAGAGTGCGGCGATTTCTAGGAGATCAACGGTAGAGATGTGGAATGGAGGCTCGGTGTGGCGTCAATTCTTGTTCGAACAACCAACATTCAAACACGATTTTCGAGGCCTCTAGGCGACCGAGCCTGCTGTGCCCTTGGCTGAAGGTGGAGGCGTGGCCGAGCGTTCGAACGGTGGTGTTTGATCGTCGTGAAGTCGATCAGAGAGGTTGCAAAAATTCGAGGTAGATGGTGGCTATGGGTTCTTCTTCATACGTATTAGCCTGGGTTTCAAGTGAATAGGAAGAAAGGGAGTAGTGGCTGGATCTTGCCTCTGAAAATCAACAGCCCAGATGTGTTAGAGGTAAAAAATAAAAAGAAAATTATGAAATTAATTTTATAAAAAAATCGTACAAACTTTAAAATGTGATAACTTTTTCGTACGAGGTCCGTTTCGCATGAAACAAATTGCTTAGGTTCGTATGGACGAACGCTACGCGATGGAGCTGGTTTGGAGTTGATTGGAGCTAGTGTGAATTTTGGGTAAAATTAAACGCCTGTTTAATTTTATTCGGAATAAAACACTGCAACTGCTATTGGACGCAATGTGAGTATAACTCACTCTTTCTGACTCACTGATATTTTTCTATAAATGAGAAATAATTTATTATATGTTGATTGATGATTATTTGGATGATATATAATATATTGATTGATATTTGAAGATATACCTGCCTAGTGGAGTAGATGACCCTATACATTCCCGTGTATGAGTGGATGACCCTTTGTACGTGCATCTTCCTTAAAACGGACGTTGTACACATATTCTAATATGTATATTTGTTGCAGATGACAGGTTGGAGGGATCCAACTGGATTCCTCAACAGTATTGATTTATTTACAGATATTGTGATATATTCTGTTATCATATTGATATATGATGTTTTGGTTGCCGTGATTGATGTGTTTGGTGCTGTTGCAGCATTGGGCCTATTTTGGAGTTTTAGAAATGTTAAAGTAACGATTTCGAATTTAATTTTTTTTAAAGTGATTTTGAAAATAAATGTTTTATTGATTTTTTTAATCGTTAAGAATTGATTTATTTTGAATAAATAAATGTGATAATTTTTATGTTATAAAAATTATGATGTTTTAGGAAATATAATTGAAATACGATTTTTGTGAAATATGGAATTAATGATTTTGTAAAATGGTTTAAATTGAGATTTTTGATTTATTATAAACGGTTTATAAATAAGATTTATAAATCAGAATAATGGAATTTTAATGGAGTTTTTATAAATGTTAAAATGGAGTTATAAATGAATCTTATAAGTAATAAGATTTATAATTTGTGAAGTTATAAAATAAATGATTTTGTAAATAATTGAATTATAAGTATTTAACTTATAATTTGGATTTTTGGCATGTAATTGAGTTATAAATGGAATTGGTTAATAAAGTGATTTTATAAGTTTGATTTTATAAGTTGAAGTTTTAATAAAATATAAATTTGATTTATAAACATTGTTGTATAAATCCAAAATCAATTGATTTTGACAAGTTAAATATAAAAGTTTATTAAAGAAGATATATCCACGATTTTGGGCAATGGATAATTCTTTAATAAAAATGTGAAATAGTAATGAATTTGGTATAGGAGATATATTCATGATTTTGGACAGTGAATTATCCTTTAAATTAAATGTGTAGAAGTATTGAAATTTGGTTAGGGAATTATATTCACGATTTTGGATAGTGAATAATATGTTAAATAAATGTTTTGGAAAGTGATATTTTAATTGATGTTAAACGGTTCAAACACGTTTTAAAAATGTCTTAAGTATCAAAACCATAGATTTCAACATTCATTGTTGAAATAGACGTTTTCGAGAAGTAAGGAAATGAAGAACTATAACACTATTGTTATAGTACATGATTTTCGAAAGGAAATGTTTTTGTATAGTATTGGAATTTATATATCTATCTAAATTTCGAATCCCTATACTGGTGATTTTGGGTTGTCGTAACGATGTTTTACGCAACACTCGTTTTGACCCAAATAAAGATGTTTAAAAGAATCTTTTTCTTAAAGAATAATATGTATACTTAATCGTGATTTAAGTATATGCAATATTTTCTAAGTGCTGATAATAAATAGATTTGTGAATTACTATTATTAAACAAGTATATGGAAATGTTTTCCAATGTTGAAATGGTTTTGAAGATATATCTTTTTAAAGATAAATTGAAGTGAATATTTGGCAATGATTTAATTAATAAAAGATTAATTAAAAGTGCCCAGTGATTGTTATGGTGCTGAATATTTGTTTGTTTGCTTTGATAGTTAAATAACCGACTATCAGACTTGGCCAAAATTTTAGTTCCTTGACTTGATGTGGGAACTATTTAGTCGTACACTTAGTACGTAGCCTTCTGTGTAGGTTTGATTATCCTTTGTGTTGAGGATGTTGATTCGTATAGTGTAGATTATTACTCCAATTTATCGAGCTTCCTTCTTGGCCCGAAGGATAGCAAGTTGAAAGTTGGAGACCTGATAAGTCTATGAGACTTAGTTGCCGTGTGAGGTTGAGAAACGCTTTTGCGTTGTTGGTGCGAAGAGACCGGGATCAGATTTATCTGAAAACCACTTCGGACCAACATATATGCGACGATTTTATAGGTTGCTTATGATGATATTGATATTCCGGATTTTCATAGTGGGGGACTGCTTGTTGATCGTTTGGGGTTAAAGTCCCAATATACGTCCAGTATTAGTGGTCTCTTCATTATGAAATATCCAATGCGAGGACCATTCGCTACTAATCCTAGGGATTTGCCGACAAGATGTGGTAGGAAAGTACCTTCGGTTTGTCCTGTTCCTGGACAACTTGTATGGATGTTTGTCTGACATTGCATTTCTAAAGATTACATACATTGGTTTTTACAAACTTACATCAGTGGTGGCGGAGACGACAACTTCTCTTAGCTTAACACCCTCCTTGAGACGTATGAGCTTAAGGGTTGTATTTTTGTGGAAGACAATTAGTAGTCAATGGAAATGGCCATGTGGGATTCTAAGTGATGTGATTGTGCTTTGTGAAAGGTAGTTACCTCGTTAGGCCTCATCAACCGGAAATGACCAAAACAGGTTTAGATGCAGCAGGGCTAAGTGGGTCATTCCCAAGTAGGATATGCTCATCCTCTTCTAGATATATTTTTACACGCTTTGACGTCGTGTATCTAATTATTGTAGTTTGTATGCTATGAGGGCCCTCGGTAAAGGTCGGTAAAGACCGGAGGATGACATATTCGGTACCATCTAGTTACAGAGGTGGGCCGGTCTTGTGTTGGTAGAGGGAAGATGTTCTGTGCCTCAGGACATCTATCTAGAGGTGTACCCCTTCGGAAGGTAGTCCCTTCATCTGGTCATTTGTATGAAAGTCCAAAACCCACTACGAGCTGCAATTTTGTTTGTAAAGGCGTAATGAATAGCCTCGAAATGCTATATGGGTAACCATTTCGACTATGATTAATATTATTGTATATACTAGACACTAGTATAATATAAGAGGATTTGATATGAAAGAAATGTTTCAGTTATCGTAAGGTAAAAACATGTCCATGTTTATTTGTGGGCGTGTCTTACGAGATACTTTTGTTTTGATAAAGGAAAAGTTTTGGTAATTTAATAAATTCAGTTGAGTGTGTTTCTCACGCTGGTTTACCAAACTGATCCGGGCGTTCTTCCATTTTAATGCTCAAGTCAGAGCGAGTATATTTACAGGTTTAGTTTTGGTGCCTTTGGAGCTTCAGCAGGAGAGCTGAAGATCTTCATTTTTGTACATTCGTATTTGCTTGATTATCCGCTGCATTGCTTATTCTTGTTGTTTAAATTATCGGCATTTGTAAGGATAAATTATTATAACTGTTCAGGCTGATAACTATTGATCGATTGTTAAACTCTGATTGATGTGTATACATATACAGTTTCTATTTTGTAAAGATCATTGATACGATATTATATATTTTTCGTTGTGATGTGAGATTCTGTATTGTTCTGTTTGGTTCTATCTTCTCTCTTTCTTCTCTTCTCTTCTTCTTCTTCTTCTTCTTCTTTTCTTTCTCTTGACTTTCTGTCAGTTTGTGCTTTTTGGGTCGTACATGTGTGGATTATTGTCGATTCAAAGGGTACGGATTTGCGGGTCGTCACAAACTCCCATCGAGTTGAATCGCTGTTTAGGTCAGCTAGGATGATCCAAATCGGGTCCTTAAGGTCGTCTCGTAGCTTAGTGCAAGAGTTGCAAAGGAGTTGGTTGGTTTCCTCCGCGAAAACCTAGATGTATTTTCTTGGACACACTCGAAAGTATGGGATCTCGTTGGAGATAATGAGCCATGCATTAAATATAAATCCCAAATGCGTTTCGGTGAAACAAAAATGTCGCAACTTGGGTCCGGAGAGATCTGCTACACTCAAAGAAGAGGTAGATAAGCTGAAGGACAATGTCTTCATCCACAATGCCTTATATCTGGGGTGGGTATCTAATCCTGTCTTGGTGAGGAAAGTAAACAAAAATTAGAGGACATGCATCGACTATTCTAATTTAAATAAGGCATGCCCAAAAGACAACTTCCCGCTTTCGAGGATCGATCAGCTGGTGGACTCAACTGCTGGACATGAGCTACTTTCATTTATGGGTGCATAATCTGGATATAACCAGATCCCGATGCACGTCTCAGATCGAGAATATACCGGCTTCGTAATCGACCTCGGACTGTGTTGCTATTTGGTCATGCACTTTGAATCAAAGAATGAAAGAGCAACTTGCTAGAGGCTCATAAATTGTATGTCCAAAGACCAGGTCGAACGTTTGATGGATATCTATATGGATGATATGCTTGTGAAGTCATGGAATTCAAGAAACCATGTTGATGATCTAACAAAGATATTTGTTAAGTATAGGATGAAGCCAATCCAAAGAAAATCGAGGCATTGAGAAAGTTCGAAGCCTTGAAGATGATTAAGGAGGTCCAAAGATTGAATAGAAAGGTCGCTGCCTTGTATCGGTTCATCTACAGAGCCAAAGATAAATATATTCCTTTCTTCAAGGTGATTAAGAAGGGAAAAAGGAAATTTAAATGGAATCGTGAGTGAAACTATGCATTCCAAGCCCTGGTGAATCACTTGGAAAGACCCCTATCCTTTCAAAGCCGGTGTATAGCGAGAACTTGTTTATATACTTGGCAGTGTAGGTGCATGCTTTGAGCGCCACACTTGTACGTGAGGAATTCTGCATCCAACGACCAGTCTACTACGTCATTAAGCAGTTAGCAGGCGCAGAACTAAACTACCCGAAGTTGGAAAAGCTCGCATAATTTTGATCACTTTGAGAATGCTCTGCCCTTATTTCTATGCTCATACGATCAAAATTCTTATCGACCAGCCTTTACGACAAGTTTTGCAACGATCTGGGACTTCTGGAAGGTTATTGAAATGGAACATTTAATTAAGACAACATGATATAACTTATCACCCTTAGAGGGTAATCCAAGGTCAAGCTTTGGTGGATTTCATAGCCGAATTCACTACATGAGATGATCCTCCGGAGAGCAGTGGTAAGAAAGATAATGGATGAAAGTTGTACATAGATGGTGCATCTAATGAACAGTATTCCTGTGCTAGAGTTGTTCTTATCACTCCCAAAAAACATTCGATCTGTTATGCCTTAAAACTTGACTTCCCAACGATGAATAACGAAGCTAAATATGAGGCCTTTATTGTGGGACTCGAAGTTGCCAAAGAACCAGGAATAAGTCTTTGCACAATTTCCATGACTCCCAACTAGTGGTTTGCTAAGTTTGAAAGGAGTTTCAAGCAAAAGGGACGAGACTGGACCTTATCTAAATGAGTCCTTGAGCTGCTCACTAACATTGAATATTAAACGATAGTTTATATTCCCAGAGAGTAAAATGAGAAAGCCGACTCACTGGCTAAGTTGGCTAGTTCTGGAGATGCGCGGCTCATTGGCTTAGTTTCGGTGGACGGCTCTGAGCATTGACCAAATGCATGTCGATCAGATTTTGGAGACCGAGCCTAAAAGGGAGTCTTGGATAACTTCAATTCATGATTATTTGCAAAGAGGAATCGTTCCGAAGAGAAGGAGTGAATGATGAAAAATCCTTCGACAAGCTTTGGGATATGTCATGCAATGAGTACTATACAGGAAAGGTTTCTCTGTCCCTATACTTAGTGTGTCGCTCATGAGGAGGCCAAGCGAGTCCTAAGAGAGGTTCACGAAGGGGCCTATGGTGACCACACCGAGGGGTAAACCCTAGCAAAGAAGATGCTCCGCTATAGATATTCCTGGACGACCGTCAAGTGAGACACAACTGATTACATCCGAAAGTGTGACACTTGCCAGAGATTTTCTAAAATACCAAGAGCCCCACTGAAGAAGATCACTCAATCGGTCAGTCTTTGGCTGTTTGTAGTTTGATTGATATCATTGGTGTGTTGACGATATCTAATGGTGGCGCGAAGTATGCCATCGTCGTAGTTGTCCACTTCACTAAGTGGGCTGAGGTAGAGCCGTTGGCCATGATCGCAACAGAGAAAGTAATCAATTTTGTTGTCTGAAATATCATTTGTAATTTTAAAGCTATACAGGCAATCATTATCGATAGCGGGACCTAATTCGACATTACCGAGTTCAGATCTTTCCGCCATTAGCATCGAATAGAGAAAAGATTTTCTACGGTGTCACATCATAGGTGAATGGACAAGTTGAAGCTATGAATAAGATTATCAAGTCCATTCTTAAGAAGCGGTTGGAAAAGGCTACGGGTAAGTGGATCAATGAACTTCCATTAGAACTATGGGCTCATTGAATAACTCAAAAGTCAACAACTGGCCACCCTCCGTTTGTCCTAGCTTACGGATCTGAGATTATAATTCTAGTTGAATTAGAGGTACCTTCTCATCGACTGATTCAGTACAATCCATGAACTAATGAGCAACTCATGCTAGAGTCTCTTGATATGATCGATGAGAAGCGCGACACAGTTGAGTTGAAAGCAGTTGCACGTCATCATCGAGTCGCACAATATTACAACACCAAGGTTAGGAACCGTACTTTCAAAGTTAGCAACCTGGTCCTCAATTGAATCTTCCCTAGCCTTGGATACTTAGGCTCAACCTGGGAAGTTCCGTATTTAATCGAAAAGAAGGTTGGAGATGGAACTTTTAGGCTTGCGATGACAGACGAGATTTTGCTCTTGAGGGTATGGAATAGAGAGCACTTATGACACTATTTCACTTAGAAATAAATCCCTAAAAAATTGGCTAGAGCCATATAATAAGAAAGATTATGTCATTTTCCATATTTTATGGAATAAAATGGCTTTATGTGACCAAGAATATGTTTTTCCATTACTTCAGAGTTGTGACTTGGCTGACTCAAATAAATTTGCATATGAATAATATAGACGTATAGCTAACACTGAGGTAGGTCCAACTAAAACTTCTACGGTTCTTGATTGAACCCATGAAGTTCTTCTTGGTATCTGGAGAAAGATACTAGTCAACTCTTGGTCTCGGATTGGTGGGCAGAAGTTTAAACTAAATGGACGTGACACAATCATCCATCAGCCAATTCTCGTCATCGGATTAGGGGTAGGAGTATAAACTAAATGGATGTGACCCAACCGTCCATCAACTAACTCTTGTCCTTGGAATGGGGGTAGGAGTATAAACAAAACAAACGTGACCCGACCGTCAATCAACCAACTCTTATGGCTTGAGACCCAAGCATTTGGCTGACAGTAGTATCATGTGGCATCGGTCCGGACCCTTCGCCCAAGTCTTTATGCACTGTCGAGGAAAAGTTCGGATAAAGGGTAAGTGAAACACCCCACATCCGTTAGTATACCTAAAAAGGATACATTAAAAGATATGGTGCATTATAGGTATCGCTAAAACTTTACAGAGACTAAGAATCACAAGACAATTAAATAAAAACAGCAAAAACATTTAAACAATAACTTATTTAAAAGTCAAACTTTATAAAATAAGTCATAACCAAAATATGTCTCAAAATACCAAATAAATATGTCTCACGAAAAATACCATCTCAATCACAATATCAGAGTACAAAATCATCCCTCTCAAGTAGTGCCAGTACATAAAAATCCAAGTGAAAATTGAAAAGAAGAAGATTACATGAAGAAGAACTCCGCAGCTGAATCCCAAGAAAGTCCGAAATCTACAGTCCTTGCCTCTGCTCTCCTAAGGGGGAGAAAAGGGGAAAATAGAGGAGTGGGTCAGACTAAAAGTTTGGTGTGTGAAAGTAATTACTAGCATTTTTTAAGCAAGATAAAAACAATGGACTGAGCAACAGTTCTAGTATAAAAAGAAACAAAGAAAATAAAGCTGGAAGAAAATATGGTTTAACTGTTATCTTTGCTTAGGTAGTTCGATTAGATTGTTTGCACTTGTCTTAGATAACTGCTTTAATTAGGCTGAATTCCTAACTCCACTTTAATTAGGCTAAAATCCTAATTCTACCATTTGATCGGCCTTTTATCTCTATTGTTCCTACTATGGGCTAGTCCCGTCCTATGGGTGCCATAGAAAAGACACCTACTAAGCGCTTGGAACACAATAGCGACTTATCTCCCTGCACTGAGGCCGCACGCTCGACCGCTATTAAGCTAGCTCTATCAGTTGCTCCCTCTTTGGACCTCTTAGTTACCCTAAATAGCATAAGCGTGCCCAGCCTCACCTCCGTGTGTTGTCAGACCACCAGTTCCCGACTGAAGGGAATGCTGCTGATACAGGTCCTAACAAATACAGTCTAGTTGCGCCCCTTGCTCAAATCCCTTGATTTGAGTTTCTAATTATTGACCACTTATCTACCCAAACAACATAAGCGCGTCCCAAGGGAAATGCTGCCAGCATGGGTCCTACTTCTTAGTTATTGACCACTTATCTACCCTAAACAGCATAAGTGGAATGCTGCCGGTACAGATCCTACTTTTTAATTACCGACCACTTATCTACCCTAAACAGCATAAGGAGAGTGCTGCCGGTATGAGTTTTACTTCTTAATTATTGACCACTTATCTACCGTAAACTACATAAGGGGAATGCATCCAGTACGGGTCCTACTTCTATCTTTGCTTATTAACTTAGTATAAGTTTTTTTAAATAAGCCTCTTTTGTTGTCTCTGCTATATTTGCTTATCAACTTATTCCAAGTCTTAAAATAAGCTCTTTTCTGTTTGCCTCTAATCATAACCTGTGTGTTATGACTTTACTTATTAACTTAACCTAAAGTCTAAGTATAAAAATAAGGTTCTTCTGCTATTTCATCTATTTTCTCCTTTTAGTTATAATTACATGTTATAACCATGCTTGCAAAATATCTTAAATTTGCCTATTTCAGTCTAAGTCCAATTTATTACAATTCTTCTCATTTTACATCCCTTTTTCTATAAATTTAGTGTTATTATATTTTAGTGCATATTACCGAATTATTCTCTTCTATTTATTCCATTCGCGTAAAAGGAAAGTAAAAGGAAACTGACATTTACAGAAGAAATCCTAATGTAGAATAGATGTAAATAATAGTAATAAATGTAAATAATTAGGAAAATTGTAATAATGATAAATAATTGCACTGATATAGAATAGCTAAAAGAAAATAGACTAGAAAACAAGTCTAAAATTTACTTAAAAATAAACTACAAATAAACTTGCATAAAGGTTATCCCAAAATTGTAGAAAAACAACAACTATTGGAAACCCTATTATTTAAATTACTTAAAAATCTAAAATAATTACTTAAACACTCACCTGTAGTCCTTAGCACTTTTCCTTGGCCTTCTTGGATCCATTTGAAGGATATGAATATTTTAATTAAAAAGATCTTCTCCTCGAAAAAATATTCCTTTTAGGCTCCAGCCTCAGGCGATGAATCCAGATGGAGAAAATCTGAATGAGAAAAATAGTTAGGCCTAGGGTCTTATTTATAGTGTCACTTATGAATCTCGAACCGTTGGAGTTGGAGATTAAATCTGGTGCAACCACATCATAGGCTCGATAGAAACCGTCGGATGAAAGCACGAATGCACATGATCGAAGAAAAGTTCCAAAATGACGTGTTAAAATTGATCTGGACGAAGACACGTACGAGAATGCATTCTTAGGTAGGTGGGTCGACCTACCTGTCGACATCCACAAGCAAGGGTCGACTTATAGGTTGACCTTGCCCATGTGAGGGTCGACCCTAGGGTCGACCTAGCCCTTTATATATATATATATATATTCTTTTTCTTGTTTCTACATTAATTAATATCTTTTACATACAAGCTCGAATTTTGACGTTCTATATATGGAAATTGATAGAAAATTACCACGTACAAATTGGTGCAACTCCGGTGGCTCAATTCTCGTAATTTCACAAAGTTATCTTATTATTTAATTAATTCATTAGTTAATTACTATGGCTTAAATTTTGGGTTGTTACATTCTCCTCTCCTTAAGGGATTTCGTCCCGAAATCTCTAAGGATAAAAGAATGAAATAAATGATTTCATCCAAGTTACTCAACTATCATCTATTGCATCTATTATCCTTAAAATTTTCTAATGCGATTTATGATACATATGCAATTAGTGCAGTGTCAACGTCCCTAATTAATGCAAAAGATTAGGCGGTCTACTGATTCAGTCGGCCTCCTTTTATGCAATAATGTCCGTGCCATGTATCCAAATGAATGCAAATTCCCTAATGATAACTGATAGTTTTATATGCATGCTACAATCATCATCCAAATGCAACAATCATATGATAACCATCCATTTATAGCAACCATGGGAATGAGATAAAAATAAAATGCAAATGCGCACACATCCATATGCATATGCTCTAGTGTCCT
Source organism: Allium cepa (assembly GCA_030765085.1). Classification (NCBI taxonomy): domain Eukaryota; kingdom Viridiplantae; phylum Streptophyta; class Magnoliopsida; order Asparagales; family Amaryllidaceae; genus Allium; species Allium cepa. The sequence continues at coordinate 519,434,365 of CM060929.1, read as the reverse complement.
AATTAGGCCGATCCCTAAGAGATAGTAGTGCCTAGTGTAAGTATATGCGTCCATAAGCATCCATTAGCAACCACTAGTATCCATCATACATAAAATGTTCTAATAACATATTTACATCAAATCCTACCATCCATAGGTTGAATCCTATGTTCTACTCTTCCAAAGGATAATAAAGAAAAGAACCTATTCAAAACTAAAGTTGGAAATAAGAAATTCAAAGTTTACTATCAAAGAGATGTGGATAATAGGTATGTATTCTCTCCTAATCAAATTAATCTTCTCTGAAGCCTCTATAACCATGTCGGGACCAAGTAGCAATCTCTCTATAAACTCCAACCAACACAAAGGCGACTTGCACGGTTTTCCATAAAGTGCTTCGAAAGGTGTCATTCCAATGATAGCTTGAAAACTATTATTATACGCGAACTCCACTAAAGTATGACGCTCCTTCCATGTTTCTCAAAATCAAGAATACACATCCTCAACCACGTGTGTCTTACCATTTTACTAATATTACTTTACTATTCTTCTATAGTCTACACACATAATGCAACAATCGTAAGTTCTCACTAGTGTCCTATACACTTCATGGAAACTTTTATTATTACTTCTAGAAGTTATCACTGCTATCTCCTACACAGCATTACACTTTTTCTGTCATACCTAGGAAATGATTCCTATCTACTCCACATTTAAAATTATGGTTTGGTATTTATCATTTCGAAAACTAAAGCTTCTAAATTTGTAAAACATCAATCCCAAAAATTTTGTCTTTAAAAGTGTTATTTTCAAATTTCCGTTAAATTCAAAGGTACTTGGTTACTTAACACTTTATCTTTCTAGACTTGCATCCTTACAGCCTTTTTGAATTTACATTATTCCCCATACCTAGTGGGGATAACTTACAAATTCTAAGTTCAAAACTTATTCCTCCTTTTCTTTTAAAGACTTCACCGCTTTCCATAAAAATTTGGATTTTTAAATTTAACTATTACTAAGTTTTTCAGTTCCAAAAACTTATTTACTTTTTCACCAAACCATTTTTCTTTAAAATATTTTTAAAATGTTCTTACATGTTTTCAAAACATTTTCTTTTGATAGATTTTAAATTTTGCGAAAACTAGAGTAGATAAGAACAATTATTTTATTGAAAACTCCTTAACTTTCCAATTACTTAACCTTGGAAAAGTTCCTAACTACTAATCGAGACTTTCTATAGAGGCCCTCTATAATATCTCTTCTAACCAACTCTGTCTCTAATCATTACACTTCTTATTATACCTAATGGTTTTATATCTTAATGTATTCTACCTACTTTCTTAAGAAACTATTAACGTTAAAACCTTATATGAATCCTTTAAAAGAGGACTTCATGTTTATATGAAACTACAAGGAACTTATTTTATATTTTTCGAAATAGTCTATACAAAATATGGTGCTTCCCATACCTTATATATCTCTTTCACGTATTCCTTATAACTTACATAAAATATTTTTTTTGTGATTTGGTTTTATAGATTTTTTTTATCATTATTCATTTCATTCCAATAGATTAAAGTATGTTTAATCTATATTCTCTTACAATAGACAATTTCTATGAAATTTATTATTTTCCTAATATTTAACTTACACATTTCATTTCAGGAAAACTCATTTTCAAAACTGTTCTAATATATCCATAACCAGAAAACACTTCCTCATGCTTATTTAAATAATAAGTGTACTTACAAACCACTTTATTATAATTTGAAATTATTTTCAAAGTACATTTTTATTTGGATCAAAACAGATGTTGCGTAAAACACCGTTACTACAACCCAAAAATACTAGTGTATGGATTCAAATAAAATAAATACTAATAAACCTCAAATACTATGTAAAAACATTTCCTTTGGTAGTCACCTATCATAACAATAGTGTTGTAATCTATGCTTCCTTTATTTTTCACGAAAACATCTATTACAACAAAAAAATGTTGTGACCTATGTTTCCAATACTTAATATACTCTAAGTTTTTATATTTAAAATCTTTGTTTATGTACAAAGAAACTAGCAAGCTATATATGCTCTATAATTCTTCAGAAAGAATTTCACTTTTAACAAAATCATATAAAAACCAATTTAAATGTCATACCACTTTTTTCTTTCAAAAACCCAATATTTACTTTCTCTAAAATATTGACAACTTTTTTTCAATTCTAACAATTTCATTTTATTGTGCTAAACATAAAGTGGATTTTCTTCTTATTATCTTAGGAGTATCCTTCCTAAACTTTCTAGAAATCTTATTTCCTTACTAAAGTCTTTTATTCTTATTCCTATTTTATGCTTATATTTATTCTAACGCACTACTATTAAATCTAAAACAATTATAATTTTTGCAATTATCTACACATGGGCTTTCTAATTGAATCTATTATACATCTCCAATCTTTGCCTACCACTCTTTGGATTTCCATAGTCCGAACATAAATGTACAAAACCTTTCTCAAAATTCTTTCCATGTGATGAGCTTCTCTATGCCTCAAGGAATATACTTCCTTACGCCAAAAGTGATACATCAAGAATCTTGCTTTCCACTGATGAATGCGAAGTCTACAAAGAACCTTCTCTAGATGAATAGCATGTTCTTCCATACTCTTGGAAAACATCAAAATTTCATCCACGAACTCTACCATGAACTTATTTAGGATACCTCTAAAAAAACATGGCTCATCAATTCTACAAAATATGCTGGGGCATTGGTTAGCCCAAATGGCATAACTGACCACTCAAAGAATCTGACGGGTGTCCTAAATGATGCCTTATCGATACTATCAGCAGCGACTCCAAGCTGATGAAATCTAGTAGCTAAATCAAGCTGAGAAAATACCGAAGAGCTAACCAACTGATCGAAAGATCATTTATCCTAGAAAGTGAATAACGATTCTTCTTCTTGAGCTTATTCAACTCTCTATAGTCTATGCAAAGTCAAAGTGAACCATCTGCCTTTATAGCGAAGGCAACTGGTGCTCCCCACTCAGATATACTCCTTCTGATGAAGCCTTTCTCTAATAGCTCACGAATCTGCTTGCTTAAATCCTTCCTCTCCATAGGTGTCATGTATCTCATAGGTAGTGCCACTGGCTTAGCATTGCCATTCAAATAGATCCTGAAGTCGATCTCCCTCTTAGGGGGTAGTCCCTTAACTTCCTGAAAGACGTTTGGGAAATCTTTGATGACTGAAACTGAATCTAACTCTACTGATGATGAATCGAGGGAATAAGAGAAGCTCAACATGATTGACCCCCATGGGTCATAAGAAACCTCGAGAGCCCTATTGCTGTATGTCTCTAGTCTAATGACTCTCCTCTCGCAGTCACGGTCAAACTCTACACCTAGTATAAAAAATTTTAAACCCCTACAAATCATAGATAAATGTGCCGATCCTCCTATGGAGTTTGAAACAACTATGAGGTCTACTACTAAAGAGATATCTAAGTGTAAAAAATCTACCAAAGAACTAGAAATGAAAGAGTCCGAATAGGAAAAATCTGAAATAGAGATCAAATCTTCTACAGAGACTTTCTTACCTCGATTCAGTCCACTACTAGAAGGTGCTGCATCCAAAGCCTATACTCGCGCTGTGTGTGCGCCTGCTCTTTACCCTATCCTATAAAGACAGGCTCTTTTAAGCTAACTAGGCTGCCCATAGTTGATACACCTCCCCTTCATCATTTTATTCTTACAGTCCTTCTCGTAATGACCAACCAACCCACAGCTACGACATCCTCTGCTTTTCTTGTTCTTCTTCTAGGGTCCTCCTTCTTTCCTTTTGTCCTTATCTTTCTTGTTCTTCCGCTATGGATTCTTAGAGCTTTCTAACTTAGGAACCTCTTTAAGCTCTTCCTTCAGCTGCCAAGATGCAGACTGAACTCTCTGTCGATCTTCCAATCCTAACCGTCTAAATATTCGCTTCGTGACCTAATTTGTGCCTCCTCGAAATCCTCTATTCCAAAAAATGTCTTGCCTCCTAGACTAGCCAAGTCCTTGCATAGTTTAGAAAAATTGGCTGCTGTAGGTGGATTAAAGGGATCTCCACCTACCGGTGCTGTATTTGGTGCTTGCACTTGCACCTCTGGTACCGTAACTCTGCGGAACCAGTCAGCCATACTATGCAAAAAAGAGAATTTAGGCTTTAAGGAATCGAAAGAAGGTTGAACTGGACTTTGAGGGAATTTTTATAAAAACTCTCTTTTATACTTAAAAATTATTTTTTATGAGTTTCTTTCTGAAAAATACTTTTAGTTTGAAGGTATTCTACTTAAAAATAGGCTACTTTTGGAAAAATACTTTATTTTTAAAACAAATTTTAGGAATCCTGTAACCTTGTGCTCTGATACCAAGTGAAACACTCCACACCCCTTAGTATACCAAAAAAGGACACACTAAAAGATGTGGTGCATTTTACGTATAGCAAAAACTTTACAGAGACTAAGATTCACAAGACAATTAAATAAAAACAGTGGAAAAATTTAAACAATAACTCATTTAAATTTAAACTTCATAAAATAAGTCATAACGAAATGTGTCTCAAAATACCAAATACACATGTCTCATGAAAAATACTATCTCAGCCACAAAATCAGAGTTCAAAATCATCCCTCTCAAATAGTGCCAGTACATAAAAAATCCAAGTTAACACTGAAAAGAAGAAGAATACAAGAAGAAGAACTCCGCAGCTGAATCCCCACGAAAGTCCAAAATCTACTGTCCTTGCCTCTACTGTCCTAAGGGGAAGAAAATGGCAAAATAGAGGTGGGTCAGACTAAAAGTCTGGTGAGTGGAAGAAATTAAACTAACATTTTTAAGCAAGGTAAAGATAATAGACGTAGAAATAGTTCTATTATAAAAAGAAACAAAGAAAATAAAGCTGGAATAAAATATGGTTTAACTATTATCTTTGCTTAGATAGTTCGATTAGATTGTTTACACTTGTCTTAGATAACTGCTTTAATTTGGCTGAATTCCTAACTCTACTTTAGTTAGGCTAAAATCCTAATTCTACCCTTTGATCGGCCTTCTATCTCTATTGTGCCCACTATGGGCTAGTCCCATCCTATGGGTGCCATAGAAAAAGACACCTACTAAGCGCTTGGAACACAATAGCGACTTATCTCCCTGCACCGAGGCCGCACGCTAGACCACCATTAAGCTCACGCTATACGTTGCTCCCTCTTTGGACCTCTTAATTACCCTAAACAGCATAAGCGTGCCTAGCCTCACTCCGTTTGTTGTGAGACCACCAGCTCCTTACTGAAGTGAATGCTGCTGATACGGGTCCTTACAAACAAAATCTAGTTGTGCCCCTTGCCGAAATCCCCTGATTTGAGCTTCTAATATTGACCACTTATCTACCCTAAACAACATAAGTGTGTCCCAAGGGGAATGCTGGCAGTAAAGGTCTTACTTCTTAATTATTGACCACTTATTTACCCTAAACAGCATAAGGGGAATGATGTCGGTACGAGTCTTACTTCTTAATTACTGACCACTTATCTACCCTAAATAGCATAAGAGGAATGCTGCTGGTATGGTTATAACTTTTTAATTACTGACCACTTATCTACCCTAAACAACATAAGAGGAATGCTATTGGTACGTATCCTACTTCTATCTTTGCTTATTAACTTAGTATAAGTCTTTTTAAATAAGCCACTTTTGTTATCTCTGCTATATTTTCTTATTAACTTATTCTAAGTCTTAAAATAGGCCTTTTTCTGTTTTCCTCTAATTACAACCTGTGTTTTATAACTTACTTATTAACTTAATCCAAGATCTAAGTATAAAAATAAGCTTCTTATGCTATTTCTTTTATTTTCTCTTTTTAGTTATAATTACTTGTTATAACCATGCTTGCAAATATCTTAAATTTGCCTATTTCAGTCCAAGTCTAATTTATTACTGTTCTTCTCATTTTACATCCCATTTTCTATAAATTTAGTGTTCTTATATTTTAGTCCATACCAACGAATTATTCTCTTCTATTTATTCCATTCGCGTAAAAGGGAATTAAAAAGAAACTGACATTTACAGAAGAAATCCCAACCTAGAATAGATGTAAATAAAACGTAAATAACAGTAAATAACAATAAATACCGCAAATAACTGTAAATGATTGGGAAAACTGTAATTAACAATAAATAATTGCAAATAAGTGAAATAGAATAGCTAAAAGAAAATAGTCTTCAAAACAAGTCTAAAATTTACTTAAAAATAAACTGTAAATAAACTTGCATAAAGTTATCCCAAAATTGTAGAAAAACTACAACTATAGGAAACCTATTATTTTAAATTATTTAAAATTCTAAGATAATTACTTAAACACTCACCTGTGGTCCATATATATTTTCCTTGGCCAGATCCACTTAAAGGGTATGAAATATTTTAATTAAATAGATCTTCTCGTTGGAAAAATATTCCTTTTTGGCTCCAGCCTTAGGCAATGAACCAAGATGGAGCAAATCCGAATGTGAAAAATAGTTAGGCCTAGGGTCTAATTTATAGTGTCACTTATGGACCTTGGACTGTTGGATTTGGAGATTAAATCCGTGAAGACCCGGTATTTTGGCAATATTATTTTAATAAATAATTAATCTAATTAAATAAAATGTAAACCTATCATTTTAAAAAGATACGACTTTTGGAAATAATTGCCATATGTTTATATAGGTTTGTATTTTGAAAAGGAAAATTTGTTTTGAAAATTTAAAATAAATCTCTTAATAATATTTGCAATAAAAATTTATCTTATATAATTGAATTAAAATGCTTTACCTTGTTAACATTTGGTATAAATATCACTAGATAATGTTTAAAATAAACTCAAATTCTATCAATATGAAATATAAGTATAAAAAAATAAGTAGGCATATAGATATAATTTAAATATTAATAGTTAAAATAGAAATAAAAATAAAAGCAAGAATTAAGTGATTTGGGATGCATACAACATAAGCTAAAAATTGTAAGAACAAAGTATAAATTAAAATAAGATAAACATATGTATATGAATTATTCAAGCTAGAAGATAACAAAACAAATATCTTTATACAAAATGTCTTCATACATAAGACCAAATGTTTTCCTGCAAATGTTATGCACAAATAATAAAACAAAAAAAATCTTCATACACAAAGCCAAAGTCTACCTGCAAGTGGATATTTTCATACAAATATCTATATACAACAAAATTATAACAATAGTGTGTAAATATATAGGGAAACCAAGGCATTAAATGCCATCATCTCAGCCAATATTTTGTCAATTCAAAATATTTACAAATCTTTACATTTCAGTATCAAAAATCTGATTAAGGTAAAACAAAAAAGAAAACAACATAACCAGATAATACCTTCCTTTATACATCCTGTTATCTTATATATATATGTACACATCTTTCTATTTAGTTCGTTCAGTATAACTTAGCTAACCATAGAAAAAAAGAAAAAAAAGAAGCAAGCTCAAATTTTTATTCAAAACAAAAACAGTCAAGAACTCAGGCAGATTCAACTACAGGTTTTCATAATATCAAAGTGTTCTCTGTTCACACAATTTTTCAGGTGAGTAAACAAGAAATTTTAAAGCTTTAAGTTTATTAAAAAATAGTTCAAGATTCATTGATAATCTGGTTTGTATATGTTTCAATGAATATAATTCTGTGTATATTTATAGGTTGCTCTGTACACCATATTTCTCTGTTATTTGTTATAGGATTCATATTTCTGTTCAAACTCAAATTATTATCATCAAAACATTGTTAATCTGTAAGTTTTCAACTAAAACAATATGTTTAAACTTAAATTAAGATTTTTAAAAAAGCCGATTAAACTATGTTTGTAAAATATACCACTGTAACTTGTTCTACAGGTAATCAAATAATTCCTTGATAAATTTGATTGTTATAAAAAGCTAACTCAAGTTTATAACTTGGATTCTTACTACAAGTTACGATTTTTAAAACTAAAATGAAGATCTTTAGTTTAGTATTTCAAATGCAGTTTGTATTTGAACAAAAATTGCATTTTTACAAATTTCTAGTGATTGAGTCAATAATAAATGTTGAAATTTGTTTTGAAGCTAGTATGAACATCTGTGATGTTGGGAAAATTGTTGAATAATTTTTCAAATGCAAGAATTGGTCGAACAAATCTAACTTAGGGTTTAAAGTTCGTTTGTACTATGATCTGAAAATATGACGAGTTCATCTTCTATGCGTGATCGAGTTGCATGAATTTCTGGAGGATGGTTTCTTAGTATGTTGTCGTGGTATGGACGAAGCTTGGGCGTCTCCGGCGGTCTGTGCGGCGGTGGCGAGGTAGTTTTGGGTGATGGGTTGAGCTTCAGGTTTCGAACGAAATGCTATTTTTTGTTTTGAAATTTTTGGAGGCGATGCGGGTTTGGTTTTCGAGTGTTTGAGGGTTTTGTGACTTGTCGGTGGTCGTGGGGTTCGCCGGAGCTAAGTGGCGTCTCCGTGCACGTGTATGGTGAAGAGGGTCGGTGTCGGTGTCGATGTAGGGTGAGCGTCTCGAGTCGTTACTCGAGTTAGGAGGTTGATTACTTCTGGTTAGTATTCGAGTTCGAGTGAGTTGCCTGAAACTATACTTAAGTTTAAAACTTAAACTTACCGGGAAATAAAAAAAAAGAGAAGAAGAAGAAGACGAGTACATGTGTGTATCTCGGGATAATGGGTGAGGAACTCGAAGTGATACTCGAGTTAAACAAGGGGAGTGCTCGGGTTTTCAAACTGCAGTATTGTATTATAAAAAAATAAAGTTAAGTAAATTGTTTTCAACAAGTTTAAACACAGTAAACTTAATAAAGGTTTAATAGTTTAAGTTAAGATTTTAATTCAAGTTTTAATTATCTTAGTTAATGCTTAACAATGTTTTTAACTCTTAATTATTATTTTAATTAAGTAATTAATTTAAGTTAAGTATAAAATTAATTTACATTAAGTTTGCAGTTAGTAATAAATTGATTTTCAAAATTTAAAGAAGACTTTTAAATGATAATTAAGATGAAAAATCAATATCAATTAATTATTTTAGAAGGCAATTAAGAGTGATGACTTTTAATAGTAATTAGAGATTGGTTAATTAATGATTGCGTGATAAATAAATTTGTAATTAACTACTTAAAGTTAATTAATGTATAATTAGTAGTTTACTAATTAAGTAATTTTATTATGAATTAATAATTGATTAAATAATTAATTAGTGAATAATAATGGGTAATTAAGTTTTGTTGATTGATAATTAAAGTCATTAATTGATAATTAATTTAGATTAATTAATTGATTTAAAGATAATGAAGAGGAGGATTTTGGGAATTTGTGACATTGTGGTATCATAAGAAGACTACAGATTTGTGAATAATTCATAATTGTTTTGATACTTTGTTAATGATAATTCAATCATAAGTAAGAATAAGATTTATCTTAACATTAAGTAGGATTTGATATTTATTAAATTATTTAGGTAATTAAAATAGATAATTAATTAATTTAATAATTAAGAATTTAAGTTAATCAATTAAGGTTTAAGATTAATAAATCGAGAATAATTAATTTGTAATTAATAATGGTTAATCTAAATTTAATTACTGTAGAGAAGTAATTAAAGAATTGTTAATGAAGGACGTTAACTTAAGTTTATTATACAATTAATTAAGTTCAATTAGTTAAATAAGGATAATCATTCATGGAATTTGGTTAAGTATAATTACTTAATGGAAGCAATTAGATAACGATAATAATCTTAATGTAATTAAAGAATAATTAATCAAGGAGGATCAGCTAAGATGAATGATTATGGGATGGAAAATGGATTGGGTTGTAATTAACTAATAAGCAGGACTTAAAGGTAATTGGTTTAATTCAATTAGGATTAATTAGAGTTATTTGAGATGGTGTGATTGATTTATCTTGCTTATGTATGATTAAATGATGATTAAATGCCCTAAATTGATTGATACCTCTGATATGAAATGGTTCGTGATATGATGTGTTTGGGTGGACAATGATAATGTGGTTATCTATCAATGATGAATTGCTGGGTAAAAAGGTGACATCTTTTATTTAAATTAAATTGCATTTCATTTGAATAACATGTGTTAAGATGAACTGAATTCAAAGAGACCGGAGTCGGGTATTAGTTAATACCCGAAACCACTTCGATTCCATATAGACTTGATATGTAAATCAATAGGCTGGAATAGAATGAGTTAAGTGAAGTGAACCATTTAATCTAAGTGTTGGTATTTAGAAATTAATGTGGAGAATAAGCAATGTCTATAGCAAAATTTTGAATTTGTAAATTGAGACAAGTTACCCCAGGTTTTAAGTAAGCCTTTTGTACTAGTATTTTTTTGTTAGATGGCTTTACTCACGCTGGTTTCCATCCTACCCCGGGTGTTACTTTGATGTAATGCTCGGGTCAGACCGAGTATTATAGATTTTCAGGTAAGGACGTTCTAGAGCTCAAGAGGCGAGCTGGATGGCAAGAACGTATGGAGTGTTTCTGCTATATTATATTGTTGTATATCTATGACATGATAATTGTGTATATTCAGTGATTTTATAATGTATATATGAGTAAATCTGTGTATTATAAATGTACTTTGACAGATACAGAATTCTTTTGTAAACCGTTATTACTTATTATTATATTTTATCCGCTGCGGATGTGAGATGTTGATGTTTCTTCTTCTTTTTCTATCTCTTTCTTCTTTCTTCCTAACTATCTGAAATTTTCAGGTTCGAAAATTTCCGGTCGTTACAGTTGGTATCAGAGCTTAAGGTTAAGCGCACCATTATCTGAATTTGTGCAATGATAATCCAGTTTGGTTGATAATTGATTGTTTGTTGCTTATATTAAATGTTAAATTGTAATGTATAAAGTGATAAATATTATGCAATTAAATTTGACGTAGGATAGTAAGTAAAAAAAAATTAAATCGACATATGTGTTAAATTTGATTAGTTAAATTTGTAAAATGTGACCCCTTAAATGTTTAATTATTTAACACATAGAAATAGTGTTAATTACGCCTTGAATCATTTAAATGTACGTTATTTAAATCGTTAAAGTATGAAATTGAATAATAGATGACAAGTGAAGAACCGTTATGTAATAATCTTTAATCTACATGAAATGATAGTGTAGATTCTAGAAATAATTATACTAATTTGCACAAACAACAACGTAAATTAATACGATTATTTCGAGATTATTTGAATTGATTTTTGGATTGTTATTGATGGTTGCTATTGCTTGTTTATTTACTTTGACACCATCTCAGTTATCATACTGCAAGTTCCCTTTGACATGCTTTGATTTTTGAATTGAATTGGAATCGGGTTGAAATGATAAATACCCAAATGAATTTGACCTAGGATAGAGAATTAAATAAAAATCGATTGGTCAATAATTTGATTTAAAAATAAATAAAGATTTTATTGGAGTAGATAATAAAGTTTTGAAAGGAAGTTGGAATTTGAAATTTATGAAAAGTAATGCTAATATTTAAAATCTGAAACGAAATATTAACAAAGCAATTATTGGAAGAACGTTGTTTGATTTAAGAAATGAATAATTGAGTTTTGGAAGTATTTAATTAAGTTTTGAAATTATTTAGTAATTAAGATTGAAATTATTTGATAATTGAATAAGATTGAATTATTTAGAAACTAGATTAATTTGAATTCTTTGATAAGAAAAATTTGAACTTTTGAATAAGTGAATTTGAACTTCGTTAATAAATAAAATTGGGTTTCTTTATTTATTAAGTTTTTGGAAAATTATTTAAGTAAGTTAATAAGTGAAATTAAACTTCTCGAATATTTGAAATTTAGTTCTTTATTAATTGAGTTTGAAATTGTAACTAAGTGAAATAAATAACTGAAGTGAATTTCTTTAACAAGAAATTAAATGTGATTTATTGGAATTAATATAAGACTTGTAATTTAAAGAACTTGATTTACGAATCTAATTGAATTCAATTTAAAGTTTTGATATAATGAGGTTGAACTTAAATAATTGATTTGATAAATTGGAAATTAATAGAAATTGTTTTGAATGATAAATTTGCTTAACGAATATTGAACGAAATCGATTAATGAGTTTAAATTGATTTGAACGTTAAATTAAATTTATTTGAGTAATTATGGAATGAAACGTATATATGAACTTTAATCAATACTTGAATTGTTTAAATAAAATTGAAATCGAATTATAAGATTTTGAAATGAAAGTTTGAAACGTAAATTATGGGAATTGATTTAAAAAGACAAATGAAATTTTGATTTACAAATTCTAATTGAAATTGAATTTGATTTTGTTTTAAATTTATTAAACGACCAATCGGTTTAATATTTACGAAAGTTATTAAAGAGACCGGAATCGGTTATAGACATACTCTCTGTCTAAACCGAAAAGCACTTTAATAACTATACGCAGAGTGTGATCCAGAATGAAGTGATTGGAATGATGTACGTGATGACTGAAGAAAGAGAACGAAAATGGATAGCCTTGACACTTATGTCAAATTGGAAATGACTAAAACAGGAGCCGTGCCGGGCCAATTGGTGTTAGCCACCTCGAGCGAACACACTTCTTCGTAAACTACTCATTACTTGTTATTGATTGGTGCACCCTCGTATTTTTGGGAGTGTTGTTTCGCGGTGTTGCGATCGTTGCGACGATGCGTTTTCACCAGTCCGGATCAAGGCAAACGGTAGTTTCACTACCTCGGGTATTGCCTCATGTGCCTTGTCATACTTGTATCCCTATATACACGACCACTACGAATTTTTTATGTTATACCTATGGAGTACTCCCTGATTTCCCACTAGTTTACGGTGGAGTTTACAGTGCTGTATAGACTATAACGCTTATATAAAATGTGTTAAGCGGGATAATGGTAACACTTTAACACTATTTTGGTATTTTATATTACTGATAGACATCATCTACTTAGCGTATATATAAATGTTTAACGGATCCTCAGAGGATGGTTATTCCAGCGTCCTATGAGTTACTTGTATTTCAATTGTTACTTCTTTTGAGTTGGATTTATTGATATAAGAATGTTAATCCTGACTTGAGTGTTTTGTATTCTGTTTTACGCTCGGGTCAGACTGAGTGGTTCACCTTTTGAGACTCACCTTTGGAGTTGGAGCTTCGCCTGGAGATCCAGCTATCTATTCATCTTTTAGATATTCAGTTGATTCCAGTGATGTATTTTGATTCTTGTATTTGACTATTGTATTTGAGACTTCTGTTGTAACTTATTTAACTCTGTTATATACATATATAGTAGCTTCATGAACTACTATCTTTTGCTTCCGCTGCATATTATTACTCTGTTCCTGTGATTCTGTGATTATTTATTTACTGTATATGTTCAGTTTTGCCAAATTTAAATTAACAATTCGGTATTTTGAATTATTCAAGTCCGATATGAGCGGATGCGAATAGTCCAAAATAGCGGGTCGTTACAGTTGGTATTAGAGCTTTGGTAGCTCTAGGTAAAACTTAGCATATATGGTAAATATATTTGCAGAATCACTCTCATTCGAGTTTGAATCTCTTCCTTTTTACTCGATTCCTTTGAGTTTTGGAACGTTCCCTGCGGTTCCAAAATTCATTCGTGTTCCTCGCTATTCATCTTCTTTTAATTTTGGAGTATCCTATAACTCCATTTCGAATGATCTTTATAATGAATCGGCGGTCTCGCCAACCTTCGAATTATTTGTAAATGGGAAAAAACTCCTTTACAATAGACATCGATTTACCGCAGATTTCTTTATCCTCGGTTTACAATGCTATCTATCTCCTACCATGCCTAAATTCTATTTCTTGAGATCAAATGTTGATTTGCATCGAAATTCTGCATCGATTTCATTCTTTAAGTCACAGTCGACCCGGTTAAGGTTGCTCGCAATTTAATAAACTTATTCATCTTCCTATTTTGATTATTCAATCATCTTGACTATGTTTCAACCTATCTTCGAATTTAAAATTCTCTTTGATTTGAGTCCATCAAATTTGAATCTCTATGTTCTTTCTTTGAAATCCAGCTTGTATCGTCGAGCGAGGAAGTGAATTTGTAAATTAATATTAAAAATGTTTTATATATTGTGTTGTTTGAATTGTTGATGTTGATTTGGGTTTTCGATCGATTCGTCTGATCAACGCTATCGATAGGATTTCCAAAACGCTTGAACAGAACAAACTGACACAATAGTATTTTTGAATTTGGCGAACAAAATAGTTTTGTATGATTATATTATATATAAATTTTCTGAAATTAAAATGTTAATGAATCTGTTGTCCGAAATGTGAAAAATTTAATTTTCATTTATTGTTTTATAAATCATTGATTATTTCATAAAATAAATAAATGAATTTATAAAATTTGGTTATAATTTAATTTGGAATTTAAAATGTATTCAAATTAGAATTTGAGAATTTAATTTCTAGTGATTTCAAACTTTGATTTGGAAGTTTTAAAGTGTATGGTTTTAAAATATTTTCAAATTTTAAATCATTTCAAAGAGTTAAACGTTTAGATCAGTGCTCTTCTCTTTGTCGCTGGAAAATAATTTCGGTGATGACGGCCGCATCATCGACATTCATTTTCGAGTTTCAAGGTGGAGAAACTATTTTGTAGCCCTGCTACACTTTTGTTTGGAAAGAAATAAATTGATTTGAATTTCAAAACATGACTTGATTTATAATATATATTGAAGATTTTAAATTTGATTTGATATATTATGAATATATGTATGTGTCTGTATATATATATATATATATATATATATATATATATAAGTTGTTTGAAGCTAATCGGAAATTAATTCTTAAAATTGTTAAAGGATGATTTTCAATTATAAATGAAGCCAAATTCTTTTTATATAAGTATGTAAGCTTGAAATAATTGAATTAGAAATTTTACTTAGATAATACTCAATTGCATTATATATAACTTACCTAAAATTTTAAAAGTTAACTATGTTGAATGATGTTGAAGGAATTAATAAATGAATTTGTGTGGCTATAATAAGTAAATATACTTAATATGTGGTAGGATAAATCAAGTAGAATAAACTTAATAATAATTTGGAATAAAGAAGAATTAAATTTATCAAACAAAATAAGATTATAAAAAAATGACTACTCAAATTTATGATCTTTAGAATTGTTAATTTAAGATAATTGGATAATACACAATATAAATTGTCTTTAAAAATAAAATTTGAGTGCGTACAAAAATGTTATACACTTAAAGTTTAATTATAAAATGATTAATAGAGATAAAATAATAAGTTAGTCGAATAATAAATGGATTAATAAAAGAAAAAAATGGTTGTAACGACCCGTATTTTACGTGTCGATAAAACGTAGAATTTGCAGGTCGATAGTGTTGTTTGTGTGGCCTCTAGCTTGAGTCGTTTAGGAGTTGACCCGAGTGCAAGTGATGAGTCGTGACCGACTCATAGATAAGTCGTAGACGACTTAAGGGGATGGACCGAGTTAAGGGATAGAACGGCATAGTAGTTGCCGACTTAAGAAGAGAGGCGAGATAGGGGTCAAGTGATGAGTCGTGGCCGACTCATAGAGGGCCGACTCATAGGCTTAGACGAGTCAAGGGGGGGTGACCGACTCATAGGAGGGGCGGCTTATAGGTTTGGCCGAGATAAGAAAGTGACCGACCTAGTGGAGAGCGACCTAAGAGGGGGTAGCGACCTAAAGGTTAGGCGACTTAGAGATGGACCGACCCAGGAAAGTAGCCGACTTAGGGTTTAGAGAGGCATGCTTGAGTCGTTGGTAGATGAGTCGTTAGGTCGCTAGCGCGACCTAAAGGAAATAGGTTGAGTCGTGAGTCGGCTATGTTGTTAGGTCGTAGCATGATAGGTCGGCAACGACCTAAGTTAGGTCGGAGGCTTTTGTATTGTGTGTTTGTTAGGTCGTTGGGGACATAGGTCGGCAGGGGTTTGAGTCGGCACTGGTATTAAGTCGTAAGTCGGCATGGTGGTTAAGTCGTCATACGACCTAGGACTTAGGAAATGCGGCAGTGTGTTGAGTCGTGTGACAGTTGGGTCGGCAGTGCGTTGAGTCGTTAGGTCGGCCTGTGTTTTAGGTCGCGTCTGGGTTAAGTCGTAAGTCGGCCTTGGTTGTATGTTGTGTTGGTTAGGTCGTAGGTCGTAGGGGCTGATGAGTCGGCAACGACTCATAGTTAGGTCGGGGACGACCTAAGGGGCGACGACCTAAGGAGTTTCCAGCCTATAAATAGAGGGGTTTGGCTCACTTTTTGGCACCGGTTTTTGAAGCGACGAAGTGCTGCCATTTTGAAGACTCGACTACAGTATTTTCTTCACTTCTTTCTCTATTTCTATCAAGTGCTAACATCCATTGAAGATTGAAGATCAAGATCAAAGATCAAGAGCCAAAGTTGAAGATTTTCATCCGAAGAGGCTAGATTTCACCGTTTCAAGTGAAATTTCTCCGGATCAAGCCCAAGTCCTTGCTGTCCAGATCTGAAGTGTGTAGTTTTTGTAGTGTTTGGGTGATTTGGTGAGTGGTAGTTATCTCTCACGCGGACCCAAAGGAGTGTAGTGGATTGGTAGCTAGTTTATGTGTTTGAAATAGCATTTTCTCGCATTGTCCTTAAGTCTGCATGTAGATCCATCATTTTTGAAGATGTTTACCTATGCATATTTGTTTAACAAGTATTAGAGACAAAACCCATGTTTTATATTTGATAGATCTATGCTAAAAACCTATGAATCATGCATGTTGGACTTATGCTCATTTATTTATGATATTGCCGTTTTTGTTGATATTGCTTATTAAATCTTGTTTGAATGCTTGATTGTTTGTATTGATGAATGATTTGGATTGTTTCAAGTTAGCTAGTGGTTGATTTGGAACAAGATGGTTCGAGATGATTCAAAAGCTAGGTGGAAAAGCTCTTGAATGTGGAAGCTGCCTGTAGCATATGAAGCGGATGTGGAAGCTCATATGGATGGATTCGAGGATGTGGGATCTTGCCATGATACGAGAAGGCAAAGCATGATTGAGATGGGACTTTGCTATGATGCGATAAAGCAAGGTGTGATGTTGAAATG
The DNA here is from genome assembly GCA_030765085.1 of Allium cepa. Lineage (NCBI taxonomy): Eukaryota > Viridiplantae > Streptophyta > Magnoliopsida > Asparagales > Amaryllidaceae > Allium > Allium cepa. Next base: position 519,417,195 of record CM060929.1, on the reverse strand, counting down.
GGGCGGGTCATGATGACGTTCCAAGAAGAGAGACTTTGCTATGATGTGATGAGGCAAGACATATGTTGTGATGGGACGGGTCACGATGACGTCCCAAGCACGGGCTGCGACGACGTGCAAAGTTATGTTGATTACTCGGTGATGCGATCCGAGTTGGTGATAATGGTTAGCTTGAGAGGCGCTTGAGCTAGTATGGAAATAGTCGTCGAGGAGGATGACTAGGAGGCTGAGATCTTATCGTTGTTGAAGGTTCTAGCATGCTCAAAGCAAGGGTACGTTGGAACGGGCTGCGACGACGTTCCAGGCACGGGCTGCGACGACGTGCTAGTACTCTGGGTAGTTGCGAAAATTCCTAGGCACGGGCTGCGACGACGTGCGGAGTTATGGCTAGAACCGGGGTTACCATTAGCCCTTGACAGGTGGTCATTCAACTAACGGTGATATCAAGGCAATGATACAGTGATAGCCAGAGTCATGGATGTTTGGTTTTACTATCATTCGGTCTCAAGTGCGGTGTTTTCTGGGTGCTTATCTGATCTTGGTTTAGGCCTTGGGGGTTTGTATTTGGAAAACATCGTCCTTGACTCGAGTGATTATTGCTTTATTTTAATTACCTGCTATGCTATGATTGCTTCTCCTTAGTGTGTGTCTGGGGGCTATCACTGTGAGAAGAGGTGGAGTGGGATGGTTTAGTTCCTATTCCTTTTATCCTTTATGCTCTTTTGGTATGCTTGATAGTTGATTTACTGCTCACTAAGACTTTGTCTGACTCAAGGTTTTATGTCTCCTCTTATTACCTTGGGCTGTTCATCCATGTTGGGATGGGCAGACTAGGTAGCAGGTGACAGGTGCTGTGCTAGGAGTTCTACGATGAAGATGACGAAGACGAGCAGGAGGCTTTGCATATTAGTTTTCTTACTATATGTACTGGGTATCCGCTGCTGTATTTGGTGGAGTGATTTGTAGTGAGGCTTTCATGTATGGATTTGAGTAGATGATTGTATAAAACTACTGTGATGCTTATATGATGATGTTCTGTTCTATGGAGCTTCACTATATTATATTTCTCTATTGTATTTTATCCATGCGCTGTGAGTTGTACGATAGAGATTCTGCGATTTTATTTTACCCTGACTATCGTCCATGGCTGCCTGGCACGCCTTTCAGCGCTCTATTCTCTTGATTTGGTGCGGGAGTCATGGGCGGTCGTCACATTTGGTATCAGAGCATTGGTTAATCGATTTCAGCCAACGCTCGCTGACGTAACTACGTATGAGAGACGTAATTGTATTTTGATGGATGATTACTATATATAATATAGTAGCCTAGAAGGATTTGAACTCCTTATGCAGTTGTTTCTTAAGGTGTTCTAATCATTCTTATTGCAGATATTAAGGATGAGTCGAAGAGGGAGACCAGCTGCAAGGGAAAGCCGTGCTGATGAAGGAGCTGTTGATTATGGAACTATGTTCGAAGCGATGATGACTTCGATTATGAGGAGGATGCCCGTTCCAGGGCCTACTGTTGATGTGGGAGTTCAAGTCCAAGCTCCAAGACCAGTGGATTTCGCCAAGCTCTGCAAGGATTATACTTCTCTTGGAGGAAAAGCTTTCTTAGGGACGGAGTCTACTATTGAAGTGCAGAGATGGATGGATGCTTGCCGAAGGATTTTTGGTGATCTAGGGATTGAGGATGCAACTAAGAGAAAGCTTGCATCGAGACAGCTTCAGGGAAGAGCTGCTGATTGGTGGAATTCTATCACCATCGATACTCTAGAAGAAGAGATTACTTGGGAGCAATTCCAAGTTAGATTTGAAGCTAAGTTCATCTCTACTTCCCAGAAATCTGTCTTGTTTAAGAGGTTTGTGGAGCTCAAGCAAGGGGGAAGGCCTGTTCTTGAGTACATTTCCGAGTTCGAAGCTTTGTCTAAGTATGCCAGATCGTATATTGATTCTCCCTACCAGAAGAACGAGAAGTTTGTGACTGGTCTGGATGCTTATCTTGGGAGGCAGTTAGTGGATCACTTGGACGATCCATTTGAGAAGCTGGTGGAGAAAGCCCTTAGGCATGAGAGTTTGTTCCCTAAGGAAAATTCTGTTGTTGCTGTAACCAGGGAAGGATCTAAACCACAGCAGAGTGGGAATAGGAAGAGGAAGCAGCAGCAGCAGAAGAGTAAGGATGGCCAGAAGAAGCCAAAGGGCGAAGTGACCTGCTATAATTGTCAGAAGAAGGGCCATCTCTCCAAGGATTGTAGGAATCCAAAGGCGCCGGCGAAGTGCCATAACTGTGATAAGCCAGGGCATTTCAGGAAGGACTGTCCAGAGCCGAGGAAGGATAGGCAGGTTGTGCAAGCCTATGCTTTGGAAGCTGTGCCGTCGTCTTCAAGGGTCCCTACTGCTGAAGAGAAGGGGAAGAGTGTGGTGGTTCAAGGTACTCTTTCTATTTGTGGTGTTCCAGTTAGAGTGTTGTTTGATACTGGAGCGTCGCATTCTTTTGTTTGTGATGATTTGGTAGGCCGGTTAGGTTTGAAACCGGATATTGTTGATAGGCCATTGGTGGTGACTAATCCAGTTGGGGGTTCGTCATGTTTGTGTATGATATGCCGTGGTCTAGTTGTGTCGAGTCATGATTGCTCGTTTGTTTGTGATTGCTTTGTTCTGAACTTTGCGGGGTTCGGAATTATTTTGGGTATGGACTGGCTTAGGAAGTATGCGGCTAGGATTGATTGTGAGAGGCTGGAGGTGACAGTCGGGAATGTGGAAGGGCGAAAGGTTGTGATACGATGTAAGCATGAAGAAGGCGTCTTCATGAGCTTCATGTATTCGCTGGTTGTTCCACGGGATGGACTGTCGTCGATGCCAATCGTGAATGGATTTGAGAATGTCTTTGAGGAAGTCAAAGGGTTACCGCCGCATAGGGAGATCGAGTTTCGTATCGATCTAATTGAGGGAGCCAGACCTGTTGTGATGCCTCTTAGGCGAATGGCACCGAGGGAGCAGCAAGAGCTGAAGGTGCAAGTTGATGACCTTTTGCAGAAAGGATTCATTCGGAGAAGTGTGTCCGAATGGGGTGCGCCAGTTGTGTTCGCAACCAAAGCGGATGGATCGTTGAGGTTGTGTGTTGATTATCGTGAGCTGAATAAGGTGACTAAGAAGAACAAGTATCCATTGCCGAGAATAGATGACTTGTTTGATCAGCTTCACGAGGCTAAGGTGTTTTCTCAGATGGATTTGGCAACGGGATTTCACCAGTTGAGAGTGGCGAAGGATAGTGTGCCGAAGACTGCTTTCAGGACACCATCCGGATTTTATGAGTGGCTGGTAATGCCGTTTGGATTGACTAACGCGCCAGCATATTTTGTGGATCTTATGAATAGAGTGTTCAGAGATCAGTTGAATAAGTTCGTGCTTGTGTTCGTGGATGATATTCTGATTTATTCCAGAACTGAGGGAGAGCACAGGACGCACTTGAGGATTGTTTTGGAAATTTTGCGGAAACATCAGCTGAAGGCTAAGTTTTCGAAGTGTCACTTCTGGAAGAGTGAAGTGAGGTTCTTAGGCCATGTTATTTCTGGAAATGGAATAGCGGTTGATCCCGCTAAGGTGGCAGCGATCCAGGATTGGGTTAGGCCTAAGAATGCATCTGATGTGAGAAGTTTTCTTGGATTAGCAGGATATTATCGTCGGTTTATCAAAGACTTTTCCAAGATAGCTGCACCGTTAACAGGATTGACAAAGAAGAACCAGGTGTTCAGATGGGATGATAAGTGTGAGCAAGCTTTTGTAATCCTGAAAGAGCGATTGACGAGTGCTCCTGTTTTGACTATTCCAAGTGGGAATGATGAGATGGTGGTTTACACCGATGCATGTGGCACTGGACTAGGAGCGGTGCTAATGCAGAAGCATAAAGTTGTTGCGTATACTAGTCGACAACTAAAGCCACATGAAAGGAATTATCCGACTCATGATTTGGAGTTAGCGGCGATTGTGTTTGCTTTGAAGATGTGGAGACACTATCTATTGGGAGTTAGATTTGAGTTGTTTACAGATCATAAGTCGTTGAAGTATCTGTTTTCCCAAAAGGATTTGAATCTTCGACAGCAACGGTGGCTAGAGTTCTTAGCATCGTATGATTTTGGTATAGCCTATACTCCAGGGAAAGGTAACGCAGTGGCTGATGCGTTAAGTCGAAGACATGCAGGATTGGGGGCCATGTTTTCGGAATGGAAGAGTCTTGAGTATTTGGCTGGATTTGATTTCAGGCCTAGAGGTGAATTGGAACCTGAGATGTTGGCAAACTTATCGATAAGGCCTACTCTTGTGGGAAGAATTGGTGAGAGGCAAAGGGGAGATGATAAGCTTGTCAAGATTATCTGTGATTTGGAATCTGGATTGACTCCGGAGAAGGATAAGGGATTCGAGGTCGATCGAGAGGGTTGGCTTCGAAAGCAAGGACGATTGGTTGTTCCCGATGTAGATGGATTGAGAGATGAAGTTCTGAGGGAAAGTCATCACTCGAAGTTGACAATTCATCCAGGTGGTAATAAGATGTATCGGGATATGAAGAGAGCTTACTACTGGGAAGGTATGAAGAAAGATGTTGGAAGTTTTATTTCCAAGTGTATGAATTGTCAGTTGGTAAAAGCTGAGCAGAAGAAGCCCAGTGGATTACTTCAGCCATTAGAGGTTCCTACGTGGAAGTGGGAGCAAGTGTCGATGGATTTTATTGATGGTCTACCTAGAACCAGGACAGGGAATGAAGGGATTTGGGTTATTGTAGATCGTTTGACCAAGAGTGCAAGGTTCATTCCTGTTCGATCGACAAGAACTGCATCGAAGTTGGCTGAGTTGTATGTGAAGTGGATTGTTCGATTCCATGGTGTTCCGAAGAGTATAGTGAGCGATCGAGATCCGTTGTTCACTAGTGGATTTTGGAAGAGCTTCCAGGAAGTTTTGGGAACTGAGTTGTGTTTGAGTACAGCTTATCACCCTCAAACAGATGGTCAGACTGAGAGAGTCAACCGAATTTTGGAAGATCTCCTTAGAGCTTGTGTTTTGGACTTCGGAGGATCATGGGAGGATCACCTTCATTTGGTGGAGTTTGCTTATAATAACAGTTATCAGTCGAGCATTGGTATGGCACCATATGAGGCATTATATGGAAGACCGTGTAACTCTCCGACATGTTGGTTGGAAGCTGGAGAAAAGCTGATACTTGGGCCAGAGATGATTCGACAGACTTCGGATTGTATAGAGATCATTCGACAACGAATGAGGGCAGCCCAAGATCGTCAGAAAAGTTATGCAGATAATCGTCGAAAGGATTTGGAATTCGACGTAGGTGATATGGTTTTTGTGAAGATTTCTCCATTGAAGAATGTTATTAGATTCGGGAACAAAGGAAAGTTAACTCCAAGATTTGTTGGACCATTCCCGATTGTCGAGCGAATTGGAAAGCTCGCTTATAGATTGGAGTTACCAGAAAAGATGGCGGGTGTGCACAGTGTTTTTCATGTATCTTATCTACGGAAGTATATGCACGACCCAACTACGGTGGTTTCTGCTGATAGCTGTGAAGACTTGGAGGTTGATCCAGTTGTTTCGAGACCTCGTAAGCCGCTTCGTATTGTTGAAACCGATACGAAACAGCTTAGGAGGAAGACGATTACGTTGCTCAAGGTACAATGGAGTGATGATGTTAACGACTGTACGTGGGAGGAGGAAGAGAGGATGAAGGCAGCTCATCCCGGACTCTTCGAGGTATGGCCCTAAAGTGTCGTGACATCTCATGAATTTGTAGCTTGTTCTGAGTCTTAGAATTCTGCATGCTAGGCTAGAATTGGTTGCATGGTTTGTTGATTGCTTTGGATGGTAGGCATGCGGAATATCTTTGATTTCTGATTGTTTGCTTGGAATTTCGGGGGCGAAATTCCTAAGGGGGAGAGAATGTAACGACCCGTATTTTACGTGTCGATAAAACGTAGAATTTGCAGGTCGATAGTGTTGTTTGTGTGGCCTCTAGCTTGAGTCGTTTAGGAGTTGACCCGAGTGCAAGTGATGAGTCGTGACCGACTCATAGATAAGTCGTAGACGACTTAAGGGGATGGACCGAGTTAAGGGATAGAACGGCATAGTAGTTGCCGACTTAAGAAGAGAGGCGAGATAGGGGTCAAGTGATGAGTCGTGGCCGACTCATAGAGGGCCGACTCATAGGCTTAGACGAGTCAAGGGGGGGTGACCGACTCATAGGAGGGGCGGCTTATAGGTTTGGCCGAGATAAGAAAGTGACCGACCTAGTGGAGAGCGACCTAAGAGGGGGTAGCGACCTAAAGGTTAGGCGACTTAGAGATGGACCGACCCAGGAAAGTAGCCGACTTAGGGTTTAGAGAGGCATGCTTGAGTCGTTGGTAGATGAGTCGTTAGGTCGCTAGCGCGACCTAAAGGAAATAGGTTGAGTCGTGAGTCGGCTATGTTGTTAGGTCGTAGCATGATAGGTCGGCAACGACCTAAGTTAGGTCGGAGGCTTTTGTATTGTGTGTTTGTTAGGTCGTTGGGGACATAGGTCGGCAGGGGTTTGAGTCGGCACTGGTATTAAGTCGTAAGTCGGCATGGTGGTTAAGTCGTCATACGACCTAGGACTTAGGAAATGCGGCAGTGTGTTGAGTCGTGTGACAGTTGGGTCGGCAGTGCGTTGAGTCGTTAGGTCGGCCTGTGTTTTAGGTCGCGTCTGGGTTAAGTCGTAAGTCGGCCTTGGTTGTATGTTGTGTTGGTTAGGTCGTAGGTCGTAGGGGCTGATGAGTCGGCAACGACTCATAGTTAGGTCGGGGACGACCTAAGGGGCGACGACCTAAGGAGTTTCCAGCCTATAAATAGAGGGGTTTGGCTCACTTTTTGGCACCGGTTTTTGAAGCGACGAAGTGCTGCCATTTTGAAGACTCGACTACAGTATTTTCTTCACTTCTTTCTCTATTTCTATCAAGTGCTAACATCCATTGAAGATTGAAGATCAAGATCAAAGATCAAGAGCCAAAGTTGAAGATTTTCATCCGAAGAGGCTAGATTTCACCGTTTCAAGTGAAATTTCTCCGGATCAAGCCCAAGTCCTTGCTGTCCAGATCTGAAGTGTGTAGTTTTTGTAGTGTTTGGGTGATTTGGTGAGTGGTAGTTATCTCTCACGCGGACCCAAAGGAGTGTAGTGGATTGGTAGCTAGTTTATGTGTTTGAAATAGCATTTTCTCGCATTGTCCTTAAGTCTGCATGTAGATCCATCATTTTTGAAGATGTTTACCTATGCATATTTGTTTAACAAGTATTAGAGACAAAACCCATGTTTTATATTTGATAGATCTATGCTAAAAACCTATGAATCATGCATGTTGGACTTATGCTCATTTATTTATGATATTGCCGTTTTTGTTGATATTGCTTATTAAATCTTGTTTGAATGCTTGATTGTTTGTATTGATGAATGATTTGGATTGTTTCAAGTTAGCTAGTGGTTGATTTGGAACAAGATGGTTCGAGATGATTCAAAAGCTAGGTGGAAAAGCTCTTGAATGTGGAAGCTGCCTGTAGCATATGAAGCGGATGTGGAAGCTCATATGGATGGATTCGAGGATGTGGGATCTTGCCATGATACGAGAAGGCAAAGCATGATTGAGATGGGACTTTGCTATGATGCGATAAAGCAAGGTGTGATGTTGAAATGGGGCGGGTCATGATGACGTTCCAAGAAGAGAGACTTTGCTATGATGTGATGAGGCAAGACATATGTTGTGATGGGACGGGTCACGATGACGTCCCAAGCACGGGCTGCGACGACGTGCAAAGTTATGTTGATTACTCGGTGATGCGATCCGAGTTGGTGATAATGGTTAGCTTGAGAGGCGCTTGAGCTAGTATGGAAATAGTCGTCGAGGAGGATGACTAGGAGGCTGAGATCTTATCGTTGTTGAAGGTTCTAGCATGCTCAAAGCAAGGGTACGTTGGAACGGGCTGCGACGACGTTCCAGGCACGGGCTGCGACGACGTGCTAGTACTCTGGGTAGTTGCGAAAATTCCTAGGCACGGGCTGCGACGACGTGCGGAGTTATGGCTAGAACCGGGGTTACCATTAGCCCTTGACAGGTGGTCATTCAACTAACGGTGATATCAAGGCAATGATACAGTGATAGCCAGAGTCATGGATGTTTGGTTTTACTATCATTCGGTCTCAAGTGCGGTGTTTTCTGGGTGCTTATCTGATCTTGGTTTAGGCCTTGGGGGTTTGTATTTGGAAAACATCGTCCTTGACTCGAGTGATTATTGCTTTATTTTAATTACCTGCTATGCTATGATTGCTTCTCCTTAGTGTGTGTCTGGGGGCTATCACTGTGAGAAGAGGTGGAGTGGGATGGTTTAGTTCCTATTCCTTTTATCCTTTATGCTCTTTTGGTATGCTTGATAGTTGATTTACTGCTCACTAAGACTTTGTCTGACTCAAGGTTTTATGTCTCCTCTTATTACCTTGGGCTGTTCATCCATGTTGGGATGGGCAGACTAGGTAGCAGGTGACAGGTGCTGTGCTAGGAGTTCTACGATGAAGATGACGAAGACGAGCAGGAGGCTTTGCATATTAGTTTTCTTACTATATGTACTGGGTATCCGCTGCTGTATTTGGTGGAGTGATTTGTAGTGAGGCTTTCATGTATGGATTTGAGTAGATGATTGTATAAAACTACTGTGATGCTTATATGATGATGTTCTGTTCTATGGAGCTTCACTATATTATATTTCTCTATTGTATTTTATCCATGCGCTGTGAGTTGTACGATAGAGATTCTGCGATTTTATTTTACCCTGACTATCGTCCATGGCTGCCTGGCACGCCTTTCAGCGCTCTATTCTCTTGATTTGGTGCGGGAGTCATGGGCGGTCGTCACAATGGTTGTTTGAAATAAATTTTGTAACAAACAATGATAAATTGAAAATAAACCAAGTTAATGAAATTTTTTGAGTTTAAAACCATTTGTTGAATATTAATTAATTTAAATTGAAGTTTATATGGTTTAAATAAATTGTTTATTTTGTAAATCAAATCAATTTTCCTTCTGGTTGTTTCTATTCTCCTACCTCCTTCCTTTTCGAGGACGAAAAGTTTTGAGTGGGGGAGAGTGTAACAACCCGGATATTTTAACGCTTTTAATTAATTTAATTAACTGAATCTGTGTGAAAAAATAAAGAAAGAAAATAAAAATTTGAAATAAAAATTTAATATTTGAAATGCGTCTAATTAAATATGGCAGCTGAAATTTTCGTCCGAAAATATGAAAGTTTATTTCGTGCGTAAATTTACTTCAATTTAATCAGTTAAAAAGCGATGAAAATAAAACGTTTTCGAAACCCAAATATTTTTACATTGAAAAATTCTAAATCGTCTTCTGAGCAAGACTTCATTTTTCGTTTTTCCAAATTCGGACTTCTTTAGCTCCGTCGATCTTAATTTTGTGTGTTTTTATTGCATTTTCCGCTAGTAGAAAATTCGAATTTTTATAATTCAATCGAATCAACGATATCCATATACCGTTTTGATCGTTTCGTCATGCTGATCTTAACGGTATATTCAAATATGTGTTTTGGTGTCCGGTGCACAACCGGATACGTCAAAAGGTTCAAAATTGAAATTTAGTACTGTAACGTTCCTATGCAGAGACCATGCATTTTTCTTCTGTAGCCAGCTGTTCACCATCTTTTATAACTCACTGTAGTTATGACTTTAACTTTTTTAGTTTCAATATTCCACCGAGAAAACAAATAGCCATTTACATTTTATATTTCCAAAGTTTAGAGCATAACTTCATGTTGCCTGTAGCATTTCCTATTCCTATTCCTCCATTTCTTTCTCGTACACCTCCTCCATCTTTCTTCTCTTCTTCTTTTATTCTTCATAATTCATCTGTGAAAAAATAAGTTTGTCGGAGCATATATTTATCAAACCCAACCTCTCTTTCAGAAAAAAATGAAAGTGGAAAGGCTACTTTGAAACAAAGTATGTGTTGTCTTCCTGTAGCATGCATACCTTGTTCTTCACGTGAAGAATTTCATGTCTGTTGAAATGCCAAGCATCCTTTGCTTCCGCCTTCAATAGAGATTGCCACCTTTCACGAGCTCACCATCGCTGAGATCCACCATCACCATAGCACGCTCCGCCTATTCCCCGAGCATCCACCTCACACCACCCAAGCAGTCTCCGCGCTGCCATGTAACCATCCTCATGGCCGAAAGTTGTTGCTCAACACCTCCTAGTCGATACGCTCCACCACGTTGTAGCAAGCGCAGCCTCTCCGAGATCCACTCTCCTCGGCTGCAAATAGACATCGCAAACTCTTTCCCATGCCGCATCTCTACCCGGTCGGAGCTGCTCCTTCTTCCTTCTCTTCGGCCTTAGCCATTGCCTAAACTGCTCCGCCGACTGGCCTCGGCCATCTTGCCTTCTCGCCTTCTCTTCCTTTATTGCAGATAAGTATATATATACATATATATATATAATATTGTTATAGTATTATATATAATAGTTGTATATGAGTTACAGACTTATTATTATATGTATAAGCAATTATATTCATTTGTATGCATAAGTTTATTCTAGTTACTATTGATAACTGAAATTTGGATATAATACGTTGTTTTTAATAACTGGAGATAGTTCAAACGTGTATATTTCTTTCAAATTTGTGTTGCTATTTCCATTTTGTGTACAACACTAATATATAGTATGTATAAGTTATTTGTTAAATCTTGATGTGTTGTAATGTTTTGAAAGAATAAACGTAAGTCATATAGGTTATAAAATATGCGTGCAATATTATAAATATAAGTATATAAACAATTGGTTACAGTTTCAATGTTGGATTTGAAATAACTTATGCATATATTTTGGACCTGATTGCTTTTTACTTTGGTTTACTATCAAAATTTTAGTTATAATCAACACTTTTGTTATGTACAGTGTTAAGAAGTATATAGATGTATGTGTTCTGTTTTATATAAAAAAGGTTTTATAAGTTGATTAATACATATCGGTTATTTTATACATTGATTTTAAATCTGTACATGTATATATAATGCTATATATATATAGGTATTTTATTTACGTTGCTTGTATATAATGGTTTTAAGATTTACTTTGTATATATATATATATGTATGTGTGTGTGTGTGTATATATATATATATATGCGCAAGTTGTACATTTAGATTTAAAGAATATTTACTTTTAGAGCACCTGATATGTATGTGGTTCCACAGTAAACAATAATGCATAGGTGAAGATATAGGCCACAGTATTTTGTACTGGGGTTGCAGAGTTATATTTAATAGTAAAATATTATAGGGTACAAATCTTTTTATTATATATTATAGGTCAGTAGTCTATACCCTATATATATTTTAATAAAGCTTGTTTCAAATCAATGTTTAAAACTTTGAAGGTGTAGGTACAGTTTGTATGTACGTGTAAAATATATATATATTTTTCTTACATATATATAAAGTTAATTCGTTTTTATATTGACAATATATGTAAGCATACAAAGATTAGATTTTAAAAGTTGTCCATGTATAATAAAAGTGATATGTTATTTAAATTTATGTGCTTATTATTTTAAATAATATGTGTTTACACAAATATTGATTTCATGATAATAATATGTTTAGAGTTGCTGTTTTGTAAAATCTATTCTAATTTGTTTCATCGATTCTGTTATCATCCTTGTCCGTCGTGCCTATTCTCTCCGCCGAATCGTTTCCTATTTGCTTTGTTTCGAAGTTCGTGTTCCGATTCGTAACTCACTTCATTGTCTGTCCTCTCTAAGCCACGAAAGGTGAGCAATCGCTCACGATTAATGTTCTTTTATTTATTAAATTTGATTTCAATTGGAACAACAATTGAAATATTGCTGCTGTTAGTTATTTACACTGTTATTTATGTTAGTACATGTATCAGTTCACATGTGACATCTAACACCATTATCTGAATTTGTGCAATGATAATCCAGTTTGGTTGATAATTGATTGTTTGTTGCTTATATTTGATGTTAAATTGTAATGTATAAAGTGATAAATATTACGCAATTAAATTTGACGTAGGATAGTAAGTAAAAAAAAAATTTGAATCGACATATGTGTTGAATTTGATTAATTAAATTTGTAAAATGTGACCCCTTAAATGTTTAATTATTTGACACATAGAAATAGTGTTAATTACACCTTGAATCATTTAAATGTACGTTGTTTAAATCGTTAAAGTATGAAATTGAATAATAGATGACAAGTGAAGAACTGTAATGTAATAATCTTTAATCTACATGAAATGATAGTGTGCATTCTAGAAATAATTATATTAATTTGCACAAACAACAATGTAAATTAATACGATTATTTTGAGATTATTTGAATTGATTTTTGGATTGTTATTGATGGTTGCTATTGCTTGTTTATTTACTTTGACACCATCTCAGTTACCATACTGCAAGTTCCCTTTGACATGCTTTGATTTTTGAATTGAATTGGAACCGGGTTGAAATGATAAATACCCAAATGAATTTGACCTAGGATAGAGAATTAAATAAAAATCAATTGGTCAATAATTTGATATAAAAATAAAATAAAGATTTTATTGGAGTAGTTAATAAAGTTTTGAAATAAAGTTGGAATTTGAAATTTATGAAAAGTAATGCTAATATTTAAAATCTGAAACGAAATATTAACAAAGGAATTATTGGAAGAACGTTGTTTGATTTTAGAAATGAATAATTGAGTTTTGGAAGTATTTAATTAAGTTTTGAAATTAGTTAATAATTAAGATTGAAATTATTTGATAATTGAATAAGATTGAATTATTTAGAAACTAGATTAGTTTGAATTCTTTGATAAGAAAAATTTGAACTTTTGAATAAGTGAATTTGTACTTCATTAATAAATAAAATTGGGTTTCTTTATTTATTAAGTTTTTGGAAAATTATTTAAGTAAGTTAATAAGTGAAATTAAACTTCTCGAATATTTGAAATTTAGTTCTTTATTAATTGAGTTTGAAATTGTAACTAAGTGAAATAAATAAGTGAAGTGGATTTCTTTAACAAGAAATTAAATGTGATTTATTGGAATAAATATAAGACTTGTAATTTAAAGAACTTGATTTACGAATCTAATTGAATTCAATTTAAAGTTTTGATATAATGAGGTTGAACTTAAATAATTGATTTGATAAATTGGAAACTAATAGAAATTGTTTTGAATGATAAATTTACTTAACGAATATTGAACGAAATCGATTAATGAGTTTAAATTGATTTGAACGTTAAATTAAATTTATTTGAGTAATTATGGAATGAAACGTATATATGAACTTTAATCAATACTTGAATTGTTTAAATAAAATTGAAATCGAATTATAAGATTTTGAAATGAAAGTTTGAAACGTAAATTATGGAAATTGATTTAAAAAGACAAATGAAATGTTGATTTACAAATTCTAATTGAAATTGAATTTGATTTGGTTTGAAATTTATCAAACGACCAATCGGTTTAATAATTACGAAAGTTATTGAAGAGACCGGAATCAGTTATGGACATACTCTCTGTCTAAACCGAAAACCACTTTAATAACTATACGCGGAGTGTGATCCAGAATGAAGTGGTTGGAATGATGTACATGATGACTGAAGAAAGAGAACGAAAATGTATAGCCTTGACACTTGTGTCAAATTGGAAATAACTAAAACAGGAGCCGTGTCGGGCCAAATGGGGTTAGCCACCTCGAGCGAACACACTTCTTCGTAAACTACTCATTACTTGTTATTGATTGGTGCACCCTCGTACTTTTGGGAGTGTTGTTTCACGGTGTTGCGATCATTGCGGCGATGCGTTTTCCCCAGTCCGGATCAGGCAAACGGTAGTTTCACTACCTCGGGTATTGCCTTATGTGCCTTGTCATACTTGTATCCCTATATACGCGATCACTACGAATTTGTTTTGTGTTATACCTATGGAGTACTCCCTGATATCCCACTAGTTTACGGTGGAGTTTACAGTGTTGTATAGACTATAACGCTTATATATAATGTGTTAAAGGGGATAATGGTAATGCCTTAACACTATTTTGATGTTTTATATTACTGATATACATTATCTACTTAGCGTATATATAAATGTTTAACGGATCCTCAGAGAATGGTTATTCCAGCATCCTGTGAGTTACTTGTATTTCAATTGTTATTTCACTTGAGTTGGATTTATTGATATAAGAATGTTAATCCCGACTAAAGTGTTTTGTGTTTTGCTTTACGCTCGGGTCAGACTGAGTGGTTCAGCTTTTGAGACTCACCTTTGGAGTTGGAGCTTCGCCTGGAGATCCAGCTATCTATCCAGCTTTCAGATATTCAGTTGATTCTAGTTATGTATTCTGATTCTTGTATTTGACTATTGTATTCGAGACTTCTGTTGTAACTTATTTAACTCTGTTATACATATATAGTAGCTTCATGAACTACTATCTTTTGCTTCCGCTGCATATTATTACTCTGTATCTGTGATTCTGTGATTATTTATTTACTGTATATGTTTAGTTTTGCCAAATTTAAATTAATAATTCGGTATTTTGAATTATTCAAGTCTGACATGAGCGGATGCGAATAGTCCAAAATAGCGGGTCATTACAATAGGTTAACTGTAATCCTAGAAACTATAATTGAGAAATATAATACAAAATTAATGGAGATGGGTAATTCAGAATTGAATTATTTGTTTTGCATATCATCATATTATACTATTTTGAGTTGTTATAACCATTATGGATGTAGGAGCACAATATATAGTTTTATAAAGGTTTTAAGATACTAGTAAGGGGAAAACCCGTTTCGGTAAACGATATGTCTCAATAGATATCTAAATGATTTAGATGGTAGATTATTATTCATACCAAGCTTTATGTCTGACTCGAAATTTATGTTTTCCCCTTAAACTGTCAGGTACTAAATTGACTTTGAGTAGTTTGAGAGTTAAGGTTTTCAAGTACCTCTTAAGGCGAATAAGCTTCCAGAGATGTGCAAGAGGCATGATAGCTATTTAGAGTACTCTGTTCTTTTGATTCCACTGTGTTGTTTTTAATGGCAAAGTTGTTAAATTGCCTATATATACTCTGATCATCCAATGTGGTATTTTCATATGTCACTCTTGGCATATGTTGTAATAAATATATTTTCTTTGATCGTGATTTGAGATTGTGGGATTATGTAATGAATTGGAAATATTTTGAAATGGAATATGATTTTGTTTGAAGTTTAAATTTTTTTCGATATTCGTATGTTTGTGTATCAAACAATTAAACATTGCCGTATTTGGTCACCGAGGATTACTAACTATGGATGACTACAGCATCCATAGCCATTAGTTTTAAGGCTCCAAGTTAGGGGATGTTACACCTAATTATAAAACCTATGCTACTTTGCTTCTAGATTAGCCTGGTAACTAAGAGAAACCTACTAGAACAAAAATTAGTATAACATCCACATTGCCATGCTAGGAAAACATTTGGTCTAACGTCCATGATGTTGTTTAATATGGTATTGTTTGGTGGGTTGAGATGGAGAAATTAAACTAAATATTTTCTCATCATTCAAGACTTAGTACAAGATAACATCAATCGAAATGGTCCCATGATACCCTTGGGTTTTTGACTTTGTTGTAGAATTGGCCAAAAAGCCATATCACGTGTCTTAGGGGATAAATAGGAAAGCTGCTTAAATATGCGATATACTATTAATCTTTCATTAATGGGCAAAATAAGCAAGTTACATAAGCCGTAATCCATTGTCCATATGTTCGATAGGCAAGATAATCTAAGAAATAACATTAAATTGAAGAAGGGATTAAATGGAATTGTTCTACTTATAAGCCAAGAGTCAAGTCCAAATTAAAAGTTAGCCATATGCAAGTCCAAAGTTCGATTATGATCAAATATGCACAAATCGAAGGAAGTAGGCTATGCTATCTTATTCATCCAAGTCTTTGTTCATAAGTCTCAAAGGTTATAAATCAATTCTTGATTTTGCCCTAATTCAATTTAGGGTTTACAATCTTTAATTTAAAAAAGAGAGAGAAATTGTTGCACCTTTTATAATGCCACGAGGTCCGTATTTATAGGGATTATAGCTTGTGGCATAGCTGCCACATAGCACTTCGAGATGCATGACATTCGAAACCAGTCATCATGTTAATGGTATTCGGCATTCCCTTCTTTATTGATGATTTTCAGCAAATTTAGTAGGATATTGACCTATAATATCACTTGATATTCGTTAACCTTTGTTGGATTGATGGCATGTGACAAGCTTGTGTATGCTGTTGATATGCAACCTCCTTCATTTACATTGATAGAGGGAGACATTTTTCATAACCCTGGACATCCTATACCCCCAAATGCATTACTGAAACCTGATATTGTTTGTTATGTTGATAGCATACAATATCCTTAGGTATATAGTAGAATCATGATATCTTTCTTTACATTGCTATCATTCGAGATTCTCTCATGTATTATCTCATGAAGCTTGGAGTCCTACAACTTGTTAATATTCGATATAATTTTTTGTATTAATGAAGTGCGGCATCCTGCCTTGTAGACAATCTACAATATCGACACTTTATAATGCTCTTGCTTTATTGATAATATACGATATTTATTGTCACGAACCGCCCTTCTCAACCCTTGAAAATTGACATAAATATGCCACTGCATAATATGTCGATAATCAAGTGCCGGAAAGACATATGGTTGAGGAAAAAGAAAGAAGGCAGAAGAAAGAAGGAACTAAACAATAACAAAATCTCACAATCGCAAAATGAAGCTATGTCAGTTTTATAGATTAAATCATCAAAGTATATCACAAACAAACAACAATTACCAGCCTGGCAGTTATTCAGTCTGCCTCACAGCTTGATGGAAATTTCAAACAACTACAGCAGTGGAAATAAACAAGTATGGGTAATACGTCTTGGACTCCAGCTCCTCTCCTGAGCTCCACAACATCCTATCATGTATTCATAATACTCCGTCCGACCAAGAGCATTGTAATGAAATAACACCCGAGTCAGTTTGGAATACCAGCGTGATAAAAATACACCCAAATTGATTATCAAAGTTCCAAAAATCCTTTGAAAATCAAAAGTATCTCGTAAGACCACGCCATAAATAAACATGTCGGGTTTTTACCTTACAATAGCCAAAACATTTTTATCAAAATCCTCTGATATTATAGTAGTGCTATATACAAATACTTGTTCAAAATAGCTGAAATTGTTACATGATCATCAAACACGAACACTATCATCACCCAGAATCTGGTGGAACTCGGCAGCTCCACTTCCTCAAAACGCGTGTGCGAACGTGTGCCCTTTGCAGTTCCACCACACCACAATCTTCGCACCATACTAGATTGTGGCCGTTGAATTCGAAGCTCTCGTCGAGCTCTTGAATTTTGTTGTTAAAGGTTTCTCGCGAAAGCTTGCAGATTTGGAGAGATTTGAGGTGAAAGATTGGAGGGTTATGGCCATAGAAACGAATGAAGGTGGCGGCTCAAATCTCGGCTAGGGTTTAGCGGAAAACGTGAATATATAAACGATTTAATATAATATTTTATTATTAATTTCCACCAAATTTTCAAGATTTTGAACGAACTCTAAATTAGACATGCCGCCAGGCGTTTATAAGGTTTTACCCACGTTTTGAACACAATGGAAAGTATTTCGGAAGCTAATTCAATCATATGTGGAAGTTAGCTTTTTGAATCAAGTTTAAATATTAAATTATCGATTTAAACTTCAACGCGTTTCTCACCCGTACGAACAAAAAGTAACTCCAAATGCTATCAAATTTGAAATCTGATAATAATTAACTATTACGGATTCTACGGAACTAGTTTCGTCGAATTCCGAGACTGTTCCCCGGAAGGCTATTTTAACTCGTCGATAAATTCGAACGTTTTTCAAAATCGTCGACATCACTTAAAATTTTATTTTTAAAACTTTACTAACTCTATTATAAATCATATAAAATTTATAATCACATTAGAAATCATTCTGATTCATTTCGAATCAAAATCTGATTATTTGCATTATTATTATATATTAATTTCCATTATTAAATTAATATAAAAATTCCAAATTTAACTTATCGACTTCGGATTCCATCCAACGGTCCAATATTAAAATCCAAATTCAAGTAGACTTTAAATAAATTTTAGAAATCATCCCATATCTATATACACCCAGATTCAAAATTATCCTAATTTCAAATATTAAATTATTATTATCCAAATCAAATTAATTTTTCCATATTTGAAATTATAACTAATCTTATTGATTTAACCAAAATTTTCTTACTTCAAATCAAATTATGATTCACATTCAACATTTAAAATGAATTAAATGTTCCAAATCTAACGACCAAAATTCTGGGTCGTTACATTTATGTCGCTTATGTTGATAGTATTTGACGTCATTACTTTCTATTTTTATATTTGATAATCTTTGTACCTTGTCATCCTTAGGGACCCAATATCCTTGTGCGACATGCTTTTCATATTTTCGGCATCATGATTTGCAATAACACTATTGTAGGAGTTTATTATTTTCGCCTTCATAAGTTCGAAATGTTCTGTATTCGACAACCTTATCTTCATAAGTTCGATATCGCCTGTTTGCATTTATTTTATGTTTGTAGGTGCGATAACCATATGGCCTTTGAGTTTGACATCCTTTTTTCCTTCGACTATGATATCCTTCCAGCCTTTAGATATGAAATCCCTGTATTGGCGCTGGTTTTTTTATTAATTCGACATCATATTCGTTTGCTTCCTTATTTATTTCCTTTAGAAAATATGTGGATAACATTTGCCACATTCCTTGTATAAAAGAAGTTTTTCACACTTTAGTGCAAAACAATGAATTTTATTGCTTTCCTATTTCATTGTAATGTTTTCTTTCTAACCTATTTTCTTGTAAAACACAAAGTAAGCAATTATTTTCATTATTAACTTTAGATTTGATTTTGGGAAAACCACTCATATTTGGTAAGGTCATGAATTAGCTTGTCCTCTTTTTCCTATAAATAAGGCTTTTCGACTTCAAAGTAAAATTTGATTAAGAAAACCAAAAATCTATTCAATAGAAAGTGTATAAATTCAATATGGCAATAGTCTTATAGCTTTGGAGGATTAGAAATTCTCTAATAATAGTAATCTGAGTAGAAGACCAAAAATCCATTCAATAATAATCCGAATAGAAAACTAGAAATCCATTCTGGCAATATTTTGAATAGGAGACAAGAAAACCATTCCGGCGGTAGTGATTTGAATAGAAAACTGGAAATCCGTTCTGGTAATAACAATCCGAATAGAAGGCCAGAAATATAATCTAGCAATAACTTGAATAGTAGAGCAGAAAACCATTCTAGCGGTAATGATTTGAATAGAAGACCAGAAATCCATTTTGGTAATAGTAATCTAAATAGAAGACCAAAAAAACCATCAATTATTAATATCACTTGAATAAAAGACCGGAAAATTATACGGTAATAACAATCTGATTAGAAAACTAGAGATACCAAAAAATTATCTGGCAATAAAATTCCGAGTAAGAAAAACCATCTTGTAATAGTATCACTTGAATAGAAGACCAAAAAATTATTTGGTAATAATAATCTGAATAAAAGACCAGAAGAACCATATGGTAATAATATCATTTAAATAGAAGTCCAAAAACTTATCTGGAAATAGACTGTTCTTGACCCTCCTCTGAAGGTTATTTTACCTTTATCTTGATGAGAAATTAAATAGGTTAGACTGTTCTTCCACTAGAAGATTGCTTTGATCCATCTTTAAGATAGGTTTGAAATTACTCGATTGACTTCTTTTGCTTCTTACCATTCTTTGGGTGGTGATTTGAGATTTATTCGTCTTTGCCTCTTATCACTCTTTGGGTAATGATTTAAGCTTTAATTTTCTTTTGCCCCTTATCATGCTTTGGGTGTTGATTTAAGTTTTAATTCTCTTTATCCCTTACTACTCTTGGGGTAGTGATTTAGGATTGAGCCCTTTATTACCTTATAGGTGATGGTTTAGGTTGGTTGGTGCGTTTGGTTAGCCATCTTAGGAAGAACCAAAATCTTTATGCTTATATCAATCTTCTTTGTTCATCCACTGTAGGGAAGTAAGGCCTTAAATGTTCGATGTTCCAAGTTCTTTCTATTACATTGCCGTCGGGTTGACATAGTCCATATGTTCTTGATGGATTTACTTCATGAATAACTAGAGGCCCTTTTCAATTTGATCCAAGTGGTTTGTCTGAGGGATTTTTATTATTTGCCATGATTTTTTGGAGTACTGAATCTCCTTTTTGAAATGATTTTTCTTTAACTATGGAATTATGACACCTTAATATCCTTTGTTGATATTTGGTTGTTCATATGGCCATCTCATCCCTTACTTCATTGACCAAAACTAAGGATTTTTCCTCAATTCTTCATTGGGATAAAATGCACATGCAATTCTTTGATGAGATAGAACCTCAACCTCGATTGGAAGCATTACTTCACATCCATATGTTAAAGAAAAAGGGCTATGTCCCATTGCAGTCTAAGCAGTTCTATATGCCCAAAGCACTAGTGGTAGTTCTTTTACCTAATTTTTTTGCTTTTCTAGTCGTTTTTTCAGAATAGTTTAATTAATTTTATTGGCAGCTTCAACGGCACTATTAGCCTTTAGATGTGCTATATATGAAAAGCTTTTAAATATTCCATTTATCATACATTTTGGTGCATTCTTCACTTTCAAACGGAGTTCCATTATTGGATATTATCTTTTATGGTATTCCAAACCATACAACTATGTTCTTAATCACAAATTTTAACACTTTTCTCGTTGTTATTTTCAGTAATGGTTCTGCCTCTACCCATTTAGTGAAATAATAAATGGCTACTATTGTGAATTTAGCTCCAAATTTGGATATGGGTAACGGTCTAATTAAATCGAATCCCCATACATCAAAAGGGTCATGGACTTGAAAATGTGGTCAATTCACTTGGGGGCATATATGGAATTATAAAAAAACATTGGCACTTCTCACCTCTTTACATGATTTACTACATCATTACTCATTTGAGCCCAATAAAAACCTTGCCTTATGATCTTTTTCTCTAATTTTATCCCTTTAGAATGATCTCCACAGAATCCCTCATGTGCTTCTCTTAATAAACTTAAGCCATTTTTTGGATTAACACATCTTAAGTATGGAAGCGAATACCTCTTTTATAGAGTATTCTGTTCATCATGGTAAAATTTGTGGCTTGATCCCTTATCTTTCTAGCCTCTCATTTGTCCCTTAGTAGTTGTCCTTCGACTAAGTACTCAACAATGGGTGTCATCTAATCTCTTCACGAATGATTCATTTTTTGTTTTCTCTATTTTCATTTCTCAATTCATTTTCTTTATTAGCTTTCTTAAGGGCCTGAGATAAAGTCAATACCAGTGCCTCATTTCCCGACTTGAGAGATTTTCCCTTTATACTGGGGTTTTGCCAGAAACCTACAGGTATAATTCTTATTTTCAATGCAGTTAGTGAGTTTTACTAATGAATCGTCTTGAGAATTCTTTCCTTTATGAACTTGGTGTATGGAAAAATACATAAATTAAGCTAACATCTTTAGTTTCTTCTTAATATAAAGGATTACTTTGACATCTTTTGTTTGATATGTCTGATTTAACCAATTAACCATTAATTAAGAGTCATTAAAAACCTCTAGTCTTGTAATTTTTAGCTGTAGAGCTGGGGTAAATTCTGCAACTATTAATTCGTATTCAACCACATTTTTAATGATGGGAAATTTTAACTTCATAACATAATGCTGTTGGTGTTTGTCGAGGGTAATGATTACGTATTCTGCATCGGCACCCTATTCATTTGATGCTCTATCAATAAATAATTGGCACATAGCCTTCACATCATCTTCCTCCTTTGACTTTTCTTTGATAAATCCTGTGCATTCATTTACAAGGTCAGCTATAGCTTGTTCTTTGATTGCCACTGGAGGTTGGAACATAATATCATATTGTCTAAGTTCTATTCCTCACTTTATCAACCTTCTTGACGTCTTTGGTTTACTGAAGACTTGTTTAGTGGAAAGTTGGTTAAAACCTTAATCAGGTGCACTTGAAAACAGGCTCTTAACTTTTGAGTAATGAGTATTAAGCAAAATGCTAACTTTTCTATAACCGTATACCAAACCTCTGCATCCTTAAGCCTTTTGCCAACATATTATATTAGAAGATATATTTTATATTATTCTTATTAGAACAGAGCTTACTGCATGTTCAGAAACTGCCATATAGAGATAAAGATTTTTGCCCTCTATCGGGCTAGTTAGAATTAGAGGCTTTTCAAGATGTTCTTTTAGTTCTTTAAAGGCTCTTTGGCAATCCTACCCCGCTCAAAGTTTTTCTTCTTTTTGATCACATTAAAGAATGATATGAATTTATCAATGTCTTTAGAAATGAATCTATTCAAGGCTGCACTCTTCCATTTAAGCCCATTACATCTTTATCTATTTTTGGTTCCGCCTTGTTCCTAATCGCCTTGATTTGGTTTGGGTTGGCCTCAATTCCTCTAGCGCTAATAATATACCCTAGGAACTTCCAGATTGTATTCCGAAAGAGCATTTTCGTGGATTCAATTTCATTTTATACTTTCTTAATACTTCAAAATTTTCTTTAAGATCTTTAAAGTGATCGACTTCTTCTTAAGATTTCACTAGCATATCATCTAAGTATACTTCTATTTTTCGGCCAATTTTCTCTTTAAACATTATATTTACCAGTCTTTTATATGTAGCCCTTGTATTCTTTAGAATAGGCATAATTTTGTATTAGTATATTCCCTAGTATGTTAAGAAACTTGTGTGTTCATCATCTGGCCTAAATGTAGGAATTTGATTGCACATTAGTATGCATCCATAAAAGACAATGGTTTATATCCATATGTCGAGTCAACTAACTAGTTTATTCATGGTAAGGGATAACAATCCTTGGGGCTTGCATTATTCAAATCAGTATAGTCAATACACGTTCTCCATTTTCCATTGGGTTTTTGACTGGCACACGATTAGCCAACCATTTTGGATAGAAAACCTCTCTAATGAATCTTTTTTCAAGCTGCCTTTTGACTTTCTCTTTCAGCGCATTAGCTCTATGTAACAACCCAGAAATTTAGTCATTTGAAATTGGTATATTTAATTGATTTTAAATATTCATAAGTAAATTTTGTAAGCTGAATAACTATTATTTCGAATATCTGGATTTAATTGGATAAATAAATTGTTAATTTAACATTTGAAATTGTAGAAAAAAAATTGGATTTAATAAGAATGAAAATGATTTATAAAGTTGCATTGAATTATATTTGAATTAGAATAATGTTAGAGAACATTTAAAATTGAATTAAAAGTTAATTTCTAGGAATTGAATATTTTAATATTTAAGTGATGTGTAAAAATTGTCATTTTTCATATAGTCTCAGATTTTAACGAAACCAGTTTCATTAGAACCATAATGTCATATTATTGTAGGATTTCAAATTTTGTATCAATTGGATTTACGGTTTAGTCGTGACAAGCTAAAACGCGTAGAAAATTGTTTGAGTAAATTTTAAATTTAAATAGTCGGTTTGAGTATCTTCCAAATACGACCGAATTGTCTCTTGATATATATTTCATTATGTTCAGACTAGTGGTAAAACACTATAAACTCTAAGAAGCATGCTCCGTTTCGGGTTCAAAAAATTTGACGATGAATAATGTCGTGAAATTTTCTATAAAAGGCCACCATATTTCACAATTTTCATCAAACCCTAATGGATCTAGGGCAAGCCGCCAGTTTTATATTCAGTGGCTAAAAATGCTTCGATCTTTCTCCTTTGATTTCTTCAAATCCATCAACCAATTCAAAGAGTTTTCAACAACAAAAACATAGAGGACGATGAGAGCTTTGATTTCAACGGTGATGATTGGGAAAGGAGGAGCCGATTGACAGCAAAACATTCACAAATGCCCCATGTTCACGCATGTTTTTCATGACAGGGGGCAACCAAGTTCAACATAGCTTCGACCGAAGGTGATGCTCAAGATGGGCTTTTAAATTACAGCCTCCGATCGTCTTCAAAGCGTCGTATGGTGGCGTAGCAATTCATGAGAGGGGGCGGCTATTGGCCGATGCACACGAATTTTAACGTGAAGGAGGAAGATGATTCACACAGCCAGATTTTCTCAAGAAAAATCAGCGGCCCGGATGATTTAGGGTTTGAAAAATAAAAATTTATATATATTTAATTCGTACAATCTTAAAATTGCATAACTTCTTCATACGAGATCCGTTTTTGACGAAACAAATTGCGTTGGTCCATATTGACGAGCACAACACTTTAGAACTTGTAACGACCCAGAATTTTTAACAATTCAATTTGAGAATATTTAATTAATTTGAAATATTTGAATGATGGTTTGGATTGAATTTTCAATATAACTTTGAATTTGACGATTTAATTTATAGAATTTAATCTATCGAAGTTGAATAAAACTTTGAATCTTCAAATTTAAGCCGATTAAAAATATTTCAAAGGCTTGTAAAATTCGTATTGATAACACTGAAGATTTTAGAAGCTTCAGAAATAATTTAGAAGTGAATTGTACAGTTTTGAAATTTAATCGTTCGAATCGATATTTAAAAAATAGCCGTCCGAGGCACAGTCTCGGAATTCGACGAAACCAGTTCCATTGGGTCCGGAATATTGAATTATTCTAGGATTTCAAATTTCGTAGTTTTTGGAGTTGATATGTGAGCACACGGTGAGTAAACGCATTGAAATTTAATCGAATTTAATTTGAATTTTAATTTTTTAAAAAATTTAGTTAAAAATCACGTTCTCCCTCTTTCACGCCTAAAATCACGGTCCTTTGTCTCAGCCGAGTATCACGCCATTGAAATCACGATCGAGATCGTGTAACGCATACCCATTCGAATATATTATCTTGGCCCCCTCTTTCGAAATTCAATACGAACAAAATAATAATAAAAAAGAAAAAGAAATTAATGGCCGTAGCCTGGGGAGGGCGACACGATGGGATTGGGGCCGCGTGTGCGCGCGCGTTCTTGCGCGTGGTAGGAGGGGGCAAAGCGGCGGCGGCGAGTCACGCAAGGCGATGTCGTGACTTATGGAAGTCGCGATGGTGCGACGGCGATTCGCGATTCAATTTTTGGGGGCGCGCGATTGGAGGTGGTTGCGCGTGAATGGGGGGCGACGCACGCGTGGGGATTTGAGGTGGCGAACGTCGAAGAGGAGGCAGCGACTGCATTGGAGGCGAGCGCATGCGCGCGAGTCAAGAGGGGGTCGTGTGTCGACTCGAAGGAGCGGCAGCGACGAGAAGCTCGTGGTCGAGCTGAAGACTTCACAGTAAGGTATTGATTTTGGTTTTATAATTTATTTAATTAATTTTTTTTAAATTGCAGTAAGATAAAAAATCCAGTGAGTTAAATAATTGAAAGAATATATATTTGTAAACTCTCATTAAATTTATGTTTTAGTCTGGGAAAAAAAAAATTATTTGTTTTCAAATCCAACAGTAATTTTTTTTAGTTTATTTGAGAAGTTATTAAACATATATACCCGGCTTTGAAATTTATGATTTGGTCAGAAATTATATATATATATATATATATACAGTGAAATTACACTACAATGAATGTATAAATATAAATAAGCAGAAAAATAATTTATAAAAGAAAATTTGTTAGAAATTTAATTTGTTAGGTGAAATCATTTATTAAAGGAAAATTAGTTTTAATAAATTTATTTAAAGAAGAAACTGGTTTAAATAAAACAATTGATTAATTAAACAATCGAGAACGAAAATTGAATAGTTCGATTTAATTCGAATATTAATAAAATCATTGGCTAATTTAATTTACCTAATAGGAATTTAATTTATTGGATAAATAAATTAAAGGAATTCTAGTTTAGGATTTAAATCTTCAATTAGATAATTTTATTGAAAGTAAGTTTGGTTAATTAAATTTAAATTTTAGTTAAAATAATTTATTAAACAAAGGAATTTTAAAAGATTCAAGGAAATTTATATAAGCAAGATGTTAGAATTATTTTAAAAAGAGAATCAGTTTGAATCTTTAATTTTTAGCTTAAAATATAAAAAATCATTAACTTGAGATGAAATAATTAGTTGTATATATTTAATTTTAGGATGAGTTAATTTAATCTAAATTCATTTTGAGTTACTAAGAATAATTTATTAAAAGAAGGAAATTTGGTTTTAAGATTTAATTGTAGTTAAATAAAAATAAATATTCAAGTGGATTTGATAAATTTTTGAAGTTAAAAATTTTAAAGACAGGAATATTATTTTTAGAATATGAAGAGTATGTATAAAAAGGAAATTAGTATAAAATTTAAATGTTAGGTTAATTTACTAAAAGGAATTGATTTAAAATAAAGGCCACTGGTTAATTAAATTTATTGAAAGAAAGGAAATTTAATAATCAGTTAAATAAATTTGTTTAAACGAGAAATTGGTTTAAAAATAAAACTACCAGTTAATTTAACTATTAAAGGAGAAAACTGATGAATTAAAATTTGTCAAATGAAAATTAATTTATTCGATTGATTCGAATATTAATAAATTGTGTAAATATTTATACAAGGTATAAATGAAGAAAACAAGTTGAATTGGAAGTGGATGGCAAACAGGAATAAAAGGTGAGAACTTCTCACTCAAAAGGAATTTCTATTGTTTATTTAAATTTTAAATAGTTAGATTTAAAATTTGCTTGACTGTGTTGGTTGAATGCTTGAACGATGATTGTTATATATATATATTGGATGTGAATAGACCCTATACGCCGTTAGTAAGCGGAGGTTATTTATTACACACATATACCGCGATATTCCACCTCGAAGTGGAATTTGTATTATATTATATATATAGCAATATATATATATTGGCATATGTATATATTGCAGTTGATTGATTTCCCGCATTTTTTGTTTAGCGGATGAGACCCTATTACGCCGTTATTAAGCGGATATATATTTATAAAATCCCATATACCGCGGTATTCCGTCTTGAAATGGAATGGTATTGTGCTAATGTTTTTGGATGCAGGAAAACAGGTTGGAGGGATCCAACTGGATTCCTCAACAGTTTTTATTTGATTTCAGATATTTTGATATTTGATGGATTATCATATCGATATATGATATCGTTGTAGTCGTGATTGACTATTTGGTGTGTAGCATCGTTGGACCCAGATTTTGGGATTTTAAAATGACTTTTAAAGTGATTTTTGAAAATATACTTTATTTTTGGAATTGATCCATTTTAAATAATTAAACGCTATAATTTTTAAAGTTATAAAATTATGGGTTTTGTGAAATATAGTTAAAAAGCTGATTTTTAGAAATACGGTTAAAAGTTGATTTTTGAGAAATATGGATCAATGATTTTATAAAATAGTTTAAACTAGATTTTAGAGTTTATTATTAAAAGTTTAAATATAGGATTTATAAAATTTGATTATTTTATAAATCAGAATGATGAGATTATAAAGGAATTTAAAGACGTTTTAAAAGAATAATATAAATTAATTTATATTAAGAGATTTATAAATGGATATTTATAAATTGAAATATGGACATTATAAAACGAGTTTTTATAAGTGTTTGAATGATGTGAGAATGAATTTCATAATAGAATGAAATTTATAGAATTATAAACTGTGAAGTTATAAATGAAATTTATAAATAGTAAGATTTATAAATTTGTGAAGTTATTTGAAGAATAAATTTTGTTAAATAAATAAATCTTATAAGTTATAAGATTTATGGTTTGGAAAGTCTTTAAAAGAACGATTTTGTAAAATAATCGTTTTATAAGCAATTGACTTATAATATGAACTTTTAGTTTATAATTGAGATATGAAATCAAATAGGTTGATAAAGGAATTTATAAAAAAGAAGTTTTTATAAATAAATAGAAACGGAATTTATAAACGTTGTTTTATAAATCCGCAAACGACTTATTTTGATAAGTTAATTGTTATAACCTATTAATGGAGTTATATTCACGTTGTAAACAGTGAATAATCCTTTAAGTTAAAAAGAATAGAAATAATGGAATTTGTGAACATAGTATATTCACGTTTTTGAATAGTGAATAAGACGTTAAAGAAATGTTTTGAATGTGATATTTTAAATAGAATTAAAACAATCTAACGATGTTTTAAAAGGTGTTGAGATTCGAAATCATAGATTTCAACATTCATTGTTGAAATAGACGTTTTCGAGAAATAAAAGGAAATGGTGTTATAACACTGTTGTTATAGTAAATGATTTCCGAAAGGAAATATTTGCATAGTATTGGGATTTATATATCTATTTAATTTCGAATCCCTATACTAGTGATTTTGGGTTGTCGTAACGATGTTTTACGCAACATTCGTTTTGGCCCAAATAAATATGTTAAGAGAATGATTTCCTTAAAGAATGAAATATATACTTAATTCGATTTAAGTATATTGAATATTTTCAAAGGTTGAAAATAAAAAGATTTGTCGATTACTTATTTTTAATAAGTATGGAAATGTTTTCCAATATGAAGTGAATATTTAGAGTTTATCTTTTGAAGATAAATTGAAATGGATAGTTGAAATTGTATATGCATGATATTTTGAAATATAAATTCATTATGGAATTTATATGTGAAAGTGGAACTTGTTAAAAATAAATATTGATTTATTTTTGAAGTGTTGAAATTATATATATCTTGTAAAGATATTTTGGAAAATAAATAATTTGGAAAATTATTTGGAATCTGGTGATGTGTGCATATCCAGTGATAGTTCAATAACCGACTATCAGTATTTCCCTTTGAATGGGTATTTGATGTGAATTGATTGAATTTGAATGCACACTTATTTTTGAATAAGCGCTCACTATTCGGGTTAACCGGGAAAGGACCATGGGGTCGTATAACCCACTCCGAATATGTGATACGTCGTTGTGAATCGCATTTGAAGATCGGTGTTGAAGACCGGTATTTGCGAGAGTGATAGGATGAACTATCGATTGACTCTGCACCGAGTAGCTACGGTATTGAGTTCTCCATATGTGATGGTGAATCCGATCAGGATTGTGAATATCCGGATTGCAAGGACTTCTTTGTAAGTGCCTTCGGTTCTGTTCGAGCCCGGAACAGACTTGTATGGATTGTATGTCTGACATTACAATTTGAGATATAAAGCCGATTTCTTTCAAATATATTTCTGTTGGTGGCGGAGAATTTATTCTTTGCTTAACACCCTTCTTTGAGACGTATGTGCTCAAAGGTTATATAGTTGAAGTTATCAGCGATATATTCCCAATTTGGTAATGTGATATGCTGAGTGATGCTGAAATGATCATTGTGTTGATTATTTGTGATAGGATCGTTTATTTGATCGTCTATCCTTGTGATCATTGTGTTGATCATTTGTTGACCCAAAGCATGGCTTTTGTATAAAGTATGTTTTTGTGGACGTGACTTCGTCGAGCCTCACACCCCGTGAATGGTCAAAACAGGAAAGAAGCAGCAAGGTTATGAGGGGTAGCACCCTTTAGGATGTGTCCATTTCCTTCTGGAAAAGGGTGGTATCATGGTATGGAGCCCAGATACTTACTCATGTTGAAACACTTTGTTTTTATGATTGTGTGAATTGATTAGAGAGCGCTCTCGGATAAAGGTCCCAAAGGACCGGGGGATGGCATATTCGGTCAGTTGTTACTCAGTTAGGAGTAACCCGGCCTTGTGTTGGTAGAGATCCGGTTTGGTTCTCGGGGATGTCCATCCAGAGGCATTCTCATGTGGCAATGGGAAGTTCCTTGGCCTGACCATTTGTTGGAAATCCAAAGAAACAATACGTGACTTGTACGGTATTAGTTGTATAACCTGCTATGGAATGTGGCGGTAACCTGCTATTGAACATAGTTAGCTATAGTAGGCATACGATAATGGTCGTATGTTGGCTAAGATTTATATTCTACTTTCGAAATAAATTTTTCCTACACTATACACTAATAATAATATCAAATGTTATTTTAAATGCGTATCAAGCATCTTTGACTATCATAAGGAGAAATCTCCTCCGATTCTGCGTTTGCATGTGTGTGTGTGCGGGAGGCCTTATGGTAGTCTCATTTTTAAAAGCATTGCGAATTGATTTAAAAATATTCCTCTATTTTGATTTTAAAGTAAATAAACTGTTTTGAGTTCTCACACCAGTCACATGACTGACTCGGAGTTTATTGTTTTCCTTCCTAAACTCTGGGTGCCCACCAATTTCCACACGGGCAGTTAAGAGTTAGGTTTATCAGGATATTCTGGATATTCTGGAGTTGCTGGAGGCAAGCTGGATGGCATGGCGTATTACTAGTTTATATAGTATTTCTTTTTCCGCTGCATTGTTTGTTGTTGTATGTTGTTGTACACTCTGATGTGATGATATGATGTAATAAAATGTGATGTAATGTAATAACTGATATAGTTCTTTGTTTAAAGATTATTCATTTATTATTATATGTTGTTCCGCTGCGAATTGTGAGATTTTGATGTTGTTCTGTTGTTTCTTCTGTCCCGTTCTTATTTCCTTTCTGTTCTATTTTTAAAATTCTTCTATCTTCTATTTTCAAATTCTCTGTCTTTCTGTTTTTCTGTTTTCTTTCTCCATTTTCTCTCTTCTTCTTTCTTTTTCTTTTCTTAAATTCTTTTTAAAACCCCATAACATCTCGGTTTTCGGCCTTTGATTTCTCGGCAGTCGATAAAGTGAGTGTCGATGTTGAATTTTCGAAAGTCGAAATCCCTGTTTGTTACATTTGGTATCGGAGCTGTTGGTTAAGCGACAACCATGGTTCTGTAGGGTGTTACTCGTTTGAGATAGAGTCAGCAGTACTCTAGAATGAGTTTGAGTGTAATAATAGATATGACGCGTATTTGTTAGTGAATATAAAATTGTTTTTGAATCGGGTAAATGAGATAATTTTGCCCAAAACTATTTTTGTATAGAAAAAAAATGATTTTCTATGAATTATTATAGTATATGGTTGCATGATTGTTAGAAGTGATACTATTGAATTATTATCATTAGTGTATGGAATTAAATAAAAATAGATTGAATTCGAGTAAATTAACTTGATAATTTATTCATTTGTGAAATAATTTCAAAATGGGATGAATATGAATATGGTATGTGAATTGGTAGTAAGTAAAAGAAATAAATTGAAATTCCCTTTGTTAGTAATTAAGTAAATTCGAGATGAATTGAATATAGGAATTGAAATATTGAAATGAATTAATGGATGAAACTAATTCAATGTAGTAATGTGAATTACTAAATGAAAGTTAATCGTTAGAATTCAATATTTAGAATTGAGAATTAAATTCGAATGAAATTTAAATTGAGAATTGAATTCAAATGGAATTGAAATTGTGAATCGAAATTGAAGTGTAAAATTTAGGAAAATGGATATGTAACCTCAATAGTGAAGTAAAAACGTATAAGAAGCATATATTGAAAATTTTGTAATAAAATTGGCAAAATAGTTTGAATGTTGGAATTGGATGCTACTGTTAGCAGGTTATGCAGGTATAAAAGGAATTGAGATTTTGATTTCAAAGATAAAATTGAATTGCTCGACAAAAAGGTACGTATTTCAATTTCAGTATGAAATTTGGTGACTTTCTTCTCTAGCCACTTGGCTTTTCTCTTTTCTTTTTGATTCTGAGGGGCCGTGGTGCCATTTTGTAGTCGTACCGATCGAGCCGCGCAAAGGAAACGCTGGCGAAATTTTTCGAAAATTTCGGGTGTTAGAAAATTTTTTGAGAAAAATTTGAAAGTTTGAAATTTGAATTTGAATTTAAATTTGAATTGTTAGGAGAACAATGTTGTTTGAAACTTATAATTGAAGTTGAAAAGCTAGTTGAAATAAAAGTGAATCTCTAGTAAAAAGATTTAGGCTAGTAAGTTGATAAAACTATTTGAATTGTGAAAAATAATAATCGGGATAAGGGCATTCTTCTTAACTTGTAATTTCGGGACGAAATTCTTTTAAGGGGGAAAGATTGTAACGACCCAGAATTTTTAACAATTCAATTTGAGAATATTTAATTAATTTGAAATATTTGAATGATGGTTTGGATTGAATTTTCAATATAACTTTGAATTTGACGATTTAATTTATAGAATTTAATCTATCGAAGTTGAATAAAACTTTGAATCTTCGAATTTAAGCCGATTAAAAATATTTCAAAGGCTTGTAAAATTCGTATTGATAACACTGAAGATTTTAGAAGCTTCAGAAATTAATTTAGAAGTGAATTGTACAGTTTTGAAATTTAATCGTTCGAATCGATATTTAAAAAATAGCCGTCCGAGGCACAGTCTCGGAATTCGACGAAACCAGTTCCATTGGGTCCGGAATACTGAATTATTCTAGGATTTCAAATTTTGTAGTTTTTGGAGTTGATATGTGAGCACACGGTGAGTAAACGCATTGAAATTTAATCGAATTTAATTTGAATTTTAATTTTTTAAAAAATTTAGTTAAAAATCACGTTCTCCCTCTTTCACGCCTAAAATCACGGTCCTTTGTCTCAGCCGAGTATCACGCCATTGAAATCACGATCGAGATCGTGTAACGCATACCCATTCGAATATATTATCTTGGCCCCCTCTTTCGAAATTCAATACGAACAAAATAATAATAATAAAAAAAAAGAAATTAATGGCCGTAGCCTAGGGAGGGCGACGCGATGGGATTGGGGCCGCGTGTGCGCGCGCGTTCTTGCGCGTGGTAGGAGGGGGCAAAGCGGCGGCGGCGAGTCACGCAAGGCGATGTCGTGACTTATGGAAGTCGCGATGGTGCGACGGCGATTCGCGATTCAATTTTTGGGGGCGCGCGATTGGAGGTGGTTGCGCGTGAATGGGGGGCGACGCACGCGTGGGGATTTGAGGTGGCGAACGTCGAAGAGGAGGCAGCGACTGCATTGGAGGCGAGCGCATGCGCGCGAGTCAAGAGGGGGTCGTGTGTCGACTCGAAGGAGCGGCAGCGACGAGAAGCTCGTGGTCGAGCTGAAGACTTCACAGTAAGGTATTGATTTTGGTTTTATAATTTATTTAATTAATTTTTTTTAAATTGCAGTAAGATAAAAAATCCAGTGAGTTAAATAATTG
The DNA here is from genome assembly GCA_030765085.1 of Allium cepa. Taxonomy (NCBI): domain Eukaryota; kingdom Viridiplantae; phylum Streptophyta; class Magnoliopsida; order Asparagales; family Amaryllidaceae; genus Allium; species Allium cepa. The sequence goes on along the minus strand of CM060929.1, from coordinate 519,383,839 downwards.
AAAGAATATATATTTGTAAACTCTCATTAAATTTATGTTTTAGTCTGGGAAAAAAAAAATTATTTGTTTTCAAATCCAACAGTAATTTTTTTTAGTTTATTTGAGAAGTTATTAAACATATATACCCGGCTTTGAAATTTATGATTTGGTCAGAAATTATATATATATATATATATATATATATATATATATATACAGTGAAATTACACTACAATGAATGTATAAATATAAATAAGCAGAAAAATAATTTATAAAAGAAAATTTGTTCGAAATTTAATTTGTTAGGTGAAATCATTTATTAAAGGAAAATTAGTTTTAATAAATTTATTTAAAGAAGAAACTGGTTTAAATAAAACAATTGATTAATTAAACAATCGAGAACGAAAATTGAATAGTTCGATTTAATTCGAATATTAATAAAATCATTGGCTAATTTAATTTACCTAATAGGAATTTAATTTATTGGATAAATAAATTAAAGGAATTCTAGTTTAGGATTTAAATCTTCAATTAGATAATTTTATTGAAAGTAAGTTTGGTTAATTAAATTTAAATTTTAGTTAAAATAATTTATTAAACAAAGGAATTTTAAAAGATTCAAGGAAATTTATATAAGCAAGATGTTAGAATTATTTTAAAAAGAGAATCAGTTTGAATCTTTAATTTTTAGCTTAAAATATAAAAAATCATTAACTTGAGATGAAATAATTAGTTGTATATATTTAATTTTAGGATGAGTTAATTTAATCTAAATTCATTTTGAGTTACTAAGAATAATTTATTAAAAGAAGGAAATTTGGTTTTAAGATTTAATTGTAGTTAAATAAAAATAAATATTCAAGTGGATTTGATAAATTTTTGAAGTTAAAAATTTTAAAGACAGGAATATTATTTTTAGAATATGAAGAGTATGTATAAAAAGGAAATTAGTATAAAATTTAAATGTTAGGTTAATTTACTAAAAGGAATTGATTTAAAATAAAGGCCACTGGTTAATTAAATTTATTGAAAGAAAGGAAATTTAATAATCAGTTAAATAAATTTGTTTAAACGAGAAATTGGTTTAAAAATAAAACTACCAGTTAATTTAACTATTAAAGGAGAAAACTGATGAATTAAAATTTGTCAAATGAAAATTAATTTATTCGATTGATTCGAATATTAATAAATTGTGTAAATATTTATACAAGGTATAAATGAAGAAAACAAGTTGAATTGGAAGTGGATGGCAAACAGGAATAAAAGGTGAGAACTTCTCACTCAAAAGGAATTTCTATTGTTTATTTAAATTTTAAATAGTTAGATTTAAAATTTGCTTGACTGTGTTGGTTGAATGCTTGAATGATGATTGTTATATATATATATTGGATGTGAATAGACCCTATACGCCGTTAGTAAGCGGAGGTTATTTATTACACACATATACCGCGATATTCCACCTCGAAGTGGAATTGGTATTATATTATATATATAGCAATATATATATATATTGGCATATGTATATATTGCAGTTGATTGATTTCCCGCATTTTTTGTTTAGCGGATGAGACCCTATTATGCCGTTATTAAGCGGATATATATTTATAAAATCCCATATACCGCGGTATTCCGTCTTGAAACGGAATGGTATTGTGCTAATGTTTTTGGATGCAGGAAAACAGGTTGGAGGGATCCAACTGGATTCCTCAACAGTTTTTATTTGATTTCAGATATTTTGATATTTGATGGATTATCATATCGATATATGATATCGTTGTAGTCGTGATTGACTATTTGGTGTGTAGCATCGTTGGACCCAGATTTTGGGATTTTAAAATGACTTTTAAAGTGATTTTTGAAAATATACTTTATTTTTGGAATTGATCCATTTTAAATAATTAAACGCTATAATTTTTAAAGTTATAAAATTATGGGTTTTGTGAAATATAGTTAAAAAGCTGATTTTTAGAAATACGGTTAAAAGTTGATTTTTGAGAAATATGGATCAATGATTTTATAAAATAGTTTAAACTAGATTTTAGAGTTTATTATTAAAAGTTTAAATATAGGATTTATAAAATTTGATTATTTTATAAATCAGAATGATGAGATTATAAAGGAATTTAAAGACGTTTTAAAAGAATAATATAAATTAATTTATATTAAGAGATTTATAAATGGATATTTATAAATTGAAATATGGACATTATAAAACGAGTTTTTATAAGTGTTTGAATGATGTGAGAATGAATTTCATAATAGAATGAAATTTATAGAATTATAAACTGTGAAGTTATAAATGAAATTTATAAATAGTAAGATTTATAAATTTGTGAAGTTATTTGAAGAATAAATTTTGTTAAATAAATAAATCTTATAAGTTATAAGATTTATGGTTTGGAAAGTCTTTAAAAGAACGATTTTGTAAAATAATCGTTTTATAAGCAATTGACTTATAATATGAACTTTTAGTTTATAATTGAGATATGAAATCAAATAGGTTGATAAAGGAATTTATAAAAAAGAAGTTTTTATAAATAAATAGAAACGGAATTTATAAACGTTGTTTTATAAATCCGCAAACGACTTATTTTGATAAGTTAATTGTTATAACCTATTAATGGAGTTATATTCACGTTGTAAACAGTGAATAATCCTTTAAGTTAAAAAGAATAGAAATAATGGAATTTGTGAACATAGTATATTCACGTTTTTGAATAGTGAATAAGACGTTAAAGAAATGTTTTGAATGTGATATTTTAAATAGAATTAAAACAATCTAACGATGTTTTAAAAGGTGTTGAGATTCGAAATCATAGATTTCAACATTCATTGTTGAAATAGACGTTTTCGAGAAATAAAAGGAAATGGTGTTATAACACTGTTGTTATAGTAAATGATTTCCGAAAGGAAATATTTGCATAGTATTGGGATTTATATATCTATTTAATTTCGAATCCCTATACTAGTGATTTTGGGTTGTCGTAACGATGTTTTACGCAACATTCGTTTTGGCCCAAATAAATATGTTAAGAGAATGATTTCCTTAAAGAATGAAATATATACTTAATTCGATTTAAGTATATTGAATATTTTCAAAGGTTGAAAATAAAAAGATTTGTCGATTACTTATTTTTAATAAGTATGGAAATGTTTTCCAATATGAAGTGAATATTTAGAGTTTATCTTTTGAAGATAAATTGAAATGGATAGTTGAAATTGTATATGCATGATATTTTGAAATATAAATTCATTATGGAATTTATATGTGAAAGTGGAACTTGTTAAAAATAAATATTGATTTATTTTTGAAGTGTTGAAATTATATATATCTTGTAAAGATATTTTGGAAAATAAATAATTTGGAAAATTATTTGGAATCTGGTGATGTGTGCATATCCAGTGATAGTTCAATAACCGACTATCAGTATTTCCCTTTGAATGGGTATTTGATGTGAATTGATTGAATTTGAATGCACACTTATTTTTGAATAAGCGCTCACTATTCGGGTTAACCGGGAAAGGACCATGGGGTCGTATAACCCACTCCGAATATGTGATACGTCGTTGTGAATCACATTTGAAGATCGGTGTTGAAGACCGGTATTTGCGAGAGTGATAGGATGAACTATCGATTGACTCTGCACCGAGTAGCTACGGTATTGAGTTCTCCATATGTGATGGTGAATCCGATCAGGATTGTGAATATCCGGATTGCAAGGACTTCTTTGTAAGTGCCTTCGGTTCTGTTCGAGCCCGGAACAGACTTGTATGGATTGTATGTCTGACATTACAATTTGAGATATAAAGCCGATTTCTTTCAAATATATTTCTGTTGGTGGCGGAGAATTTATTCTTTGCTTAACACCCTTCTTTGAGACGTATGTGCTCAAAGGTTATATAGTTGAAGTTATCAGCGATATATTCCCAATTTGGTAATGTGATATGCTGAGTGATGCTGAAATGATCATTGTGTTGATTATTTGTGATAGGATCGTTTATTTGATCGTCTATCCTTGTGATCATTGTGTTGATCATTTGTTGACCCAAATCATGGCTTTTGTATAAAGTATGTTTTTGTGGACGTGACTTCGTCGAGCCTCACACCCCGTGAATGGTCAAAACAGGAAAGAAGCAGCAAGGTTATGAGGGGTAGCACCCTTTAGGATGTGTCCATTTCCTTCTGGAAAAGGGTGGTATCATGGTATGGAGCCCAGATACTTACTCATGTTGAAACACTTTGTTTTTATGATTGTGTGAATTGATTAGAGAGCGCTCTCGGATAAAGGTCCCAAAGGACCGGGGGATGGCATATTCGGTCAGTTGTTACTCAGTTAGGAGTAACCCGGCCTTGTGTTGGTAGAGATCCGGTTTGGTTCTCGGGGATGTCCATCCAGAGGCATTCTCATGTGGCAATGGGAAGTTCCTTGGCCTGACCATTTATTGGAAATCCAAAGAAACAATACGTGACTTGTACGGTATTAGTTGTATAACCTGCTATGGAATGTGGCGGTAACCTGCTATTGAACATAGTTAGCTATAGTAGGCATACGATAATGGTCGTATGTTGGCTAAGATTTATATTCTACTTTCGAAATAAATTTTTCCTACACTATACACTAATAATAATATCAAATGTTATTTTAAATGCGTATCAAGCATCTTTGACTATCATAAGGAGAAATCTCCTCCGATTCTGCGTTTGCATGTGTGTGTGTGCGGGAGGCCTTATGGTAGTCTCATTTTTAAAAGCATTGCGAATTGATTTAAAAATATTCCTCTATTTTGATTTTAAAGTAAATAAACTGTTTTGAGTTCTCACACCAGTCACATGACTGACTCGGAGTTTATTGTTTTCCTTCCTAAACTCTGGGTGCCCACCAATTTCCACACGGGCAGTTAAGAGTTAGGTTTATCAGGATATTCTGGATATTCTGGAGTTGCTGGAGGCAAGCTGGATGGCATGGCGTATTACTAGTTTATATAGTATTTCTTTTTCCGCTGCATTGTTTATTGTTGTATGTTGTTGTACACTCTGATGTGATGATATGATGTAATAAAATGTGATGTAATGTAATAACTGATATAGTTCTTTGTTTAAAGATTATTCATTTATTATTATATGTTGTTCCGCTGCGAATTGTGAGATTTTGATGTTGTTCTGTTGTTTCTTCTGTCCCGTTCTTATTTCCTTTCTGTTCTATTTTTAAAATTCTTCTATCTTCTATTTTCAAATTCTCTGTCTTTCTGTTTTTCTGTTTTCTTTCTCCATTTTCTCTCTTCTTCTTTCTTTTTCTTTTCTTAAATTCTTTTTAAAACCCCATAACATCTCGGTTTTCGGCCTTTGATTTCTCGGCAGTCGATAAAGTGAGTGTCGATGTTGAATTTTGGAAAGTCGAAAATCCCTGTTTGTTACAGAACTGGTTTTGAATTGATTGGAGCAAGTGAAGATTTTGGGTAAAATTAAACGCTCATTTAATTTTATTCGGAATAAAGCACTGCAACTGCTATTGGAACCAATGTGAGTACAACTCACTCTTTCTGACTCACTGATATTTTTATATAAGTGAGAATAAATTTATTTTATGCTGATTGATGATTGTTTGGATGATATATGATATTTTTATGTATATTGATTGGTATTTGGATATATTCCTGCTTATTGGAGCAGACGAGACCCTATACGTTCCCATGTATGAGCGGATGATCCTTTATACGCGCATTTGCCTTGAAGCGTACATTGTACACATATTCTAATATGTATATTTGTTGCAGGTGACAGGTTGGAGGGATCCAACTGGATTCCTCACCAGTATTGGTTTTATTTACAAATATTGATATATATGCTGTTATCATATGATATATGACGTTTTGGACGCTATGATTGATGTATTTGGTGCTGTTGCAGCATTGGGCCTATTTTGGTAATTTTAAAAATGTTAAAGTGATGATTTCAAATTAAAAAGGTTTTTCAAATGATTTTAAAAATATATATTTTATTGAATATTAAATTGTTTAATGGATGAATTTTGTTTTTAATAAATAAATGTTATAATTTTCATGTTATAAAATTTATGATTTTTGGGAAATAAAATTAGAATGTGATATTTGAAATGTGAATTTGATTATTTTATAAAATAGTTTAAATTGAATTTTTTTTTTGAATTTATTACAAATTGTTTATATATAAGATTTATACAATTGAATTTTTGTAAATCAAAATGATGGAATTGTAAAGAATTTTTGTAAATGTTAAATTGGAGTTATAAATGGATTTTATAAGTAATTACAATTTGTAGATTTATAATTTGTGAAGTTATAAATGAATGGATTTGTAAATAAAGAGAATTATAAGTGAATTAACTTATAAATTAGATTTTGACATGTAAATGAAACATATATAGAATTGGTAAATAAAGTGATCTTACAAATTGAAGTTTTTATAAAATATAAATGGAATTTATAAACATTATTTTATAAATCCAAAATCAACTGAATTTGATAAGTTAAATATAGGAGTTTATTAGAGGAGATGTATTCACAATTTTGGACAGTGGATTATCCTTTAAAATTAAATGTGTAGAAGTTCTGAATTTAAGAAATGAACTATATCCACGATTTTGGATAGTGGATAATCCTTTAAAATAAATGTGTAGAAACGCTAAAATTGGTAAATGGATTATATTCACGATTTTGAACAGTGAATAATCTTTTAATTAAGTAAATGTTTTGGGAACTTATATTTTAAATAAAGTAAATTTTTTTGAAGAAGTTTTAAAACGTATGAGTATCGAATACATAGATTTCAACATTCATTGTTGAAATAGACGTTTTAGAGAAATAAGGAAGTGATGACCTATAACACTGTTGTTATAGTAAATGATTTTCGAAAGGAAATGTTTTTTGTATAATATATGTTATTTATATATCAATCTTATTTTTGAATCCCTATACTAGTAATTTTGGGTTGTCGTAATGATGTTTTATAGAAAATTCGTTTTGACCCAAATAAATATGTTTAAAGAGAATATTTTCCTTAAAGAATAAAATATATACTTAATCGGGATTTAAGTATATGTAATATTTTCCAAGTGTTGAAAATAAAGAGACTGTGAATTACTTACTATTGAATAAGTATATGGAAATGTTTTCCAATGTTGAAATGGTTTAGAAATATATCTTTTTAAAGATAATTTTAAGTGAATATTTGGAAAATGATTTAATTAATAAAAAATTAATTAAAAGGGCCTAGTGATTGCTCATGGTGCTAAATATTAGTTTGTTTGATTTGATAGTTAAATAACCGACTATTAAATTTGACCATTTTAGCTCTACAACTTGATGTGGGAACTATTTAATCGTACACTTAGTACGTAGCCTTCTGTGTAGGCTTGATTATCATTTGTGGAAGGAAGTAAATTCGTGTAGTGCGGAGTATTACTCCAATCTATCGAGCTTCCTTCTTGGCCCAAAGGATAGTAAGTTGAAAGTTAGAGATGTGACAAGTTTATAAGATTTAGTTTCTATGTGAGGTCGAGAAACGCTTTTGCGTTGTTGGTACGAAGAGACCGGGATCAATTTATCCGAAAACCACTTTCGACCAACATTTATGTGGCGATTGTGCAGGTTGGTTATTGATGATATTGATATTCGAATTTTCATAGTGGGGGACTGCTTGTTGATCATTTGGGGTTAAAATTCAATATACATTTAGTAATAGTGGTCCCTTCATTATGAAATATCCAATGCAAGGACTATTCGCTACTAATCCTAGGGATTTCCCGATAGGATATGGTAGGAAAGTACCTTTGGTTTGTCTTCTTCCTGGACAATATTATGGATGTTTGTCTGACATTGCATTTCTAAAGATTACGTGCATTGGTTTTTACAAACGTACATCAATGGTGGCGGAGAAGGAAACTTCTCTTAGCTTAACACCCTCCTTGAGATGTATGAGCTTAAGGGTTGTACTTTTGTGGAAGGAAATTAGTAGTCAGCGAAAATAGCCGTGTGGCATTCAGTGTGATGTGATATGTGATATGTGAAAGGTAATCGATGCCTCAGACGTCATCAACCGAAAATGACCGGAATAGGGTTATATGCTGCAAGGCTATGTGGATCGCTCCCAAGTAGGGTATGATCATCCTCTTCTAGAGCTTTACACACTATGACGTCATGCATCTGATTATTGTGGTTTGTATGCTTCGAGGGCCCTCGGAAAAGTTTGGTAACAACCGGAGGATGACATATTCGGTAACATCTAGTTATAGAGGCGGCCGGTCTTGTGTTGGTAGAGGACATATATTCTGTGCCTCGGGACATCCATCTAGTGGTGTACCTATCCGAAGGTAGTCCCTTCACCTGGTCATTTTTTTGAAATCCAAACTCCACTATGTACCTGCTATTTTATTTGTAGAGCCTAGTAAGCTGGAATTTAATAATGGTATCAATTTCAGCTATTTGAATATTATTTGTATACTAGACACTAGCATAATATTAGATGATTTGATAAGAAATGTTTTCGTTATCATAAGGTAAAAACATGTCTGTGTTTATGTTTGGGAGTGTCTTAGGGGATACTTTTGTTTTTATAAAGGAAAAGTTCGGTAATTTAATAAATTCAGTTGAGTTTGGTTCTCACGCAGGTTTACTGGACTGATCTGGGCGTTTTTCCCTTTCAATGCTCTGGTCAGACTGAGTATATTTACATATTTAGTTTTGGTTCTTTTGGAGCTTCAACAGGAGAGCTAGAGATCTTCATATTTGTATACATGTATCTGTTTATTATCCGCTGCTTAGTTGTTTATATTATCGGCAATTGTGAGGACATGCTATTATAACTATCCTGGCTGATAACTATTGATTGATTGTTGAACTTTGATTGATGTATGTATATAGTTTCTGTTTTGTAAAGATCATTGATATGATATTATATATTTTCCGCAGCGATGTGAGATTTTGTATTGTTCTATTTTGTTCTATCTTCTCTCTTTTTTCTCTTCTGTTCTTCTCTCTTCTTTTCTTTCTCATGACTTTCTGCCGATCTATGCTTCTTGGGCCGGACATGTATGGTTTATTGTCAATTCAAAGGGTGCTGATTTGTGGTTCGTCACATTTGGTATCAAAGCTAGATTTTGTATATTTCTAACCTTTAATGTGTCCTCGGTATAGATAGGGACAGCAGCACCCTAGATTGAGTGTATTATATATATATATGAGCGCGTATTTGTTAGTGATTAAAAATGTTTTATATTGTGTTTACTTATCCATTGAGTTGTTTATGAATTCATGTCGATATGTGGGATGCCATATTATGGATTGGAATTTCTAAAAAATTAAACGAGGCAAGTCGATATAGTATTATTTTAGATTGGATAATGAAATAATTTTACCTCGATTATATTTTATATATAAAGGAAATAATTTTTCAGGAATTATTATAGTGTATATAAATTGATTGTTTGGTTATTTGAAATGTGTGTGTATATATATATATATAAGTTAATAAAAGTTGTTTGAATAGTCTAAATAAAACAACAATTTAAAAGAAGAATAAGTTATATAAGCAAATGAATTATAAAGTATAGAATTATAATTAAAATGATTTACAATTGTGAAATAATCTTATATATAAAAAATGAAACTATATGAATATATTTACAAACATGAATTAGTAACAAAAATGAATTTAAGCTAAGAATTTGAAATTTTGAATCCTGTTGATTTTGGAAGTTATTTTCAAAGTAAAAAGAGATTATATTGTTATAGATCCAAATAAAATAAATAAATCTAGAAAGAATCTTATATAAGTACAGTAAAATAGTGAAATTATATATAAAAGAATTAATAAATATGATTTATAAATAATAAAATTATTTTTTAAAAATAATATAAAGCACTAAATTCACTACTTTTGTTGGGAAATAATAAGGATGATGACTGTACCATCATTAATATCATTTTTGAGTTTCTAGATGATTGATTTGCTACAAATAATAAATTGAAAATCTAAGTTTTGTTTTGATAAACAAATTTGAATTTAAAATCCAAGTTGAAATTGATGAATATAAATAAAATGAATTTGGACTTATAGTATGAAATAATAAATTTGAGTAGCATAACAAATATATGATTTGAAATTTAACTAAAGGAAGGTTAAATAAATTGATCAGATTTGAACTGGATTAAATAATTTATTGAAATGAAAACTAAACTTAAGTGGTAAGTGATTGTATAATATGAATTGGGAAGTTTGAATAAATAAGTTGTATAACTTATAAAGTGAGAAAATGTAAGTAAAACCAATTGTTAAAACGGTTAAAAAAAATTGTTAAGAAAAACAAAATCTGAATTTTGATAATAATATGAAATTTGACTGAAGTAACGTTAAATAAAATAGAATTTGAATTAAATTTGAAAGTGAACTTCAGTTGTTGTAGTGAAAGTAAATGCAATCGAGTTGAAATGAAACATAACTTATGTAATGCTGAATGAAGTTGAATTTGATATCAAAATGAATAAATAAAGTGAAGTGATGAATATGAACTTGAGTTATATAAAGAAATTCAACTTTAGTTATAAAATGAATAGGCAACTGAATTAAATAAACGAATCGATATGGAGTAACAGATGTAGGTGTCATTAAAAGCTAATGAAATTGAATGATTGAATGAAAGTCAATTAGATATTATACCAATTGGAAATTAAAAGTGTTGAACCAAATTGAATGTAAACGAAGTAAATATGAATGTTTGAATGTAAAGTAAATAAATTTGGTTATGCTGATTGTACATTGGTTGTTAGATGAATGTTAATTGGTTGTGTAGAAATTCATATGAAGTTGAATTAATGAAATTGAAAGATAAATAATTGAATTCAAATTGGAAGTAAGTGAATCCAAATAGAATTGAACTTGATTTAATTTGGAAGTGAACAAACTTATAAATTAGTGAATGTAAACTAATTGAATACGAATAAATGAATATTAGTAAAATCCAATGTTAATGAATCAAATGTGATTTAAATTGAAAAATCAATTCAATGAATATTAATGAGAAGTGAATTTATATTTATTTTGTTATGGATTGACTTGATAGATGTTGGTTTGTTGGATGAAAAGTGTTTGATGGTGGGATTTGTTGCTTTTGATTGCATTTGCTATATTGGAATATACAGTTGTGGTATTGGCATATGTTGTATATTGATATTACTTTCATATATACATGTTTCTCATTTGTTTGTTGAGTATTTCGTAGGTGTGAATGGCGCTTGATTCGCATTTGGAGCTCGTTTTCGTGCTATATTAGCAGTATATGCTCGCTAATAATATATAAGGTACATATCTCGGATTACATGTCGCACTTTTATAATTTTTTCCCTACGGGATGCCTCATCCTCGAAGGTGAGATGTATATTTGCGATATATATATATGTATGTATGTATGTATATATTGTGATCCTACTATGATCGAACTGCGCAAAGGAGATGCTGGTGAATTTTTTTGAGAAATTGGAAAAGAAATTTGATAACTGAAATTTTGATTTTGAGTTAAAAGTTAAATGATACTCGTTGGTTTTGAAAAGAAACTAATTATGGATTTGAAAACTAAGAGAAGTTGTTGTAAGAAGTTTAATGGGATGATTTTGGAAAAGTTAAAATGTTTAATTGAATTTGATAATCTTATTTGAATGAATTGTTTTCGGAAAGATAATGAATTTTGTGACTTTTTCTTATTTGGTAATTTCGAGGATGAAATTCTTTTAAGTGGGAAAGAATGTAACGATCCAGAATTTCAGTCATTTGAAATTGGTATGTTTAATTGATCTTAAATATTCACAAGTAAATTTTATAAGCTGAATAACTTTTATTTCGAATATCTTGATTTAATTGGATAATTAAATTGTTAATTAAATATTTGAAATTATAGAAATAATTAGAAATTGGATTTAATATGTATGAAAATGATTTATAAAGTTGTATTAAATTATATTTGAATTAGAATAATGTTAGAGAACTTTTAAAATTGAATTAAAAGTTAATTTCTAGAAATTGAGTATTTTAATATTTAATTGACGTGTAAAAATAGTCATTTTTCATACAGTCTCGGATTTCAACGAAAATAGTTTCATTAGATTCGTAATGTTATATTATTGTAAGATTTCAAATTTCGTGTCGATCGGATTTACAGTTTAGTCGTGGCAAGCTAAAACACGTAGAAATTTTTTTAAGTAAATTTTAAATTTAAATAGTGGATTCGAAAACCTATCTTCTAAATATGATCGAGTTGGCTCTCGATATATATTTCGTTGTGTTCAGAATAGGGGTAAAACATTATAAATGCCAGGCAGCACGCTTTGGTTTGAGTTCGAAAAATTTGATGATGAATAGCGCCGTGAAATTTTCTATAAAAGTCCACCATATTTCACTATTTTCATCAAACCCTAATGGAGCTAGGGCAAGCCGCTAGTTTTATATTCAATGGCCAAAAATGCTTTGATCTTTCCCCTTCGATTTCTTCAAGTCCGTCAATCGATTCGAAAAGTTTTCGACTACAAAAATGTAGAGGACGATGAGAGCTTCGATTTCAATGGTGATGATCGGGAAAGGAAGAGCCGATCGACGGCAAATCTACCATAAATGCCTGATGTTCATGCATTTTTTTCATGAAGGGGGGCGACCAAGTTCAACATAACTTCGGCGGAAGGTGATGCTCGCGATGGGATTTCAAACTTTGGTCTCTGATCGTCTTCAAAGCGCCGTATGGTGGCACAGCAATTCACGGGAGGGAGGCGGCTATGGGTTGATGCATGCGACTTTTAACGTGAAGGAGGAAGATGGTTCACGTGGACAGATTCTCTCAATATAAATCAATGGCCTAGATGATTTAGGGTTTGAAAAATAAAAATTGAAATTTGTATATATTTAATTCACATAATCTTAAAATTGCATAACTTCTTCGTACGAGGTCTTTTTTAACGAAACGAATTGCGTTGGATCCGTATTGACGAGCACTACATTTTAGAGCTAGTTTGAAGTTGATTGGAGCCAACGAGGGTAAAATTAAATGCTCGTTTAATTTTATTCGGAATAAAACCTTGCAACTGCTATTAGAACCAATGCGAGTACAACTCACTCTTTCTGACTCACAGATAATTTTATATAAGTGAGAATAAATTTATTTTATGCTGATTAATGATTGTTTGGATGATATATGATATGTTATATATATTGATTCGTATTTGGATATATTTCTGCCTATTGGAGCAGATGAGACCCTATACGTTCCCGTGTATGAGCAGATACCCTTTGTATGCGCATCTACCTCAAAGTGGACATTGTACACATATTCTAATATATATATTTGTTACAGGTGACAACTTGAAGAGATCCAACTAGATTCTCACCAATATTGATTTTATTTACAGATATTGATATATATGCTGTTATCATATGATATATGATGTTTTGGATGTCGTGATTGATGTGCTATTGCAGCATTGGACTTATTTTGGTAATTTTAAAAATGTTAAAGTGATGATTTCAAATTAAAATGGATTTTCTAGTGATTTTGAAAATATACATTTTGTTGAATTTTGAAGTGTTAAGGAGATGAATTTATTTTTAATAAATAAATGTTATAAATTTTATGTTATAAAAATTATGATTTTTGGGAAATAAAATCAGAACATGATTTTTGAAATGTGAAGTTGATTATTTTATAAAATAGTTTAAATTGAGATTTTTTTGAATTTATTATAAAGGGTTTATATATAAGATTTATGAAATTGAATTTTTATAAATACAAATGACGAAATTGTAAAGGATTTTTGTAAACGTTAAAGTGGAGTTATAAATGGATATTATAAGTAAATAAGATTTATAAATTTATAATTTATGAAGTTATAAATGAATGGATTTGTAAATAAAGAGAATTATAAGTGAATTAACTTATAAATTGGATTTTGACAAGTAATTGAAATATATATAGAATTGGAAATAAAGGGATTTTATAAGTTGAAGTTTTTATAAAATATATATGGAATTTATAAACAATGTTTTATAAATCCGAAATCAATTGAATTTGATAAGTTAAATAGAGAAGTTTATTAAAGGAGATATATTCACAATTTTGGTCAGTGGATTATCCATTAAAATTAAATGTGTAGAAGTTTTGAATTTAGTAAATGAACTATGTCCATGATTTTGGTCAGTGGATAATCCTTTAAAATAAATGTGTAGAGACATTGAAATTGGTAAATGGATTATATTCACGATTTTGGGCAGTGAATAATCTTTTAATTAAATAAATGTTTTGGAAAGTGATATTATAAATGAAGTAAAATATTTTGAAGATGGTCTTAAACGTTTGAGTGTCGAATACATAGATTTCAACATTCATTGTTGAAATAGATGATTTTGAGAATTAAGGAAATGATGGACTATAACACTATTGTTATAGTAAATGATTTTTGAAAGGAAATTTTCTCGTATAGTATATGTGATTTATATAACTATCTTACTTTCGAATCCCTCTACTAGTGATTTTGGGTTGTTGTAACGATGTTTTACACAACATTCATTTTGACCCAAATAAGTATGTTTAAAGAGAAAGTTTTCCTTAAAGAATAAATATATACTTAATCTTGATTTAATTATATGTAATATTTTCCATGTGTTGAAAATAAAGAGATTGTGAATTACTTATTATTAAATAAGTATATGGAAATGTTTTCCAATGTTGAAATGTTGAAATGGTTTGGAAATATATTTTTTAAAAGATAATTTGATGTGAATACTTGGCAAATGATTTAATTAATAAAAGATTAATTAAAAGGGCCTAGTGATTGCTTATGGTGCTAAATATTTGTTCATTTGCTTTAGTAGTTAATAACCGACTTTCAAATTTGACCATTTTAGTTCCTCGACTTGATGTGGGAACTATTTATTCGTACACTTAGTACGTAGCCTTCTATGTAGGCATGATTATCATTTGTGTTGAGGATGTTAATTCGCGTAGTGTAGAATATTACTCCAATCTATCGAGCATCCTTCTTGGCCCAAAGGATAGCTAGTTGAAAGTTGGAGACGTGATAAGTCTATGAGACTTAGTTTCTGTGCGAGGTTGAGAAATGCTTTTGCGTTGTTGGTGCGAGGAGACTGGGATCGCTTTATCCAAAAACCACTTTGGACCAAAATTTATGCAATGATTGTACAGGTTGGTTATTGATGATATTGATATTTCAGATTTTCATAGTAGGGGACTGCTTGTTGATCGTTTGGCATTAAAATCCCAATATACATCCAGTAGCAGTGGTCTCTTCATTATGAAATATCCAATGCAAGGTCTATTTGCTACTAATCCTAGGGATTTCCCGACCGGATGTGGTAGGAATTTACCTTCGGTTTGTCCCATTCCTGGACAATTTGTATGGATGTTTGTCTGACATTGCATTTCCAAAGATTACATACATTGGTTTTTACAAACATACATCAGTGGCAACGGAGAAGGCAATTTCTCTTAGTTTAACACCCTCCTTAAGACGTATAAGCTGAAGGGTTGTATTTTTATGGAAGGCAATCAGTAGTCAATGGAAATGGCCGTGTGGCATTCAAAGTGATGTGATATGTGATATGTGAAAGATAACCGTTACCTAAGGCCTCATCAACCAAAAATGATTAAAACAGGGTTAGATGCGGCAAGGCTGAGTGGGTCGCTTCCAAGTAGGGTTTGATCATCCTCTTCTAGATATATCTTCACACGCAATGACGTCGTGTATCAGATTATTGTGGTTTGTATGCTTCGAGGGTCCTCCCAAAAGGTCGGTAATGACCGGAGGATGACATATTTGGTACCATCTAGTTATATATGATGGTCGGTCTTGTATTGGTAGAGTGTAGATGTTCTGTGCCACGGGACATCTATCTAGAGGTGTACCCATCGGAAGGTTGTCCCTTCACCTGGTCATTTGTACGAAAATCCAAACTCCACTGCATATCTGCCATTTTATTTGTAGAGCCTAGTATGCTGGAATTTAATAATGGTAATAATTTCAGCTATTTGAATATTATTTGTATACTAGGCACTAGTATAATATCAGATGATTTGATATGAAATGTTGTAGTTACCGTAAGTTAAAAACATGTCCGTGTTTATGTGTGGGCGTGTCTTATGAGATACTTTTGTTTTGATGAAGGAAAAGTTCAATAATTTGATAAATTCAGTTGGGTGTGTTTCTCACGCTAGTTTACAAGATTGATCCGGGTGTTCTTCCCTTTCAATGCTCAGGTCAGACCGAGTATATTTACAGGTTTAGTTTTGGTGCTTTTGGAGCTTCAACACGAGATCTGATTGATGTCCAGGCTGATAATTATTGTGAGGACATGTTATTATAAATGTCCAGGCCGATAACTATTGATTTACTGTTAACTCTGATTGATGTATGTATATACAGTTTCTGTTTTGTAAAGATCATTGATATGATATTATATGTTTTCCGCTACGATGTGAGATTTTGTATTGTTCTATTTTTTTCTATCTTCTCTTTTCTTCTTCTCTTTTCTTTTCTTTCTCATGATTTTCTGTCGGTCTGTGCTTTTTGGGTCGAACATGTGTGGTTTATTGTTGATTCAAAGGGTATGAGTTCACAGTTTGTCACATTCGATTTTTATCGAACTACCTTTTCTTTTGTCGAATAGGAGTGATATTTAGATATATGTTTAGGGTATGGCTATGTTTGTTGGGTCCATTTCGATTATATCAGAATGTGACCAGGCAAAAATATCCTTGCTAGACAGAAGAAATAGGATGGGTTCCTTTCTGAGCTCATCGCCTAACTTTTTCCATTCTTTACTATCTTTGTTGGATCAAGAGAATCTAGACTTACTTCATCTAGGTCTTTGGTAGGATTTATTCTTTATTTCTCGCCTCTACTGTCTAATTTAATGATGATTTCTTCGTCGTCTATTTCTTTATCTATCAGGTTAGCCTCTTTCCTTTTTCCTTTTCTTTCAAAAAAGTTAAATATTTTCAAAGCATGCTTAATTTTGGTTGTCCTTGCACTCTTATTTTTCTTAGATGGTTGGCTTAAAGGACCATCATCCAAGTGCTTTCTCATTTCAATTTTGACCGATTCTTCTTTCTTTGGGCCCTAAAAGAAAAAATTATCCCTTTTTCATTAATTGACGGCAGTAAAATACAATTCTGGAGAGCTCTCCCCTTATCATTCTCCATCCTCCCTTAGTTTGAAATTTCACCATCACATACTTTGGCGATACAAAAGCATCCACTCATCTAGGGCTAGTCTCCTAAAGAAAACATTGTAGTGGAAAAGTTGGTCCATTATGATGAACAAGGTTTTAAAAGTTCTTGAATGGGGTGGAATCCCTATTTGAACTAGAAGCTTAATCTGCCCTACTAGAGTGGATCCATTGTAATTGAACTCAAAGATGGGCTTGAAGCTAGGCTCTAATTTTTCTTCAAGAATTCCCATCGATTGTAGGCATGCTTAAGGATAACATTTGCTGCACTTTCGGTATCAATGAGAATTTTAATCACTACAAAAAGCCCGATCTATGCAGTTATCACTAACGGTTCATTGTCTGGATGGCAAACCCCTCTCAACTCATGCGGGTTATTGTTAAGTTGGGCACCTAAAGCTGATATTTGCAAGAAAATACTCCATCTTTTGCCTTTCTTATGTACTTGCTTCTAGCTCCCTTGCTACTCCAAGTCAAATGTGGCCCTCCATGGATAATGTCTATTCGATTTATTGGTGGGATAAAATCTCATTGAGAATTGCTTTCCACAAAATTCATGGTAATATTTAGAGGTTTTTGTTTACTCTGTTTAGGATGGATAGTTTTTGTAGCGACCCGACTTTCTATCATTAGAAAAATCGCATCGCTAATTAAGAAAGAAATGGATAGAAGAAGAAAAGAAAGAGAAGAAAGAACAACAACACATCAGAATCTCACAGCGGAACGATTGAAATATAATATAGAACATATACATAGTATCATATACATCAGAGGTCACATCTATACATCTCAAGTTAGACAGTTATAACATTTCTGTCTAATATACAATACAAGAACAACTATACAGAATAACACACACAGCGGAAATTCTAACTATCTATACGCTAAAGCCTCCTACTCCAAAGCTCCTCCACTATTCGTCAAGGATAACCCGAATTACTTGACCACTCATGCAGAATATGAGTACCCAAGAGTTTAATAAAATAGAAAATAAACTCTCGGGTCAGACATGGGTCTGGTGTGAGTAAACGGTTTAAGATTGCTTAACTTTAGAAAATTCTTTGAAAAGAAAGGTATCACGTAAGATTTCCCACACATAAACATGGAAAAGTTTTTACCTTACGCTAACCAAAACATTTGATAAGAAATCCAGTGATATTATAATAGTGTCTAGGGTTTCCAAGTAAATTACAGAAATAGCTGGAATGCTTACATCTCACGTTCCAACATAGTTGGGCACAATCAAAACCGTACAGGCACTTATTGGAGTTTGGATTCCCCACAATGGCAGGGCTACTGTGGTACCGCCCGTCACAGTACGTGGCCTAGATCACCGTACCAAGGAGCCACCCCAACTCCCCTGCAACACAAGGCCGGGACCATTCCTTACCGAACAGTCCCGAACAAGACCACCCCGTAGTTGGTTGCATATCCAACTGCCCACAAAGCCGAAATAAAAAGGGACATCTAGACAGGGATGTATCTCGCTCTCCAGTGGGAGCTACCCACGAAGCCTTGCTGCACCTCCCCTGTTTTAGCCATTCCCGGTTGATGAGGCTTGAGGCTGCGATTACCTTTATAGAACACATCTATCTTAGAATACTCATCGTCCACCTGACGATGTGCTGAAAGCATTCAATCCATACAAGTCTGTTCCAGGTTCGAACGGAACCGAAGGCACTATCTCGTTGCACTCATTTTGGAATCACCCTCAGAGTCAACGACCATAGCCCTTGCACTCTGAATCACCATCTCGAACCTATAAGCACTATTCCGTTAAACTCATTACGGAATCACCCACAGAGTTATACTGACGTATAGTTCTTACACCTCGAGTCTTCACCTGCACTCCACTTGGATTCACGACCTAACGTTTATTTTCGATCGGTGTGGTTTTCGGATATCCAAATATGGAAACCCGATCCCGGTCTCACCGAAAACAAACGCCATTTTAATGTCCAAGTTGTACTTAAGGGATTTAACAATGGATATTCAGAAATATCACTTAACATAAATGGATGATTCATAACACAGATAGATAATTTACAATTATCACATTCATCCACACATATTACAAAGCAGCATATATATCACATCTCAAATATATCACATTTATATCATCACATATCAACCAATGACATATGATATCATCCAATATCATTAACTCATCCAATGATATTGTCAATCAATCATTAATCATCCATACACAAGGTTGATCCAACTTAATTAATTTAATTAATTCTTAATTAAATTGATTCTTACTTAATCACTTGGATTATCACCAATCCATCTTACTATTTATTAATTAACTCCTAATTATTTAATAAACACCACTTAATTATTTACCTTAATTAATCTCCCTTGATAAATTTTTACTTAATTACTTTAAGTAATTATTCCTTAATTACAACATTAATTAATCATATTTAATTAATTACTTCTTAATTATCCAAGTAATTATCTTCTTAATTACCCTTTAAAATTAATCACACTTGATTAATTATTACTTAATTACCTTAATAATTATTTAATTAATCACACCTGATTAATCACCCTTAATTAATCATACTTGATTAATTACTCTTAATTAATTACCTTTAATAAATCATGCTTGATTAATCATTTATAATTAATCATATTTAATTAATTACTTTTAATTAATCACATTTGATTAATTTCAGTAATTTAAAACTTAATTATCCTTAAATTATTAATTAACAATTAATTAATTATCTCCATTAATTAATGATTACTTCATTAATTAAATTTCTTTTAAATTAATTACTTAATAAGTAATTAATCACATAATTAACTACTCTTAATCCTTTTATTAATTAATCATTAATTAAATAATTTAAGCCATTAATAAATTTTATTAATTAATTCCTTAATTAATAACTCAAGTGTTTAATCCTTAATCAAACCCACTAAATTACTTTTATAAGCAATTATCTTTTACTTAATTACTTCTAGTAATTAATCACTTAATTATTTCACCCAGTAATTATACTTAATTAACTCCAAGTGATTGTCTTTAAATTAATCACTAATTAATTACTTAATTCATTACTTATCTTAATCATTTAAATTTAATTAAATGAATCTTAAATTCTTATATTATGAAAATTCTTAATTAAGAAAACATCATCTTAATTAAATCATTAACCAATAACACTTGATTATTAATAATAATTGAGTTATCTCAATTATTCTCACAATTATTTATCTTTAAATAAAACAAAATTCTAATTTACATAATTTAAATCTTTATTATAATTGATTATCAAATTCTTAATCATTGAACTTTATTTAAATAAAATATAACATTTTAGAAATCAATTTATAATTAAACACATTTTAAATTGAACCTTTAAACCTTTAAAACCTTTCCAAAGTTATTTAATCAAATTTAATACAAACATTATTCAAAATCCACTTATTTTATTTTAAAACTTTCATAATTTTAAAATATATAAGCTTGTTTAGAACTTTAACTTGAAACAAATTTAATTTTAAAAATGAACTTGTTTAACTTTAGGTTTTAAAACTTGAATTTTCTAAAAAAACTCATATTCTCTTTGTTCAAAGCTTTTAAAACATAACAGTTAAATACTAAAACCCATTTCAACCTAAACCCGAGCTATCCACTACACAAACCTGAGCAAAACCCACGTTTACCCCGAGTCTTCCCCTACCCTATGCCTGCTTCGAGCCAACTCATCACTTACCCAATGTCATCTTTGAGTTTTCCCCCTTCTCTTCCCAAAACCCAACAGTGACACGAGATCATGCACGTAAATGTGCACGTCATCGATGGTCGACGGTGAACTTCACGCTGACCTTCCCCAGGTCGTCTTCGACCCCTACGACACAACACACAACCTAGAAAATTTATTTCGATCAAGGATCGAAATTCAAGCTTCAACTCGAAACCTGCTGAACAACGTCCACAAAAAATTCCCCCACGGCCATCAAACCCGACACCGATGAACCTCTCCTTTCCCACCACAGAACCGCTACGTCACGCACCTCCTTATCCACACGTCGCGATCCCCACTTGCCTCTCCTTCGTGTCACAAAAGTCAAGACAGCAATGCCAAACAGAAACCCACACAAAACCCTAGTTGACCCAATTCCCCTCGATACAACCATTAAAAAAATTCAATGGTATTTTTCCCTCCATCTCCAACACCCAAGCCAGCTTCACCCACAATCCCAACCCCAAACACCACGCCGATCAACGGCAATGGCCAAAAACCCCTATTTAGAACAAAACCCAAATTCTCGCAAATTACTAACCTAGAATTCGTGATTCAAGTTCCAAAAATCATGTTTTCTTATTTGCAATATGATTCTAGAATCAAAACTTAAGTTTGCATTAAAAAGTTTTTAACCCAATTTATAAATTTACTGTAAATTTAT
The DNA here is from genome assembly GCA_030765085.1 of Allium cepa. Classification (NCBI taxonomy): domain Eukaryota; kingdom Viridiplantae; phylum Streptophyta; class Magnoliopsida; order Asparagales; family Amaryllidaceae; genus Allium; species Allium cepa. The sequence continues at coordinate 519,362,181 of CM060929.1, read as the reverse complement.
AAAATTTGAGCTAATTATTAAATTTAACATCTTATAACTATTTTTAGATGTTAGACGATTTGATTACAATCATCTTTTCTTTTACAAATCAAGTTATTGAATTTACCATGAGATTGAATCTGTTTTTACAAACACAGTGACTTTTTAAAAAAAACTGTACAGGCAATTCTTATATACAATCCAAACATGCATTCAGTATACTTCAAGTAAATTCAGATATCACCATGTTATTCAATCATAAGATCAAGTTAAATCAAATGTTTAAAAATGTTTTTAAAAGATTTATTTACTCGCCTCTGTTTTGTAGAAAATTGGAACAGTCTCTCCTTTTTTTTCCATGTTTGATTTCACTACATGATGAAAGCAAGCTCCCTTGTAGTTGATTTCAATTCTGCATGCACATGAATCTGAATTGCATGTTGATGAATTCCCTGAGTTATTTTAGATTGCATTGATGTTGTTTTTACATCCTGCTGTTGATTGAACTTGAATATCTTCTTCTTTTGTTTCAGATTTTATACAGATTTCTACTTTCATTTTTTTTGAACTTCGTTTTTGATTTGCATTCATTTTGTTATTGGATTGAAGATGAAGAAAATATTTTTTTAGCTGAAAATAACTCTTCTTCTTATTTTAAAAATTTAATTTTAAATTAAATTTCAAGAGGATGACACTTGTCTACTTAGATGCCTGATTATCTTACACATATACACATGATTTACAAGTGTTTTTAATACATACTATAATATTTACAAGTGCTATTATGTATTATTATGTATTTACAAGTGTTATTTTCAAATGTTTCTTAATGTTTTTAAATGTTATTTTATTTTTAATAATTTATTTAAGCCTTATATACATGTATTTATGTAATATTCATATAAATTCAAGTAACTTATATTTTTGATTCCATTCTAAATAACATGTGTTTATAAATTGAGAAATTAAATTTAACTCCTTATATAAAAATTTTAAAACAATTTATCTTATGATAAAATTAAAATAAAAGACTATCAAAAATAATTAAAAATGAACTTCAAATTTTATTCTTATTTAAAACAAAAGCTAAAATATATGTTTATAAAATAAGAAATCAACTTTGTTATAAAAATTTAAATTTCAAATATCATTTCAAAAGCATTAAATCAAATTAACCTTTCAAATTACAAAACCATATATTTATTAAAGTTTTGAAAATACTTACAATGTTCAAATTAATAAAATTCCTATTTCAAATATATATATATATATATATATATATATATATATATATATACAAATATATATACACATTTCAAATACAAAAACATTTTAACATTATATTTGATAATTACTGTATTAAATCTTAAAACAAATTTCAAATCACAATATATATATATATATATATATATATATATATATATATATTCATATATATCACAATTTGAATATAAAGTTTTTATTATATTAAAAACCTCATATTTACATGATATATCAATACATATATATTATAAATAGAAAATATTTTTGATTAGCTTCTGGAAAATAAATCTTATCAATTTTAAATTGTCAAAATAAATATTTCCAAATTAAAATACTATAAATTTTCAGAAGAATTAAACTTGCCAATTTATACTGTTAAGACAATTGTTGATAGACATCATCAAATTATTATTATTAGCCTTTAAAATAATTTTAACTTATCAATTTATAATGTAAAATGATCAAATCCATTTAACTATTAACAAAGATTATTAAATTGATATTGCTCAAAATTCCGGGTCATCACATTCCTCCCCCTTAAAAGAATTTCGTCCCCGAAATTTAAAAGCAAAGATAATTTAATAATCCATCTAAAGAATTTAAAATTTCAAACAGCAATCACACAATCAATCATAGCAACCAATTCAAACAAACAATTTTATTTATCCAGACAAAATTCTGAATAGATCTTCCTATTATTATCTAGAGTTTCCAGGTTCCTATACTGAATTACTCGCTCTACAGCCTCTATATAACTATATTACTATAACCAAGAACTTCTCCAATCCGATCCTACAAATCTGAACAAGATATCAGACTAAACTCAAAATCAGCTCAACTACCAGATCCTTCTGAACTGCTGATTCTATCACCCGATGAATCATACTCATATTCCTCAGAGATATGTGAAATACAATGAATTCCAGTTATCCGAACTGGCAATTCAATCCTGTAGATAAAAATCTAATTTCAGAGAACATAGAAAGACTCAAAATACCTCCAGAGCTAGCTCTCTAGTTTTACCACATCTTATATCTCCTTTGATCGGATAAAACTAAAACAATATCCAAATTCCAACTTTTCACTCCAAATTTCCTCAATCCTTAACTGCATAACTCTTCAGAAGATCCCGAGTCACCTTGAATTTTCCTGATCAGCTTAACCCTTGCTAATTGCTTCATGAAACAAACAGGACCAAAATTGAATCAATCACCTGATCCTACTCAACAAAATAGATCTCTAAAAATTTGCTGAAATCCAAAACACAACTCTATTCCACAAGCATTAGTGGACATCAAACCTAGATCTCTTATCTGGAATAGCCAAACAGTTGCTCCTAAACTAAAATAACTGCTATCTCGCTTCCGCTGCACAACTCTGATCTAGAGTAAATAAGAATTCTATTGAAGAACTCGAGCACAATCTTTTTCCATACACAGCTCATCCAATCCATAAAATCTTAGGGACCATTCTACTTGGTCAAAACATCCCAACAGAATCTTAACTAGAGCTGGATGATCAATATCTCTCCAAATAATCCTGAGCTACCTCACCAAACTTTTCTCGCCCCAAGAGTCATCCCACTACATGGTTGAACCATCCGTATTACTCCTGGAATCCAAGTCGATAAGAAAACTCAATCTCCGATTCAGGTAAACTTCTATTTTCCTCAAATACATCTGGAAAAATCTCCGACTACCTTCATAGCTTTCACCTCCATATAAGATCCCTCAATCTCAAACCAAAAGATACTCAAAGATTCCCAAACTAATCGCAAGTCACTTTTGCGATCCTACTTAGTTCTAAATTCAAAGAACTATCTTCACCAACTAGAACAACTTTCCTAATCAAGATCAATTCTTCCAGAATGGCTTGTCTACCAGAAAAACTGATAGATCACTTCCAACAAATATCCTACTCCACTGAGCTTCTCGAAGAAATGGATAAGCCTTCACTACTGCCGGAACTACTGATAGTAGAATCAAAAAGATTTCTGAACCATCAAAGAAACGAATCCATGCTGCTGCTTCCAAACTTCACTTCAATGATACTGCTAAGCCAAAAGATCTTCCTTAACCCCATGCTTCCTGAAACACAAAACTACCACCCAATTCCACTAAAATTCCTTGAGACGAGTAGACATCTCCTCAAGAAACTCGGCTCCAAACTAAACACCAACCACTTATCTTCTTAAGGAAAACAATTGAGACCATGTCCGAAATGAGGTAACTCATCGACCTTAGTCTCATACTTCAAAATAGATAAGACAACCACCCTTACTTAAGATCCAGAAAATTTCTAAACATCCGAATCTTCACTGCAGTGGGCATCACAGTTCCTTCCACACCATCTAAATCATACTCGAAAAGAACATCTTTAGAACTATCTATGGATACTGCATCCCACCACATAACTATCCCTCCTGAAGTCACCAAGATACCATCTCCTACTTCTGCTCAGCTGATTAGATTCAACTCTTGGAAATCCCGCTTACTCGAGAGCAAATCAACCTCACACTCCAAGAATATACTCCAATCCTTGGCAATACTTCCTCTAGGATCGATGAAATCCTTTCACCATCTACAAAACTTATTTAAGACGGTATCAGGTCTACAATCTCGACAGATACACTTCCAAACACAACATATGAGCCTCTTCCGTTAGTGGTAGTCATGTTCCACACACTTCTACCTTATCTACCTCAATAACCTATGTTGGAAAGTCTGAACAGATAACCCAATAGATTAGGTAGATATATAAATATATCTATATATATATAAATTACAAGTACACTCTCTCAAGATAGACACCACTCCAGAGCCTAGGTATTCGCTTGACCTAATGCTCTGATACCAACTGTAGCGACCCGACTTTCTATCATCAGAAAAATCACATCACTAGTTAAGAAAGAAAGGGATAGAAGAAGAAAAGAAAGAGAAGAAAGAACAACAACACATCAGAATCTCACAGCGGAATGATTGAAATATAATATAGAACATATACGTAGTATCATATACATCAGAGTTCACATCTATACATCTCAAATTAGACAGTTATAACATTTCTGTCTAATATACAATACAAGAACAACTATACAGAATAACACATACAGCGGAAATTGTAACTATCTATACGCTGAAGCCTTCTGCTCCAAAGCTCCTCCAGTATTCGTCAAGGATAACCCGAATCACTTGACTACTCATACAGAATATGAGTACCCAAGAGTTTAATAAAACAGAAAATAAACTCTCCGGTCAGACAGGGGCCTGGTGTGAGTAAACGGTTTAAGATTGCTTAACTTTAGAAAATTCTTTGAAAAGAAAGGTATCGCGTAAGACTTCCCACACATAAACATGGAAAAGTTTTTACCTTACGCTAACCAAAACATTTGATAGGAAATCCAGTGATATTATAATAGTGTCTAGGGTTTCCAAGTAAAATACAAAAATAGCTGGAATGCTTACATCTCACGTTCCAATATAGTTGGGCACAATCAAAACCGTACAGGCACTTATTGGAGTTTGGATTCCATACAATGGCAGGGCTACTAGGGTACCGCCCGTCACAATACGTGGCCTAGATCACCGTACGCAGGAGCCACCCTAACTCCCTTGCAACACAAGGTCGAGACCATTCCTTACTGAACAGTCCCGAACAAGACCACCCCGCAGTTGGCTGCAGATCCAACTGCCCACAAAGCCGAAATAAAAAGGGACATCTAGACAGGGATGTATCTCTCTCTACAGTGGGAGCTACCCACGAAGCCTTGCTGCACCTCCCCTATTTTAGCCATTCCCGGTTGATGAGGCTTGAGGCTGCGATTACCTTTATAGAACACATCTATCTTAGAATGCTCATCGTCCACCTGACGATGTGTTGAAAGCATTCAATCCATACAAGTCCGTTCCGGGTTCGAACGGAATCGAAGGCACTATCTCGTTGCACTCATTTTGGAATCACCCTCAGAGTCAACGACCATAGCCCTTGCACTCTGAATCACCATCTTGAACCTATAAGTACTATTCCGTCAAACTCACTACGGAATCACCCACAGAGTTATACTGACGTATAGTTCTTACACCTCGAGTCTTCACTTGCACTCCACTTGGATTCACGACCTAACGTTTATTTTGGATCGGTGTGGTTTTCGGATATCCAAATATGGAAACTCGATCCCGGCCTCACCGAAACCAAATGCCATTTTAATGTCCAAGTTGTACTTAAGGGATTTAACAATGGATATTCAGAAATATCACTTAACATAAATGGATGATTTATAACACAGATAGATAATTTACAATTATCACATTCATCCACACATATTACAAAACATCATATATATCACATCTCAGATATATCACATTCATATCATCACATATCAACCAATAACATACGATATCATCCAATATCATTAACTCATCCAATGATCATGTCAATCAATCATTAATCATCCATACATAAGGTTGATCCAACTTAATTAATTTAATTAATTCTTAATTAAATTGATTCTTACTTAATCACTTGTATTATCATCAATCCATTTTACTATTTATTAATTAATTCCTAATTAATTAATAAACACCACTTAATTATTTACCTTAATTAATCTCCCTTGATAAATTTTTACTTAATTACTTTATGTAATTATTCCTTAATTACAGTATTAATTAATCATATTTAATTAATTACTTCTTAATTATCCAAGTAATTATCTTCTTAATTACCCTTTAAAATTAATCACACTTGATTATTATTACTTTATTACCTTAATAATTATTTGATTAATCACACCTGATTAATCACCCTTAATTAATCATACTTGATTAATTACTCTTAATTAATTACCTTTAATAAATCATGCTTGATTAATCATTTATAATTAATCATATTTAACTAATTACTTTTAATTAATCACATTTGATTAATTGCTTCTAATTACATTTAGTAATTTAAAACTTAATTATCCTTAAATTATTAATTAACAATTAATTAATTATCTCCATTAATTAATGATTACTTCATTAATTAAATTTCTTTTAAATTAATTACTTAACAAGTAATTAATCACATAATTAACTACTCTTAATCCTTTTATTAATTAATCATTAATTAAATAATTTAAACCTTTAATAAATTTTATTAATTAATTCCTTAATTAATAATTCAAGTGTTTAATCCTTAATCAAACCCACTAAATTACGTTTATAAGTAATTATCTTTTACTTAATTACTTCTATTAATTAATCACTTAATTATTTCACCCAGTAATTATACTTAATTAACTCCAAGTGATTGTCTTTAAATTAATCACTAATTAATTACTTAATTAATTACTTAACTTAATCATTTAAATTTAATTAAATGAATCTTAAATTCTTATATTATGAAAATTCTTAATTAAGAAAACATCATCTTAATTAAATCATTAACCAATAACACTTGATTATTAATAATAATTGAGTTATCTCAATTATTCTCACAATTATTTATCTTTAAATAAAACAAAATTCTAATTTACATAAGTTAAATCTTAATTATAATTGATTATCAAATTCTTAATCATTGAACTTTTTTTAAATAAAATATAACATTTTAGAAATCAATTTATAATTAAACACATTTTAAATTGAACCTTTAAAACCTTTCCAAAGTTATTTAATCAAATTTAATACAAACTTTATTTCAAAATCCACTTATTTTATTTTAAAACTTTCATAATTTTAAAATATATAAGCTTGTTTAAAACTTTAACTTGAAACAAATTTAGTTTTAAAAATGAACTTGTTTAACTTTAGGTTTTAAAACTTGAATTTTCTACAAAACTCATATTCTCTTTATTCAAAGCTTTTAAAACATAACAGTTAAATACTAAAACCATTTCAACCTAAACCCGAGCTATCCACTGCACAAACCCAAGTAAAACCCACGTTTACCCCGAGTCTTCCCCTACCCTATACCTGCTTTGAGCCAAGTCATCACTTACCCGATGTCATCTTCCAGTTTTCCCCCCTTCTCTTCCCAAAACCCAACAGTGACACAAGATCGTGCACGTAAACGTGCACGTCGCCGATGGTCGACGGCGAACTTCACGCTGACCTTCCCCAGGTCGTCTTCGACCCCTACGACACAACGCACAACCCAGAAAATTTATTTCGATCGAGGATCGAAATTCAAGCTTCAACTCGAAACCTGCTGAACAACATCCACCAAAAATTCCCCCACGGCCATCAAACCCAACACCGATGAACCTCTCCTTTCCCACCACAGAGTCGCTACGTCACGCACCTCCTTATCCACACGTCGCGATCCCCACCTACCTCTCCTTTGCGTCACAAAAGTCAAGACAACAATGCCAAACAGAAATCCACACAAAACCCTAGTTGACCCAATTCCCCTCGATACAACCAATAGAAAAATTCAATGGTTTTTTCCCCTCCATCTCCAACACCCAAGCAAGCTTCACCCACAATCCCAAGCCCAAACACCACGCCGATCAACGGCAATGGCCAAAAACCCTATTTAGGACAAAACCCAAATTCTCGCAAGTTACTAACCAGGAATTCATGATTCAAGTTCCAAAAATCATGTTTTCTTATATGCAATATGATTCTAGAATCAAAACTCAAGTTTGCATTAAAAAGTTTTAACCCAATTTATAAATTTACTGCCAATTTTTAAAATTTGAGCTAATCATTAAATTTAACATCCTATAATTATTTTTAGATGTTAGATGATTTGATTACAATAATCTTTTCTTTACAAATCAAGGTCTAACTCGAATTCAAAATTAAGTTATTGAATTTACCATGAGATTGAATCTGTTTTTACAAACACATGACTTTTTTTTCAAAAAAAAACTGTACAGGTAATTCTTATATACAATCCAAACATGCATTCAGTATACCTCAAGTAAATTCAGATATCACCATGTTATTCAATCTTAAGATCATGTTAAATCAAATGTTTAAAACTATTTTTAAAAGATTTATTTACTCACCTCTATTTTGTAGAAAATTAGAACAGTCTCTCCTTTTTTTTCTAGGTTTGATTTCACTGCATGATGAAAGCAAGCTCCCTTGTAGTTGATTTCAATTCTGCATGCAAATGAATCTGAATTGCATGTTGATGAATTCCCTGAGTTATTTCAGATTGCATTGATGTTGTTTTTACATCCTGCTGTTGATTGAACTTGAATATCTTTTTCTTTTGTTTCAGATTTTATACATATTTCTTCTTTCATTTTTTTGAACTTTGTTTTTGATTTGCATTCATTTTGTTATTGGATTGAAGATGAAGAAAATATGTTTTTTAGCTAAAAATAACTCTTCTTCTTATTTTACAAATTAAATTTTAAATTAAATTTCAAGAGGATGACACTTGTCTACTTAGATTCCTAATTATCTTACACATATAGACATGATTTACAAGTGTTTTTAATACACACTATAATATTTACAAGTGTTATTATGTGTTATTATGTATTTACAAGTGTTATTTTCAAATGTTTTCTTAATGTTTTAAATGTTACTTTATTTTTAATAATTTATTTAAGCCTTATATACATGTATTTATGTAATATTCATATAAATCCAAGTAACTTATATTTTTGATTCCATTCTAAATAACATGTGTTTATAAATTGAGAAATTAAATTTAACTCCTTATATAAATTTTTAAAACAATCTTATCTTATGATAAAATTAAAATGAAAGACTATAAAAAATAATTGAAAATGAACTTCAAATTTTATTCTTATTTAAAACAAAAGCTAAAATATATGTTTATAAAATAAGAAATCAACTTTGTTATGAAAAATTAAATTTAAAATATAATTTCAAAAGCATTAAATCAAATTAACCTTTCAAATTACAAAACTATATATTTATTAAAGTTTTGAAAATACTTATTAAGTTCAAATTAATAAAATTCCTATTTCAAATATATATACAAATATATATACACATTTCAAATACAAAAACATTTTAAATTATATTTGATAATTACTGTGTTAAATCTAAAAAAAAATTCAAATCACAATATATATATTCATATATACTACAATTTGAATATAAAGTTTTTATTATATTAAAAACTTCCTATTTACAAGATATATCAATACATATATATTATAAATAGAAAATATTTTTGATTAGCTTCTGGAAAATAAATCTTATCAATTTTAAATTGTTAAAATAAATATTTCCAAATTAAAATACTATAAATTTTCAAAAGAATTAAACTTGCCAATTTATACTGTTAAGAAAATTATTGATATATATCATCAAATTATTATTATTAGCCTTTAAAATAATTTTAACTTGTCAATTTATAATGTAAAATGATCAAATCCATTTAACTATTAACAAAGATTATTAAATTGATATTGCTCAAAATTCCGGGTCGTCACAGTTTTTTAATTTTCTTTAACAGATTCATTTAGGAGCCTAGATTGGATAATATTTTGAATGATTCTAGTTAAGACAAGACATTCATAATTTTGTATCTATTCGCTTTGTAGTAGGCGCAATACTCTCTCCCCTTATTGGCTCGAGGTTATTCCTTACGTTGAAAGAAGTTGAGAAGTTGCTCTATCCTTGTTTGTAGTAAAAATATAGGAGATTGGTTCGTTTAAAGCTACATAGTTAGATTTTGAGATCTCCTCCCATTTTCCTCTCTTACTCTCATCCCATCTTGGCATTTTATTTGGATGATCAAAGCCAGATCTTTCCACTTCCTTCTTTGTCTAAGACTTTTCCTTAGCATGATACATCTCATTGATATGGTTAAATTTTTCAGCTTGGAAATGAAAGTCCTAAAGGTCTTTGCACCCATGGTTATAAAGTTCCTTCCAAAAACGGTTTTCCTCAATCAATCGAGAATGCACTACCATTAACTTTTCTCTATCATCCATATTCTCTACTTTCAGTGCCTCCATGTTGAATCTTTTCAAGTATTCACTAAGCAGCTCTCTGTTTCTTTGCTTAATATTGGCCAACACATAGAATCTATAGTGGGGTCCTTGCACACGCAGAACCATGCTAAGAATTCATAAAGGAATTGCTTCCAAGAATAAATGGTTCTCTCTCTATAATGTCTACCACATTGTGGCTGCTTGTGGCGACCCATAATTTAATATTTTGAATTCAATATTTAACATATTTTTAAATAAAGGATTTTATGACTCAAATAAACCGTTAACCTCTTTTTAATAATAACTAGTGATGGTGAAGTTGTTTTAAAATTTGGTTTAAAAAAGGTAAATTTGAAATGTGATAGAGAATCGTTTTTTGAATTACTGACTTTTCAACAACCAAAAGTTGTTAGAATGCATTGTTTACACTAGTGTACATGCACACGCATTTATATAAATATCATTTGCTTTGGTTAAAGAAGTGATTTGAGTTAATAAGATAAAATTATTTACTTAAGTAGATAAAGTACTTTTGACTTTTCTTTTAAAAAAATACAGATAGAAGAAATGTAAAAGGTAACATCATATCATGTTGAAAGTAATGAAGTAATGTAATGAGACGAGAGGGTTATAGGTGGCATATGCGAGGAGGTATACGGTGGTGACATGGCATCAAAAAGCGGAGGGCATGATACGTTGAAATCATCAAGGGCATTTTCGACATTTCATTCATTCAACTTATATCAAAGTAATTCATTTTTTATTTGACTTTTTCCATTTTCAGACCCTTATATTCTTTATCTAAGCTACCTTCTCCATGTCCATGGCTTCTTAAAGGTTTCAAATTTAAAAATTCCTTCTTTTCTCTTTAAAACATTTAAACTAGTCCTTAAATCACTTCTACTCTTCTCTATCATCACCAATCTAACCAAAACAAGACCAAAGGCTCTAACCGATCCTAATTCCCCCCAGGATGAAAATAAAAGTCCTCGTCTAGGTCTTAAAATTGAGTTTTTAAAGGAGGAAGCTAGGACTGTTGGTCAATTGAATGGTTTTGGTGGTTTGGCTAATGTTTGAGCTTGTTTCGATAAGTTTATCTCACAACCAAAATTTTAAACTTTATCATTTGTGATATAATATTAGTTAGTTGATTTCTTATGTTATAAGTTTGGAATAATATTGTTTGGTTTGGTTCTAGCTTGAGAGAAGATGGCATAGAGGATGTTTGCAGGAGACTTGAAAATGAAGTCGAAGTGTTCGTAGCGAATATATCGCTATGACATACCTCAAAGTTCTTATTATAAAGTAACAAATTTTAGCTTGCCTTTAGAATGTTGTTTACATTTGACTGTTTGTGTGTGTATGTACACACTTATGTTTATGAGATGTTTGGATGAAAATATATGATGTACATAATATTTATGGAAGTCTACGTATAGAGACAATCGCTGTATAGACACATTAAAAATATCATCTCTTTTGAAAATCTTTTGTTGGTCTACTACTTGAGTTTTCACAAAACAAAATTTTGGATAATCATTTAATGACGATGTTTAAAATTAATTAACCATTTAATAATGAACTTTTAGGTTAATTAATCATTTTATAATGATGTTTAAAAATTAACTAATAATTTTGATAATACTGTTTAAGGTTAATTAATCATTTTAATAATGATGTTTTAAAGTTAATTATTTTTTGAATGATGATGTTTTAAAATTAATTAATCGTTTTAATAAAGTTGTTTAAGGTTAATTAGTCATTTTAATAATGATGTTTTAAAATTTATTTACCATTTCAATAATAATGATTAAAATTAATTAATTATTTTAAATAATGATTTTGAACTAATTAATCATGTTTAAAGTTAATTAATTATTTTAAATGAATACGTTTGAAGTAATTAAACATGATTAAAGTTAATTATTTTTTTAAATAAAGTTTTTTAAAGCAATTAATCATGTTCAAATTTAATTAGTCATTTTTAATAATGCTATTTAAAGTTACTATTTGTGATGTGAAATCCAAGCACAATTTCGATTTTAAAAGTTTAAAAGTTTGATTCGGTTATGGAAAAGGTAAGAAATTTAGTTTCCAAATCACTTATATAGAACGGATTTAGTCATATTCTTAACACTAAACATCAAGGTATGGAAGCTCGTCCCTATCTCGAAGGTTAAAAACGTTGTCAAGGCAAGCCTTAGAGATAACACTACCTTAACCTGTTCGGCTTCATTTCAACCGAGGGATAATACAAGTTTGAAATCGACGAGTAGTGGTAAGGGTATGAGACTTAATTTCAATACATGATCATTTTAATTATTCCCGTAGTTGATTTACCGACTACTGATTTCGCTATCTTCTTTATGTATCATTAATCTAAGATTATTTGTTGTCCATTTGAGCATTGATATCCTTTGTCGGAAATGGCTCAATCTAGAAAGCGAGTGGACGTCAAGCTATGTGGGTTGCTCTTATTAGGGTATCTTTACTCTACTCTTATTAGATTCGTTTGCATGCATACAGAGATGTGAAATACTCGGATTCTCGGTAGGTTGGCAAGGTTCAGCTTGTACATTTGCTACATTAAGTCATTGATTTTGGCTTCACTATTTGTTGGCTTTGCTGGTTCTGAAGTTGACTAGCTCTGCATTTTCTAGATTAAAGCACAGAGTGATATTATCTTCCAATGTTGTTTTTTGTAGTATCTCCTCATTTGGAATGTTAGTTCTCCTAGCTCTTCCCATTTTACTAAAACAAAATTTCAAGCTATTAATTTCCAAACAAAATTACTGATTCGAAGGTTCAAGCCATCCTTCTAGTGCCAAAAATGTTAAACCAAATGTTGGTCCAACATGGTATCATGGATGGTATACTAATTTTTGGTCTACGAAAACCTATTCCCCTTTTCTTGTCTTCTTAGCCCTCACAAAAATAACCCACTAAAAAATAGCTGCACGCAATAGCGCTAGGCCTGGGCAGGCGATGAGAGGGGTGAAAGGGGGTGACGTGTTGGCGTGTGCAAGGCAAAGATGATGATAGCACTTTTAGGCATCACGTAGAGGAGGCTGCCGATTCAGAAGTAGGCGACATGAGTAAGAGTAGGTCGCGAGCTTCTTGGCACGTGCGACCTAGTATGCGTGTGAATGAAGGTGGCGATTGTAGTATGGACGAGGCGGTGGAGTTGAGCTGGAGTAGCGACTTGCTGTTTTAGGGAAGCGGTGATTGGGTTAATGTCAAGGCAAGCACTGCAAGACAGAGTGGCAAGCACTGCAAGCACAGGCGCTCATGATTGGTAGGAAGATGTAGTTGTTGATCAATGTTGGTTAGAAATTGTTCCAGTATATGTTATTGGCCAAAGCATAATTTTAAGATGTTTGGGTAGTGATCGCTTGAGATGAGTTTCTACTTAGAACTATATCTATATCTTGTTGCGCATATATCTGAATTTTGATGCTTGGTTGAATTGCATGATTGTTGTGTCTGTTTGGTATATTGGTTTGAATTTGGATTTATTGAGATAGATTATAGTTTGTGCCTATTGAAATTGTCCAAATTTGTCAAGGAAATGTTGATTTGCATTTTGATTTGTGTTTATTTATATGTTGTGTGTGTAGTGTATGGCTTGCTAAAATTCAAGGTAATTCGATTCGAGCCTCATGATAAAAATTTATGGCGATGATTGTTGGTGATTTTGCTATATAATTTATATTTTGGATGTTTTATTGATTTTTTGGTTTTACAATATTTTTTAAAAGCCTCGATAAATTATTTTGGTATTTTAAAATTACACTGATGAATATTCATAATAAATAGCATTTGTTGTAAATTAAAATGATTTCTTGCAAATTATTTTGGAGATAAAAGTTGTTTTGAAAATGGAAAATATTTTATTTCTAACTATTAGAATATAAAGCGAAGATATTAAATTAAATTCTATGCTTTGAAATAAATGTAATTTTTTTTAACTTATAAATTTATTTTTGTAACTTATAAATTTATTTTTGTAAATTATAAATTTATTTTGAAATAGTATTTTAATATAGAAGATTACGAAATGGATTACGAAATGGATTTAAAGTAATATTTGGTAATTATTAATATAAGGTGTTATAGAATTTACGAACATATTGAAGGTTTTGAATTATAAATCACATTTGTGAGTGAAAAGAAATACTTTTGAGGTCTATAAATTTATATTAAAGTATCATTTAGCTATGGAAAATTATGAAGTAATTACTTTAATTATTTTTGATTTATAATGTGCTTATGGAGGTTCTTAAAATATTTATATAAAAGATTATATATGAATTACAGTATTTGAATCTTTATAATAGGATTACACAAATAAAATGAATATATTATTTAATGCGAATAAGTGTTTTAAATGTTTTATAAGTATATAAACAAGCATTTGAAAGTAAATTATAGAGTCAAATCTTTATTTTTGGTATTATATAAATAGTGTGAAAGTATTTAACATATATGAAATATGATGATGAAATATGGCTTGCTGATTCTAAACAAGCATAGAGCTGGGTATGGAAAACAATGATGAAAATATAAGATATTTTGCTCCCTCAACAAAGCTCCTCCTCTCCTCTGATAGTAAGTCTAAATTTTGGACTACTTCTTGGATAAAGAAAGGCATGATACTTAAAATATGCTTTCATATGATAATATAACACATAGTGGAATATCATTAAATGCTGGAGCTTCTACCTGTATTACCAATGGAAAAATCACTTTACCTCACTCTAGTAATGCCTCCATAATTGCGTCGTGGCATTTATTTAAAGATAAACCCTATATCTTTTACCCACATGAAGCATATAAATGGACATATGAACTTAAAGACCACTAAACTCATATTGTCTACACTCCGATTGCGGGAGATTTACATCTGATCAACTTCCTATGGTATAGAAGAATATGGAACTTGAATTTTGATGAAAAGCTAAATTTTATGTTCTGGAAGGTACTCAAGAATGCTCTGCACACCTTGCGAAATTTGGCAATGAAAGGATTATCATTATCTTCTTCTTGTTTGTTTTGTTCCTCTGTAGTTGAAGATATTCATCACTTATTCTTTAGTTGCTCCTTTACTCACTTCATTTGGTCAAAAATAAAGACAAGAGGTGGAAATTAATCTCTTATGAGAGGGAGTAAAATAGAATGGATGAATATATATAAAGTAACAAGGCGGAAGCAACCACTAACATAGGCGCTCTTCATAGTACTCAAAATAATGGTCAGAGTATATGGAAGGAAAGGAATCAACGAACTTTCATCATAAGAACAAGAATCGTATGTAGATTTATTTCGTCATTTGAAGAGAAATACGCTCTTCGATCTCTATGTCCTCCTACCCCTTTGATGTCGTTACCTTGGTTAGGTGGTCCCAACTAGCTTAATATGCCGTGTCTTCCTTATCTACCATGATGTTCTATTTTTTTTAATATTTTTCCTATCTTCTATCTTGTCATCCATGTAACCCATTTATATTGTAAGGATTTCTTATATATATAAATATATGGTAGGGTCCATTCAACCCCGCTGGCTTTGCCAAAAAAATTTAACATACGTTAAAGTTTTACTAGTTTTATGAATTAATATAATTTGATAGGAAAGTGTTATTAATATTATTAATTTATTGAAAAGAAAGTTATATATTGTTTTAAATAGTTAATTAAGAAGTTTTTATAATTTCTAGAAATAAGAAATATTTTATGATTGATATTTTACATATTTTAAAGTGTATTTTGATGAATAATGTGATTAATTATGAATTAAAAAAGTTTGCTTTATATACATATATTTGAACATTTGATTTGAATGTAAAAAAATGATTTGGTTTAAACTTTATTATTATTTCATTTATGAATTAATTCGGATATTATAAATGATTTCTATACTTATCGATTTCCTATTTCCCCATATTCATTTATATATTTTCTTACTTCTCATTTTCTTATATTAATTTCGATATCATGAATGATTCACCGTTGATATTGATTTAATTTGTGATTTGAATATGAAACGGTGATGACATCCTTCTTTTTGATTTTTTGAGACTAATTCTATGTGACGGGAAATCTGAATAAATATAGTTATAATGCCGTTTGGGATATGACATTCGGTAAATTTTCTTCGTTTATTCGTTGGACTCGTTATATAGAATATTGTTGTGATTGAGTGGAGATTATATGCAGTGAATAAACGTTTGAGTACCATGTAGTGGTATGTGATGTTGTTATGATATTTATTCAATTATTTTTTATAATATATGACATTCATATGACGGTGATTTGTGGATACTCGCTACAGTAAGTCGCATGTATAGTAGTGTGTAGACAATATTATCAGGCTATGTGATAGCAACATTTATAACCATGTGTAGGAAATAATATCAAGCTGCATGGTAGCAACATATATAGTGGCGTATAGGTAAAATTACCAAGTTGTGTAGCAACAACGTATAGTGCCATGTTGTGCAATACTATCTACCTTGTCCAACTTCCTTTCTGTTTCAAAAATGAACCATATTGGCCAGTATCCACCCTAGCGGCCTAATCTTGGTAGTCGTCCACCGGATTTGTGACACCCTCATTGTAGTGTGCCATAACTATATGCATCTTGGCTGTGCGTATTTTGCTCCCATCTCACCTAGGACGACAGTCAGTTACCTATAGGGGCAATGTATTGGGTCATGATTGTTGCATAGCGTAGTCTTGTAGCATGCTATGGCATGCGGTGGATAATTTCATGATACCGAAGGGAAGGTGATCGATGACTATAAGAGCAGTGTCAGACGGACAGATGTGAGGCTCCTAGAGCAAGCAGACGTGCTGCTAGTCCCTCGTATAGTTCTGGTGTATATGGTAGATAGACATATAATATTTATATTCCTACCCTGTGTAGTTAATGCACTCGGTAGATTCAAAGCGGTGGAGGTGCAAAAAGTCATAGCGGGGATACAGCTAGGATATAGTGGGATATAGCGAATGGCTCTAAAATAGCATATAAAACTCGTACTTAATGTTTTTACAAATATATAAATGGTAATTAAATGAAAAATTATCATTCAATTGAATTATAAATAATACATAAAAAATACATAAATAATTTTAAATAAAAACATGTGTGAATATACTTTAAATAAACGAAAAACTGTTATATAACATAATTGAATTTGGTAGAATATTAGCGTATTTTCATTTCTGAAAATATATTAAAAATTAAATCAAATAAATTAGTTTCATAATTTTATAATGTATAAATGCAATTTTTCAATTCATTTTATTAAAAAAGATATAGCGGGAATAGCGGAATATAGCGGAAATAACGGGATATAGCGGAAATAGCGGGGATTAAAGCGGAAAGGCTATATTCTGGGGCTATATGGAAAAGTCGTAGCGGTAGAAGTCCGCTATGAGATATAGCGGGATTGTAGCGGGGTAATAGCGGGGCATTAACTACACAGTTCTCACCTGAGATTATGTCTAGGAAATGATAAATCACTGTATCTTATCTTTATGTGATTAATGGGCATACGGTCTATTATTTTCAAGCAAATGACCTACTCATTGGTTTTTACTTGGATATTTCCATATGGTAGCACAAATCTTTTTGTTTATTTTTGGATTTTGACGATGATTACTACATATGGATGATTCACGGTTATATATTGTTTCGTAACTTCTGATTTGATTTGTTTTATATAGGAGATGGCATCTTCATACTGGGTATTGCGGTGTTCTATGGTATGTGATATTTGGAATTATTTGAGATAACATTATCATATTTATTTATACCTGGTATATATGGTGTTCTATATGTTTACTGACATTGGATTAAGATAAATTTGAACTATTTACTATTTATTATACTCGGGTTAGTTTGAGATATTTCAAGTTCAGGGACGATGAGACCGGCTTGTATTTTCTAGGCATAGAGAAAGCATGATATTTGACATAATAGATTATCATTCCATATTGTATATCCTCTTATGTGAGTATTATTAGGATATAAATTAGACATGTTTTGTATATTTTATATTATATATATTATTGCCGAGATTGACTCTGTGATCTCTGATATCTACAATATATATGGTATATTGTGCTATCCTAGATGCACACGTGTTTATTGCTTTGTGTCGATATTATGTACATTTTGGGGTGAGTTACATTTGACGTATAAATACTTACAAGTGTTAGCCCAAGGGAACATTCACCATGTACCCCTAATCGCTTTATTCAACGTATTATCTGGCAATATTACTCTATATATTCTTGGATAGTATGGGTATAGAGGTTGGGGTGCCATAGGAATCTTCTCCATGCCTAGCTCGATTTTGACGTCTTTCAACTTGTGAACATCAATAGCCTTGATTGCCACTAAAGAATGCCCAGGCCATGTCTTAATGGTTATGATAACTTCCTCTTCATCGTCATTAATCACATCAAATTAATCTGAAGCCTCCTCCTATATAAATTCGATCTTCTTGGTATTGGAATAGGAGGCAGGCTTGATAGAGCGGGCGAAAATCAAAAAATAAGCCGATATTACAATGGAAGAGGCGACAAGAGCTGTCACCGGTTGAACCTTTACGGGAGATAAGGATAGGAGCACTATGATAGAAAGCTGACCTATAAGGTGGCAAATAGAGATGAGAAGATTAGAAACGTCTTTGAAAGACATCTGAAGCTTTTCGATGATAGGAGAGGTCAAAGATATACCTTTCGGAGTTGATGTCAGAATGTGCAAAGAAGCCTCATTTTTCCTCTCCTCATAGATTAGAAACAAGAATGGAAGAGCAAAGGCAGTCAAGGGAGGCATAAAGCCAGGGTCTTTAGTATTGTACCTCCTAAAAGTTGAAGTGGTAGCGGAAGTGACATGTGGGGGTAGCACAAACATAGGGATGTTGATGACCTCAATGTTGGCCGTTGGAACAATGATTTCTTCCACTTGGGACTTCTTAATAACGAGAGCGGTGGCATCAACTAAGTACTTAAAGCTAGATTTGAAGACAGCCCCTTTGGGGGCTTATGTAAGAGAAGCGGCTTTTCTGGCCAGCATTCCATACCCTTAGCAAGGGCCTTTAGATCAAACTCACCAAATATGGGGTCTTGATCGCTTCCTCATCGATTTCTTTCCCTATTTCTTCGTATTCTTTTTTTAGGATCGCCCCTTAGACTTTGGGCAAAGTCTCGGGATAGTCATCTTCCAACCATTTGATGTTGCCTAATCTGACAATGTTGTTTCCTAATTTCTAACCTTTTATTTTACACTTAGGCAAGGTGAGCTTCTAGCTCAGCAACCCAATCCTCAAGTGTCTTCTTATCTCATTGTCGGTTGTAAACTTCTTAGAAGTAAGTTTGGGTTCCCTCGAGAACTTCAACTTTTCATCCTTTTCATTCTTTAGATCGAGTTGCTGCTTCTCAATGTCGACGTCCATTTTGTTTTGAGGCATGGCCCTCTTACTAACAATGTCACTATTATGAACATAGGCTTCTCGGACTTGTACATCCAACAATCTTGTAACATCCCATATTCGAAAAACCAAAGATGGAATCCAATGTGTTATAGTCACCTTGGAGAGCTCTTTTGGCGACAGAGATGAGACTAGATATATATAATAACAGTTTAAGTAAATAGAGTAGCTAAACCGAATTGTTTTGGTATTCGTGCCCATACATGGGTCAATATATAATACTTTCATATTTAATAGTGTTATGCCTATCATATGAAGATGCTAGAATAAACATTTAATTTAATGAAATCAAATAAAAAATGTAATTCCCAAGCCTCCTGCTTCATCTTGGCTTACTTTATTTTTCCATCCAAAAGGATCATGTCTAAACCACAAACTCAACCTACTCAAGTGAGTTTATGGAAGCAAATAATGATAAAATAAATGTTAGACATAAAGTCTACCATGAGTTATGCATTACCTTAAACATAGGACATAGTAACACCACACTACTAAAACACAAAATGGGTATTTCCCTCACTACACATAACATTCATTATTTGGCTTTTAAGCATAAGCATGGTTCAATCTTAACTGTCTTATTCATATTGTAAGGCAATAACCGAAATAGCATTGGTATGTCATATGGTAATTATTCTCTTTCCCTAGAAAAACCTAAACACACCCTATTCTCGGCTGCTACCAATGCATTACGCCTTCTAGTAATGATAAACGACCATAGACTTGTATTTGGGTACCACCAAGGCCTTCTGCCTCCACTACTTCCTTAATCCTACTAACCATACTACTCTTTTTCGGTTGCCACTCTAGGACATACACCTATTTTGCTTGTATGCTTCGGTTTCCACACCAAGCCTTACACTCATGGTTTCGTTTGTAGATGCCGCTAAGGCCTTACTCCAATGCTTTAGATTCTTTGAGTTCCATTTTAACCCTTAAGTCACTCACTGAACCTTCAATTGCCACATTTGGCCTTACACTAATTGTTTTAGTGTTTCAAATGCCACCCTAGGGCTTACTTCGATACTTTAGACTATGATTGCACTTTAGGCGTTACACTTATGCTTTTGTTTTTTGATGCCACTAAGGACTTACTCCTACGCTTTCGTTCTCAGGTGCTACTAAGACCTACACCTGCTCTTTCATATTTTTGACTGCCAACTTAGGCCTTATGTCAACTACCTGATCTTCTACCTAATGTTTCATTTATTAGGCTTTCTACTTAACTATTCATTAAGCTAAAACTAACTACCTTTTGGCCAATAATGCTACTTACTACATTATAATCAATGTTCTAATACTAGTTCCGACCGTTTTAAGATTTAGCATAAATTCTCTTCTTAAGGAAATTTGTTTTTGTTTTAGCACTTTACCAGGAGCAAATATACTCTTAAAAATCAGTACTATAGGTTTAATCTGGGAGAAGCCTGTCTTAGTTTAGCTTTGGTGACTTATGAAATTGAAAGCCTTATATTTCGAAGCCACATCCTCTACCTATGGTTCCTCCTTAACCCTCGTCCCCTTTTAGCCTTCGGCCAATACTGTAACAACCCGCATATTTAACGATTATATATTCAAATGTTTTATTTAAATATAGTGTCGTTAGTCAGAATTTTGGGTCTGAAATGTTACTTTTTGCAAACGGTCGAATTAGGACTAGAAACCACTTCCATTGAGTCCAAAATGGCGTTTGCGATCTTTTTAAGTATAAGCTTTGATATGTTTGGAGTAAGTTGAATTTTGCTACTTTTTCTAATTGGGTTTTGGGTTTGGGTTAAGCCCATTTGCTAGTTTAATAACCTAACTCAGTCCCTCTCTTCCCCATTCACTCATTTTCACTTCTAAACTCAAGCTAAAACTGAAAATGGGGGAAAGGAAGAGGAATTAGAAATTCCAAGCCCTAGTTTACTTTGCAAACTTGAATTCTTGCTCCAAAATCAAAGAGAAGCTATTGGTAAGCCTCCTCTTCATCTTCTCCAACTCTTTTCCTCTTCAATTTCAGAAAGTTTCCTAAACCTAATTAGGAAATACTTATTTTGATCTTAGATTGGAGCTTGTTGAGTTGAAGTAGAGATTGGTTGGTCTTCTCCTTGTGATTGAGCTTCTTCTTCTTTGTTTTGGGTTAAAGATGAGAATTTTATCTCACATCTATGACTATAATTATCTTTGGTTGTTAGGTATGAATTCCTAACACTTATTCATGTGCATTTGCTTTTGGTTTGGGTTGAATTGGTGAATATTCCAATTTTTTAGTGTTTTGGGTTCAAATCTTTGAAATCCTAACTTTGATGTTTTGATCATGTTTTGGTGATGCATCGAGGAGCATATAGGGCCGGGTTGTCGATTGGCATAAACCCTTAGAGCCAATGCTCGTCCGGTTGCATTTTGGAAGAGTTTGCTCTTCATTTCGATAGGCTGAAAAATAGCCCAGGCATGATTCAGTCGACCGAATTATCTGTTTAGTCGACTGAATCTGGGACCCGAAAGTTTACAGGCATGCTTTAGTCGACTGAAAATCTCTGTTCAGTCGACTGAATCTGGAAACAGAAAGTTTCCAGGCATGGTTTAGTCGACTGAAAATCTCTGTTCAGTCGACTGAACCTGGAAACAGAAAGTTTCCAGGCAGAATTCGGTCAACTGAAAATCTCTATTCAGTCAACTGAATTTGCTGTTTAGTCTACTGAATTCTCTGTTTAGTCAACTGAATTTGCTATTTCAGCCCACTTTGCCTTTTGAGATTGAATTTCCAATTTGAATCGATTCGTGATGATCCTATTTGTTGTCATCATTTATTTTGACTTTGATGATTCCTTTTTAATTTCAATCCACGTGTTTTTATAAAATAATCTTTTAAATTGTATTAAAAACTTACTTCTATAATTTATAAATTTTATTTAAACGCACACACACAATTTCACACTTCGAGCGGAGTGGAAAGGAGATTAAATGGTTAAGCAAACACGGACCATGAATCCATGCGTTTATCTTTCCGATTAATCCCCGACCTATTCGATTGATTGTTTGGACCTTTTGGTCTGGTTTACCAATGAGATGAGGTGAACTTTGTACTGATTTGAGTGTGAAATTAACTAACGGATAGTAAACCGTTTAGTGCGAACGAGTGGTTATGGGACTCACATTACCACTTTTCGGATTCCTTTTCGAGAGTTGTGACACATTCTGCCAGTTAGTGGTGCCTAGTACTGGGCCTTCGGACCTTCACCACTACGGTTTGTTGCCTTCAGGTGTGTTGCCTTCGGGTTTCACCTTTAGGTTTGTTGCCTTCGGATGTGTTGCCTTCGGGTATGTTGCCTTCGGGTTTGTGCCTTCGGTTTTGTCGCCCTATTGTATCACTTTCGGAGTTAGGTCTTTATGAGCCGCTCGAGTGATATTTAGGTTTGGAGTCTTCGGGCTCATGGATCCTTGTTCATACAGTACTGAGCACGTGCAAATTTTATGATGTTTTCATTGATATGTATATTCCCTAGGTATCGCCCTTAGGTGTTGGTCTTTTTGAGCCGCACGATATGTAGCGATTACCTTGTGGAACTTGTGTTACCTTTATTGGTATTTGTTATTTGCCTTATGGGTTGTATTGGGATATTCATATCCTTTGTTTCTATGAGTTGCCGATGATACGAGGCTTGTTATGATATGATTCATCCTTTTGTTAGATGATTGTGTTATCTCTTTTAGAGATATTTGTTATACATTGTGACCTTGCAGGGTATCGTTGTTCAGTTCATCTAACTGATTTGTTTAGCTAGACTGACCCATGTGTTTCATACTCGGATCAGACCGAGTTGTTTCAGGTTAGGTGCTTTTGGATTTAGCCTTTTTTGCTTCTGCATGGACTATTCAGCTCGTTCCTTTTTGTTATAGCTTTTGTGTAGTCCTATTTTGTTGTAACTCTGATATGTATTCTTTTGGATTCATCTGTATATTGTGGTTTGCTATACCACTTGACGTGTATCAGTTTGTAAACTCTGTTATGTATCAATATATGTGTATATGATGATTTACTGTTTTGTGATGTATATTACATTTGAGTTGTTATATTCTGTTCTGATAGATTCTCCAACCACCTATGGTTTTGTTTTAAGTATTCATTGGGTATGTCGACCTGCTAGGTATGTCTATTGTCGATGTATTCAATAGATAGTTAGAGAAAGGCTATAGATGGTCGCTCCTAACCAGCCTTATTCTCCGCGTTAGTTGACGGCATTACCCTGTAGTGTCCTTGGCTAGCTGGGTATAGAGGTGGGGCGTCACAGCTTGGTATCAGAGCAAGGTTCAGAACAAAATATGATAAACACATAATAGAAGAACATATTACGATACATCAAAGTGTATAAGCGATACAAATCTTTGAATCATCGTGTCTCTCTATTCCCTCTACCATCAAAGGTTAGATAGAAATTGGGAATATGTCTAGGAATGCATTTCATTCCTTAGTATTCCGCAATTGTATTAACGACATCTACCTTGTGAATAATCTTGTTCTTATCTTACTTTCAGCGTATGGCTGGAAGAGGCAGAGGACGACGTTCAGATGCTGGGCAATCCAGTGGCTCACATCCGGATGGCGTTTATATGTTTGCTGATCAGTTTTTGGAATTGTTTAGGAGCACTCAGCCTCCAGTTGCTCCTCGAGTATCTCCACCTTGCAAGTCTGCCTTTGCACGTCAGTGCGGTGATTTTTCTCATCTTGGAGGAAAGCCGTTTAAGGGCTCCGAGTATGTTCTTGAAGTCCAAGCTTGGCTTCGCACGTGCGAGCGTATCTTCTCTCATATGGATCTTTCTGACCATGATAGAGTTCTCGTAACTTCTAGCTTATTACAAGGGCGTGCTCTTGATTGGTATGAGCTTCTTGTGGCCGAAATTGATGAGTCTACTCTTTCTTGGACTCAGTTTCGGGGACGATTCGAACTCAAGTTCGTTCCTGAATCTGAAAAGATTTTATTGACCCGTCGCTTCCGAGTTGAAGCAAGGGAAATCTTCTGTTTCTGAGTATGTTGCATCATTCGAGGCTTTATCTTAGTATGGTCTTGAATTTATTAGCACTTCTTGTAAGAAGAATTTGAAGTTTGTCTCTGGTCTTAAGAAATATCTTAAGAAGTCTTTGTTGCTCCAGCTTAAGCTTTCTTTTGAAGAGTTGGTTGATTCGGCACTTCATCTCGAGACCGTCGAGAAGGAGTGTGATAGTGGTGATGATGTTGAGGTTTCCAAGAACCACAACAAGAAGCAGTTTCCATTTCAGAAGTCCAGGCCTTTTCCTTCTAAGAAGAAGAAGACTGGTGGTTCTAATTCTCAGCCTCAGCCTTCTAGAACACCTTTTATTCGGAAGTGTTTCAATTGTGGTTCTCCTGATCATATGATTCGAGCTTGTTCCAAGCCTCTCTTCTGTCGCTATTGCAAGAAGGAAGGTCATCATGTTTCCACTTTCCCCACTGTTCCGGCGGGTGCCAAGTCTAGCAAGCTTTATGCTGCTAAGGCTTCTGAAGGTCCTTCTCAGCCCAAAGGTATATCTCCATCTATTTTGGAAGGTTCTATTTTATTTCATGATCATAGTATACGAGTTCTTTTCGGTACGGATGCTTTACATTCTTTCGTATCGCAAAAGCTCGTTGATGATTTATCTTTGGATGTTTCTTGTTTGGTTACTTCTTTAAGGATTGCGAATCGTATTGGGGGATCCGCGACCCTTAGCATGCTTTGTGATGATGTTGAGATTGTTTTATGTGGCTTTTCCTTTCGTGCGAATCTGCACATTATTTTTTGTCTGGGATTTGATATGATTTTGGGAATGGACTGGCTAGTGAGATATGATGCCAGGATTATTTGTTTGGAGAGAATTTTGTATTTTCGACATCCGGATTCGCCTACTCAGCTATTACTTGTTCTTCAGAATGTGGATAATTCCGAAATGGCTTTACATTCTCTTGATTCGTGAGATGGTGATGATATATCTCGTATTCCTGTTGCTTGTGACTTTTTTGATGTTTTCGAGCCTGTTTCGGGTTTTCCACCCAAGCGGGCAATTGAGTTCCGCATTGATCTCATTCCAGACGCGTAGCCAGTTAGTCGTCCTCCCACGAGGATGTCTACAAAGGAAAATGAGGAACTCAAGAAGTAGCTTTTAGAGCTTGAGTCCAAGCAGTTGATTCAGTCCAGTTTTTCTCCGTGGGGATCCACGGTCGTCTTCGTGAAGAAATCTGATGGAACTCTTAGGCTTTGCATTGACTATCGCAAGCTTAACGAGTTAACCATTAGGAATAGGTATTCATTGCCTAGGATCGATGATATGTTCGATCTATTGAGTGATGCTAAGGTCTTTTCTCAGCTTGACCTGGCCACAGGTTTTCATCGGTTACGAGTCGCGGAGGATAGCATACCGCTTACCGCTTTCCGCACTCATTATGGTTCTTTTGAATGGCTCGTTATGCCGTTCGGCCTGACGAACGCTCCTGCTTTCTTTGTCGATCTCATGAATCGAGTATTCCGAGAATATCTCGATAAGTTCGTCCTTGTGTTCATTGATGATATCCTTATTTATTCTAAGTCTATAGCTGAGCATGCTAATCACTTGAGAATCGTCTTGAGTACTCTCTGTCGTCATCAGCTTAGAGCCAAATTCTCCAAATGCCACTTTTGGGAGAATAAGGTTAAGTTCTTAGGCCATGTTGTATCTTCCGATGGCGTTTCTGTCGATCCCTTAAAGATTGAAGCCATCCAGAATTGGAAGAGGCCTGAGAATGTACATGAGATTCGTAGTTTCCTTGGATTGGCGGGTTATTACCGTCGGTTCATTAAGGATTTTTCCCGTGTTGTGCTTCCTCTCACCATCCTTACTCGAAAAGGCATTCATTTTATTTGGTCTGACAAGTGTGAAGCTTCCTTTCTGTCATTAAAGGAACTTCTCACTAATGCTCCTATTTTGGTGGTTTCCGAGGGGAATCATGATCTTGTTGTCTACACCGATGCGTATGGTAGTGGTCTCGGTGCTGTTCTTATGCAGAAGGATTGGGTGGTTGCTTATGCTTCTAGGCAACTGCGTCCGAATGAAGTTCGCTATGCCACTCATGATCTTGAGTTAGCCGCCATTGTCTTTGCCTTGAAGATTTGGCGACACTATTTATTGGGCGCGCGCTTCATTCTTTATACCGATCATAAATCCTTGAAGTATTTGTTCACTCAGAAGGAACTCAATATGAGGCACCAGTGTTGGCTCAAGTTTCTTGCCTCCTATGACTTTGATATCCAGTATACCCCTGGTAAGGGTAATCGTGTTGTTGATACGCTTAGTTGCAAACATTCGGCTGTTGTTTCTATGATGCTGGCCGAATGGAATATTCTTGGGACTCTATCTTTTTGTGAAATTCATGATCGAGGTTCATCTTGTGATTCTCCTATTCTATTACTTAGTTTGGGAGCTCGACCCATTTTATTGGATCGTATTGCCGATGCTCAGCCGCATGATCCTGATTTGTTGCATCTTATTCAGCGTTGTGAGTCTGGATCCTGTGATGAGGCGTTGCGGGATTTCAGCATTG
The DNA here is from genome assembly GCA_030765085.1 of Allium cepa. Classification (NCBI taxonomy): domain Eukaryota; kingdom Viridiplantae; phylum Streptophyta; class Magnoliopsida; order Asparagales; family Amaryllidaceae; genus Allium; species Allium cepa. The sequence continues at coordinate 519,334,979 of CM060929.1, read as the reverse complement.
ATTCTCATGGGTGTCTTCACAAGAAGAACCGTCTTTTTGTGCCTTCTGATTTTGCGCTTAGGCATGATATTCTTGATGATTGTCACCGTTCTAAGTATACCATTCATCCTGGTAGTAGTAAGATGTATGCCGATATGCATCGTCTTTATTATTGGGAAGGCATGAAACGCGATGTGGCGAGTTATGTGAGTAATTGCATAACTTTTCAGCGTATTAAGGCCGAAAATCAGCGTCCTTCGGGTCTTCTTCAGCCTCTAGAGATTCCATTGTGGAAATGGGATCAGATTTCTATGGATTTCATTGACGGCCTACCTCGTTCGAGATCAGGCCATTCTAGCATCTGGGTTATTGTTGATCGCCTCACTAAATCTGCTCATTTTGTTCCTATTAAGTCTAATATGACTGCTTCGCATTTGGCTAAGTTGTATGTCAAGGAAATCGTGAGACTTCATGGTGTTCCTAGTTCTATTGTGAGTGACCGTGATCCTTTATTAACGAGTCATTTTTGGCGGAGTCTTCAGCAAGCTTTGAGAACAAAGCTTAATTTTAGCACAGCTTATCATCCGCAGTCTAACGGACAGACTGAACGGGTTAATCGTATCTTGGAAGATCTCCTCCGTATCTGTATTTTTGATTTTGGTGGTAGTTGGGAGGATCACCTACCTCTTGTAGAGTTCTCCTACAACAATAGTTTTCAGTCTAGTATCGGTATGGCTCCTTTCGAAGCTTTATATAGAAGGCCATGTCGACCGTCTTCTTGTTGGTTGGAATCTGGGGAGAAACTTATTCTTGGTCCAGATTTTGTTCGTGACTCTTCTGAAAAGATTGACCTTATTCGGTTGAGAATGAAAGAGGCGCAGAGCCGCCAGAAATCCTATGCGGACAACCGTAGGAAGCCTCTTAAATTCTCACTTGGTGATCTTATTTTTGTTCGTGTTTCTCCTTTGAAGGGGGTTATGCCTTTCAGTACGACTGGGAAATTGGCTCCTCGCTTTATAGGACCATTTTCTATTACTGGACGTATTGGCCCTGTGGCTTATAGAGTTTCACTTCCTGTTCATTTATCTGGCATTCATGACATGTTTCACGTCTCTCAACTTCGGAAGTGTCTTCGAGAGTCGGATTCTGTTATCGATTCTCCTGATTTGCAAGAGCTTGAGATCTCACCGGACTTATCTATTGTACAACAGCCTATTCACGTACTTGACACGGAGGTGCGACACCTTCGGATCAAGGATGTGCCGCTCGTTAAAGTTCAATGGTCCGCTAACCCCAATGACTGTACTTGAGAAACCAGAGAGTTTATCGAGCGATCTGATCTAGGTTTTCTATCTTGGCTTGGCAATGGTGGGAATATCTTTTCATCTCAAGCTTATTTCCTTTTCCTTTTGGGATGATGTATGTATGTAGTTGTTACAAGTATCGTCTCTAGGAATTGCGGGGACGCAATTTTGTAAGGAGCGGAGATCTGAAACAACCCGCATATTTAATGATTATATATTTAAATATTTTAATTAAATATAGCGTCGTTAGTCGGATTTTTGAGTCCGAAATGTTACTTTTTGCAAACGGCCGAATTAGGACTCGAAACCACTTCCATTGAGTCCAAAATGGCGTTTGCGATCTTTTTAAGTATAAGTTTTGATATGTTTGGAGTAAGTTGAATTTTGCTACTTTTTCTAATTGGGTTTTGGGTTTGGGTTCTGCCCATTTGCTAGTTTAATAACCTAACTCAGTCCCTCTCTTCCCCATTCACTCATTTTCACTTCTAAACTCAAGCTAAAACTGAAAATGGGGGAAAGGAAGAGGAATTAGAAATTCCAAGCCCTAGTTTACTTTGCAAACTTGAATTCTTGCTCCAAAATCAAAGAGAAACTATTGGTAAGCCTCCTCTTCATCTTCTCCAACTCTTTTCCTCTTCAATTTTAGAAATTTTTCTAAACCTAACTTAGGAAATACTTATTTTGATCTTAGATTGGAGCTTGTTGGGTTGAAGTAGAGATTGGTTGGTCTTCTCCTTGTGATTGAGCTTCTTCTTCTTTGTTTTGGGTTAAAGGTGAGAATTTTATCTCACATCTATGACTATAATTATCTTTGGTTGTTAGGTATGAATTCCTAACACTTATTCATGTGCATTTGCTTTTGGTTTGGGTTGAATTGGTGAATATTCCTATTTTTTAGTGTTTTGGATTCAAATCGTTGAAATCCTAACTTTGATGTTTGATCATGTTTTGGTGATGCATCGAGGAGCATATAGGGCCGGGTTGTCGATTGGCATAAACCCTTAGAGCCAGTGCTCGTCCGAATGAATTTTGAAAGAGTTTGCTCTTCATTTGGATAGGCTGAAAAACAGCCCAGGCATGATTCAGTCGACTGAATTCTCTGTTTAGTCGACTGAATCTGGGACTCGAAAATTTCCAGGCATGGTTTAGTCGACTGAAAATCTCTGTTCAGTCGACTGAACCTGGAAACAGAAAGTTTCCAGGCATGGTTTAGTCGACTGAAAATCTCTGTTCAGTCGATTGAACCTGGAAATAGAAAGTTTCCAGGCAGAATCCAGTCAACTGAAAATCTCTGTTCAGTTAACTGAATTTGCTGTTTAATCAACTGAATTCTTTGTTTAGTCAACTGAATTTGCTATTTCAGCCCACTTTGCCTTTTGAGATTGAATTTCCAATTTGAATCGATTTGTGAATATCCTATTTGTTGTCATCATTTATTTTGACTTTGATGATTCCTTCTTAATTTCAATCCACAGGTTTTTGCAAAATAATCTTTTAAATTGTATTAAAAGCTTACTTCTCTAATTTGTAAATTCTATTTAAACGCACACACACAATTCGCACTTCGAGCGGAGTGGAAAGGAGATTAAATGGTTAAGTAAAATGCGGACCATAAATACATGCATTTATATTTCCGATTAATCCCCGACCTATTCGATTGATTGTTTTGACCTTTTGGTCTGGTTTACCAATGAGATGAGGTGAACTTTGTACTGCTTTGAGTGTGAAATTAACTAACGGATAGTAAACCATTTAGTACGAACGAGTGGTCATGGGACTCACGTTACCACTTTTCGGATTCCTTTTCGAGAGTTGTGACACATTCTGCCAGTTAGTGGTGTCCAGTACTGGGCCTTCGGACCTTCACCACTACGGTTTGTTGCCTTCAGGTGTGTTGCCTTCGGGAATGTTGCATTCGGGTATGTTGCCTTCGGGTTTGTGCCTTCGGGTTTGTTGCCCTACTGTATCGCTTTCGGAGTTAGGTCTTTATGAGCCGCTCGAGTGATATTTGCGTTTGGAGTCTTCGGGCTCATGGATCCTTGTTTATACAGTACCGAGCACGTGCAAATTTTATGATGTTTTCATTGATATGTATATTCCCTAGGTATCGCCCTTCGGTGTTGGTCTTTTTGAGCCGCACGATATGTAGCGATTACCTTATGGAACTTGTGTTACCTTCATTGGTATTTGTTATTTGCCTTATGGCTTGTTTTGGGATATTCCTATCCTTTGTTTCTATGAGTTGCCGATGATACGAGGCTTGTTATGATATGATTCATCTTTTTGTTAGATGATTGTGTTAACTCTTTTAGAGATATTTGTTATACATTGTGACCTTGCAGGTTATTGTTGTTCAGTTCATCTAACTGATTTGTTTAGCTAGAATGACCCGTGTATTTCATACTCGGGTCAGACCGAGTTGTTTCAGGTTAGGTGCTTTTGGATTTGGCCTATTTTGCTTCCGCATGGACTATTCAGCTTGTTCCTTTTTGTTATAGATTTTGTGTAGTCCTATTTTGTTGTAACTCTGATATGTATTCTTTTGGATTCATTTGTATATTGTGGTTTGCTATACCACTTGACGTGTATCAGTTTGTAAACTCTGTTATGTATCAATATATGTGTATATGATGATTTACTGTTTTGTGATGTATATTAAATTTGAGTTGTTATATTCTGTTCTGATAGATTCTCCAACCACCTAAGGTTTTTTTTTAAGTATTCATTGGGTATGTCGACCTGCTTGGTATGTCTATTGTCGATGTATTCAATAGATAGTTAGAGCAAGGCTATAGATGGTCGCTCCTAACCAGCCTTATTCTCCGTGTTATTTGATGGCATTACCCTGTAGTGTCCTTGGCTAGCGTGGGTATAGAGGTGGGGCGTCACAATTACCTTTGGTTTAATAACCTTAGCCTTATACTTATGTGATATCCCCTACTTCGAGACTCAAAGATGAACGTCGATGATGCTATAATTATCACTAGAATTATCTTCGAGCAACGAAAGTGAGTTTGGTTTATACAGTCAAATACGGACAAAGTAAGTAGAGTAGTTGATATTTCCATTACAAAGAAATTTCTTCATATTCATTACAAACATTTGTTCCAAAATTAAATCCATAAACCTACCCACATAGGGGTCAAATTACAAATAGAATATGACATAGTAAAGAGATAGGTCAACATATGAAGATGCAGCTTGAACTCCTTAAATACAGCAGAGAATAACATCTTTATCTACAAACAAATTCTCATGCTCTATAGCGACTCAGAATTTTATTTCTTTGATTTTTGAATATTTAATTAATTTTAAAATTTTAATTAATGGTGTCAGTGCCAAAATTGGTCACTAACACCAAATTCCAATGAAAGCACCAAATCACAGTCGTAGATTACAGATATAATGTATATAGAGAGTAATAATGTGAAGAACAGTAAAAATTAAAAAGAAAGCAGTAAAAACACAGGATTTATAGTGGTTTGGCTGACTCCGGCTACGTCCACTCCAGAATTTTTCTTTTTATTGATGTTAGAATCAATTACACTTACAATCCAGAGTTTTGGGAACAACAATGGCAGAGCAGCCTTAGTAGGGAAGAAGAAGGAAAGCAGAACCAGGATCCCCCTATTTGGAGACCCACATGGTGTATTTATAGGTAAATCCAGGTAACCGAGCTTTCTGAGTGACCCAGGGTCCGTTAGATCCACAGCCGATCTGGAATCCGTAGCCTTGACCAACTCCCTGTCCAAATGTCGTCGACCCTAGAAAACCACCAAGGTGACTCGAAGTAATGATGCTCATGACTCGAAGCAAGGCCTTGCCGACCCACACTCCTCTTGCCGATCCAGAACTCACGAAGCCGACCCGGGGAAACGCCTTCAGGGACTCGAAGCCGCTCGCCTCTACCTAGCCGACCCACATTCCAAATACGCCGAGCCATATCCCACGAAGTTGACCTGAAGCAATAACTACTTGGACACGAGGCTGTTGAGCAATGTCCTATGCAGGAGCGATGTCCTATGACGACCCACCTTATATCCCATTGAACTACCGAGCGACAACCCGAAGCGAAGGATCTTAGGACTCGAAGCTTAGCCCCATTCCATACCGAGCCACAACGACGAACCACCTTGTCGAGCTACCCTGGCCAAACCATAATGCCAAGCAACCTCCAAGCACCGAACATCCATTAAGCTAAGCCGAGCCACCCTCCATGACGAACCACCGACACGGTCGAGCCACCAATGCCGATCCACTTCCTACGTCGAACCAACTACACGGTCGAGCCACTAATGCCAAACTACCTTCCATGCCTATCGAACAACCTCGACTCAAAGTATTCCTCCAAAAGACTTGAAGCCCAACTCCATATGACTTGAAGCGAGTCCAGGGCGAGTCGAGACTCATTGAAACCTATGCTTCAAGATTCAATAGCCTTCGTCCATCGACTATGCTGAATCTCGGGTGTATAGCCATATGACTATTATCCATGCTTGATGATCCATTCATCCGATCGACTAAATCCATCGTAAACCAGCCTCGACGAACGAGTAGTCGATTTAGTTAAATCCACCTATCTACCGCCTTGCCCAAAGGTGGGTTAACAATGGTTTTAATAATTAAAATGGCCTTCTTTTAATTTATAACTAATGATAGAAAATTCGTTTTTGAATTTTGTTTACAATAATTAGTTAAAAGGAAATTAAAAAATATAACAGAAAAGCTTTTTCAAAATTTACAATTTTCACCATCAAAATGTTGTTTAAAATATTGTGAACGCCTTCATGCACAAATTTACAAATAATATAAGCATGGATTAGTAATATATAAAGGCTAATATATATGTTTACTTAAGTTAAAGAAGGGATGTGACAATTTTCAAAGATTTAAATTTAAAAAAAACGTAAAGTACGAAAGGTCACGCATCGTTTCATATCCTAACGACAAGAGGGTATTACAGGGTGGATAAATGGGGGAGTTTGGGGGTGGTGACGTGTAAAACAAGGTATGGAGATGATGGATTGATAATGCGGCAACATATTGGTGGAGGGTATGGTACAAAACGGTATTTTTGTAATTTTATAATTTCATTTTATATAAAACTAATTCAACTTTCCTCTCTCCCCTTCATCCTTTCATTTTCTACCCTTTCTAAAAAAAAATACATCTTTCAAGTTTTCAAATACCTTTAATGGCTTCCACTTTAATTCTCAAGTTTAAAAATCAAAATTTTCTACTTCAAACGCTTTTAAATTTTTGTTTAAACACTTGTTTTTCTTCCTACCTCTCTTCATTTTTCAATTTTAACCCTACAACCTCCTCTCCACTAAGGTTAAGCCTACATCCACCTATGGCCAAGCCATGTTACACCTAGGCCGGGCCTACTTCCCTGGTTCATGTCAAAAAATCAAGTTTTTCTAAAGAAAATTCAAGTCCTAGGTCCTTTTCCGAATTTGGAAAGATTTTTGTGAGTAAACTTTTGGTTTTGGGAAACTATGTTTTAAACTTTTATGTTAGTAAACTTGCTATATGATATGTTACTTAAAATGGTTGGATTTTCATATGTTGATTAAGTATGTATACTATTTATTTATGATTGATAGTTAGACTTGGAAAAATGAAGTCTAAATGTAGAGCATTATGGTAAAAATGTTACCTTTGCTCATGTATGTGATGATAATTTGATTTTGTATGTTTGATCTAGTATATGTGGTTATGTGATATGAAACTTAGCATCTTTGCATGTTAATAGGGACTTCATATCTCTTGAAGAGAAGAAAAATATAAACTTGTTTACTAGTTTTCAAGTTACTAAAAGTTTTAAACTTTTGTTTTAGCTTTCAAGGTAAACCCTAGAACTAACTCTAAAGAGTTGCATCCATAGCGATAGTCGCTATCGATGCATTTCGGAAAAGTTAGTATTTTAGATTTTAAGGTGGTTTCTTTTGAAATGTTTTTGAAAACTTTTTCAAAATACTAATTAAATATAAAAGTTAATCATTTTGGAAGTTAAATATGAGTTTAATATTTATTTATTTACTTATTTATTTAATTAAGGATAATTATTAATTAACTGTAATTAAGTTATGTAATTATTGTTTAAAATTAATTTTAATTAATTAATTAAGGAAGTTAATTAATGATTTATTAAGTTATAAGTTAATATATAATTAATTTTACCTAACCAAGTTTAATTAATTATTATTTAATTAGGGTTAATCAATAATTAATTACAGGTAGGGTTTAATAAATTAATCTAATCAAGTTTAATTAAGATTTAATTAAGGATTAATTAAGTTTTAAATTAGAGTAAAAAAGATTTAATTAGTAATTAAATAATGATTCAATTAGTGATTAAATAAATATTTCATTATTATTTAATAAAGCTTAAATTTTAAACTCTATCAATTATTTTAAAGTAAGCTCTCTTTTATATGTAAACCGATTTTAAACCAAGGGATCTCTTGTCTATGCCATTAAATAGTAAAAGAACCATGAATGAGTTATACCAAAACTTAAGTGACTGTTTGAAACATATGTTAGCGGAAAAATATCATTCTTCTATAACTTAATAGAATTGATTATTTAGACATCTTTTAGCAAAATAAATCTCTTTCTGCTATAATCAAATTTAATAGATTGTTTAGACATCTATTTAGCAGGATAAATCACCATCTTACTATTATGTTATTCGGACATGTATTTGCCGCTTGGTTTATATTGACATGTTATTCCCTAATTTGATTATGGATTGTATTTACATATTTGATAGAAAATGCAAATAACTATTATGTGACTTGGAAGCAAAATATGCACAAATAGTAACTTGGTTTAATACACTGTAACCACTAAGCCTCTTTTCAAATTGTAAAAGTAATGGTCACTATAATGCTATAGATGGGTGTTAAGTGTTTCAAATAACTCTAAAAGCTATCAAATTATTTTATTAAAGGGACTTATAAATAATATTTTGTTTATGAAAGGGATTTTATTTTATAAAGGATTTATTTAAAGGAGATTTACAAATGATATTTTGTAAACGATATTTTATAAAAGATTAGTATAAAGAAATACTAAAGAAAGATGTTTAAAAGAGTTTTACAAAATTGAAAGGGATTTTATAGACCATTTTAGAAATTTGTAAAGAAATTTTATAAATGACTTATGAGATTTATAAAAGCATTTTATAATGATTTTAAAGATTTATAAAAGGAGTTTTATAAACGATTTTAGATATTTATTGAAGAAGTTTTATAAATGACTTTGGATATTTATAAAAGAGTTTTATAAATGATTTTTGGATATTTATAAAAGAGTTTTATGAATGGATCTAAAATTTAAGTAAATGAGAATTCATAGATGGAAATGATTTATTAAAAGAATTTATTGAAGAAATTTACAAAAGAATTAGAGATGGGATTTCCCTTAACCGACCTTCTTAATTATGGTGGTATGGACATTTTTCCCTGCTTAACACCGAAGGAATAGTGTTCGGGGTTATCCTTATTTCTAATTTCAAATTGGACCATGCTTGGGTTCTTGTGGGTCGACGTTGAAACTTAGTCGAAGTAAAATGAGACTGTGCAAAATCATAAAGGAAATGAGGAAGTGCAAAGGAAGAAATGAACATGTGGATTCAAGAATTTTCTAAGTGTTATATTTATACAACATTTTTTAAGTCAATTGGTACTGATCGAAATCGATTGGTATCGAACGATGGGAACTCTTTTTTTAATGGTGGAAAAGAGAATAGAAATCTACCAAGCCAAAGACAGGAAAAGTCGTTGCATAATTCTTAGTGCTTAGCGATGACTTCAGATCAAAGACTTCAAAATTATGTACGTCAAAGACATGTGATCAACGACTATTTCGAATACTATGCCTATATTCTTGGAGGAGAAGCTACGTTTCAGAAAAACAAATATGATGATAGAAATGATGTAGAAATAAATTAAGAAATTTAGAGAGTATCGGGATTAAAGAACTAAAGAAAGTTGGCCAAGTATAATACTATTTGTAATGACCCGGATTTTTCGACGTTGGATATGGGATATTTAAATGGTTCTAAATATTATATTTGAATTACAAATTGAGTTTCAATATAGAAATCTAGGTTTATTTGAAAAATAAATTCAGAATTTAAATGTAGCGATTTACTGGACAATTTAAATTATTAAATGAAATAATTGGAAATTGGGTAAGTTATTTAATCTTGATTTTTAAGCTTGATAAAAATAATTTAATGGCTTGTAAAATTTATATTAAAAATACTGAAGACAATGCAAATTTTAAAATTGAATTTGGAAGTGATTTGTTTAGTTTAAAAATATACCGTTAAATTGACGTTTAAAAATATCCTTCAGGGACACAGTCTCGGATTTTGACGAAACTAGTTCCACTGGATCCGTAATATTGTATTATTATCGAATTACAAATTTCATAATGTTTGGAGTTACCGTGTAGTCGTATGGAATATAAATGCGCTGAAATTTAGATCGAAAATTTAATATAATAACTGGGTCCAAAAAACTCTCTTCTTCATACGATCATTAGGACTCGAAACATTTTCCAATGCGTTCGGAATAGGGGTGTAATATTATAAATGCCTAGCGGCACGCCTCATAGGAGGCCAAGATTTTGAGTTGCAAATTCGAGACGATTTAAATTTAATATATATACACACACACACACACATATACATATATATGTATATATATCAACATTTCAAATCTGTATTCCCATCAGCTGCTATTCTGTCTCCCTTCAAATCACTGTAGCTTCCCTCAAAAACACTGTAGCCAATTCAAACACACTTTCGTCGTTCCTTTTCCCCCTTTTCGTGCTTTTTAAAATCACGTCGTTCTACCCTTCTGAAGCGAGCCTCTTACGCTCGTTCTTTAAAATTGGGATTTGCCTCCTCCTTTTTCATATCATTCCGAAATCCATCTCAAAAAAAATCGAGTCGAATCAAACTAGGCCTCATAATAGAATCGAGTTCCTCGATTCTACATCGACCAGTTCGATTTACGTATTAAAGGCATGCAAGTCAAATTTGTATTCGAGTTAGAGGCGAGTAAATGAGGGAATGATCGATGGTAGTCGACGAGACTAGCAGCAGTGCGTGAAGGGGAATCGATGTCGGTCGAGTATGGCGATCGAAATCGCATTAAAGAGGAGCTCGAGCGACAGTGCGAGCAGTGGAAAGCCCGAAAGTTCAAGGAGATGGGCGGCACCGTAGGGTTTATCGCGGGGGGAGTGGCGGTCGCGAACTAGGGAAGTGCTCGCGAACGATGGCAGAGGTCGAGGAAGGTTTGAGTTGTGGGTTAGTGTGGAGGCAGTGAGGTAGAGCATATATTTTTAAAATAATAATAATAATAATATATTTGTATATACATATTAAGAAACAGAATGAAAGGGAAATAAATTTGCAGTAAGATTTAAAACAATTTTTTTAATTTAATATATATGTATATAGGTTAGAAAGATATTTTATTTCCATTAGAATTTAATAAATATATGTATACACAGAAAAACAGAAAATAATATATATATATATATATATATGTATGTATGTATGTACATAATATTTCGAAAATAGAAATTTTAAGTGGTAACATAGATTATCTTTATAGGTATATATGTATATAGATTTTGGAATCTATATAAACTATTTTCATAAGGATATGTGCTTTCAAAAATAAAAATAAAATAAATACGCACATATACATATTTTCACTTACTAGTTTAATTTTAAAATAATGCATTATGGAGATTAATTTGTTTAATTAACTTATTTAATTAATTTAGTCACTAAAAATATTTTATTACAAGAAAATTAGTTTAAAATTAGATTATTGGTTAAATTAAATTACTAGTTAATTAAATTTATTGAATGGTAATTGATTATTTTGTTATATCAAAAATTAGTAAATCATATAATGTTTATACAAGGTTGAAAATCGTCAAACCCAGTCAAGATTGGAAAGGACTTCAAATAAAGGTGAGATTTTCTCACTCATTTGGATTATCCTATTTAAATTCAAATGAAAATTGTAAATTATTGGATGCCTAACTCAATTGATAAGTGTATAATATATTTATTGGATGATATTGTGTGTGTGTATATATATATATATATATAGTTGTATATATATTAGAGTGATTGATATTCCCGCATTATATAGCGGATGAGACCCTATGCGCCCTCATGATAACGGATGACCCTATATACCACGATATCCTGCTTTGAAGCGGGATTGGTATTTTATTTGTTAACTAACATTTGTGGATGCAGTGAAATACAGGTTGGAGGGATCCAACGGGATTCCTAAAAAATATTTACTGTTTATATATATAGTGATATGATATGATGGATAAATTGCTATGATTTCTATGTATATTGAATTTATTAAAAACTATAATAGCATGGAAATTAAATTTGGTATTTTTAAATACCATAAATAATTAATTTGAAGCAAATAAATGGAAAGATTTTGAATGAAAATGTTTAAACTAAAAATTAGGTTATTTTGAAAAGAAAATTAAGCGGAACGAGAAATATATAAATTAACTTGGTTATGTTTAAAAAATTAGGTTAAATAGAGATTTTAAATAGGATTATATATTAAGGATTGAAAGATATTTGGAAGATTTTGGAGGAGAATTGGAATCGATAATTAATATAGATTTGAAATAAAATGGAATTATAAATAGATTTTTTAAATAAATTGGTAAGCTCAAAGGATTTTATAAATTTATAAACGGGGTTTGTAAATAAGATGTATATAAAATATAAGCTGATGGTGTAAATTTATATCGAGAAATGGTAAATGTTTCAAATAAGAGAAATGGTGATTAATTTGGATATAGTCAATGTGATACGAATTAAGAGGAATTTATGAATTGAATTGGTGAATATTGGATTTTCTAAAAATAGACTTCTGTTTGAGTAAATAGAAATTGTTTAAAATGAGATTTTAAATAACCTTAAACTATTATTTGAATTTAGAATATTCTAAAAGTTAGTTATTATAATACCTAATATTTAGTAAAATTGGTTCTAATTGTATAATCAGCTTTGTAAATAATTAGTAACTGGATATGAATTTTTACATTGATATTTAGTTTCACCTTAAGCCTTATTTTGAAAATAAACCATTATTCTTATTTTAAAGTTATATATATTTTAAAATGGTTTAAAATTCATTATAAAACCTCTCGAGATGGGAAGCTAAATTTATTCAATTGAATAAGATTTTAGAAGAATATCTTATAATGGTATTAGGGGAACTTAAATAAATTTCCAAGCATAAGTTAAGTAAACTGCGGAGGGTGAAATAAAATTCACAAGGGAAGTAGAAGTGAAACTGGAATTTTTAATAAGCATAAATGGCTCTAGAAATATTAAAGGAAATTAAATAAGGAATTCTGGAATTTATAGAATTCGTGTGAAACGAGTTGGGAATTTACAAAAAAAAATTGTAAATGATTTTTGAGAAAAGAAACAGGAAATAAATGAATATTTTCCAAGTGTCAAGTAACTAATGAGGTGGGAAAAATATTCTAAGTATTGGGCAAAGATTGGAATTTGTTCAATGAGAATAAAAAGGGATTTGAAAAAAAAAACTATTTTCAAAGTATTGAAATATGGAAACATCTTGTTATATATTTTGAAATAAATAATTTGTAAAATTATTTAAGGTCGGTGGTTGCTTGTGAATGTTATTTCATAGTTAAATAACTGACTATCAATACTGGCCAATACGCTGATCATTTCGAAGAGATCGGGATCAGATTTAATTATCCGAAAATCACTTCGATCTGGTTTGAACGTAGAAAATGAAGGTCGTGAAGCTGATGAAGACGGTGATTCGGTTTGTCCAGACCCAGGATAACTTATATGGACGAATGCTATCAGACCATCATCATTGGAGGACAATGAGCATTCTAAGTAAATGTGCTCTAAAAAGGTAACACATAGCCTCGGGCCTCATCAATCGGTAATGGCTAAAATAGGGGAGGTGCAGCATGGCTATGTGGGTAGCACCCAATTAGGGTAAGATTTCCCCTGTCTAGATGTCCCTCTATTAGGCTGTGTGGGCGGTTACTGATCCCTATCGTGGGGTGATCTTATTCGGTCTATCCAGGTTAGGTGTAGGCCAGTCTTATGTTGTAGGGGATCGAGAGTGGTCCTCGGTACTCTGATGTAGACCAGGTACTATGACGGGCGGTACCCCAGTAGCCCTGCCATTGAATGAAACCCAATCTCTAATAAGCGCCCGTACGATTTTGATTTTGCCCTATTATTGCTAGAATGTGAGATGCAAGCATTTCAGCTAGATTATATTTACTTTCTATAGGCACTATTATAATATCAGACGAATTTGATAAAAATGTTTTGGTTATCGTAAGGTGAAAACCCGATATGTTATATTTATGGCGTGGTCTTATGAGATGCCTTTCTTTTGAAAAGATTTTTGAAAATATAATAATGCAATCGAGTGTGGTTTTCTCATGCTGGTTTTCCAGACTGACTCGGGTGTTGTTTTATTATGATGCTCGAGTTAGACCGATTTGAACAAATGCAGGATAATATGCTATGGAGCTCAAGAGGAGAGCTGGATGATAGAGACGTATCTTCGTACTTAGTTATTATTTCCGCTGTGTTAGGAAAAGTATTAAGCTATGCAAATAAATGGACGCTTGTTGTACCTTGTTAATGGTATGTATATATGACAGTACAAATTTCTTTGTATTTAAAGCTCTTATTATATATATTATATTTTGTTCCGCTACGATTGTGAGAATCTGATGTTGTTTTTTATCTTCTTCTTCCATCTCTTTCTTATTCTTTTACCCTAGTTATTCGCTCTTTTATATACTTTGGGTTGAACGAGGAAGAATTATTATCAACTCAAGGGGCGCGGAACTACGGGTCGCCACACTTGGTATCAGAGCATAAGGTTAAGCGAGAACCTTGGCTCTAGTTGGGATTACTCATTAGAGATAGAGTCGGTAGCACTCTAGAATGAGTTTGAGAGCATTAACAGATTTAAGTGCGTATTTGTTAAGTGAATATAAAATGGTTTTATATTGTATCGGTTGAATTGTTAAGTGGCTTATAAACCTTAGTCGGAACAGTCTGTACAACTGTATCGAAAGGGTTTCTAAACATTTGAATAGAACAATTCGACACAGCATTATTTTCAAAAGGGTGAATGAAATAATTTTACCCAAAATATATTTTTATATAAAAATAAATAATTTCTGAAATTGTTATATATGTGATTGGAGTGTTTGGTTGATGCTATTGTAGTCAAACAAGATTATAAAATCTGAATAGTTTTTATAACTAATATGGAAAATTGAATAAGTATAACTTATAAAAAAGAAAAAAAATGAAATTTAAATTGGATTAAGTTGAAAAAATTAAAATTTTGAAATTAAATTAAGGGTGATTTGAAAGAAATAAATTAGTGAAGTAAATTAGTTAAATGGATTAAAGTTAAATGGATTAAATTTTGGATGTGATTGAATTGAAAAATAATAATTAAGTTGGATTTGAAAAATAAGAATTGAATTGAAATTAACCTAAACTAAATGAAGCTGAGTTGAAATAGAATTAAAGTGAAATAAAATTCGGTTGAGTTATAGATGATATTGAATGAAATTAAATTTGTACTTAAATAAATAAAAGTAATTTGGATAAGAATTGGATTGGAATAGATGAACTGGAAAAGCTCATAAAAGATGCTTGGGATATATATAAGTGTAAATCTCGAGTTAAAATAAAATGGGAATATATTCGAGAATGAATGATGGAAAGGTGTGAATTTTTTTTGAAAAGTAAGATAAGAAACCTAAAATAAAATAGTTTGATATTTTGGAAAATGAAAGAAAGTCCAAACTTGAATTATAAAATAGATTTGACCTCAAGAAAATTAAATGGAGTGATTATTGAGATAATAATTAAATATTGAATTATAATGTGGGAGGGAACTACTTAGGTAATTTATTAGTCAATGAAGTGTGGAAATTAAAATTTAAAGTGGATGAAGCGGGTGAACTAATCAAATAAATTTGTAAATTTAAATGGGATTTACTTGGATAGAAATCAAGTTAAAGTGAAAGGGAATTTATTTGCAAATGGAATTGAACTTAAGTTATGAAGTTGGAATAATTTGGAGTAAATTAACTTAAGTTACAAATTAATAGAAGCTTGGCTTCGAGTAAGGGTGAAAAGTCCATTAAATAAAAACTTGGAATGATTCCGAGACTAAATAAAAGTAGTTTTGGATAAAACGAATAAAGATATAAAATGTAATGAAAATGGATTGGGATAAATTTAAAATGGAATGAAATTAAATATAAATTATGTTGGAATTAATTTAAAAGGGCTATATGCTCAGGTGATTATTTATTTGAATGAATATCGTCGAATTGCATAGAAAAATTGGTCGTTCGACATAAGTAGAAATAAGTAAAAATTCTACGAATTGATAGTAGCAAATAAAATTGATTTTGAAATCAGTTGGAATGAATATGAGTTTGTTTGGTTTAAAAATGATTTGAACGTAAGCAATTGAGTTGTAAACCATTTAAATTAAATGAAAATGATGTGTGATTTGGTTGGAAGCAATCAAAATTAGTGTTGGAATCTTATAATTGCTTATAAATATTGTTTAGCATGCATTGCTAAAGTAATTAATGTGTTTAGCTATCTATGTAAGCGAAATGTTATTAAATTTCTTTTACATGGTACTTACGTGTTTACATTGAGTAAGTACAGGTAACGGGAGGCCATTTGGCTGTATTTGGTCGTGCAAATTGCTAAATAAATAAGCCTCTTGCTTAAAAATGCTAAATAAAGGTACGCATATGCACTAAAAAGAATAGAAGTATAAAAAAATGTTGTATTTTTGTTTTTCCGACCATGTGGGTCGATTTATATATATTTATCTCTCTTGTCAAATTGCAAAAGCTCCTCTGTACAAGGAGACTCTGCCAAAAGAAATTGATATTTTTGGGAGTTAGAAATTTTTTGAGAATCTTTGGAAATTTTTTGTTAACAATGAATTGATTTCAAATTGCAATTGCAATAAAGGGTTTTTTGAATTGGAATTGGAATTGGAATTGAAACTAATTGTTTAGTCGGAACTAAAGGATTAGAAAGTGAATATGGGATTTTCACTAAATTGGTTTTAGTAAGTTAATGGGTTTGGGGCATTCTCCTGCCTTAGCAATTTCGGGGACGAAATTCTTTTATGGGGGGAGGAATGTAACGACCTGGATTTTTTGACTTTGGATTTGGAATATTTAAATGGTTTTAAATATTTTATTTGAATTATAAACTGATTTTGAATATACAAAATCTGGGTTTATTTGTAAAATAGATTCAGAGTTTAAATATAGCGATTTACTAGACAATTTAAATTATTAAATTAAATAATTGGAAATTGGGTAAATTATTAAATCTTGAGTTTCAAGCTTGATAAAAATAATTTAAAGGCTTGTAAAATTTATATTAATAATACTGAAGACAATACAAATTTTAAAATTGAATTTGGAAGTGATTTGTTCAATTTAAAAATATATCGTTTAAATTGACGTTTAAAAATAACCTTCTGGGACACAGTCTCGGATTTCGACGAAACTAGTTCCATTGGATCCATAATATTGTATTATTATCGGATTTCAAATTTGGTAATGTTTGGAGTTCGTGTTGTCGTATAGAATATAAACGCGTTGAAATTTATATCGAAAATTTAATATAATAACTGGGTCCAAAAAACTATCTTCTCCATACGATCGAATTAGTACTAAAAACCTTTTCCAATGCGTTCGGAATAGGGGTATAACATTATGAACGCTTAGCGGCACGCCTCGGTAGGAGGCCAAGATTTTGAGTTGCAAATTCGAGACGATTTAAATTATATATATATATATATATCATTATTTCAAATCTGTATTCCCATCAGCTGTTATTCTGTCTCCCATCAAATCACTGTAGCTTCCCCCTAAAACACGCTAGCCAATTCAAATACGCTTTCGTCATTTCTTTTCCCCATTTTCGTTCTTTTTAAAATCACGTCGTTTTACCTTTCTGAAGCAAGCCTCTTACCCTTGTTCTTTAAAATCAACATTTTTCTCCTCCTTTTCATATCTTCTAAAATCCATCTCAAAAAAAATCGAGTCGCCTCATAATAGAAACAAGTTCCTCGATTCTAAATCGAAACCGTTCGATTTACATATAAAAGGCATACAAGCCGAATTCATATTCGAGTTAGGGGCAAGTAAATGAGGGAATGATCGATGGCAGTCAAGGGGACTAGCAACAGCGCGTGAAGGGAATCGATGTCGGTCGAGTATGGCAATCGAAATTGCATTAAAGAGGAGCTCGAGCGATAGTTCGAGTAGAGGGAAGCCCGAAAGTTCAAGGAGATGACGGCGCTCACAATAGAAGGTGGGGTTCGTCATCGATGGAGGCGGCACCGTAGGGTTTTTCGTAAGGGGAGTGGAGGTCGCGAACTGGGGAAGTGCTCGCGAACAATGGCAGAGGTCGAGGAAGGTTCAAGTGCTGGGTTCGCGTGGAGGTAGTGAGGTAAAGCGTATACTTTTAAAATAATAATAACAATATATGTATATGTGTGTGTGTGTGTGTGTGTATTAAGAAACAGAAAGAAAGGGAAATAAGTTTGCAGTAAGATTTAAAACAATTTTGGTTTTATTTAATATATATGTATATAGGTTAGAAAGAGATTTTATTTTCATTAGAATTTAATAAATATAGTATATATAGAAAAACAGAAAATAATATATATACGTAAGATTTCGAAAATAGAAATTTTAAGTGGTAACATAGATTATCTTTATAGGTATATATGTGTATAGATTTTGGAATCTATATAGACTTTTCTCATAAGAACATGTGCTTTCAAAAATAAAGATGCACACATACATATTTTCACTTACTAGTTTAATTTTAAAATAATGTAGTATGGAGATTAAATTGTTTAATTAACTTATTTAATTAATCTAGTCACTAAAAATATTTAAAAGAAAATTAGTTTAAAATTAAATTATTAGTTAATTAAATTTATTAAATGGTAATTGATTGTTCGATTATTTCAAAAATTAATAAATCATATAATGTTTATAGAAGGTCGAAAATCATGAAACCCAGTCGAGATTGGAAAGGACTACAAATAAAGGTGAGATTTTCTCACTCATTTGGATTACCTTATTTAAATTCAAATGAAAATTTTAAATTATTGGATGCCCGACTTGATTGATAAATGTATAATATGTCTGTTGGATGATATTGTGTATATAGTAGTATATACATTAGAGTGATTGATATTCCCGCGTTATATAGCAGATGAGACCATATGCGCCGGTATAATAGCGGATGACCCTATATACCATGATATCCCGCCTTGAAGCGGGATTGGAATTTTATTTTTTGACTAACATCCGTGAATAAGGGAAAAAAAGGTTGGAGGGATCTAACTGGATTCCTAAAATATATTTACTGTTCATGTATGTAGTGATATGATGGATAAATTGCTATGATTTCTGTGTATATTGAATTTATTAATACCTATAATAGCATGGGAATTTAATTTGGTATTTTCAAATACCATAAATAATTAGTTTGACGCAAATAAAAGGAAAGATTTTGAATGAAAATGTTTAAACTGAAAATTGGCATATTTTGTAAAGAAAATTAAGCGGAACGAGAAATATATAAATTAACTTGGTTAAATTTAAAAAAAGTGGGTTAAATAGAGATTTTAAATAAGATTATATATTAAGGACCTGAAAGATATTTGGAAGATTTTGAAAGAGAATTAGAATCGGTAATTAAAATAGATTTGAAATAAAATGGAGTTTTATTAAGGGAAGGTTATAAAACGGAATTATAAATAGAATTTTTTTAAAATAAATGGGAAGCTCAAAGGATTTTATAAATTTATAAACGTGGTTTATAAATAAGATGGAATGATATTAATGGATATATAAAATATAAGTTGATGGTGCAAAATTATATCGGGAAATGGAAATTGTTTTGAAAGAAATAGTGGAATATATTTCAAATAAGAGAAATGGTGATGAATTTTGATATAGTCGATGTGAAACGAATCAAGAGGAATTTGTGAATTGGATTGGTGAATATTGGATTTTGTAA
This sequence comes from Allium cepa, assembly GCA_030765085.1. Taxonomy (NCBI): domain Eukaryota; kingdom Viridiplantae; phylum Streptophyta; class Magnoliopsida; order Asparagales; family Amaryllidaceae; genus Allium; species Allium cepa. The sequence goes on along the minus strand of CM060929.1, from coordinate 519,315,506 downwards.
AAATAGACTTCTGTTGAGTAAATAGAAATTATTTTAAATGAGATTTTAAATAACCTTAAACTATTATTTGAATTTAGAATATTCCAAAAGTTAGTTATTATAATATCTAATATTAATTAAAATGAGTTATAGTTGTATAACCGGCTTTGTAAATTTATTAGTAACTGGACATGAATTTTTACGTTGATATTTAGTTTTACCTTAAGCCTTATTTTGAAAATAAACCATTATTCTTATTTTAAAGGTATATTATAACATTCCCAAATTTTAGCCAAATTTAATTTGGTGGTTCGAGTTTGGAGCATTGGAGCTTTGGCGTTGAAGACTCTATTGTTGGTCATCTTTCCGCTGTTGATGGTAGCGAAGTCTAGACCATCCTTGTTGTTGTTATCCTATCCCGCTGTTATATATTTGTCTCTGATATTGTTGGAATTCATATTCTATCGGATATTGTATTTATTGCTGTATCAATGATATATTAATTGTTTTCTTCCGTTGTGTTGTTATACTTAATGTATTATAAGCTCCAGCACGAATCGGATTTCAACGGTTGAATCTACGGCATTCGGATACAAGTGACGTATGGGTGTCGATTTTTGAACACTGAAATTCGGGCCGTGGCATTTTGGTACCAGAGCTGAAGGTTGAAACATTAGCTCAGGAGTATAACACATTAGGAAACTCATTAGAGATAGGTGAAGTATACCCTAGAATGAGTATATTCCTAAGATATCCATCTGTATGCCTCAGTAAATTCTCTTACTATCCACTGATAGTGAGTATGAGTGCAAGAAGAGGACGAGATAAGGGACAGGGGAGTACGACTACAAATGGTCGATACCCTGCAACAACGGAAATAATTTTTCTCTGGCAGCTCCAGAAAGAAGCTTTGGTGTGGTGGCTCTGTGAATTGTTGTAGAAAAAGGTTCTAATTCTACTTTTTATTCTTTCCATCATTTTTAACTTTAACAAATTTGAAATTTTGTTCAAAATAAATTGATGAATAAAATATGAAGATTTGTATCGATAAAATGATTTCGATTAAACCAAATTTGAAATTATACCGTGATTTCTTGTGAGGATTAAAGTCAGAAGAGGGACAAGTCGGTGTAAACTTTGGGGTATTCCAACCTGAATTTGGAATCCATACCTAGTGTTTCAGATTTGTAGAAGATTGAATCTATTTATCTTTTCTTTGGGGTCTCGATATGTTCTATGAACGGTTAGTTATCACTTCGAACTAACCAGTGCCCTTACTTATTTCGTAGATCTAGTGACCCGAGTATCGGGTAGTATTGAATGAGTTTGTTCTCATAATTATTGGTGATATTCTGATTTGGTGAGCCAAGTGCAGAATGGATATTCAGTTTGATGCGGTAAATCAATTCTCTATCTCAGATGTGTTCATCTGTTCTTTGTTGTCTCCCTAGCAAATTACGGGGACGAAATTTTCTTAAGTGGGGAATCTGTAGCATTCTTGGATTTTAGCCAAATTTAATTTGGTGGTTCGAGTTTGGAGCATTGTAGCTTTGGCACTGAAGACTCTATTGTTGGTTATCTTTCCACTGTCGATGGTCGCAAAGTCTAGACCATCCTTGTTGTTGTTATCCTATTCCGCTGTTGAATATTTATCTCCGATATTGTTGGAATTCTTATTGTATCGGATATTGTATTTATTGTTGTATCAATGATATATTCATTATTTTCTTCCATTGTGTTGTTATACTTAACGTGTTATAAGCTCCAGCATGAATCAGATATCAACGGTTGAATCTGAGGCATTCAGGTACAAGTGAAGTACGGGTGTCGATTTTCGAAAGCTGAAATTCGGTTCATGACATATATATTTTTAAATGGTTTAAAATTCATTATAAATCCCCTCAAAATGGGAAGCTAAGCTTATTCAATTGAATAAGATTTTAGAAGAAGATCTTATAATGGTATTAGGGAAACTTAAATAAATATCCAAGCATAAGTTAAGTAAACCGCGGAAGGCGAAATAAAATTCACAAGGGAAGTAGATGTGAAACTGGAATTTTTAATAAGCATAAATGGCTTTAGAAATATTAAAGGAAATTAACTAAGGAGTTTTGGAATTTATAGAATTCATGTGAAACAAGTTGGGAATTTACAAATGAAGTGGGAAAAATATTCTAGGTATTGGGCAAAGATTGGAATTTGTTCTATAAGAATAAAAAGGGATTAGAAAAAAAAACTATTTTCAAAGTGTTGAAATATGGAAATAATATCTTTTATAGATATTTTGAAATAAATAATTTGAAAAATTATTTAAGGCCGATGATTGTTTGTGAATGTTATTTGATAGTTAAATAACCGACTATCAATATTGGTCAATGCGCCGATCGTTTCGAAGAGGCCGGGATCAGATTTAATTATCCAAAAATGACTTCGATCCGGTTTGAACATAGCAAATGAAGGCCGTGAAGATGATGAAGACGGTGATTCGGTTTGTCCAGACCTAGGGCAACTTGTATGGACGAATGCTATCAGACCATCATCATTGGAAGACGATGAGCATTCTAAGTGAATTTGTTCTAAAAAGGTAACAAATAGCCTCAAGCCTCAAGCCACATCAACTGGGAATGGCTAAAACATGGGGGTGCAGCAAGGCTAAGTGGGTAGCACCCAATTAGGGTAAGATTTTCCCTGTCTAGATGTCCCTTTATCCGGCTGTGTGGGCGGTTGCTGATCCCAACCACAGAGTGATCTTATTCGGTGTATTCAGGTTGGGGGTAGGCTGGTTTTGTGTTGTAAGAGATCGAGAGTTGTCCTTGATACTCTGATCAAGAACAGGTACTGTGACGGGTGGTACCCCAGTAGCCCTGCCATTGTATGAAACCCAATCTCCAATAAGCGCCCGTACGGTTTTGATTGTGCCCAACTATTGCCGGAATGTGAGATGCATGCATTTCAGCTTGATTCTATTTACTTTCTATAGACACTATTATAATATCAGATGGATTTGATAAAAATGTTTTGGTTATCGTGAGGTAAAAACCTAACATGTTTGTTTGTGGCATGGTCTTACGAGATACCTTTGTTTTCAAAGGATTTTTAAAAATATAATAATCCAATTAAGTGTGGTTTTCTCACGCTGGTTTTCCAGACTGACTCGGGTGTTGTTTATTATGATGCTCCAGTCAGATCGAGTTGAACAGGTGCAGGATAATATGCTATGGAGCTCAAGAGGTGGGCTAGATGACAGAGACGTATCTTCGTACTTGGTTATTATTTCCGTTGTGTTAGGACAAGTATTAAGCTATCCAAATAAATGGATGATTGTTGTATCCTGATAATGGTATGTATATATGACAGTATAGATTTATTTGTATTAAAGCTATTATTATATATTATATTTTTTTCCGCTGCGATTGTGAGACTCGGATGTTGTTTTTATCTTCTTCTTCTACTTCTTTCTTCTTCTTTTACCCTAGTCTTTTTCGCTCTTTCGTACACTTTGGGTTGAAGGAGGAAGAATTATTATCAACTCAAGGGGTATGGAACTACGGGCTACACTATTTGTATATGTCATTACCAATCCATATGGATTGGTACCGGATGATCCTGAAAGACAAGTGAATCCCCTCTACTCTTATGGAGATTAAAGCTTGAATTAAAAAACGTAAGTGCTACGAAGTAACATAGGTTGGTATTGATCATTTTTAAATAAGCTATTTTCACTCTGTTCACTTTTGATTTATGAAAATACCATCATAAAAATATTTTATTTTTAAATTAAATACTTTATTCTCATTAAATTTTGAAAAAATCACTTTCATACCAGAGACAACCATTTTACCCTTTTCAATAAAATATCTTTAAAATCAGAGTTTTATATTTTATAAGTTTTCCAAAAAAATATTTTTCACTTTTAAAAATAATAATTATTCCATTTAATTTAGGTAAGGTTTTAATTTTAATTTAACATCAAATGTGTGTCACTTGGGTTATGACCAACACTTAACTCCTCTTATATCCTACTCCACTCCTACTTTATTTATTTTCTATCTTTATAAATCAACATCATTTTAAGGTGAGGTAACGACAGTGAACAACAATCTATACAGATAAAGCATACAGCTGTTAATCAAAATGCTCTCTTATCTGTATTTTAACCCAATCTAAGGTGTGAAATAAACTACCGTAATTGGTTTGAACCAATCCAAGGCTCAGGAATCGCTAAAGCTAAGCTTTGATACCAAATGTGACGGCCCACTATTTTTAACATATAATATCAATTATAAAAAAAGTTAATAATGGCCTTATAGTTAATTACAGATATCAAATGTAGTGGACCGTTGTGGATAACCTTAAAAAATGAACAAAAAGAGAAACCTCACAGTGGAACTAGAGCATCAATATGTATATGTATATGTACACACACAGTATTATACAAATAATTAAAGATTACAAAATTACAATGCTTTATATAATATACATCCTTGAATACATCAATTATTAAAATGGCGATTGCAAATTTTTTGATGAAAGAGATATACCATTCTATCCTATGGATATAACCCATTCTAGACCATTTTGCTCTCTTATTTGCTTTCACCTTCAAACTTACAAATACATGTGTACATAAAATAAAAGAGAAAAAAGTTTAAACTATATTTAGACCGCGTTTTACCCTACACACTATGACCATAGGATCGATAGCTATTACATAGGAAAAGACTACCTATGTACCCCTTTTGGGTGATCAAGCCCACGTATGTATTAAATTTAAATTCAAATTCAAATTTGTCTTGAAGAATGCAACTTAAAATCTCGACACCCTATCGAGGCATGCCACTAGGCATTTATAATGTTATACCCCTATTTCGAATTCAATGGAAAAGGTTTCGAGTCCTAATTCGATCGTATGGAGAAGATAGCTTTTGGACTCGGTTATTATATTAAATTTCCAATATAGATTCAGCGCGTTTATGTATCGTACGCTCACATAACAACTCCAAACATTATGAAAATTGAAATCCGATAATAATACAATATTACGAACCCAAGGGAACTGATTTTGTCGAAATCTGAGACTATGCCTCAGAAGACTATTTTTAAATATCAATTTAAATGACATATTTTCAAAACTAAGCAAAACATTTGCAAATTCAATTTTAACACTTTTACTTTCTTCAGTACCATCAATATAAATTTTGCAAGCCTTTAAAATATTTTTAACAAGCTCAAAACTAAATATTTTACTCAATCTTCAATTATTGAATAATTATATTATTCAACAAATTGCTGTATCTACATTCTGAATAGACAAATCCAAGTTTTCTATATTCAAAACCAATTTATAATTCAATTTCTATGTTTAAAACCACTTAAATATTCCAGATTCAATGTGTAAAAGTCCGGGTCGTCACATTCCTTCCCCCTTAAAAGAATTTCGTCCCTGAAATTACTAAGGCAAAAGAATGTCCTAACCCCACTACTCACTAAAACACACTTAGTGAAAATCTCATATTCACTTTTCTAATCCTTTAGTTCTAACTAAACAATTAGTTACAATCTCCATTTTTAAAATTCCTTATTTCAGTTCCAATTTGGAATCGTTTTGTCGCTAACAAAAATTTTCCCAAAACTTTTCTAACTCCCAAAATTTTCGTAAAATTTTGGAAGAGTCTCCTTTGTACGGAGGAGCTTTTGCAATTTGACAAGAGATATAAATATATATACATCGACCCACCCGGTTGGAAAAACAAAAACAGTTCATATTTCCTATTTTTGTTGCGTAGGCGTACCTTTATTTAGCATTTTTAAGCAAGCGGCTTATTATTTTAGCAATTAGCGCGTCCAAACCAGCCAAACAGCTTCCCGGTACCTGTACTTACTCAATTCAAACATGTAAGTACTAAATATATGAAATTTATTAACATTTCACTTACTTTCAATAGCTAAACACATGAATTTCATAAGCAACATGCACCAAACACTTTCCATGAGTAATTTATATGATTTCAAAAATAATTCCATTGCTTTCGACCAATTCATATGCCATTTCATTCAATTTTAATGGTTTACACCTCAATTCTTACGTTCAATTCATTTTTAACCCAACATCTCACATTTATTTCAATTGATTCCAAAAATCAATTTTATTTACTTCAACCAATCCATAGAATTTTTATTTACTTCCATTTAAGTCGAACGACAATTCGACGATATTCACTTAATAGAATATCCATTTTAGTTTTTATCCACATCCAATTGGTTCCAACTCATTTTATTTTAAATTCCATCCCATTTCTAGTTTATTCACCAACCATACATTTGCATTTCATCTCATCTCCGCATTGGTTTCATTTTAAAACCATTTCATTGAACTAATTAGCAGCATTCAATGTTTATATCAATAACCATTTTCCAAACTAATTTAACCCAAACTTTTATTTACTGAACTTTCACCCTTCCTCGAAGCCGAGCTTCTATAAATTTTAAACTTAAGTTAATTTACTTAAATTTATTCCAACTTCAAACTTAAGTTCACTTCTATTTGATTCGCATCTAATCAAATTCCATTTAATTCAGTTAGCCCATCCATTTATTTTAATTCACCTTCTCAATTTATCAAAATAATAACCAAGCACATACTTAACTCATTTATACTCGAATTGGATTTTATTTGTAACTCAAATCATTTCTATTATAATCCAATTCCATTTTATTTTTACAACATCTCCACTTATTTTAATTCATTATCAATCCAAGTCGAATTCTATTTATAATTCGAGTTTATTTCCAAACTTCATTATTAACTTACAATCCATTTTATTTAACCGAGTTAAATTTTATTAACATACTCTATCAAATAATTTATTTAGCTAATTAGCTTACTTCCAACTTTTAAATCAATATTCGATTTTTTACAAAAATCACTTCATTAAATTTTCCTGAGTTAAATTTCTTATTATTATTCCAGTTTGGATTTTCTTTCATTTTCCAAAATTCCAACACCTTTATTTCGGCTTATTTATTCCCTTTTTACATTTTTATAAGCTACTCACTTATTAAAATTCATACTTCTCCATCCATTTACAGTCAATCACATTTTCACTTTACTTTTAACTAGGGATTATATTTTTATTTCAATGCTTTTCAAGTCTTTTATAAGCTTCCAAAGATTATTTATCCCAATTCAATACTTACTTAGTTTACGCTTATTTATTTAAGTAAGAATTTTAGTCCATTCAATATTATCTATAACTCAATTGAATTTATTTAAATTCAATTTTATTCCAACCTAACTCCAGTTAAATTTAGCTACATACCATTCCACTTGAACTTAAATTAAGTAAGAACTTAATTTCACTTAATATCATCCGCAACTCAATTTATTTCAATTCAATTAAATTTTATCTCCCAATCCAAATTTAATTTCTATTTTTCCATTCCAAACACATTCAAGATTTACTAATTATTTCTTCCAATCATCCATTAAATTTTCCACAATTTAATTTCTCCAAATTAAATTTATTTAATATTTTCACTTTAAATTTTAATTCCAACAATCAAAGCCCATATTTTCCTCCCATATTTAAAAATCAACTAAACTTTACAAGTTTACAACTTACCTCATCAGGATTGTCAATTCAAATAAGGATCCAGGATTTCAAACACCCGGCTTTTGGTTCAAATAATTTTACAACCACCATAATCCCAAAGTCACATTTCTCAAATTTTTAAACCAATCCTGGTTTTCATCCCCACCAATTTTCCTTGAAATTTCAAAAACAAACTGTTTTTCTGAACAAATCAATTTGGCAGCAATCTGTCACTTAGAAACTCAAAAATGAGCATCGATGATGCTGCAGTCATCACCGAAGTAATTTTCCAGCGACTGAAGTGAGCTCGATGTTATATCCCTTTTTTTATTACACAAGTCGTTTCAATTTTTATAATCTTATTTTTTTAGAATATTATCATCCAAACATCCAAGTTATATAACATTTTAAGAAAATATTTCTTCTAAACCAAAATATAATTTTGGGCAAAATTACTTCATTCACCCACCTTTAAAACAATACTGTGTAAGTTTATCGTGTCAGGTGTTTATAAACTCTTCTCGAATAACGGCCAACTTACCCGATCGGAATTCAAATTCCACCCAACCAACAAGTCAAAACAATATTAAAACAATTTATATTCACTAACAAATACGCGCTCATATCTATTAATACGCTCAAAGTCATTCTAGAGTACTACGGACTTTATTTTCGATGAGTAATACCCATCAGAGCCAAGGTTATCGCTTAACCTGGCTCTAATACCAAGTGAAACGACCCATAAATCCATACCCCTATAGTCGACACTATTCTCCCTCAATCAACTCAAGATGTATGGAAATACGTACCATTTGGGTTAATGAAGAAGAGGTAGAAGAAGAAAATAGAAAACAACAACAGAATCTAACCATCGCAGCGGAATAAAATATAATAGATAATAAATGATCTTTATACAAAAACAATACATCTGTTTATACATTACATCATCAGAGTTCAATAAAAACAATAACACGACTTAGGATGGTTATAATATCTCGTCCTTCCCAAAACTGAATACACAGCGGATTATCTCTTACAAATACGGAAGTACGTATCGCCATCCAGCTCCACAACATCATTTGCTGTAATCTATAATTCTCGGTCTGACCCAAGCATTATAGTTAAATAACACCCGAGTCAGTCTAGAATACCAGCATGAGAAACCCCACTCAAATTGATTATTAAAGTTTCATAATCCTTTGGAAATCAAAAGCATCTCGTAAGACCACGCCACAAATAAACATGTCAGGTTTTTACCTTATGATAGCTAAAATATTTATTATAAAATCCTCTGATATTATAGTAGGGTCCATTTACAAATACTTATTCAAATAGCCGAAATTGTTACATTTATTAAATTTCAGTTAATAGGTATACAAACAAAACCGTAAAGGCACGTAGAGAGGATGGATTTCCAACTAATGACTAGGCACTGAGGTACCACCTGTCACAGTACCTGGTCTAGATCAGCGTACCGACGGTTACTCCCAATCCTCTGCAACACAAGACCAGAACTATCCCTTACTAGATAATCCCGAGTAAGATTAGCCCATGGTTGGGATCAGCAACCGCACCACCAAGCCAAATAAAAGGGTCATCTAAACAGGGATGACCTCACCCTAATGGGTGCTACCCACTTAGCCTTGCTGCATAACCCCTAATTTTCAGTCATTCTCGGTTGATGAGGCTCAAGGCTAAGCGTTACCTTTTAGAACATTTCACTTAGAATGCCGACCGTCCACCTGACGATATTCTTAAAGCATTCATCCATACAAGTCCGTGCCGGGTTCGAACGGAACCGAAGGCACTACTCCTACTACATCCATTTTGGAATCATCCTCAGGATTAGTAGCGACTAGCCCTTACACTTCACTGCTCCATCTTCGACTTCGAACTCGTTTTTCCACAAAAACGTACAAACCAGATTGAAGTGGTTTCGAGAAATTAATTCCGATCCCGGTCTCTTCGAAACGATCAGCGCATTGTCCAATATTGATAGTCGGTTATTTAACTATCAATTAACATTCACAAATATCCATCAAACAATAAATAATCTCCCAAATTATTTATTATCCTCAAAATATTTTCGTAAGATATATTTCCATTTTCAACCCTTTTTGAAAACAATTTTCAAACCCTACTCTTCTCATGGCATAAATTCCCAACTATTTATTTCCACTGAAAGCACCATGTACAAAGCTTTAGATTTTTAAAATAATTTAAAAACACTTTATTATAAAATATACTTTAACATTTAAATTGAAAACTACTTCAATACGTTATTAAAAATATATACTTTAGGAATATTTAAAATGAGGTTACTTTATAAAATATAAAACTAGATTTTCTCCTTTAAAACAAAATACCAACTCACCTTTAAATAATTACTACGATAATAGATTTGAAAAATGCTTACTTTAGAATTTAAACATTTAGAAATAATAAATTTTATAAAACATATTTTTTTAAACAGCATTAAAACTTTTAACTTATATTTAAAAATTTACTTTGAAAACGTACTTGGCTATCTAGGGAAATATACTTCTCTTCACATCCTTTAAAAATAAATCACTATTTATTTTTATACAAATTTTCCCATTCCTTTAATAAATTCCCATCGTGAATTTATTCTTTAAATATCCACTGATATATTACTTCACCTTTATAAACCCAGTTTATAAATTCCAAAGTCTCACTTCTCTTTTAAAAATCCTGGTTTTAAACACTTAATCAAGTTTCAAATTGATTTCCAAATTACTCTCATTTAGAAATAAATCCCTTTTCTTACTCAATTTTATTTCAAAACCCATAGACTTCAGATTTTATTTCCTAATTATGATTTAAAATCCTTTTAACCGAAAATACCAATTCCAGATTTTCTCCAAATTTCTTCTTTATCCTTTCAAATAAATTCAAACCTTGAATTTCAAAATAAATTCTTTATTTCTTAAAATAATATCGCTTAAGTTTAAAAATAAAATCACTTATTCCCATTTATTCAAAATCTCATTTCTCGCACTTGGAATTTTATTTATCAAAATTCAAAAATCACCTTTTATTCTTTTCCAATTCATTTTTAATTTATTCAAATTCTATGATTATTTTACTCAAAATTCACTCCTTTATTTTGTTTTCAGAAATCCCATTTCTATAGATTTTGATAACTCGGTTCACCGAAATATTTTAAATCAACCATAGTATCCAACATTTCCAATTACCAATATAATTCATCATAGGACTCACAGAATATTTTAACAAATCTAAATATTTTGAGGAATCCAGTTGGATCCCTCCAACCTGTTTCCCTGCACTCATAGATGTTAGCACAATAAAATACCAATTCCACTTCGAGGTGGAATATCGCGGTATATGGGTTTTAAATATAATATCATCCACTATTATGCGGCGCATAGGGTCTCATCCGCTATATAATGCGGGAATCCATCACTCCAGTATATACTGTATATACTACTATATATAATATAGCACATCAAGTCAATTCAACCAATCAACCAATTATTTAAATTTAACCATTAAATTAAATAGCAATCCAAAAGAGTGAGATTACTCACCTTTGCCCCTTAAATTTGCAAATCCACTTCATTCTCGATTTGATTCCAGGATTATTGACCTTGTATAAATATTTATACAATTTATTAATATTTGAAGTGATCGACCAATTAATTACTACTTACTTATTTAATCTAAATTAATAATTTAATGTTAAACTAATTTTCTTTTAATAAAATATTTTTAGTGACAAAAATAATTAAATAAGTTTATTAAACAAATTAATTTTCGTAAAACATCATTTTAAAATAATTAGCAAGTTTAAAAATGGTATATACATATATATATATATATATATATATATATATATTTGAAATGACACATAAAAATGAATTATATTTTATTATTCTTTTAAAATTTCTTTAGCCAAACTCCTTTTTAAAAAAAAACAACAACAGTTCCACTTTACTTATATACATATACATGTATAAATCTATAAATTAAAGGAAATAAATCTTTTTATAAAATTTACTATTAACTATATAATTTATTTCCTTGTTCTAACAAATATAAATAAATTTAATAAAAAGAAATACCTCGCTGACTATAGAGAACCTGACCTATTCGAGAAAACTACAGCCACTCGAGCACATCACCCACTAATGACACTGCCAATGTTCCACCAGCGCACTACCCCATTTTTGCCACAAGCCCGAAGTCTCAGAATTGAACCCCGTCCAACCCTAGCCGGACTTCACACTGTCGACCCTAAATCACTCAGCTATCTCCACAATCGCATCCATGACGATTCGAAAACCACCCCCTTCAACAGCCGTAGGCAACTTGACAACAACAACCTATTTCCTGAAGGCACGCGCAAAGTCGATCAAATGCGAGAACTTGGTAATCTCGTAAGAAAACATTGCCGAAAATCTTTGACAAAGCTAGGCCAACCCTAACGTCGCTCGCCGTATAAAGCTCCACCCTTCAAAACCTAATTCGAACCACCAAGATGCCGCCTCAATCGAAGTCGCAAATTAATTCCGAGATAATGGGTTTTTTTATATGATTTGTTTCAATTTTGAAAATGAAGAAGGAAGGGGAAGACTTCGTCTAATAATTTGAGGATCGAACTGAAGGTCGAATGAGAGAGAGGAGAGGAGCGATTTTTATTAAATTTCCTCTAAAGGAAGATAAAGTGGATACGAGATTTTAAACTTGGATTGGAAATCGTGCGTTTGCCTCTCCAACTTTTGTTTTGAAATGAGAAGAAGAATGAATAAATGGCTCCTCTTTATCTCTGTTCGGCTGTGAAAAGAAGGGCGCGATAGAAAGGAACAAGAAGGACGGTTGCGTGGGAGACTGGATGTGAAGCTTGCGTGTTGAAGAAGGGATGAGGAGACACTGTACAGGCAGCTACAGTGATTGAAATGAAGTGTAAAAAGCACTGGTGTGATATTATTTCAGCTGAAGGCTGACTATTGTATGTGAATATATATATATTAAATTTAAATTCAAATTTGTCTTGATGAATGCTACTTAAAATCTCGACAACCTATCGAGGCATGCCGCTAGGCATTTATAATGTTATACCCCTATTTCGAATGCAATGGAAAAGGTTTCGAGTCCTAATTCGATCGTATGGAGAAGATAGCTTTTTGGACTCGGTCATTATATTAAAATTTCGATATAGTTTCAGCGCGTTTATGTATCGTACGCTCACACAACAACTCCAAACATTACGAAAATTGAAATCCGATAATAATACAATATTACTGACCCAAAGGAACAGATTTCGTCGAAATCCGGACTACGCCCAGAAGGCTATTTTTAAATATCAATTAAACGATATATTTTCAAAACTGAACAAAACACTTCCAAATTCAATTTTAACACTTTTACTATCTTCAGTGCTATCAATATAAATTTTACAAGCATTTAAAATATTTTTAACAAGCTCGAAACTAAATATTTTACTGAATCCTCAATTATTGAATAATTATATTATTCAACAAATTACTGTATCTATATTCTGAATAGATAAATCCAAGTTTTCCATATTCAAAACCAATTTATAATTCAATTTCTATATTTAAAACCACTTAAATATTCCAGATTCAAAGTTGAAAAATCCGAGTCGTCACATCTTTTATTTGCAATCTAACGCTACTTTTGAAGTTTATCAAGTTTGGGAAGTTATCTAATAAATATTTTCATGAATTGAAGACTAGATAATTATTTTTGAGTTGTAATTTCTTAAATGGAAATATCATGGGGGAAGACTAGAGATCTTTCAACCAATGATAATGGAAGATCAATAGTTCCATTTGGTGATTGTAATAGAAAACCATGTAATCCATTTAATAAAAAATGTCCTTCTGACAATAAGAGAAGTCCATAAATCCATATGGGCTATAATAGAAGTCCCTAAATCTATATCCGGTAATAATAGAAGAAGCTAGAAATCCATATCTAATAATAATAAAAGACCATAAATCCTTATCTGGCAATAATAATAGAAGAAAAAAAGTCCAAATCCAGCAATAATAGAAGAAGACCAAAAATCCAAATCTGGCAATAATAGAAGACCAGCAATCCAAATCTGAGAATAATAGGAGAAGACCATAAATCCAAACCAAGCAATAACAATAGAAGACCAAAATTCAAATCTGGCAATAATAGAAGAAAACCACAAATCCAAATTAGGCAATAACAATAGAAGACCACAAAATCAAATCTCGCAATAATAGGAGAAGATCAAAAATAAATATCTGGCAATAATAGGAGAAGACCAAAAATCCAAATCTAGCAATAATAGAAGAAGACTAGAAACCCAAATCTGGTAATAACAAAAGACCAAAAATCCGAATCTGGCAAAAATAGGAGGACTAAAAATCCAAATTTGGCAATAATAGAAGATCAGAAATCCAAATCTGGTAATAATAGGACCAGAAATCTAAATCTGGCAGTAAATAGATTATATTTAATGGACCTTGCTCTAGAAAATTTGTTTGATTTGAAGCGCAACTTAGTCTGAATTTTTGATAGATCTTCTTCTAGAAGATTGATTGATTTGGAGCATTTCTTGGATCGAACTTTGATAGATCTTCCTCTTGAATATTGGCAGATTTGGAGCAATACTTGGCCTTGATTTCGATAGAAATTCCTCTCAAAGATTGATTCGGCATTTTAATGAGGCCTTTGATGACTAACATTAAAGGCTTACTCCGTCCTACCTCTACAAGATACTTTAGCGAGGCCTTTGATGATGACACTGAAGGCTTGGTTGGTACTTTAGTGTGGCCTTTGATGACAGCGGTAAAGGATTAATCCATCCTCCCTCTAGGAGGCTCTTTAGTGAGGCCCTTGATGAAGACATTGAAGGCTTTCCCGATGCTTTAGTATGGAATTTGATGATGGCACTAAAGGCTTACTCCGACTTCCTTCTAGGAGATTCTTCAGTGAGGCCTTTGATGACGACACAGAAGGCTTAGATAGGGACTTAGATGGTCAAGGACCTCTTGTAGTCATGAGCCTTTGATGGCTAAGCACTTTGATGGTATTGGATCTCTTGCAATCATGAGCCTTTAATAGCTAGATCTATTGATGGCCAGGGAACTCTTGTGGTCATAAGCCTTTAATAGCTAGGTCCTTTGATGGCCAAGGACCTCTTGTGGTCATGAGCCTTTGATGTCTAGGGCTTTCTGCCTTAGGAGAATCCTAATCGTATTCATAATTGAACCGATAAATTCTTTTTATTCATTCATTGTTGGAAAATATGGCCGCAAATGTTAGAAATTCTATATTCTCACTATGATGTTGCCATCTGATCCGCAGAGCTTATATGTCCCGATCGGGATTACCTTGTGTATGACTAAGGGCCTTCCCAATTTGGTCCTTGGAGCCCGTTCATCGGATTCTTAGTATTTGTCATGATTTTTCGGAGCACTAGATGTCTTTTTTGAAACAATTTTCCTCTTACCATAGAGTTATAGTACTTGAATATTCCTTATTGAGAATCAGCCATTTGTATGGCCGCTTCATCTCTTAACTCATTGATTAAGTCCAGGGATTCCTTCTTTAACTCTTGATTTGAATTGAATGCGTATGCAATCCTTTCATGGAAAGGTACTTTAACCTCATTTAGGAGCATGGATTCACAACCATATGTTAGGGAGTATCGGGTATGCCCTATCGTACTTTTAGTAGAAGTTCTATATGCCCATAGAATGAGAGGTAGTTCCTTTACCAAATTACCTTTTGCTTTGTCCAACCGCTCCATAGAATGGTCTTTACTGTTTTATTGGTTGCTTCAACAACCCTATTTTCTTTGGGATGAGCTACAAAAAAATATCTTTTGATGATTCCATTGTTGTTATAGAATCAGGTTAATTCTTCGCTTTCAAATTGAATTTCATTGTCGGATATTATCTGGTATGGAATTCCCAATCTGTTAGCAATATTCTTGATTATGAATTTGAGAATTTTCCTGATGTGTTATTCAAAAGTGGGTTAACTTTTACCCACTTCGTGAAATAATCAATGGCTACCACTGCATATTTAGCCCTCCCTCTTAGATATAGGAAGTGGCCTATTAAATCAATTCCCCATACATCGAAGGGTCATAGACTTGAGATAAGAGTCAATTTACTTGACGGTAGGCATGTGATCTTAGAGAATTTTGACATTTTTCACAGCTTCTTACGTAATGAATGGCTTGCCTAGTCATTTGGGGCCAATGGAAGCCTTGTCTTATAACTTTCTTAGCTAACTTTATACCGTTGGAATGATCTCCATAGAATTCTTCATCGGCTATCCTTAGAAATCTTGCCTCTATTTCTGGATTAACACATCTTAAGTAAAGAAGCGAGTGTCGCATTCTATAAAGTATCTCATTTGCCATGAAAAATTTGGGGCCGACGTTTTATCCTCCTAGCCTCCTTTTTATCTGTTAGTAGCATTTCTTTTGTTAAATATTCAATTGTAGGCGTCATCCAATTATTTACATATTGATCACTAGTTTTCATATGAGAGGGTCTTTCTTAGAGAATCTCAGCTTCATCTTCTTTCTCCTTATTACGTGTTAAGGCTTAAGACCTGGTCAACACTAAAGCTTCACTTTTCAGATTAACAACTTTCTCCTCTACATTAAGATTCGCTTGGTAGCCTACTAGCACAATTCGAGATTCTAGTGCCTTTTGTCAGCTAGCTAACTCAGCCAAAGAATTAGCTTGAGAGTTCTTTCCTCCGGACACTTGTTGTATTGATAAATCTTCAAATTCAGTCAGCACCTTCAATATCTTCTTGACATAATGGATTAGTTTAGCATCCTTTGTCTGGTATTTCTGGTTTAGCTAATTCACGATTAATTGCAAATCATTGAAAACTTTGATTTTAGGAATTTTCAACTGAGGGCTAGAGTAAATCCGACCATAATGGATCCATATTCTACTATATTATTGGTAGTTGGAAACCCTAACTTAATTGCATATTGCAAATGATATCCATCAGAAGTTATAATCACATATTTGGCTTTAGCTCCTAGTTTATTTGAACCCCGTCTATGAATAGTTGCCACTTAGGTTTTAGGTCTTTTCCTTTCTCTGATTTCTCTTTATTGAACACGGTACCCTCGTTGACAAAATTAACTAGTGTTTATCCCTTAATTGATACCCAGGACAGGAATTCAATATCATATTGGCTAAGCTCAATTCCCTACTTAACTAACTGTCCTGAAGTTTTTGATTTACTTAAAACCTGCTTGAGTGGAAAATTAGTTAAGACTTTGATTGGATATGCTTGAAAATAAGCCTTTAACTTTCATGCGGTGAGCATTAAATAGTACGCCAACTTTTCTATAACTGGATATCAAGTTTCCATATCTTTGAGCCTCTTATCGGTATAATATATTGGAAGTTGAATTCTCTTCTTTTATTAGCACTGATCTAACTAAATTTCCATATAGAGATAAAGACTTTCCCATCAATAGGGATAGAGAAAATTTGCGGTTTTCCCAAATGATCTACCAGCTCTTTAAAAGCTTTTTGACAATCCTTACTCCATTTGAATTTTTTCTTCTTGTTGATCACATTAAAGAATAGGATGCAATTGTTGGTTGCCTTAGACATGAATCTATTCAATGCTACCACTCTTCCCATTAGGCTCATTATATATTTTTGCTTGTTTTAGGTACTACCATGTTTCTAATAGCTTCAATTTGGTCAGGGTTATCTTTGATTCATCTTGCACTAATGATATATCCCAAGAATTTTCCAGACTAAAGTCCAAAAGAACACTTTTTAGTTCAAGCTTTGTAACATCCTATATTTTGAGGTCTGAAACTAAGCGCTACTGATGTTGCGGTCATCTATAGTACTAATTTCCATTAACAAAATACGGTCATGTTTATGGTATCCAAAATATCAAGAGAACAAGAATACGAAATAAAAGCAAACTTTAATATTTCATTTTATAGTCATGATTTCATATTCAATACATAATCCCAAACGTTGCACAGGTTCAGATAAAATATAATTATTACAAAATACTCCAAGGACGACCTATGAAGATGCCCTCTTGGTTGATCAGAGTTACTAAATAGACAAATGTAACTACTGTCAATACATTCATACAACAACTGACATAACACAGTGCATAATAGTAATAGATAAACTCCTACACAGCTAGCTTTGCTTCCTACACGTCTCTAGAAGCTTTATTTGCCAAAACCTACTTACCCAGTAAAGCCCTTACTCCCGACCCACACAAATTAAATTTTAAGCACTTGAAACTTTAAGGAGAAAACATAAACTTCGAATCGGACAAAATGACCAGTGTGAGTAATTATATGTCATCTTGGTTTAAAGATTTTAAGTAAGAACACACCGCTAAGCGGAACGAGTTTTCTCTTCACCAATATCCCTTTTTAAAATATAACTTTTGCAAATCAATCTACAACCAAACTGGTTAAAGTAAACAATATAAGAAATATAAACAATAACGCGCAAGCATGCAACATGGGTAATCATGAATAATTTATCTGATTCAATTGACTGTCCATCCTAACATCGTAGTTTTCTTAGGCTGACTACAAACCTTTGGCTGACTCAAGCCTACCGGATATATCAAATTATCTAACCTACCATTAGAAGACAACTAGATCGTCTTTTTAAAATTTACTATACCTAGGTCAACTGATCCTAATAGTTTTGCGGGTTCACCAATGACCTATCTCTTCTATTTGTATTCCTTTCTGTGCATAGACCAACTTTTAGTCATTCTCATGACAAAGCCCTACGCACTGGAATTTTGGACACATATTAGCTAGGGGCTACAAGGTAAAGCATATGGCACGACCCTACACCAGTCCTATTTGGTTATCTAATATTCGTGTCAATTTATCCTATCACAATTGATCTAATGGTGATAAGAACACTAATTTTTTCTTTAGTAAAATTATAGGCTAATCGCCCTTTGTATTTCCTTGAAAACAAAACACTTTATAACAGATTTAACATTTGAAATCATACTTTTAAAGCAAGGAAAATATAGCCCTTTACTTTATCCAAAATAATTATGTTATTATACATGCTTATATAAAATCATATTGATGAAATTTGAAATCATTAGAGGTAATCGCCTCTCGAAACCACAGGCTAGAGGCCAAACAATGTATTGTCATTATATTAGTAAAACTCAACAAGATATAGTCGACGATTGTCTTCGCTCTTAAAAACATAAGCCATGAGACCAAGGTAACAAACTCTTTATATTGATAAAGCTCGGTGTCATCGCCATTTGGGTCATCGCTCCTCTTCAATAAAATATTGAAGTCCTTAACTTATAAAATATAAGGTCAAAAAAGCGATAATAAGGACATCGCAGTTCTTAGAGTGTCGACATCGTAGGATATAAAACATAGTTTGCATAGTTTAAGGTCTTAAAGCTTAATGTCGACATAGTTAAATATCGAAATCAAATGTCTTCAAGTAAAATAGGCAGCTTCATTAGAGTTGAAGTCAGTATATGCAGGACCATTGCCGTCTTCGAAAACCATTACAAGGAATAAGGTCGAAGTGATAAAACATGGTATCATATATTACCAAAGTTAATAATAGCGGCATAGGCCTATAAAGTCGAAGACATGTGGCATCATTAACACCGATATAAATTACTTTGAAACCATTGGGGTCAGCGACGTTATTGAAAATAGGCAACATAGTTAAAAGCGTGACATTAATTTATTAATGAAGCGGTCTAGTCGACTTCGATGTTTAGGATGTCAATCCAGATGCTTGGCTTCCTACTTTGACCAACCTAATGCATTCCTTAGCAAACAAAGTTGATACCCTATTCATTACTCTTGATTGACATCGATGACTATAGGGATGGCATGATGAAATGTGTTGTCATGAGCTTCGACATGGAAAAGTTGTAATTACTTTAAAAACTAATTTCTTATTAATAAAAGTAATTTGTTTTCACCGAACCTTTGTATTTGTCAAATACTTTTGCATCCAACCTTCTTTACCAAAATCTTTTCTAGGAAATTGTTAAGGAGCAGATTTATCATTTTCAAGTACTTAGTAAACCTTGTATTTCATATTAATATTTAAATATACTAGTTAAGCCTTTCTAGCTAAAATAATTCGTATTAAATCATAAATACTTGAGGAAAATCTCCAAAAAGCATGATAAACCCAATTTATTATCTTCTTTAACATATAATAATTTCGAGACCAAAAACCTATATTGATTATTTTTAATAATTAAAACCTGAATTAAACCAAATCCGAACCTTTAGAAATTCATCAAGTATTCTCATCAAATCAAAAAAATTATAAAATTATAAATCCACTCCCCAAGTAATGTTCCTAACATCATATCAAAATATTAATTCATTTAGGTGTCTTATGATAGGTTTTCTAACTCAAACTTGTCAAATAATTTCATAAATAAATTAAATAGACCGACCAATAAACATATATCATTCAAACTATCTTAGTAGGGAATAATATAAGCAAAAGATTCGTGTTTGAACTTAAAACCGAAAATAACATTCAAAACTTGAGACACCTAATTATTATTCATCTTGAATGGATTAAGAAGGTTCAGATTTGTAATTTGATTTGATTCCCCTAGCTTTGATCCCTTTTTTTAGCTCATCTTCCCTTTGAAACCCTTGTTAATGGTTGACCTTGGTCAATTTTCATTTTCTTTGAATGAAGTGATAATGAGATAAGAGGATGAAAGGGTGAGTACTAGAAAATAAACTCCTTTTCCTATTTTTCCCCTTGCATGCATTCGTCTTTCTTATTATCATTTTATTTAATCCTATTAAGTCATTAGTTGAGGCTCGACCATTTTAATTGTCCAATCTCAAACTTTTTACCATTTTAGATTATTTTATAATTAAATGACCTAATTAATCAAAATTAGGGTTGTTACAGACTCCCATCCTTAAAGAATTTCATCCTTAAAATTAGATAAGGTACATACATCGAATATTAAAGCATTGATGTAAAACATACCATCAAACAAGTTAAGATAAGTGTTTCTAATCCTGCTTTCCATTTCTCAAGTATAGTCTCTTTCATCGTCACCCCATTGGACATTTACTAATCTGACTGTCTTGTTCCTTGACTTCTTCTCACCCCTAACCACAATATGAACTGGTTGCCTAACAATGTTCATGTTCAGCTTCACTATGGAATCTTCAATGCGGTCGGTGTAATGTAGTTTTTGGATCTCAAACACACTTCCTTAGATGAGAAATATACAAAACACTATGGACTCCTACTAAACTTCTCGGTAACTCTATCATGTAAGCGAGTCTCCCGATCCTTTCTATAATTGGTAATGGTCCAACAAAAAGTAGGTGCCAATTTCCCTGACTTTCCAAGTCTATCTACCCCTTTCATTGGTGGTACTTTGACAAAATCATGTCTCCAACTGAGAACTCTAAGTCTTTCTGCCTTTTATTTGCATAACACTTAATCTAAACCGAACTTCCTTTATTCTAGCTTGAATTAACTCAATCTTTTCAGTGGCTTCTCTTATAGTATCCAGAACAAGAACTAATCTATCTTCGGTCTCTAACCAATATGTGGGTGATTTACACGGCTCACTATAGGAATGCTTCAAAAGGTTTTATCTCTATACTAGTCTGGTTATTATTGTTATACAAAAACTTGACTAAATGTATATGGTCTTCCCATGAGCCTCTAAAATCTAGCCTACAAGCTCTTAACAAATCCTCTAAGACTTTGTTGACTCTGTCAATCTGCTTATCGGTCTGCGATGGTAAGCGATACTCATCTTGAGCTTCGTACCTAAAGTTCTTGCAGACTCTTTCAAAATTCACTAGTAAATAAAAAGTCTCTATCACTGACTATACTATAGGAACTCGATGTAGTCTAACAATATTTTTCATGACTAACTTAGCTAAAGCAGGGGCATTATTGTCGACTTAATGAGTGTAAAGTGTTCGCACTTAGTTAATATGTCCACTACAACCCACATACTTTCATTTCCTCTATTTGACCTTGGCAACCCATCAATAAAATACATGGATATCAAATCCCATTTCCAAACTGGTATATATGAAGGTAGAAGCAATTCAATAGGCTTATGATGTTCGACATTTACTTGTTGGCAATTCAGACATTGTTTTACCCATAAGCCTACATCTCTTTTCATGCCCTTCTAGAAGAAACTTCTATTCATATCCTGATGCATCTTAGTTCCTCTATGATGAATAGTAACCTTCGACCGATGATACTCCCTAATAACTTCTTTCCTTAGGTGACCGACATCTGGAACACATAATCCTCCCTTCTTTCTCAACCATCCATTTTTGTCAAGATAAAAATCCTTCAAATTATAAATATCAGTTCCACCTTACAATATTCTAAATCTTTCAGCTAGTAATAGATCATCTCTTTGCTTGGAAGCAATTATGGCGATCAATACTGGTCGAATTTCTAAACAAGATAACATTGCGGTACTCTGACTAGAACTAGCTCTTAACTGCACATTATAAGTAGTAAATGTGTCCAAGTCTTTCCATTCGGATAATATAGCTAACACCACATTCTGAGGTTTTCTGTTAAACACATCTGCAACTTTGTTTCCTTTCCTCGGTGTGTACTCGATTCCAAAATCATAAGCAGCTAAAAACTTTAACTATCTCCGCTGTCTCATATTCAACTCCTTCTGAGAGAATAATTACCGTAGCACTTATAATCCACATACAAATCAAATCGTTCTCCCAAAAGGTAATATTTCCGCACCTTCGAAGCAAATATTACGGCAGCAAACTCTAAATCATGAGTCGAATATCTAACTTCGCGCGGTCTGAGCTGTCACGAAGCATGGGCAGTTATATTAACCATCTATACTAACTCCACTCCTAGTCTTATTCCTTGCACATTACTACACACCACCAAATCTTGATTTCCATCCGAAACAACTAACATGGTCGTAGTGGTCAATAAATGTTTCAGCTTTTGGAATGCCTCCTCACATTTACCTATTCAAACATACTTTACGTCCTTCCTCGTTGGTTGAGTCATCAGTGCTGCCATACGATAGAAATCCTTGATAAATCTCCGGTAGTAGTCGGCTAATCCAAGAAAACTCTTTACCTCAATAACCGTCTTGGGTATCTTCCAGCTATTTATAGATTCTACTTTAGTTGGATTTACTGATAACCCTTCTTCTGAAACTACATGATCAAGAAACTTCACCTCCTTCCAAAAATGACACTTTGAAAACGTCGCTTTTAACTGATGCTGCCTCATCTTGTCAAGCTTTATTTTAAGATAAATCTCATTATCTCTCTCATTCTTAGAATATATCAGAATTTCGTCTATGAATACCAAAACAAAACTATCCAAGAACACTTGAAAATTTTGGTTCGTTAAGTCTACAAAGAAAGTAGATGCGTTATTCAATCTGAATGGCATCAGTAACCACTCATATGAAACATTCTTGTTCTAAATGCCATTAATGGAAGATTTTCTTTCACCACCCTTAGTTGATGGAACCCTATTGTCAAATCCAACTAGGAAAATACATTAGCTCCACTCAACTGATCAAATAAATCATCGATCTTGGCAAAGGATATCGATTTTTTATCGTCTTTTCATTCAACTTTCGATAATCGAGGCACGATCTTAACAACCCATCAGGTTTCTTCATAAACACCGTGGTTGATCCTCAAGGCGATGTAACGACCCATAAATTTGTCGCCTCGATAAATTAAATTTATTTTTAAAATTTATGCAAATACAATATTGAAAATATAGATAATATTGTTTCAAGTGATAATAAGTAATAGCAATTTTATTTTGAATAAATATTCACAAAAAATATTTTCCTCGAGATCTAAATTGATAAAATGGCTAAAAACTATTTTATTAATAAACTGCTCTATAATTGTAAAATGTCGCGCACAGAGCTAGATACATACACTTCTTTTTGTAATTAAACAAGAATCATGAATTAAAATCAATTGATTTGTTTTTGAAAATGAAATGTGTTTTTGACATTGTCAGTAGAGCCCTTAATTATGATAATTGATTTATTAAATTAAATTGAGATTTAATGATTAAATAGTTATTCTAATTATCCAAATAATTATTTGATGATAATTCATTTTGAATAGTTATAAAGAGATAATAAATCATTTATAATAGTTTTATAAAGATATATATTTGATTTGAAAATATAAGAAAATCGATAATGCTTTATCGGTATAAATGCGATTTTTGTAATAATTGTTAATATGAATTTATATGGTTTTATAATTGATCATTTTAATTCATCTTAAATGATAAGAAAATGTTTTTCAAGTTTTGTCTACAAATATATGTACGTTAAAGCATTAGTAAAAAAGTGACCGAGAATCGGTTCTTCGATTGGCAACGGTTTATCGAACAAAAGTTGTTCGGATTCAATTCAACATTGTTTACATGTCATGTACACATATGTAACATACAAATGCATCACTAACATGCACATGAACATATGTATACATACATATATACTTATAGACTTAAAAATAAATATCTAATATAAAATATTAAGATATTTTAAGCAACCTTCATCCTTAAGCTTACATAAGTCAACATGTGCACACATAAAATGAATGAAGTGATGGAGCACATGGAAGAGGGCTAACTAGCATGTATTATGATGTGATGGGAGAGGAGTGGACTAAGGGTAGTTTGGTCCATGCATATTTAAGTATGTTTTCATGAATTTTTCCTATAAATACTGACTCGTATCCTCCTTCATTCTTCACAAATTCATTTAGTCTTCTTCTTCACCATTCTTGACCTTCTTAATGCTCTCTAATGGCTTCTCCTCTTTAAGAGAGGTAGGAGGGTTAAAAATACTGGAGTGCTTAAGGATCAATCTGCTAATTACTGTCACCTCTACTTAATCTACTTCTTCCTCTTCTCTTCATAATGGTGCTTGGCCATGAGCATTGGAAGGTGATTGGGGGTGATTGCATAAGCATGAGGTGATGATGAGGGCATGGCCAAAACCAAAGCAAGTGAAGGTGAAGACGGCCGAGCACTTAAAAGAGAAGTGGAGTTGTTTAGTGAAGCGTTGATTTGTTGAATGTTGGCAGGAACTTTGGTGTGATTATGGTGAGTACTCATTGTCTTTCTAATAATAGATAATCTTTATAACTATTTTTAAGTATGATGATATGACAATTTAATCTCTTAATGATTTGTATGATTGGTTGATAACTTGAATGATTATGTGGTTGATTATGTGAATGAGATATGGTTGATAATTTGGTTGTGATAAATTATAAGAAATCATAATAAAATGGTTAATTAATAGAAATGAATGCATATAATATGTATATGGAGTTTATTTAGCCTCTTAATGGTTTGAAAATATAAAAAGGTTGAAAATGAATATTAATATATTATGAAATGATTTAAAAGTGAAAAAGAGATTTAATATGGAAAAATATTGGTTTAAATGTTTGAAAATGATTTATAAATATTTTATAAACATAAGAAAATGTTTTGGTAAAATTTGAAAGGTAAATGAAAATTTAGCCAAAAACAGACGTATCGCGTAACGGTAGTTCGTGATTTCGTGTCATAGAAGTTAAACAAGTATATAAAATGAAATTTAGCTCGAAATTCTTTGAGATAATAATTTTCTGAACTATTATATACATAGTTTCAAACAAAGAAAGAAAATCAAGATTCCGATAAGTAGATTTTGAAATATGAGTAAAACAAGTTTTTGGAAAAATCGCGGTTTATGCACATATAACAGGATTTCTTTGTAAATGATGTTTAAATTGTTTAAAAATGTGAAATAAATCTTATAAATTATTTAATATGTTTTAAGATTTATTTGATTAATAAAAATGAATTTTCAAATAATAAAAGGTCGTTTTGATCAATATAGCTTAAAAGACACTTTTCGTAGCACTTTTCTGCAGCACTTTTCTATAACTTTTGAAATATGGTTTAAACGCAACCATTCTTTTCCTTATCTTTTGAAAATGATTTGATTAATAAACTATTTTAAAGTTAATTTAAAGCATTTATTGAATAATTAAAGGCTTAATGATTTAGAGTCCATCAAATAACTTGACCGCCATATGGATGTTAAAGAGATAGTGTCTAGGCTTGAGTTTGGAAAACCAGTTTCCTGCTCTCCCTGGCTATCCAGATTGGCCCGACTGATGGGATAGTAAATTTGGTTTACTAGGGTCAAATTTTTTCCCAAAGTTTAAAGATATAATTTTTCCAAATTTTAATAACTTGGTTTGCATATAAATGATATAGTAATGTTTTCCTAAATAAAAGGTGATTCTATTTGGAATTATTTAAGATTAAAAGGGTTTTAAAATTAACTAAATGATTTGATAAATGAGGCTTAATGATCCCATATACTCTGAAAAAGAGAAAGAAATAATTTAATGAATATATCTCTAAGAGGTATCTATGAAAGAATAAAAAGATGAATTAAATTAATTGATGATTGATAATCACGTATGAACTTAACACCTTTTTAATCGATGATTGGTTTGGAGGAACCAGGATCGAATTTGGGTAACACCTATCTACAAACCACTCCGAACCAATGTATACATTCGGAACTGAAGACATGCTAATGATGATGATGCTTGAAGACGAGGATCTTCATGATGGAGGTTCCTTGCCACTAGTCCCTCGAGGTGAAATTTATCATATCATATATTTATGGTGGCAGTAGTGCTCTGTTATGAAAATCTATCTCTATAAGGACTAATCGCTACTAATTCTAAGGATAATTTCCGATAAGACGTGGTAGGAGGAGTGCCTTCGATTTTGTTCAGTCGTAGAATGAACTTGTATGGACGGATGTTTGACATTGCATTTCTAAAATCAAAATGTTGACTTTTACAAACATGCAACTATTTGGTGGCAAAGAAGGCAACTTCTATTAGCTTAACACCCTTCTCTGAGACACATAAGCTTAGAGGTTGTATGTTCGTGAAAGTTAATAGTGATCGAAGGAATGAAAATGTGGCATTCAAAGTGGAAGTCGTGTGTTCAAAGCGTGGCTTTGCGAAAGGTAAAGCATGGCTTTATGGAGCGTTGCATCATGAGCCTTACACCTCCATGAATGGTATGGGATACTATGTGGTCTGAAGGACATATTTTGAGCTGTTGGCTATGAGAAATTAAAGGTATCTTTTGCCTTAAGATGATGAAATGGAAAGCTATGGAGGCTGATGGAGATCGTGTAAAGCCATTGAGTAATACGTTGTTCCATGGTAGTGTAGCAGTATAGTTCGGAGGCTGATGGAGATCGTGTAAAGCCACTGGAGTGAACTAGGACTGTTATAGGTGAATTTTTTGAGTCTAATGGTCACTAGTTCCCTATCATATTGGAAATCAAATTTCAATACATTGCCTTTACGGCTTTGATTGTAGAACCTACTTTTAAAATTTAGCTAGTAAGTTGTCAAATTTAATTAATTTAACAATTTCGGCTATTTTCATATATTATTTGAAAAGTGTTTTCAAAGGAATGTCATTAGAAGTAATCTCAAATTATTTTGGTATAAAAGTGATTTGGTTATCATAAGGCATAAACTCATTTGTATTTATGTGTAGGCTTGGTCTTATGAGATATCCTTCTTTTCAATGGTTTTAAACTGGCATCAATTTATAAATCCAGCATTTCACGTTGTTTTATCAAGCCTGATCTTGGTATTTTAAATACTCAGTTCAGATTCAAGTAGTTTCAAGTTTAATTGAAGATGCTTGGAGTTTCCAAAGGAGAGCTGGAGATTTTCATCTATGTATGGACGTATTCTATTATCCGCTGCATATGCTGCATTTGTTTTGTTTGGTTGTCAGCATTTGCAAGGACAGTGGTTTATAACTATCCAGGCTGAATCAAGGTTTGACTCTGATATTGTATTCAAAGTTATCCGCTGTAAATATTTTTTATTGAAATGATACAGGTTATTCCTTTCGTGTGAGATTCTATTATATCTTTATTTTCTTTTTCCCTTAACAATTAGGCTTTCCGACATTTGGATTTGCGGCACGGTGATGTATTAGTGCTTACTTTTTAGGGTCGAAATTCCCAATCCTTACATTTTGTATCACATCTTAGGTTGAGCGAACTCCTAGGATTTGTTGGGGTAAATCTCATTATAGATATGGTTCGTAATACCCTAGAATGAGCGACTCGTTAGAGATACGGTTAGTAACACTATAGAATGAGTTTTGAGAGTATTATATATATATGAGCACGTATTTGTTATTTGATATAAAAATGTTTTGTGTTAATTTATCTCTGAGTGGTTTATAGATCTGGTCGGTACTTGGGATGCCACGATATCGATAAAGGTTTTTAAACCCTTAAACAAGGCAAATCAACACACCGTTTCAAAAGGAGTATATTATATATATATATATATATATATATATGTAAATATTTATGTGATATGGAAAATTTATAAGATGTTATCATTTTGGAAAGTTCCAAGAATAAGGTCTTGATCTGGTTGGTGATGGTGGGAATAATTTTCTAAGTATCAATCATATGTTGGCTTGGACGAACGGTATCGAACACTTGGCGAATTATTCTCCTTGTCATTATATGATCAAGGAAAATTAAAAATTCGAACAAGTTTAATAAAGTTATTTGGAAAAAAGGTTTTAGGTCAAGAAATAAATGGTATAAACCTTCTAATTACATCTGATATATCACTTTGGTCAGGATGTCTTATTTTTTAGGGAAAGATTTTTGGATTACTCCAAAGCAAGCACGTACAACATGTGCAATAAAAGAAGCAGAAGAGAAATTAAAACTAAGATCTTTTGCCAGCATCTTTTGTTACAAATGTGATAAAGGACATTATGTAGTTCTATGTATGGATAAGAAATAAAAGGGATAAAAGGACAGTGGAGAAATTAAAGAAAGAAAAATCATTCAGGGTTGATGTATTCTGTTACAAGTTCAAAAGGAAAGGACATTTTCTAGTGGGTGCCCTAAAATAGAGAAGAAACCCATAATTCGGTCAAGAACGGTAAAGGGTTGTTACCGTTGCAAGGGCTAGGACATATGGCCAAAGAATGTCCCCGGACATGCATTTGGTGCTACCAGGGTATACACTTGATGAAAGACGGTCCAAAAGTGAAGGCATCTGGTTTAAGGCCTTAAAGATAAAGTACATCTACCTTAAAAAGGGGTCCAAGAATATATATATAGTAGTTCAAGTATCTATATATAATATTGTGATGTATGATAAGCTGTATTCCCTAGGGAGTTCTTCCGAAAAGTTTGTAATACAACTAGGAATGGATGTATAAATATGATGTTATTTGATAAATTTCTCTTTGGATTATCCTCTCAGAGCACTTCTTCTATCTTATATTCAATCAAATTTAATAAGATATTTTTAAATAAAAAGATTATATAATATAAAGAAGTGTCTTTATAAAAAAGTGTTTAAGTTAATAAATTATTTAAGAATAAATTTTGTGAAAGTATATTTTGTAAAATAAAGTGTAATTAGCAAAAATAAAATGATGTTTGAGAAAGATGGGTATTCTAATGTTTTGAAAAAGTATAAAAGTGTAAGTTATGTAATATAAAATAAGTTTGGAATTAAATTTATAAGAAGATTTATTAACAAAGAAATTTCAAAGAAATTTTGAAATAAGAATTATAACAGTGTTATTCCAAATAAAGGATAATCAAGTTCCTTTGGAAAAAAGATTGAAACATTTTTTGTGAATAAATATTCGAAAGAAATAGAGGGCTTATAAAAATATTTAAATGAAAGATAATAGTGTTATGAGATGTTTTCATAAAGATTTGAAAAGCTAAATATAGTACTGATGTTATACATAGAACAATTCATCACATGATTTTGATCTAAGATTCGAGTACGGAACTTTGAGTTGTTTACACTAGCTCGGAAAAGGACTTTTCACTCAATTTTTTATTAGAAAAATTGATAAGGGTTTGTGATTGGGTACTTGAGTTTTTTATCATAGTTGATGGCTATGTAAGGGAAACGAAGTTTTCTCATCAAGAAGCCTAATCAGAGTCCCACTAGAGGATTGGAGGATCAATACTAGTTTGGAAGTAAGTTGTTGATTCGAATAGTGCATTGAATCAATATTATATATGGATGATCCGTGAACATCATATGCATGTAAGTTTAAAAATAAATATATTTTGGATAAATAACTTTGGATTTTGTTTTGGTGTAATTTCGAGGATAAAATTCTTTAAGTCTGCAACAATACATAAATTTGTCACTTTGATAGATTAAATGTATTTTTAAAATTTTTGTAAATAAAATATTGATAATACGGATAATATTGTTTTAAGTGATAATAAGTTATAGTAATCTTATTTGGAATTAGTATTTACGAAAACATTTTCCTTAAAATCTTAATCGATAAAATGGCTGAAAACTGTTTTATTAGTAAACGGCTCTATAATCGTAAAACGACGCGCATGAGCTGGATACATACACTTATTTTTGTAATTAAACAAGAATATGGAAAAAAAATTAATTGATTTGTTTTTGAAAATAAAATGTGTTTTTGACATAATTAGTAGTGCCCTTGATTATGATAATTGATTTATTAAATTAAATTGAGATTTAGTGATTAAATAATTACTTTAATTGTCCAAATAATTATTTTAAATGATGATAATTCATTTTGAATAGTTATAAAGAGATAATAAATCATTTATAATAGTTTTATAAATATATATATTTTATTTGAAAATATAAGAAAATCGATATCGCTTTATTAGTATAATAGCGATCTTTGTAACTAATTGTTAATATGAATTTATATAGTTTTATAATTTAAATATGATCATTTTAATTCATGTAAAATGATAAGAAAATGTTTTTCAATTGTTTACAAATATATGTACATTAAAGCGTTAGTAAAAATGTGCCTGGGAATTAGTTCTCCGATTGGCAACGGTTTACCGATCAAAGGTTGTTCGGAATCAATGCAACGTTGTTTATATGTCATGTACACATATGTAACATACAAATGCATCCACTAACATGCACATGAACATATGTATACATACGTATATACTTAGACACTTAAAAATAAAAAATAATATAAAATATTAAGATATTTTAAGTAAGCTTTCTCCTTAAGCTTACATAAATCAACATACGCATACATGAAGTGAATGAAGTGATGGAGCATATGGAGGGGGTAATTAACATGTATTATGATGTGATGGAAGGGGGGGGGGGGGGGGGTGGGGCTAACGGTAGTTTGATCCATGCACATTTAGATATGTTTTCACAAATTTTTCCTATAAATTCCCACCATATCCTCCTTCATTCCTCACAAATTCATTATTCTTCTTCTTCTTCACATTCTTGAGCTTCTTAATGCTCTCTAATGGCTTCTCCTCTGTAAGAGAGGTAGAAGGATTAAAAATAGTGGAGTTTTTAAGCACCATTCCGTTAACTACTGTTTAGCCTCTTCTTAATCCACTTCTTCCTCGTCTCTTCTTCAATGGCGCTTGGCCGTGAGCATTAGAAGATGATTGAAGGTGATCGCATAAGCATGAGGTGATGGATAAGTATGATTGGTTGAATGTTGGAAGGAAGTTTGGTTTGATTATGGTTAGTACTCATAGTTTATTTAATATTAGATAATCTCTATAACTGTTTTTAAGTATGATAGTATGACCATTTAATCTCTTAATGATTTGTATGAATGGTTGATAACTTGAATGATTATGTGGTTGATTGTATGGATGATGATATGATTGATAACTTTTTTTAAGCAAAGCTAGAGAGGTTGACTGGGCCTTTACCAGATTTTATTACAAGAAACAACAAAATAAAATTGAATCAAAACAAGCTTTGACTCAAGAAAGAAAAATAAAAATACAACATAGAGAAGCCAAAAAACAGAACAAACATAAAATTAAAGAGGAATCAAGCCTAATCAAGGGAATATCCTGTAGATATCTTGGTTGATCTCTTCGATTGCATATGTGTTCTAGTTTTTATCTCATTTCAAAGGCAAACCAGAGACTTTCTTTTGTCTTCAAATATGATAGCATTCCTTTCCTTCCATATGACATCTATATAAATCTTGGTGCTCACAGATATCATTCTCGACCTATTAGTCTTCCATCTTGTTGCTTTGTACATTATGTTCCATTCAATTTCATAAAAAATATTAGGAAGTTGTCTACCTGCTTTGCTCATGAGTCTCATCCAGAGAGGGTAAATTGTTGGGCATTCAAAATATAAATGGGCAATGATCCCTTTATCCATAAGACATAATTCACAAACTCTACTACAAGGAAACCAAACCCATAAAAGACATATTTAGTCAACATTGCATAGTTGATCACCTTCCACATCCTTAAGTTTTCTCGAGGGGACCAATCATATCTCCAAATAATGCCAGACCATTTAAAGGTAGGCAAAAGGGAACCGCAAGTGAGGTGTAGATACACCAGATCAATGGAGTGAGGCTTGCCATTCTAAATTGTTTGTAGGGGCCAGTTCATTGTAGTATTTGCTCTGGATGCTGCCCCACACAATCTTGATTGCTTGATTGCTATTATAAGGTAGATGAACAGAACCATCCATTACATATTCGTTTTCCTTAGCATGGGAAGGGATACCAGATTGTTCAATTTTCCGACGAGTTAACACTTTAGAAACGATAATCCTCTTTCCCACCCATGGCTCGTGCCAAAAACTAATTGTGTTGCTGCCAGTAAAGTGGTATTGTATTAGAGGAGAAAATAACATTTAGAATTCTCAAAGTTTTCTCCAAGACCAACTACATAATTTAGGTATATCCATGTTCCAAAAGTCCCTCCTCCCAATGCTGTTGTGCCAAACCCAATGAACCCATATATTGTCTTTTTTACCCAACAAGTCCTTAAAGAGTTTGCTAAAGATTGTTATGTTCCATAATTTAATGTTAATGATACCTAATCCTCCCTTGATCAGCGGAGCTTCAAACTTGGAAAACTAACAAGGTAGTAGCTTCCTTGTGTGGATAGTACCCGTCCAAAAAAATCCCAGCATGGCAGAACTAACCAAACTCAATAGTTTACGAGGGAGAATCATAGCGCGAGCCCAATACACCATCATAGAGAAGTTGGCAGACTTGATCAGAACTAATCTACCACTTTGAGAGAGTTAACGACTGGTCCAATAGTTTAAGGTATTAGTGAATTTTTTATAAAGGGGCAGGAAGTTAGCAGGAGTGATTCTTTTAGTAATAAGAGGGAGACCCAAGTATTTCATGTCACCATCCATACTCTTGAAACCAGTGGCATGAAACAATTAAGTCGCAAGAATGTAAGAAGTACTAGACAACAGCATGTTAGATTTATGTGGGTTGAGTTTTAGACCAGTCATTTTGTAAAAGATTTCAAAGATTTCAACAGTGCAACTCAAGGAGTGTGGTCAGGTTTAGTGAACAAAAGAACATCACCAAAAACCATAATAGAGGAAATTTGCAATTGTCTACATTCGGGGTGGAATTTAATTTGCTTATTAGATAATCTCAACATTATCAAGTTGGAGAAAACTTCTATCATCATGATGAATAGGTAAGAAGATAATGGGTAACCCTATCGTATACCTTGTTTGCTTTTAAAAAACCCACAGGTCTTCCATTAAGAATAACTGAGAACGAAGGGTTAGAAATGAAAGTGTATACCCAAGCAACATAAACCTTTGGTAACCCCTTTTTTTCCATGATTCTGACAATAGAAGACCACTAAACGCTATCAAAGCTTTAGAGATGTCAGGCTTGAGAACAGCAGTCGGGGTGGAATTAGATCGACCATAACCTTGTAATAATTCTTGAGCAAGCAAAATATTATCCAATATACTTCTGCCTGGCAAAAAAGCTACTTTGTTAGCAGTGATAAGCTTTCGAAAAAAATACAAGTCTAGGTGCAAGAATTTTTGAATGAATTTGTAAACAATGTTGCAGCAGGAAATTAATCTATACGATGAAACAGGAGATAGAGAGATGATCTTAGGGATTAGTGCTATGTTGGTGTAATTTACCTCACCAAGGAGCTTGCATTTATCAAAAAAGTTATGAACTACTTTGCAGAATTCAGTCCCTAGAACATTCCAAGTGGAAATTAAAAAAGAAACATTAAGCCCATCAGGACCACAATAGAATGACGGTTCATAGAGAATAAAGTGGATTTTATTTCTTCATCGGTCACTTTGCAAGTGAGGGCAGAGGCTTCAAATTGATTTATAGATGGAAGATATATAGTAGAGATAAGATCCAAATTAGGAGTGAAGTCAATGGAGTAATCAAAAATATTAGAAAAGTGCTCTATAAAGTCCTTGTCAACACAATCAGGAGAAGTATGAAGATTAACTTCATCATTAGATATACTATGAATATAGTGCTTAGCTTGTTTGACTCCGATTGCTGCATGGAAAAAGGCAGTGTTTCTATCACCTTCATTATTCCACTTTTCATGCAGTTGTTGTCTTTTCATGCTTGTTTCAATTTCCAGAGCTCTGTTTAAATCATGGTATAACTTACTCTCAATTTGAACTGCTTCTTCATTATATAGATGATCCATAATGTTGTTTTGGGCCTTTTTGAGTTGATCCTAAAGGTTAGTTGACAGAAGACTTCCAGAACCAAATGTGTTTAAAGACCAATATCTTAATACTGTTTTAATTTCTTTGAGTTTCTTGCAAAATTGGTACATTGGATTACCATAATGCATATTAGAACAAGCTTGCAAACAATATTATGAAAATGAGGGTGTTCGATCCACGCATTTTAAAACTTAAAGCTTCTCTTTTCTTTAACAGTGGGGGGCCCTATGATGAGAATTAAGGGGGGATGGTCAGATAAAATTGGTTGGGGAAGAAAGACAGAAAGGCAAGACCGTTGAGATAGGGAAGAATGGTTACAAAATGCATGATCAATGATAGAAAAAGTACGAACACCACTCATACTACGATTGTCGAGAATCTTGCTCCAGCTCTAGAAATAGGAAGGAGATCAAAGTATGTGATGGCAATTTTTAAAGGAGCAATGTCCTTGGGAAGAATTAGAAGACCACCTTGTTTATCATCAAGGTATAAATAATAGTTCAAATCTCCCAACACCATACATGGATGGGAAGATTGTCTTAGAGGTGGTAAAGTGGCGAGGAAGTTGCTTCTAGATACAACAGATTTGTCAACATATACAATGGTTAGATAAAAGGATAAAGGAGGTTGTATAGAGAGGACATGGAAATGTATGTGTTGTCTGGAGGATAGGACTAGGGTTATAGTTATCATAGAGGGATCATAAAGAACTAATATTCTACCATAGAGGGCGGCTTCTAAATTGTGAAGCACAGACCAATTTGGATTGATGTAATTAGTAGCCTTGGCTGATAGAGAATGATTAAGTTTGGTTTCCAACTGTGCAAGAAGACACAATTCATGGTGACATGTTATATTTTTGGCTTGATCAAGCTTTAAACTATTATGTGCTCCACGTATATCCCATGATACTAATTTTTTATTCATTGATAAAACTATTGAGAGGGTGGTTGAAAGCTTTCCTGCTCTTGGAAGAAAGAGATTGAGTGATTCTTCTTGAACTCGAGGGAGTTGGAGCAGAAGGTTGGGAAAAGGAGGATGATTTGGTTTTGTTGATGTTATTTGGTATATTTGAAGTGATTAAATTGGGTTCATGATCATGAATTTGCATTACATATTGTTTTGGGGATACCTACCCAGGGATATTGATGGTGAATGCATAATGAAGGGGTATAACAGTGTTATCAGTGGATGATGACATTGTCCTAAGGTTATCATTTTCTTTTCCTTGCAAGGAAATAATCATGTGAGTGATTTGTGTTTCTAGTTCAAAGCATCATTCATTCTCGACTTCAGATGACAGCAACTCAAGGGGAAAGGCAGTGGAGCTTAACAGATGTGGTATCTTCATAGATGTGCACATAACCTCATCTGGTTCACCAGTACTATGCTTATGCATGTGCACATCAGGGACTGATGGTGCATTGTAATTCTTACTGTGTCCACTGCTTTTGTTATAACCAGCAGTAGCGTTTTCACCAATTAAAGCACAACTGTCTTCTTCAATTGTCAATACATCGATTACATATTTTCCAGTGATATTATCACAATCATCACAATCAACTTCATTTGCCAACACACTGAATTTGTTAGTTGCCAAGTATCTACCTTCAGATAACAGCTTATCATAAGATAAAACTGTCGTTTTACTTTTTTTTATTGTTTGGTCTTCCAACATTACACTTGGTAACACATTTTCCTTCACAAACTCAATTTTACCATTGTACTTCTCCAGTATTTTGTCATTCTTTTCACTACCCTTATTATAATTGACTCTCTGTAAGACTTGCTTTCTACTTCGAGTCTTACTGACAGTGACAGAATCATTTACCTAGGTATTCAAACATCCCATTACAACATCCTCATACATATAATTCTCCACAACTTCCTTGTTTTCTTTCAAGCAGGACACCAACGTATGACCGAATTCCTTACATGTTGTACATATTTCTGGCTTCCATAAGAAGCTCACTTGAACTTGATGCTCACTACCATCTAACAGTTTGATAGGGAAATAGTCAGGAAGTTTATGCTTAGGGCTTACCTCCACTATACATTTAGCATAAGCGATTTTATTTAATCTCTCAGTCGATTCGTCAATATAAAGAAGTTTACCAATCCTCGAAGCTAACCAGTTTATTCCAATGTGAGACCATGTATATAGTGGAATATTACTTAATTTGATCCAGACGAGAAGAGATCTGATTCAACCATAGTTATTACCAACATTTGCATCCCATGGCTTAATGACAAATAATTTGTTTCGCATAATGATAGGATCATACTCGATGATTTTCTTACGATCTTCATCATTGGACTGCTTGAACAAGAAGAGGAAGCTACCAGATTTAACTAAAATCGAGCTTTTAACTTTCCATCTCTTTTTCAGGT
Organism: Allium cepa; assembly: GCA_030765085.1. Taxonomy (NCBI): domain Eukaryota; kingdom Viridiplantae; phylum Streptophyta; class Magnoliopsida; order Asparagales; family Amaryllidaceae; genus Allium; species Allium cepa. The sequence continues at coordinate 519,278,882 of CM060929.1, read as the reverse complement.
GAAAAATGACTGTCAAATAGAACAATGGTTTGTCCAAAAAACCCCACAAGATACGCCTTGCAAATGATATTTCCTGCTTGGATGACTTCAATGGAAGGAATCATAGCTGCTCCATCAAAGACAAGAGGTAAATCACAAGGGGCAAAATGACCAACATTACGAGGTTTAGATTTGAGAAGTCCGTTCCATGCTAGAGCAGAAGGAGCAGATGAAAAAAGAGGAGGAGAAGAAAACGAAGGTGCAGAGTCAACTAGGGAAGGAGGAGGAACAGAGGGAGCATCACAAGGAGGGAAAGAAGAAAGGTGAGATGGCGCAGTGGGCGGAGGGTCAGGAGAGGGAAGTACGATGGGACACGAGGAGGTACAAAGGGGAGTGGGGGAGGTGTATGGGAAGGAAGGGATAATAACGGTAGGAGGAGAATAATTCAAAGGATGAGGGATGATCCCCATAAAAAAGAAAAAAGAAGCTTCAATGAGTTTTGATATGGTTGATAACTTGGTTGTGATAAATTATGAGAAATCATAATAAAATGGTTAATTAATAGAAATAAATGCATATAATATGTGTATGTAGTTTATTTAGTCTCTTAACGGTTTTGAGAAAATGAAAAGGTTGAAATGAATATCACAATAATATAATACTATGAAATGATTTAAAAGTGAAAAAGACATTTAATATGGTAAAATATTTGTTCAAATGTTTGAAAATGATTTATAAATGTTTTACAAACCTATGAAAGTGTTTTGGTAAAGTTTGAAAGGTAAATGAAAATTTAGTCCAAAACAGGCGCTTCGTGTAACGGTAGTTCGCGATTTCGCGCCATAAAAGTCAAACAAGTGTATAGAATGGAATAAGCTCGAAATTATTTAAAATAAAAATTTCCAAAAATGTTATATCCGTAGTATTTCAATAATAGAGAGAGGATGAATAGAGATAAAGAGTATACTTATATATATATATTAAATACAAATACGTTACTACAGTTTATCCCATACCCTAATCTTATTCCCCGGTTCATTTGGATTATGTTTTCAAAATATCCTTTCTAAAGTTCAAAATTCTTTATTTATACATAAACCTATGCTCTGATAACAAGTTGTAAAATCCCCCATTTTGAGGCCCAAAACTAAGCACTACAAATGCTATAGTCATCTATTGTATTAATTTCCGATGACAAAATGCAGTCATGTTAATAGTATCCATAATATTAGAAGCATAAGAATATGAAATAAAAGAAAACTTTCACATTTCATTTCACAGTCATAATTTCGTATTCAGTGCATAATCCAAACATTGCCTAGGTTCAGATAAAATATACTTATTACAAAATACTCCAAAAATAACAAATGAAGATACCTCCTTGATTAATCAGAATTTCTAAATAGATAAACATATCTACTGTCAATACATTCATACAACAACTGACATAACAATAGATAATAGTAATAGATAGACTCCTACATAGATTGTTTTACCTCTTGCATGTCTCCGAAAGCGTTATTCACCAAAACATACTTACCCTGTAAAGCCCTTGCTCCCAAACTTACGAAATTAAATTTTAAGCATCCAAGAGTTTAATGGGAAACATAAACTTCAAGTCAAAAAAATCTTGGTGCGAATAATTATATGCCATCTCAGTTTATATATATTAAGTGAGACCATGCCGCTAAGTGGAATTGGTTTTCCCTTCGTCGTTATCCATTTTTAAAATATATCTTTTGCAAATCAAAATCCTACAACCAAACTGGTTAAATTAAATAATATAAACAATAATATGCATGTGTGTAACATGTGTAATCTTGAAAAATCTATCTAAATCAATGGATTGTCCATTCTAACATCATAGTTTTCTTAGGTTGACTACAAACCGTTGGCTGACTCAGGCCTACCAGATATATCAAATTATAACCAACTGTTAGAAAAGAATTGGATGGCCAGTCTGAAACTTACTATTCCTAGGGTCAACTGATCCTGAAGGTTTTGCAGGCTCACCAATAACCTACCGCTTTTATGTTTATTCCCTTCTATGCATAAACCTACTTTTAGTCTTTCCCATGAAAAAGCCCTACGCACTGAAATTTTGGACTTATTTAACTTAGGGCTACTGGCTAAAATATTGGGCCCAACCCTACACCAGTCCCATATGGTTTTCTAATCTATGAGTTAGTTTATCATATCATAATTGATCTAATGGTGATAAGGACACTAATCATTTTCTAGTAAAATTCTGGGTTAATTACCCTCTGTATTTCCTTGAAAACATGACTCTTTAAAATGATTTAACCTTTGAAATCATACCTTTAAAATAAGAAAAATATAGACATTTACTTTATCCAAAATAATTACGCCATGATATATGCTTATATAAAATCATGTCGATGAAGTACGAAATCATTTGAGGTAATCGCCTCTTAAAACCATAAGCTAAAGGCCAAAACAATGTAATCCTATTATATTGGTAAAACTCGGCAAGATATAGTTGAAGAGGGACTTCGCCCTACAAAAAGAGGCCATAAGACCAGATAATCAAGCTCTTTATATTCATAAAGCTTGGCATCATTATCGCCATTAGGGTCATTTCCTCTTCAATAAAAACATTAAAGTTCTTAACTTATAAAACATAAGGCTATAAGGTCAATAATAGGGACGTCGCAGTTAATAGAGTGTTGACGTCTTAGGATATAAAACATAATTTTCTTAGTTTAAGGTCTTAAAGTTTAATGTCTACATAGTTAAATATTAACATCAAATGCCTTTAAGTAAAATAGGCAGCTTTATTAGAGCCAAAGTCGATATATGTGGCATCATCGCCATCTTCGACAACGGCTATAAATATTAAGGTCGAAGTGATAAAACATGGTATCATATATTATGGAAGTTAATAATAATAGCAATGGCCTATAAATTCGAAGTCATGTGGCATCATTACCACCGCTATTAACCACTTCGAAACCATTGGGGTCAGCGACGTTGAAAATAGGCGGCATAGTTAAAAGTGGAGCATCAATGTATTATGGAAAGTGGTTTAGTCCACTTTGAAGTTTACGACATCAACCATGATGTTTGGCTTCCCACTTCGGCAAAGCCAATGCATTCCACAATAAACGAAGTTGATACCCTATGCATTACTCTTGGTCGACGTTGAAGACTATAGGCGCGGCTAATCAAATGTGACATTGTGAGCTTTGATGTGGCAAAGCCTTAACTGCTTTAAAAACTGATATCTTACTAATAAAAGTAATTACTTTTCATCGACCCCATTTGTCAAAATATTATTGGATATAAACTCCTTTATCAAAAAAAATTCTAGAAACTGCTAAGGAGCAAATTTATCATTTCTAAAGTACTTAGCAAACCTTGCACTTTATATTAATATTTAAATACACTAATTAAGCATTCTAACTCAAATAATTCATAGTAAATCATAAACATTTGGGATAATCCCCAAAAATCATAATAAATCCAGTTTATTATCCTCTTAAACATATGAATATTTCTAGGTCAAAACCCTAAATTGATTTTTTTATAATTAAAACCCAAAAATAAACCAAATTTCAACCTTAGAAATTTACCAAATATATTAGTTAAATCCAAAAATTATGAAATTAAAAACACACTCCAAAGTAATGTTTCTAAAATCATATGAAAATTTCAAGTGGTTTGAGTGTCATATGATAGGGTTTCTTACTAAAATTTATCAAATAATTTCATATAAATTAAATAAATTCATCAATAAGCGTATAATCATTCAAACCATCATAGCATGACCTAATATTAGCAAATGGTTTAAATTCTAACTAAAAACCGAATATAACATTCAAAACTTGAGATGCCTGACTATTATTCACCTTGAATGGATTAAGAATGTTGAGATTTGTATTTTATTTTAATTCTCTTAGCTTTGATCTACTTATCCTAGCTTATCTTCTCTTTGAAACCCTTGGTAATGGCCAGCCTTGGTCTACTGTCATTTTCTTTGAATTAAATGATAATGAGATAAGAGGATGGAAGGGTGAATGCTAGAAAATAAATTCCTTATCGTATTTTGCCGCATGCATGCGTTCCTCTCATTATTAATGTTTCAACTAATCCTGTAATGTCTCGACACTCGGCATAATTCAAGCCAACAATAAACCACACATGTCTAACCAAAATTGAACAGAAAGGTGGATAGTTATGTGAAAGAAAGAAGAAAGAAGACGAAAAGAGAAGAAAAAGAGAAAAAGAGAAAAAGAGAAAAAGAAAGTAACACAACATAGAATCTCGCAATCGCAGTGGAACAAAATGTAATATAATATTAGTGATCTTCGCAAAAGAGAAACCGTTATATACACACATCAAATCAGAGTACACAAATAACCAATCATCAGCCTGAACAATTATAAAAATCTGCCCTCACAAATATTGATAATTTTAACAACAATGAAGCGGAAAATAAACATATACGTGAATATGACTTGAAAACCCCAGCTCGCTTCGAAAGCTCCAAAGCATCTAAAACTGAATTTGTAAATACGCTCGATCTGACCCTAGCATTGTAATAAAATATTGCCCATCAGTCTGGTAAACCAACATTAGAAAATACACCCAGTTGGAATTTAATGTTTATCCGAAAACCATTCAAACCAAAGGTATATCGTAAGGCCATGCTGCACATAAACACGGATGGGTTTTTACCTTACAAAAACCAAAACATTTTCTATAGAAAATATGGTGATACTATAATAATGTCTTGGGATTTAAATTAAATATATAAAATATCTGAAATACTTACATCTCACGTTTCAGCATAGTTGGGCATAACTAAGTCCATAAAGCTTGTATTGGAGAATGAATTCCATACTATGAAAAGGTAAGGAACTACCTTTTGATGATACATCTTTATATAAAATGCATCGGGGTCTGACAAGAATATCTTATACCCCTACCACACAGGACTGGCCTACCGCTTGTCTAATAGTACCAAATATGATCGCCCCTTTAGTTAATGGGCCCCGAAACATACATGAGTGGATAGTAATCGATCTAAATTTGGAATGACCATACCTTGATGGGAGCGACCCACATACCCTGCTACATGTGCGATTTTTGTCATTTCTCGATTGATGAGGCTTGAAGCTATGTTTTAGCTTTGTATAGCACCTCCTATTTGGAATACTAACACTGTCCTCTAAGCAACAATGCAATGCCAGCATTCATCCTTTTAAGTTCATTCTAGGACTGAACGAAACTGAATGCACCACTTCTACTACATCCATTTTGGAATCATCCTTAGGATTAGAAGCAAGTAGCCCTTGCGCTTCAAAAAATTCCATTTTGATTATCTTCAAGATATTCCACTTCAAAATGCTTATGCCAGTTTGAAGTGGTTTTTAGGTAGCGTAACTTTAGCACCAAAATTGGTCAATAACATCCAAATCCAGATGAAAGCACCAAATGACAGTTATAGATCATAGATATAGTGTATGTAGAGAGTATAAATATGAAGAACGGTAAAAAATTAAAAAGAAAACAATAATAACAAAGGATTCATAGTGGTTCGGCTAACTCCGGCCTATGTCCACTCCAGAAATTTCCTTTATATTGATATCAGAATCAATTACAGTTACGATCCAGAGTTTCTAAAGAAATAATGGTAGAGAAGCCTTAATAGGAAAGAAGAAGGGAAGCGGAATGTAGATCCCCTTTGTAAACCCCGCCTGCTTATTTATAGGCAAAACCTAAGTTACTGGGCTTCCTGAGTAGTTCGGGCCTACCAAGACCATAGCCGATCTAGACTCAACACTACGACCAACCAAGGTAAACCGATCCACATCCACCGAACCATGGCGGTCGAATCTCTTAGGGCCAACCCACATGTCCCACTTCATTTGAGGCCGAACCTCCTTCAATCTCCGATCCACTCCAACATGACTGACCCATGTTCCTATCGGTACATTCCAATCATGGATCACTCCACTTCCGATCCAGAAATGCTGATCCAGAAATGCCAATCTAAAATCAATCCACCTAGCCATACATACCGACCCTCTTGAGCTTTTGCAATATGACATACCTTCTTCGTGCCATGCATTTCCTTTCTTCTTATACCAAGCCACATGAGACCCAGCCACTTTGAGCAAGCGAGTTTAGCTGATCCACCTTGACCGAGCCATATCCATGCTTCAACAGCGAACCACTCCCCATTCTGTTACCTCTCAAGCATCCTGAAACTCACCAATCCATACCATCCAGACTGATCTATAACATCAAGACCGATCCAGACCTCCATTGAGCCACATCTGTCGACCCCCTGAGGTCGAGCCACTCATGACTTTCCACCCTTAACCGAGCCATATTAGCCTTCATACCTCCAATTCTTTCCTAACTCGACACTCGTTCGAGCCCAATCATATCTTTCGCAACTATCATCTTGTAACTGGGTAACACCGTTGATTTTAGTTAAATCTGCATGTCCACAACCTTGTCAAGAGGCGTGTTAACATTTGTCCCCCAAAACATGCTTTGCGGTAGGAAGACGTGTTTTGAATAGTTTCTATTCCGTCGTCCAAAGTCCATATGTCCTCCATAGCCATACCATCCGATCCATAATCCAATCCATTTTATCCTAATTCTATTGTCGTATCCTTATCCAAATCTATGACCACTACGAGTCAATATCCTATTCTTATCCAGTACCAAATCCTTATCCTATTCCACATCCATCCAAAATCGAAAACCGAGTTCTAACCCATCCATATCCAATAACCAATAACCACATCCACGACCTCTCCGAGTCAATATCCAAATCGAGGACCACTCTTGGTCTGTGCCTAAATCCTTTGCTGTTCATAGCCAACGTCAAATATGTAACCCCTCCGGGTTCTGGCCAAGCATAATCCACACTCGGTGTCCTGTATGAAGCAATGTTCTGGCCTATGTCCTAGACCGATGGTGATCCTGGTTCAATGTCCCTAAATGCTAAGTAATGTCGTGGCTTAAGTCCTAAGCCAATCTGATCGCTCCGGATCCTTGCCAAGCACAGTCCATACTCGATGACCTGAAATAGTAACCAATAGATAATATAGGGCCTAAGTCCTAGGCCGAATCCTGGTTTCTTCAGACCCTTTCCAAGCATAGTCCATACGTGACGACCTTTTTGCCAAAAACAAGATAAAAGGTCAATCAAAATTGAATCCGAAACCAGATTCAAACTAGAAAACCAGAAATCCATATCAAAGTCTAAATCAAAATCCAAATTTAAAATCAAGCATCCAAACCAAAATCCAAACCAAGAAACCAAAAAAAACTGAGAGTTCAAACCGAACTCCAAAACCAAAGTAGAAAACGAAAGTGTCTAAGCGAAAAAAAAAACAGATTTCACAAACCGGAGCTTATCGGGAAATCATCATCTTAGAGCATGCCTAAGGACTATCTCCATCCCTATATAAGAGTAAGTGATTTAGCCATTTTCTCGGTGCTTGTTACTTATTCCAAACCATAACGATTAGTTGATGACTATCTGACCACCATTACCAGGCCTCGCGCCATCGTCATTCAATGTAGGCGGTGGCTGCTCCTGTTCCACTGCCGCATTTCGAGTTTCGACATATTACCGCAACTGACCATTCCTTACATGCTCCTCGATATTATCCTTTAGATTCCTGCAATTGTTAGTATCATTCCCGTCCAGGTCATGAAAGAGACAACGCCTTCCCCGTGCCCTTTCACGTTTTGAGGGTTCCCTCCTTGTCGGCCTTCGATAAGGAAGGCGATCCCGAGCATCCAAGTATATCCGTTCCAATTTCTCATTCAGTACTATGTAAGTGGAGAATTTTGGTTCTTCCCAACGCTTCCTTTTCCCTTTATCCTTATCTTTACCCGAGCTTTCACCGGATGGTTCTACATCCTTAACCATGTTTACTTCCTTTGACCTCATATCCAAACATGCATCCTCTTGTCGAAGAAATCTCTCAGCTTCATGAAAGAATTCCTCGAGATCCATTGATGGGTGTCGTATCAACGATACTTTGAAATCTAAATTATCCCTGACTCCTGACACCGCCGCCACCAGAACCATTGATGGATACGGCCGACCTATCAAAGCAACTGCTGCATTAAACCGCGTTAAGAAATCCTAAGCGATTCATCCGCTCTTTGCTTAATTGACGTTAGTGTCATCACATTCTTCGGCCTTTCTATGTGAACTCGAAACTATCTCAAGAACTTATCCACCAGTTCTGTCCACGTTCTAAGAGATCAATCCTATAGCTGTCTGAACCACATAGCAGCTATATTGGTCAATTACAGGGGGAAACCAAGCAATAACCTCCAATGATACCCCAACACTTCCATATGCTTTGTGTATCTAATCAAGTGGTCAGTGGGATCATCTTATCGTTGTATACTTCCACAGTGGGTAGCTTGAAATCGTGTGGATTCCTAGCCATCATAATGTTACGGGTAATCGGACTTTTGTTTACTCCCTCCAAATCCCTGTTTGTCAGACCTCCAGGAATAGTTCGCTTGATGATGTCAACCAATCTAGTGTTACCTGCAAAGGGTTGCCCCCATCTAAATTTCCTAAGTGACCTCCAAGTCCTTGAGGCAATTCCGGTACATAATCCTCATCATGCACTGCTGTATTTCTATTGGCGCTAGGCTATGCAGCATCATTTGGTATCCCTTCATGGGTTGGTCCAAGATTAGCTAGTGGCATGCCCCCGAGTCTAGGTCCATCAAGATTGATAGTTGTTTGCTGATTGGAGGCTGCCCCATGTTGAACCACTCCATCTACTTGCCGGTTGAGTCCTTCTGATCCATCTCCATGGATCTAAGCTCCTACAATTCCTGCTTGTCTAAATTATCTGAAAAGTGCCTGCATCATTTCCTCTTGCCTTTTTATCAATTGCTCCTGCATGGAATTCATCATGACCTGCATCTTGTCCCTAGTGACATAGAGGGAGATTAGATTAGAACCAGAGGAAGCCTCTTCACTTCTCTCTTGCGAACTTCTTTTCGTCCTCTGTCTCTGGTTGATTGCTTTGCCATAATCTCTAGAATCCAAGTTCCTAGCCATTAAATCCAAGATCTAAGCTTCTGAATCCCTAAATGCTAGCTTTCTCAGTGAAAGCACCAAAATGTTAGCGCCAAAATTGGTCACTAATATCCAAATCCAGATGAAAGCACCAAACCACAGTTATGGATCATAGACAAAGTGTATGTAGAGAGTATATATAAGAAGAACAGTAAAAATTAAAAAGAAAGAAGTAATAATAGAGGATTTATAGTGGTTCTGCTAACTCCGGCCCACATCCACTCCAGAAATTTCCTTTCTATTGATATCAGAGTCAACTATAGTTACAATCTAGAGTTATTAAAGCAACAATGATAGAGTAGCCTTAATAGAGAAGAAGGGAAGCGGAATGAAGATCCCCTTTCTGAAGCCCCTCCTGCTGTATTTATAGGCAAACCCCAAGTTACTAGAATTCTTGAGTAATCCGGGCCCACCAAGACCATAGCCGATCCAGATTCAACACTATAACCGACCTAAGTAAACTGATCCACATCCACCGACCCACCTATGCCAACCATAATACCAACTGAACCATGACGGTCAAACCGCTTAGGGCTGACCCACACGTCCCACTTCCCTTGAGGTCGAATCTCCTTCAATCACCGATCCACTCTAACATGACCGACCCATGTTCCTACCAATCCATTCCAATCACGGATCCACTCCACTACCAATCCAAAAATGCTAATCTAGAATCAATCCACCGAGCCATACATGCCGATCCTCTTGATCTTTTGCAATATGAGCTACCTCGTTCATGCCATGCATTTCCTTTCTTCTTAGATCGAGCCATGTACGACCGAGCCACTTTGAGCGAGCGAGTTTCGCCGATCCACCTTGACCGAACAATATCCATACTTCAACACCGAACCACTCCCCATTCTGATACCTCTCAAGCTTCCCGAACCACACCACCACACTGATCCACACCATCTAGACTGATCCACACCATCAAGACCGATCCAGACCTCCACCGAGCCACAACTGCCGACCCCCTCAGGCCGAGCCACTCGTGACTGTCCACCCTTAACCGAGACATACTAGCCTTTATACCACCAATTCTTTCCTAACTCAACACTCGTTTGAGCCCAATCGTATCGTCTGCAACTATCGTCTTGTAACCGAGTAACATCATTGATTTTAGTTAAATCCGCCTGTCTACGGCCTTATCAAGGGGTGGGTTAACAGTATCCGATCCCAGTCTCTCAGAACCGACAAAGTTAGTCATAAACTGGCCAACATTTGATAGTCGGTTATTAACTATCAAATAAACAAACAATCCAACTAGTGATCAAATTTCCAATGGATGTAAAACAGGTTAATCACCAAGCAATACTAAGCCTCATTAATTAATCTTTTCAATAATTTAAACACTTTCGAAATATTTAACTCAAAATATCTTTACGAAGATATATTCTCAAAACCACATTTAATCTTTCTATATTTGGAAAACATTTCCAAATACTTATCTCAACGGTATACGTATATTCATAAACCATTTCATTTTGAACATTTAGACGATGCCCCTATATATGTAAATCTGTAATAAATATATTTACAACTTTTGAGGAAATTTTCTATTTCCTGAAAAACATTTTATGGGTCAAAACGAATGTTGTATAAAACATCATTATGACAACCTAAAACACTAGTATACAAATCTAATTAGTCATGTTTAATATTAATTTCTGATGTCGTCTCAAACTATAAACTAGTTAACAATGAAACCAATCAAGTTCGGGTACATTACCTCTCAGAACATGAATGAACGACATTCTCAACTTAAAATGGATCTAGATATAAATCTAGTATACTATAAAACATCTTCTTCTGGAAATCATCTACTATAACAACAATGTTATAGTTTATGTCTTCCTCACTTCCTCAAAAACATTTATTACAACAAAATGTCGAAATCCATGCCTTCCTACCACTTATCGCATTTTAAATCACTTTTAAAACCATTAAACTCCATTAAAAATGTTACTTTTAAAACATTCCTTAAAAAGATTTTTTTAACTTCTAAAATGTAACTATATTTCCTTAATAAAAGTCCATACTTAAATTTCAACATAATCTTTTCCATATTTATAAAACTATATTTATAAATCTCTTCAATTTTATAAAACATCCTTTTTATAAAATCCCTTTATTTATAAACCCCATTTATAACTCTGTTCCTTTATAAGTCTTACGTATTCATAAAATCACATTTAAAACTTCAGTTATAATCCTTTTTTAACATTGCTTCCATGTGTATAAATTACTTTTATAAAGTCCTTTCAATTTACAAAATATCGTTTTACATCTCCAAATTTATCCTCACTTTCCATTTCCAAAACAACATCAACTATTTTCCTAAAAAAACTTCCCACATATTATTATATATCCACAGTTATGAATTGTCACTCCTACTTATCCAATGTTAATAGTTCCCTTAATTTATAAAACTCCATTTGTAAATTTGTCCTTTTATTAAGAAAATACGATTTTACAAATCTTCACTCTACTTGTAAAATGTCAAATTTATAATTTATCACATTATTTTCTAAATTTCCACATTTATTAATGAATATTAATATATGTATATTTCTGTATGTACATGTATCACTTTATATAAAATGGTTAATAAATATTTGTACCAAAATATTTCTATCTTCTTTTAAAGCCGTATTCCTTTATTATAAAAGATGGTCTTATTTCTAAGATTTTAAAAATCTTTATTTTGAAGTTCAAAAAACTATGTTTAAAATATTTCATAAAACTATTAATTTATAATATCTAAAAATCATACCATTTATTTTATTTAAAATAATTTTTTTAATAATTAAATAATAATTATTAAAACATAATAACTTTCGAACTCACTTAACAATCCTTTTTAAAACTAATTCTTCACTTTATAGTAATCCAAAAATACTAGAAATATGGCCCAGTGCTATAGCACTAAATATGCAAATTCATCCATTCCATTAAATATGGAATCCAAAGCATCATATATCAAAATTTATGATAAAAAAATCAATAGAATGGGGAATTTAGTTGGATCCCTCCAATCTATCCCCTTATATGATCATAAAATATAAATCTGCTGCTTCGAGGTAGGGTTGTATACAAAGGGCCATCCGCTCTTATACGAGAACGTAATAGAGTCTCATCTGCTCTAAGGGCGGGAACGTACCCAAACCAACAAATAAAATAGCAAATCATCCAAAAAGTCAACAAAAAATCAACAATAAAATTATCCACACTTATATAAAAATATAGGTGGGCCAGAGAGGTGAGTTAACTCACCTTGATTCTAAAAATCGCTGAAATGTTCTGACTTGAACTAAAATTGAACAGGCATTCGATTTTAACCCAAACTCCTACTAGCTCTAAATCCATCCAGTCCAACTCTATAACATAGATTTCCTTGATACAATAGCAAACGCAACCTGTCGCATTCAATTTGGATCTCATATGAATTAAATATGAATTAATGAAGTTTGAGACTATTTAAATCAAAATTAACTTAAAATTAATTAAGTTTTTAAAATTTTAAATCACCTTTCCTCCTTGTTCATGCTTCGCTCATCCCTAGGAAACGTAAACGCTACCACGTTTCATCATCACTGTCGCCGTCGCCGCTCGCCGATGCGACCTCTTTGTGGCTGCCTCTCCTCTGATGCACCCATTACCACCGGTGCAACCATCCAAAACACCCCCTATCGCCTCAATTTTGCCAAGGAAAGTCGTGACTTTGTGTCTCCTTTGCCGCCGCCGTGCTTCATTTTGGTTTGATCCAACCATTTATCTTCTATTACGTCGAAATCTCTTCTATTTCGTTGAAATGTACATTTTATTAGTTGGGGACGAGGCTTGAAAGTGGACGGAGTGGCTCCGATAAACCATGGCCGTAGGATGAAGTTTCTTTTAATGACAGCTGAGATAATAGGGTTAAGGTTTTTAAGAGAATGAATGATTCGAGATTCTATTTATATCAAATTATAAAATACTATTCACATCAAAATTTTCAAATTCCAGTCGAGGCGTGCCGCGTGGCGTTCTGTATGTAATACCCACATCCCGAACACATTGGAACTATTATCGAGACCTAATTCGATCATATGTAGAATTTAGCTTTTCAAATCAAATTATATTAGCTTAAATTCTTTTAATTAATTTCTATACGTTTCGAACTCGCATGACCAAACGATATCTCTGATCGCCACGAAATTCGACAGCATATAATAATTCACTATTATGGATTCAATGAAATTGGTTTCATTAAAATCCTAAACGGTGCCCCAAAAGGCTATTTTCATACGTTAATTAAAATGAATTATTATTAAAACTAGTTTATTTGCTTTTAATTAATATTTAAAAGTTTACTATCTTCATTCTTATTCAAATAGAATTAAAATCAACTTCTTAAATCGTTTTCATTCATATTAAATTTAAGATTTAGTTATTTAAACACTTCTTGAATTTTCAAATAACCCTTATATTTGAAATTCAAGTTATTTAACTTATAAAATTAACGTTTCAATATTTAAAATCAATTAAATATTTCAAATTCAAGTGACTGAAATTTTGGATCGTTACATTCTCCCCCTTAAAAGAATTTCATCCTCGAAATTAGCAAGTAAGAAAAACGCCATAAACCTATTAACTTTTCAAAACCAATTAGTTGAAATAGATTACCGAACTCTTTTAAGCCTTTATTCCAAAATCAATTTTTTAAAATAGATTATAAAATTTCTAAGTCTTTAAAATTTATTCCCATATTCCAACTAACTTAATCCATTCATTCACTCCAAGTTATAACTCAAATCAATTATCAAAAAATTTCCCCAAATTTCTCAAAAAATTTCTAATGCCTTAAATTACGGAACATTTCACCAGCATCTACTTTGCGCGGCTCATTCGAAAAAATTTATAATATATATATATATATATATATATATATAATCACAAATATACATCTCACCTTCAAGGATGAGTCATCCCATAGGAAAAATATAAAAATACGATATGTAATCCAAAATGTGTACCTTTTATTAGCATTAGCAAATATATACAACCAATATAATGGAAAGCGAGCTCCAAATGTAAAGCATACGCCATCCGCACCCACTAATCACTCAACAGCCAATGAGAAAAGTATAGGGAAAGTAATATCAATATATAACACATATCAATACAATAACTATATGCAAATGTAACAAGGGAAACATCCAGAAACTAATATCCATCCAATTAATGCATAACCATATATATTTGCATTTTCCTCGATGTCAATATTTAATTTATTAAAGTCCATAGGATGTGTGTGTATATATATACATACATACATACATATATATATATATATATATATATATCATCCGAACGCAAAACCGTGCTTAATCACTTGCTAGATCGCACAATTTCACTTTCGAACTAGCATCGCTCACATAACCACTTTAGTACGGACTTATATCCAGACCCTTGATTAGAAACCACCATTCTCCTTGCATAGCCATATACTATGATAGAGAATATCAGAATAAATCAAAAATCCATATCCAATGTTCGTCGTCAAGAGTTGTGTGAAAATCCTAAATCGAACCGATGAAAATTATCTTGAAATAGTATATTTGAATCTGGATCAAACAGTTATGCGAATAAAATGATCTACATACAACTTATGTATTTATTTCAATTAGATTCCTATTGTATCCCTTCTTTTGTTTAGATTCTTTTATTCTTTTTTCATTAATTCACATTCAATTAATTTACATTCCTTTAATTTAATATAGTTCTTTTAATACTAATAACATTAGAAACCATTCCATAGAATTTTACTTAAGTTTATTATAAACATTTTATACAACACCACTAATGTTTGTTATTACTTCAATACTTAAGTTCATATTCAATTCTATCAAAAACCATTCCAAAACATATTCAATTCATTTTACAACTTAAGTTGAATTTTATTTTATAACTCAAGTTCATATCTATTTCATTAAATCATTTCAAATCAAATTCAATTCCATTTAACTCATTTCATTAATTCACTTCATTTACCTCTACTTGAGTCAAATTTCTTTTTAAAATTAATTTTGTTTAACTTGACTTAAGTTCAATTTCATTTCGTAGTTCAATTTCAAATTTACTTTTCTTACCATTCATATTTAAGAAATTTTAAATTTTGTTTTAACTACTAATTCTCAAAATGTTATAAGTTATTTATCAAACTATATTTTGGATTTTAAAATCAAAACTTGGTTTACCAAAACACAACTTCAATGGTAGCAATCCATCACTTAGAAACTCGAAAATGAACGTTAATGTTGCCGCAGTCATCACCAGAATTATTTTCTAGCAATTGAAGTGATTCTATGCTTTCTATCTCTTTTAAATTCCCTTTTAAAAATGTTTCCATTATTTTTTTTTGAAATAATACTATCATTATTCTTCCAAAACCTTTGAAAAACAATTTCCAAAATCAATGAGTTTTAAATTCTCAAATTTCTCAGTTTAAATCTTTTTAATTATAATCGATCTTCTTATAATTCACATTTATAGATTCACTTCTTTATATAATATTATTTCTCAATTATTCATCTTTATTAGATTATCTTTCTTACATAAGATTAATTATTTAATAAATAATCTTTATTGAAGAACAAAAAATAAACAGTAAATGGTAATAATCGAATATTATCATTCTCCAATAGCCAAACACACATATATACAATAATAATTTCTGAAAAATTATTCCTTTATATATAAAATATAACCAGGTAAATTATTTCATTTACCCACTTTTAAAATAATACTATGTCGGTTTGCCTAATTCAAGTGTTTAGAAACCCCTATCGATAAATGGCATCCCATATACTGACCAGAATTCATAAGCCACTCAACAAATTGATCAACATAATATAAAATGCTTATAGCACTAAAAAATATGCATTCTTATAGATATACGACCAAACTCATCCTAGGGTCATGCTTACCCTATCTCAAATGAGTAAATCCCCACCAAAACCTAGGTGTTCGCCCAACCAAAGCTCTGATACCGGCTGTAACGACACACCAATCCATACAATTCAAGCTAACAACAAACCATACATGTCCAACCAAAATTGAACAGAAAGACGGATAGTTATGGGACAGAAAGAAGAAAGGAAAAGAGGAGAAGAAGAAGAGAAAAAGAAACTAACATAATATGGAATCTCACAATCGCAGCAGACCAAAATACACAATAATACCAATGATTTTTACAAAAGAGAAACTGTTATATACGTACATCAAATCAGAGTATATAAATAACCAATCATCAGCCTGAACAGTTATAACAACCTACCCTCACAAATACCGATAATTTTAACAACAACGTAGGGGAAAATAAACATATACACGAATTGTAATAACCCGGATTTTTAGATATTAGATAATTGAATAATTATCTGAGTTTAACTATTAAAATGTGATAACCCCTTAATTAAATTATTTAAAATGGATAAGAATTGCTATCTTCAAATATAAATAACCAAAATAAAATGTGTTTTATATTAATTTAAAATAAAAGAATTTTATAAATTTAGAAAAATATTTATTTAGTAGTAAATAAATGCAAAAGCATTTAAATTAGCATGTAAAAATGGATTAAATAATTTATATTATTTAATTTGAAATCTAATTGGTTTACATCTTATTTTCCTTTTGAAAGTTTTACTTTTATAGAATAAGGAAAAAAGGGAAAGCATTTATAAATTTATAGAAGTATTTATGAATTAGTAAAGTATTTACATATTAATAAAATTAACAATAAAGACTTTTAAAAATAATTTTAAAAATAATTTTTGAATAAGAATTGACATGTGTTCATTTATAAACTTCATTGAATACATGCGTCATGTGTTAAGCAATGGTTTGTGACAAATGTGTCAAAATTTAAACAAGTGTCCCTCTTTGTTTTTATTTTATTTTAAAATTTGACAAACAATAAATTCTATCATATAAAACTTCCATTTTCTTCTTCATTCTTATTCTTTGGATTCAGAAAATCCATGGCCATAACTTGAAGAAAAAAAACTGTAGTATTCTTTCCAACAGCAAGCTTATACTCTCCTCAAAAACCAGTTGTAATAAATCTTCAACCCAAAATCCTCAAAAGCAAAACCTGTAACACTTTTTACCAAGCCTGCAATCATCTCAATAGCTTTTGAAACTATGTAACCTGTTTTGATCAAGCATTTTCAAAGGCCTGTTGGCATTTTCCCAGCTTTAAGCTTCATAATGCAACCTGGCAACCCAACAAGTATCAAAATCTTATAGCAGAGTCAAGTATCAGTAACATACAAAGTTTTTTGGAATTGCACAACTGTTTTCAAAATTTCATAAGTGAGGCTTCAATTTCTCATTCCAGTTTCAAGCTCTACTGATTAAACAGTGAGTAAAACATCAAAAAAAAAAATTTACTTAAGTAATTATTGTGTTAATGATGATTGTTTGTGGTATTACTTCATACATATATGAATGTGTTAATGTGTATGCATGTCCGTTTTCTTTCTATTTTTGAACTACAGGTTATAAAATAAATTAAAACCAGTTGTAACTCCTCTGGTTCAATTTATGTTGAGATGTTAAACAAAATTTGTTTAAACAACAATATTTAAATTGAAGAAAAAAAAATTTGAAAAGCAAGGATTGATTAAGATGCCTGAATGTAGTTGTATACCAATCTATAGGAATGGATGCATTTAAATCTGCATGTTTGAAATTTGTGTTTCCCTGTTCATATCTGATTACATAAATTTATAAATAAACTAAAATTCAAACTTTCCATATAAACACTTTGAAGCTTTAGGTTTCAAATATATTAGTTAAGTTTAAACTCATCTAGATTATAAAAGTATGTCTAAGAAATTTGAGTTTGGAAATTTACCTATAAACAAGAAAGTTGCAGAGGAAACTTATATAATATAATAAATAAAATATTGTGTTATGTTGATCCATATATATATATCGAATCATCATTGGAATTTATGATTTTTAAAACAAAAACCAAAATTTTTAGTGTTGGAATGAAGGTGAATTTTAAGGTTTACTGGAAAATGGGTTTGGGATAAATTCTGGAAGCTGTAGCAATTGGAGTGGTCGGGATTGTTACTGGAGGTGGAGGAGGTAATGGGGGTTTAGGCAAAAAAGGTGGTTAAAGCTGTAGGTGGTTGTGGCGTTGGCGGTGATCGGAAATTGTAGCAAGCCCTAGTTTTAGTTGGGCTCGAGTGTGTGGTCTATGCTTGGTCTCAGGGTGATCGAGCGTGGCGTAGCTTTGGGAATAGGTGGCGCTGGGGCTCGGCAAGGTATGGCCAGAGGGGATTGACTCCTGGTGGTCAGGGTTAGTGATGAAGGATGAATTTAGGCAATAGGGTCTGCAGCTTTTATGGTTCAATTGTTCAAATTTTTGTTCCTGCGATTATACGATGATCGGTGTTGGGTGGTGACTCAGTGGAGGATTGTCGACATGTTGATGGTCAGAGTTGGGTCCGATGCTGACCAGATAGCGTGTGCATGTGCACCTTGTCGCGCGTGTAGGTTGAAGATGGATTCAGGAAGGAGAAGAAGTGGGGATTTGAGAAAGTTTAGCTCGGGATTAATGCTCGAGGCCTCTGTTATTTTGTACGAAGAGAACTTCGAGTTTTTGTGTGAGTTCTATTCTAGGATTTTAAGTATGGTAGTAAATTTTTACTGTAACCAAATATAAAAAAAATATGTAGGGAAAGAAGAGAGAACTCGAAGTCGATTTCGAGTTGAATCCGAGTCTAACCTAGGCAGCACTGAAACTGGTAATAATCAAAGATTTAAATCATGTTTTGAAAAAGGGATTAATAGAAAAACAATATTAAAAAAATGATTGTTTAACTTATGTTGTTAATTTAAACTTTAAGACAATTTAAAACTTAATCTTTTATAAATAAAATTAAGTATTAATTAAAGGATAAATGTTTCAATTTATGTGATTAGGAAATTGATAAAGGTTAATTTATTAGTAGAAGTAACTAAGGATTAAATTACTTGGCGCAATTTATTTAATTAAGGAATTAATTAATTAAGATAAGTAATCATAGTAGGGTTAATTACTGTTATGATTGATTAAATATGGTTAATGAAAGTGATTAAATAAGGATCATTAATTAATGAAATTTATTAAAGTAGTTAATGAAAGTAATTAATTAAAGATTTATTACTATGAATGATTAAGGATAATGGTAATTACTTAATAAAGTAATTAAAGTAATTAATTACTTGTGTAATTAATTAAGTTAATGTAATTAATTTGAATCGATTAATTAAGTTTAATTAGTTTAAGAGGATTACTTAATGATGGATTGAGCATAATTACTTAATGTAATTGATGAGGTGGAATTACTTAATGAATCAATGAATAGTAATTACTGGATGCGATTAATTAAAGAGAAATTACTTAGTGGGAAGTAATTAAAGGATGATTACTTATGAGAAAGTAAGTAAGAGATAATTACTCAATGTAATTAAAGGAGTAATAAATGTAATTAAATCAAGGAGTTGATTTAATGATTTTAAGTAATTAAGGGGAGTTAATTACTAATGTGATTGATCAGGATTGATTAATGAATGGAATTGTTTGATAATAGTTAATTTTTGTAATTAATTGAAAGTTCATTACTTAATGTTGTGGAAGAATAATTAATCGAGAGTGATTAATTAAGATGGGTAATTGGTGGATGATTACTTGATATGCTGTAATTAATTAAGGATTAAACACGCAGGATTTATAATAATGGAAGAAATTGATTTAATTTATTTTATATTAAGTAAAGATTGTGTAATAAAAATCTTTGCTTATGAATGGCTGAATGTTACTGGATGTATGGATTATTGTTATACCTGGCAGGTGATTGTGATGCTAGGAATTAGATATGGATTATCTATCAGAAAATAGATTTGCTTTGTGAATCTGTTACTATGGGTATACATGGAAATGTTTAAAGCTTAAACAGCTTTTTCTTAAGAGGGTACTGAATTCGAAGAGGCCGGAGTCAGGTATTGGTAAATACCCGAAACCACTTCGACTCTTTATAATTTGATGTGTGGAATCAATAAAATGAAATGGAATGACTTAAGTGATTGGACCATTTAATCTAAGTTATGATACTTAGAAATTGATGTGTGATGTAAGTAATGTCTATAAAGATTTGTGAAGTTGTAAATTGATACAAGTTACCCCGAGTTAGCCCGGGTTTATATAAGTTGTATGCTTTTGTATTCCATGCTAGATGGGTTTACTCACGCTGGTTTCCAGCCTGACCCGGGTGTTACTTTGATGTAATGCTCGGGTCAGACCGAGTATTACAGATTTTCAGGTAAGGACGCTCTGGTGCTCAGGAGGCGAGCTGGATGGCTGGAACGTATGGAGCGTACCCGCTGTGATATATAGTTGTATATTTAGGACATGTTGATTTAGAACTGTCCTGTATTTTGTAAATGTTGTAACTCTGATATATAAAAATGCAAACGTACTGATACAGTTCTTTTTGTAAACTTTTACTATGTGATATTATAATTTGATCCGCTGTGAATGTGAGGTTTTGCGTGACTGACTTCTGCTTCTGCTTCTTTCTCTTTTCTTCTTTTCACTAACTATTTGGAATTTTCGAGATCGAAATTTCTGGGTCGTTTCATTTGGTGTCAGAGCGGAAGGTTAAGCGAGAACCTTGGCTCTGGTGGGATTACTCGTTAAGGATAGGGTAAGTGGCACCCTAGAATGAGTTGAGTATATATATATATGAGAGAGCGCACTTGTTATTTTCTTATATAAAGGTTTTTAAATGATTTCAAAAGTAAATGAATCTTATATAAGAAATAGATTATCTATTATATTAAGGAAATTGGTTGTAGCATTAATTAAATTAAAAGTAATAGCAAGAATTAAGAAGTAATATAATACAACCAAATTGAAATTAAATAAGCATAAGTTTGAAATGGATTCAAACTTAAATTAAAACCTTAAAGCTAAGAAAGAATTTCAAAATAAGATGAATCAGAAGTGGTTTCAAACCAGGAAATTGAATGGTTATTGTGTTTAATAATGGGGTGATTGTTTTAAACAATAAAATGTTTTAAGGAAATAACCATTTGATGAGAATAATTTGTAAATGTGAAAGGATATAAATAAAAGTGGGTTTCAAATTTTGAAGTCCTGAATTCTAAGTTTAAAATTTTGAATTGATTTCAAAATGTTAAAGGAGATAATATTATTCAAACTATTTTGAATATGATCTTATTTTAAAATAAGAGATGTTATTTAATATATTCAAATGAAAGGGTCTTATTTCAAACAAGGGTTGTTTGAAATTTTAAAAGAATTTGTTTAAATTAAAAACCAAAGGTGGTTAAAATTTTTAAAGTATAACTTGGTATGTAAAAGAAATTAATATGTATATATGTGGATATACATAATATCAAAGGTAGTTTGAAATAAACTCTAAATGCTGAGTTTTAAATTTGGAATAAGATGTGATACCCAAAAGTGATAAGTATTTGAACTTATAAGAGGAAGGATTATTAATGTGAAGTAAAATAAATTTGAATGATCAACCTGATTTAAGAATTTCAGGATGAAATTGGGGTTGAGATCCGAAAATTGAAAATGGATGGTTGTTTTGAAATAATTGAATGATATCACCCTATTGTTGTTAAAAATCTTTAAGTTGTGAATTGGTTTGCTTAAATAAATGAAGAAATGGATTGTGGTAATATATCCGTTGTAGAGATAAATAAAATTTAACTTAAATTTTAAATTAAGGATATGGAATTCCTTTGAACTTAAAATTTGAATGTTAAGAAATAAATTTGTAAATTAAAATTATTTGAAACTCTTACTTGAACCTTGTAATGAGTTAAGTAAAGATAATTTGAAATGGAATTTTGAAATTTGGACTCAGAATTGAATTGTTTAAAAACTTTAAAGGAAAGTTGATTTAAAGGAATTAAATCAACATTTGAGGTATTAACTCGAATTTATATAATTCGAGATGGTTTAAATTTGGAATTTGGATTTAAATTAGTTCAAATTGAATTTGATTTGAATTAATTGAAATTGTGATTGAAGATGTATAAGTATAAATTTAAATTGAATTGATGAGAATGGAGATTGGGAAGTGTGCAGATTTGACTCTGGACTATTTTTAATATAAACCTATTTTTCCAAGCTATTCATTGTATATACAACCTTTCTTTTAAAAGCCAAATTATCTTATACTTGTTTTACAATTATTTTTGAAACGGTTTAGCAATTTTTCCAACTGTTTAGTAAACTAATTACTATCTTACTATTATTTTGCAATTATCTAAAATTTCTATAATTATTTTAACTATTTTCTACCTATTTTACAGTATTTTACAAACTAGTAATTATTTTCCAACTACTTATCTATTTTTAAAATTTTCAAGCTATTTTCGAAATAAACTGGTCGGAGTTCAAACTGTTATTGGTTAAATTAAATACCCAATCGGGATAAGAATAGAGATGATAATCCGAATGGATTTAAGCAATTGTGAGTAAGTGAATGAAAATCAAAGTGAATGTGAATAGAAATGGAATTGGTTTGTCTAATAAACAATAAAGATAAATACGTAGGGTGTACGTATGTTATTCTATTCGCATAGTGATTTGATCCAGATTCGAGCACAAAATTTCGATATAGATATATCGATCCGAGTGGGATTTTTCACTCGATTTTCAACGGCGAACCTGGATATGGATTGTTGATTGGTTCTGGATATTCTCTATCATAGTTATGACTATGCAAGGAGAATGACGGTTTCTGATCAAGAAACCAGATCTGTGTCCGCACTAGAAAGTCGGGTGGACGATACTAGTTCAGAAGTGAAATTTCTGATCGAGTAAGCGATCAGATTGGTATAGCGCACGGATGATATGTGTACATCGTATGGATTTAAATGAAAATGATAT
Source organism: Allium cepa (assembly GCA_030765085.1). NCBI lineage: Eukaryota > Viridiplantae > Streptophyta > Magnoliopsida > Asparagales > Amaryllidaceae > Allium > Allium cepa. Next base: position 519,255,834 of record CM060929.1, on the reverse strand, counting down.
TGAAAGAAGTTATCAAATTTGAATATTTGATTTTGAGTAGACAAAGTTAAATATCTTTGTTTTATAAAATGAAACTCCCCTTGAATCTCTTGCCAGAAGAAAAGGATTTCGAAGGTGTTTTGGAGTATAAAAGGAGTTTTATACAAGTTTGAAATGATCCAAAGTTTTGAAAGATTTTATATATCTAAATATATATATATATAGGATCATATGAGGATTTTGGAAAAAGGTTTTTGGAACCTTTGGATTTGGAAAAGGCTTTTTGATTTTTGGGTAAAATCAATATTGAAATTTGGAAAGCCTAGGTTGAGAATTATCGATTTTGGGATAATCGATTTTGTGTAAAGGAGCTTTATATGAGATCGTACTAGGTGTATGATTTGAAGATACTATATGTGTATAGTATAAAATGTTTTGATGATGGCTCTGGGGAAAAAGGCGCTCCCTTGAAATGAACTTCTCAGGAGTACCATTGGGTGGTACTGCCTTGAGCCCCAAGGGGGGTTCTAAAGTTGATCTTGTGAGGAGTCCGGACAAAAATAGTTCCTGAGGATTATGAGTAGAGTATACCATAGCGAAAGTCGTGTGTGCCGTTGAGAACCAACTGTAGGATCTAGATTAACCCTAGAGGGGGGGGGGTGAATAGGGTTATAGCAAATTTTCTCGATTTAAACACAGAAATAGACTACAGAAGTAAATATGCAGTAAAGTAAATCACACACAAAATTTACCCAGCTTCGGCAACCCCTGCCTACTGCTGCATTCACAGATTTCTATTAGAATTAAACAGTATCACGCTTACAAACACTCTACTAGACTCGCAGACCCTTTTGCTCCCGCTCACAAACACTCTACTAGACTCGCACACCCTGCTCCCGCCTATAGAGTTTCGCTCACTCGCAAACACTGCTCCCGCCTATAGAGCTTTGCAAACTCGCACACCCTGCTCACTGAACTAATTCTAAATAGACAATCTGACACTACCTAATCCCTAGGTGGTGATTTACAAATTCTTCGACTCGAAAAGAAAAAACAACTTCAAAAATAACCGCAGGAGCAAAAATTAAAATACCAACTTGAATGCATAATTTTTGCTCAAATAAAATAAGAAAACCCCTTTAATTTAAAACCCTAAATAATTAAATAACTAAATCCCCTTTGAAAATAAACAAGGCCGGCCCTTGTTATTTTTCACCCGATCCACTGTGAAGTAGAAATGCGGCCACTCTTTGTCGAATTAGGGCTTCGGCTTCTTTCTCGAATTAGGGCTTCGTTCTGATGATCGATTCTCTGATTTGTGACCGATGGCTTGCGTCGCTTGTTCTCTGATAATTGATTCTTGTTGCTAGCTCGTTCTCTGATGATCGATTTGCGTTGATAGTTCGTTCTCTGATGATCGAGTTGTTGATGATTCGGTATGTTATTTCTTTTCGTTGCTGGTTTTAATGATTTGCTTGACTCTATAACTCGATTTTAACTCAATAGCCGATGATGTAAATTGGGATTGCGATTGAAAGTTCGATTGTGAATTGAAGCACACCCTGATGATGATACCTTCGGGTTGAATTTATATGAATTCACGACTTCATCACTTTCCTAATTTTCTAATGCCTGTTGCGCACGTCTTTCCTGATTTTTTGTGACACCTTGATACACACGGCTTTAACTTTTACACGTTCGATTCTTCTTGAATAACAAGACAGAAACTTTCCTCTTTTTAACATCTCTGACCATTTCAAAAAATAATGATACGAATTTTATATTCATTGAATTCTGACTTCGGCCCCATCTCTGCACTGTTGAATCTCGTGGTCGTCATGTCTTTGTCTCTGGCCATCTTTTTCTGGTTGGTTTAACATGATCTTCGAATTAGCATTTTTGGCTACCTGAATTTTACTTTAGCACTGCATGATGTTGTCTAATTATTTGTTCATGTGATTCCCTATATTACTGCTCTGACTCATTGTTGTTGCTTCACCACTGACTTGTGTTTGGTAGTCTTCATTTTTGATTCAGAACTTCTGTACTGGCTGTAGTTGAGTTGATACATTTGTCAGTTCTACATTTGTTTCACTTGGTATTGCTGCATCCATTGTAGCTTGCTACTGTATCATTGAGTAGCCGTCGTCTGCACTTTTAGTCGAACTTGTATTCAATTCAATGCTGAGTCGTTTCTTTAATATTGAGACCTGTAGTTGTATACTTGGTTGTTATTCATCTTGTAGTTGCTCATTTGCAAGTGCATGTTTCGATTCACTGTTGCACTTGCTCATTTGCACTGCTTCACCATTCTTGTTGCGTCTTGCAATATTGGTTTATTGATGTTGTCTCTTTGCTTTGTTGGCACTGGATGTTGGTCTCTGTTGCATGCTTGCTGTTGCATGCTTGTTTGTATGTTGCACTTGTTACCTTCACTGTGTTGCACATGTCTCATGCTCGAGCTCTTTGCATGCTTCACGACTGTACTATTCTTGTTGAGTTGATATATTGGTGGTCTTCATTTGGTGATTTGTACTTGGTGCAGTTTCCATATTTGTGCTCAAGCTTGCATGTGTACCACTGATCATACGTGTGATATTCATTTGGGTTTGTGTGTTGTCTCTGACCTGAGCATGTTTATATTGAACTGCCTCCTGTACTTGTATTCTGGTTCTTCATGCATGTTCTTTGTTCTTTGTATCTATAGTTTGCATTACTGGTGCACATTATATCATGGTGTACATGTTGCCTTGTACTTGATTTTCTTGTTGAGACCTCTGGTATGCTGCATATTGTCACTGTATTGGTTCGAATCAGTTTGCATGGTCACTTATGCAGTTTGAAGCTTGCCACTGACTTTGGTTCTTCGCTTGCATCGTTGTAGTTGCATTTATGTCACGTAGTTGCATACTTTGACTTCACCGAGTCATTTGGAATTGGTCTGTTGTGATTTGTCGAAGCTTTGAACTGTTTGCAACTTGACACTGTTGTACACTTGCTCTTGTTGGCTGCGCACACGAGTTGGCGAGGCAGTGCACACGTGTATGAATGTACACGTGTGTATTGCAGCCACTTATGGCTACCTGTCCCTGTAATATCTATGTGCACTACTTTGTGATGAATTCAAGTGTGAATGATGACGAACAACCCAAATAACTGAGGCAAATCATATTTTCAAAAATCGTATTTCATTTTATATTGCAAAAATATTTCTTTTTCAATTTTACTGCGTTAGTGAATATTTTTGCAGATTTCTCAGATGCTGGATTCAAACTGGAATGCAGTTGAAGGCAAAATACGAGTGTGAGTGATATGTAGTGAGGTTATCAATGTAAAAATATTTATGATGTAATCGTGATGTAATCAGAAATGTATATGTATAGTGAGAGCATGAATTTGTACTATTCAAGATTGTAATAAATATTTGTTTGAATAAAATTTCTGTTTGAATTCAAAATCTGTGTAACTTGTTCTGTTTGAATTCAAATTCAAATTCTGTGTAATTTATTTTATTCAACAAATATTTATTTAATCTATGAAAAACAAAATAGTACATTACCAAATACATTTAAATGAATATATATGTTTATTATCATCAAACAAAAACATATAAGCGCATATTCAACAATCTCCCCCTTTTGATGATAACAAACATATATTTAAGATTTTGTACATGTGTTAAATGTATTTGATCAATGATATACTTTAATTGCTCCCCCTATTTAAATGCTTCCTCTCTACATGATGCTCCCCCTACATATATGCATACAAATAGAAATATGTTCAAATGAGCCTAGATGCATATGGAAAAATTATTTGACCTTTGCTTGATTCTATTTGACAAAATCTTAACTTTTCTCTCCCCCTTTTGTTATCAGCAAAAGAATAATAGTGTTAGAGAAAAATAGAGATTAAGTAATCAGTATTAATCCAACATTAAACTCAAATTGAATATAAATAGTAAACTTCAATAAGAATCAAACAAAAAACCATAATTACCCTTGTTAGGCGCATATTCCACTTTTAGAAATGATGGATATGATGTTCATATAAAATCATACAGTTGAATCTTCTTGTGGTACATTTCTATCAGGAATTTGAATATCTACTAATCATGCATAACCGTTAGGACTTTTAAATGAGATTAGTAGTATTCGAATTTAATTTTAAAAAATGAAATCAAGTATCTTCTAACCACGCATGACCGTGAGGACTTTTAAATGGGATTAGAATCAACTTGTCTATTTAAGCAATTAATTTTGATATGTGTTCCATACATGCATAACCGTAAGGACTTTTAAATGAGCATGGAAGCACATAATCAAAAATCCAAGTAATTCACCCATGCATAACCGTGAGGACTTTTAAATGAGAGTGAATACTTTGGATATTTATTTATTTATTTAAAAAATATGACATGAAACACAAATGATTCCTGATTATAGTACCACATATCGACAAACTATATTGAATATTTGATAAACCATGGTCGATAGAAATAATGATAGATATAGAAATGGTCATGGAATCTTTACCCAACAAAAAGTTTTATAATTCTTGTTTTAATTCCTAAAGAAATTTTCCAAATATACTCTCTTGAGTAATGTATGTTAAATATCAACACTCATCACTTTTTCAATCACTATTTATCTCTTTGATAATTAGTAGCGAGTCGGATCAGTCAAAATTTGTCATTTAAAATCAAATAAAAATAACTAATCTGAAAATATGGTCAAACAATTATTTTCTCGAAGGGATTATATAAGAAAATAATTTCTGCTATTTGAAAATTATTTAAAGTGAACAATATGCAGAAATTTTCTTTGAAAAATGATGCAGCAAATGAATGTTTCACAATAAATCACGTTCAACTCATAAGTTTTCTATCAACTAGATTACTAATATGAATTGCATCTGAATTTCTTTTTCAATCCAAAATATCACTAACTGGATTTGGTAAACCAGACATGAAGTGTGCATCAAAAATTTCAAACCCAATTTTAGCAACAATTTAAATGACATTCTTTGGATTTTGAATTGAAGCCATGTTCACACTCAAACAAATATCATGGTGTTAATTTCAGAAACCGTAGGATAAACAATTATATTCATGAGTAATCAACAGTCAATCAACATCATAATTATTTCAAAAACAATTTCTTGAAGTTTCAACAATTTCTTAAAATCCTTTTTCACATGAGTTTGAAATCGTGCAAATTTACAAGCAGTGACCAAAATGTCAAAATATATCTAAGTGTAGCATGAGTAATCAAGGATCAATAAAATACCATCATTTGACCAAACATATTAAGTTCAAAGATGAAAGGACGGTTGGTCTACTTTTAAGCACAAATCAAAGTAAGAACAAGTCAAAGGAAAAATCATATCAATAAGTCAGAATTAAAGACATTACATCATTATTGCAATTTTGGCTGATTTAATTTAGAATATGGTGCAGATTATCACATTTAATATACCTTCACCTGTTTTACCTTTACGATAATTTCTCGTGATTGCCCATTGTGATTCTGTCACCTTTATACTAGGCTAAGGAACTTTGCTATGTTGCCCGTTGTGTTTCTGGAACAGCCAAAATCCAGAGAACACCGTTGTTGTTCCTTAGCCTGCCACCACACCTACACGATGAAAGATTTTTGTGACCTATTTCTAGGTCCATGATTGTTAGTGGCAGAAACATTATGAATAAACAAACCCTTTGGAACCCAAACTTGTTTAGTCCTTTTATTCTTGTTCCAATAGACATGAAATTTGTTTGTGGAATTCTTAGGAACCCAAACTTGTATAAATTTTGTGTTCTTGTTCCTATAACTACAATTTTCAACACGATGTCCAATTATTTCACATCTATCAAAGACACTCTTCCCTTTTGCATTATCCTCAGCTTGTGTTTTCCCAAAACCAAGTCCTTTTCTGTTGTTAGCAAAAATTTGATTTCCCAATAGCATGTTGAAAGATTTTTCGCCTCTTGAAAAGTTATTCAAAGATTTCTCAAGATTTTGGACTTTGGTTTTTAGTGTTGTATTTTCAGTGACAAGTGAGGTGCATCGATTTATAAAATCCTTTTTCCTAGTGTCGATGGTTTCCTTAAGATTCAAGTTTTCTTTTTCAAGATTCTCAGAGTTATTCTTAAGTCTTGTCAATTCTGAATCTAAAACTTTACATCTTTTACATTCTAGGTTTTGAATATTTTCAAGTTCAGTTTCTAACCTAAAATTTTTACGAGCAAGTTCTCTCTTATCAGTTTTCAGTTTTTCAATTTTAGATTCAAGAGCATCAACTACTTTAGTAAGATCAGAACACATAAAAAAAAGATCTCTATAGGAATACTCACCTTCCTCACTAGATTCCTCTGAGCTTGAATCTGAATTTGATTTCGCCATAAGACACAAGTTAGCCTCCTCTGAGCTGCTATCCGAAGCTTCTTCTCCTTCTTCATCATCCCAAGTCGCTGCAAATACCTTCTTCGCCTTTTTCTTTCCTTTGTTGTTTTTGAGAAGTGGGCATTTTTGTATGAAGTGTCCGGGCTTCTTGCAGTTAAAGCACGTCGGTTCATTATCGGAATTGTCAGAATCTTTTGGCCTATTACGATTTGTTTTCTTCTTGCGTGGCTTGAATCTCGACCATTTTCTAAGATTATTGACAGCCATTGCAAGCTCTTCAATTGGATCTTCTCCTTCTTCATCGCTTTCTTCTTTGCTCTGTAAGGCAATCGTCTTTTTCTTTGGTTCGGAGTTGTTGCGTTCTTCCTTTGCTTTTAGCTCAAGCTCATATGTCATCAAGTTTCCAATCAACTCCTCCATGCTTAGCTTACTCAGATCTTTCGATTCTTGGATTGCCGTGACTTTTGCCTCAAAGTTCATTGGTAAGACTCGTAGTATCTTCCGCACAAGCTCTACCTCAGTGAATACCTTCCCAAGTGCTCTAGCGTTGTACACCAAAGTTGAAAAGCGTCCAAACATGTCCTTTATGCTCTCGCCTTTGTCCATCACAAAGTTCTCGTATTCATTGCTGAATAGGGCTAGATGAGACTCCTTGACTTGAGAAGTTCCTTCGTGTGTCACCTCCAAAGTGTGCCAAATTTCCTGTGCTGTTGTACAATGAGAAATTCTATTAAATTCATTTTTATCAAGAGCACATATCAAAGCATTCATGGCTTTAGCATTTGTCGTTTTCAATCTCTTATCGTTAGCATCCCACCTATCCTTAGGTTTAGGAATCTCAGTACCACCAACGATTATAGTGGGAGGTTTATAGCCAGTTTCAATAATATCCCAAACATCATAATCAACGGAACTAAGATAAATACTCATCCTAACTTTCCAATAAGCATAATCGTTCCCGTTAAACATGGGTGGCCTAACGATAGATTGCCCCTCAGAAAAAGCATTATTTGACGGATTCATGACTCTAGAGTTAAATAAAAATACCAGGCTCTGATACCACTTGTAGGATCTAGATTAACCCTAGAGGGGGGGGGGGGTGAATAGGGTTATAGCAAATTTTCTCGATTTAAACACAGAAATAGACTACAGAAATAAATATGCAGTAAAGTAAATCACACACAAAATTTACCCAGCTTCGGCAACCCCTGCCTACTGCTGCATTCACAGATTTCTATTAGAATTAAACAGTATCACGCTTACAAACACTCTACTAGACTCGCAGACCCTTTTGCTCCCGCTCACAAACACTCTACTAGACTCGCACACCCTGCTCCCGCCTATAGAGTTTCGCTCACTCGCAAACACTGCTCCCGCCTATAGAGCTTTGCAAACTCGCACACCCTGCTCACTGAACTAATTCTAAATAGACAATCTGACACTACCTAATCCCTAGGTGGTGATTTACAAATTCTTCGACTCGAAAAGAAAAAACAACTTCAAAAATAACCGCAGGAGCAAAAATTAAAATACCAACTTGAATGCATAATTTTTGCTCAAATAAAATAAGAAAACCCCTTTAATTTAAAACCCTAAATAATTAAATAACTAAATCCCCTTTGAAAATAAACAAGGCCGGCCCTTGTTATTTTTCACCCGATCCACTGTGAAGTAGAAATGCGGCCTCTCTTTGTCGATTTAGGGCTTCGGCTTCTTTCTCGAATTAGGGCTTCGTTCTGATGATCGATTCTCTGATTTGTGACCGATGGCTTGCGTCGCTTGTTCTCTGATAATTGATTCTTGTTGCTAGCTCGTTCTCTGATGATCGATTTGCGTTGACAGTTCGTTCTCTGATGATCGAGTTGTTGATGATTCGGTATGTTATTTCTTTTCGTTGCTGGTTTTAATGATTTGCTTGACTCTATAACTCGATTTTAACTCAATAGCCGATGATGTAAATTGGGATTGCGATTGAAAGTTCGATTGTGAATTGAAGCACACCCTGATGATGATACCTTCGGGTTGAATTTATATGAATTCACGACTTCATCACTTTCCTAATTTTCTAATGCCTGTTGCGCACGTCTTTCCTGGTTTTTTGTGACACCTTGATACACACGGCTTTAACTTTTACACGTTCGATTCTTCTTGAATAACAAGACAGAAACTTTCCTCTTTTTAACATCTCTGACCATTTCAAAAAATAATGATACGAATTTTATATTCATTGAATTCTGACTTCAGCCCCATCTCTGCATTGTTGAATCTCGTGGTCATCATGTCTTTGTCTCTGGCCATCTTTTTCTGGTTGGTTTAACATGATCTTCGAATTAGCATTTTTGGCTACCTGAATTTTACTTTAGCACTGCATGATGTTGTCTAATTATTTGTTCATGTGATTCCCTATATTACTGCTCTAACTCATTGTTGTTGCTTCACCACTGACTTGTGTTTGGTAGTCTTCATTTTTGATTCAGAACTTCTGTACTGGCTATAGTTGAGTTGATACATTTGTCAGTTCTACATTTGTTTCACTTGGTATTGCTGCATCCATTGTAGCTTGCTACTGTATCATTGAGTAGCTGTCGTCTGCACTTTTAGTCGAACTTGTATTCAATTCAATGCTGAGTCGTTTCTTTAATATTGAGACCTGTAGTTGTATACTTGGTTGTTGTTCATCTTGTAGTTGCTCATTTGCAAGTGCATGTTTCGATTCACTGTTGCACTTGCTCATTTGCACTGCTTCACCATTCTTGTTGCCTCTTGCAATATTGGTTTATTGATGTTGTCTCTTTGCTTTGTTGGCACTGGCTGTTGGTCTCTGTTGCATGCTTGCTGTTGCATGCTTGTTTGTATGTTGCACTTGTTACCTTCACTGTGTTGCACATGTCTCATGCTCGAGCTCTTTGCATGCTTCACGACTGTACTATTCTTGTTGAGTTGATATATTTGTGGTCTTCATTTGGTGATTTGTACTTGGTGCAGTTTCCATATTTGTGCTCGAGCTTGCATGTTTACCACTGATCATACGTGTGATATTCATTTGGGTTTGTGTGTTGTCTCTGACCTGAGCATGTTTATATTGAACTGCCTCCTGTACTTGTATTCTGGTTCTTCATGCATGTTCTTTGTTCTTTGTATCTATAGTTTGCATTACTGGTGCACATTATATCATGGTGTACATGTTGCCTTGTACTTGATTTTCTTGTTGAGACCTCTGGTATGCTGCATATTGTCACTGTATTGGTTCGAATCAGTTTGCATGGTCACTTATGCAGTTTGAAGCTTGCCACTGACTTTGGTTCTTCGCTTGCATCGTTGTAGTTGCATTTATGTCACGTAGTTGCATACTTTGACTTCACCGAGTCATTTGGAATTGGTCTGTTGTGATTTGTCGAAGCTTTGAACTGTTTGCAACTTGACACTGTTGTACACTTGCTCTTGTTGGCTGCGCACACGAGTTGGCGAGGCAGTGCACACGTGTATGAATGTACACGTGTGTATTGCAGCCACTTATGGCTACCTGTCCCTGTAATATCTATGTGCACTACTTTGTGATGAATTCAAGTGTGAATGATGACGAACAACCCAAATAACTGAGGCAAATCATATTTTCAAAAATCGTATTTCATTTTATATTGCAAAAATATTTCTTTTTCAATTTTACTGCGTTAGTGAATATTTTTGCAGATTTCTCAGATGCTGGATTCAAACTGGAATGCAGTTGAAGGCAAAATACGAGTGTGAGTGATATGTAGTGAGGTTATCAATGTAAAAATATTTGTGATGTAATCGTGATGTAATCAGAAATGTATATGTATAGTGAGAGCATGAATTTGTACTATTCAATATTGTAATAAATATTTGTTTGAATAAAATTTCTGTTTGAATTCAAAATCTGTGTAACTTGTTCTGTTTGAATTCAAATTCAAATTCTGTGTAATTTATTTTATTCAACAAATATTTATTTAATCTATGAAAAACAAAATAGTACATTACCAAATACATTTAAATGAATATATATGTTTATTATCATCAAACAAAAACATATAAGCGCATATTCAACACCAACAGTTGCATGGACTTTTGCAGCGACGACAACGTAACCTAGGATGTAACTGCGACCTATGGTATAACATAGCGAAAGTCGTGTGTGCCGCTGAGAGCCAACAGTCTGTGTTTGATTTTACATCGGTAGACTGCGACCGTTGTAGGAGTGGAGGGGTTTCATTTCGACAGCGAAAATCAGAGGCCGCTGAGAGCCTGCAGTTACATGGACTTTTGCTGTGACGGCAACGTAACCCTGGATGTAACTGTGATCTGTTGTGTGGGTTCCACGGCGTAATCGAAAGGCCGCGGAGAGCCTGCAGTTACATGGACTTTTGTTGTGACGGCAACGTAACCCTGGATGTAACTGTGATCTGTTGTGTGGGTTCCACGGCGTAATCGAGAGGCCGCGGAGAGCCTGCAGTTACATGGACTTTTGTTGTGACGGCAACGTAACCCTGGAATGTAACTGTGACCATGGATGGGGGTGATGATTTCCAGAGCATTCTCACCAAAGATATTTCTTCATTTTTAAAAATGTTTTCAATATTTTCAATAAAATTATTCTCAAAATATTTTCACTGGATGTTGAAAACGAGTCTGCTAAGTACTTGTAGATTTTCATTCTTACGCCTGATCAACGTATGACCGAATTTCTATGAGAACAAGGATGGATTGGTTGAGACATCGAGTTATAAAAAGTATTTTTATAATACTATTTTCGCAGTATTATGAAATTTTATAAGTATTTTAAAATGATCAAAGAATATTTTAACTGGTTTTAAGCATTTTAATAAATTTTGGCTTCGTTCCTTTTCGAGGACGAAAAGAGTCAAAGGGGGGAGGAATGCAATAATCCGGATTTTTAGATATTAGATAATTGAATAATTATCTGAGTTAACTATTAAAATGTGATAACCCCTTAATTAAATTATTTAACATGGATAAGAATTGCTATCTTCAAATATAAATAACCAAAATAAAATTTGTTTTATATTAATTTAAAATAAAAGAATTTTACAAATTTAGAAAATATTTATTTAGTAGTAAATAAATGCAAAAGCATTTAAATTAGCATGTAAAAATGGATTAAATAATTTATATTATTTAATTTGAAATCTAATTAGTTTACATCTTATTTTTCTTTTGAAAGTTTTACTTTTATAGAATAAGGAAAAAAGGGAAAGCATTAATAAATTTATAGAAGTATTTATGAATTAGTAAAGTATTTACATATTAAGAAAATTAACAATAAAGACTTTTAAAATTCATTTTAAAAATAATTTTTGAATAAGAATTGACATGTGTTCATTTATAAACCTTATTGAATACATGTGTCATGTGTTAAGCAATGGTTTGTGACAAATGTGTCAAAATTTAAACAAGTGTCCCTCTTTGTTTTTTTTTATTTTAAATTTTGACAAACAATAAATTCTATCATATAAAACTTCCATTTTCTTCTGCATTCTTATTCTTTGAATTCATAAAAACCATGGCCATAACTTGAAAAAGAAAACTGTAGTATTCTTTCCAACAGCAAGCTTATACTCTCCTCAAAAACCTGTTTCAATAAATCTTCAACCCAAAATCCTCAAAAGCAAAACCCTGTAACACTTTTTACCAAGCCTGCAATCATCTCAACAACTTTTGAAACTATTAACCTGTTTTGATCAAGCATTTTCATAGGCATGTTGCCATTTTCCCAGCTTTAAGCTTCATAATGCAACCTCGCAACCCAACAAGTATCGAAATCTTATAGCAGAGTCAAGTATCAGTAATATTCCAAGTTTTCTGGAATTTGCACAACAGTTTTCAAATTTTCGTAAGTGAGGCTTCAATTTCTCATTCCAGTTTCAAGCTCTACTGATTAAATAGTGAGTAAAACATCAAAAAAAATTTTTACTTAAGTAATTATTGTGTTAATGATGATTGTTTGTGGTATTACTTCATGCGTTAATGTGTATGCATGTCAGTTTTCTATCTATTTTTGAACTACAGGTTATAAAATAAATTCAAACCAGTTAGTTACTCCTCTGGTTCAATTTATATTGAGATGTTAAACCAAATTTGTTTAAACAACAATATTTAAATTGAAGAAAAAAAAATGAAAAGCAAGGATTGATTAAGATGCCTGCGTGTAGTTGTATACCAATCTATAGGAATGGATGCATTTAAATCTGCATGTTTGAAATTTGTGTTTCTCTGTTCATATCTGATTACAGAAATTTATAAATAAACTAAAATTCAAACTTTCCCTATAAACACTTTGAAGCTTTAGGTTTCAAATATATTAGTCAAGTTTAAACTCATCTAGATTATAAAAGTATGTCTAAGAAATTTGAGTTTCGAAATTTACCTGTAAACAAGAAAGTTGCAGAGGAAACTTATATAATATAATAAATAAAATATTGTGTTATGTTGATCCATGCATATATATCGAATCATCATTGGAATTTATGATTTTTTTTAAAAAAACCAAAATTTTTAGTGTTGGAATGAAGGTGAATTTTAAGGTTTACTGGAAAATGGGTTTGGGATAAATTCTGGAAGCTGTAGCAATTGGAGTGGTCGGGATTGTTACTAGAGGTGGAGGAGGTAATGGGGGTTTAGGCAAAAAGGGTGGTTGAAGCTGTAGGTGGCTGTGGCATTGGTGGTGATCGGAAATTGTAGCAAGCCCTAGTTTTAGTTGGGCTCGAGTGTGTGGTCTATGCTTGGTCTCAGGGTGATCGAGCGTGGCGTAGCTTTGGGAATAGGTGGCGCTGGGGCTCAACAAGGTATGGCCGGAGGGGATTGACTCCTGGTGGTCAGGGTTAGTGATGAAGGATGAATTTAGGCAATAGGGTCTGCAGCTTTTATGGTTCAATTGTTCAAATTTTTGTTCCTGCGATTATACGATGATCGGTGTTGGGTGGTGACTCAGTGGAGGATTGTCGACATGTTGATGGTCAGAGTTGGGTCCGATGCCGACCAGATAGCGTGTGCATGTGCACCTTGTCGCGCGTGCAGGTTGAAGATGGATTCAGGAAGGAGAAGAAGTGGGGATTTGAGAAAGTTTAGCTCGGGATTAATGCTCGAGGCCTCTGTTATTTTGTACGAAGAGAACTTCGAGTTTTTGTGAGAGTTCTATTCTAGGATTTTAAGTATGGTAGTAAATTTTTACTGTAACCAAATATAAAAAAAATATGTAGGGAAAGAAGAGAGAACTCGAAGTCGATTTCGAGTTGAATCCGAGTCTAACCTAGGCAGCACTGAAACTGGTAATAATCAAAGATTTAAATCATGTTTTGAAAAAGGGATTAATAGAAAAACAATATTAAAAAAATGATTGTTTAACTTATGTTGTTAATTTAAACTTTAAGACAATTTAAAACTTAATCTTTTATAAATAAAATTAAGTATTAATTAAAGGATAAATGTTTCAATTTATGTGATTAGGAAATTGATAAAGGTTAATTTATTAGTAGAAGTAACTAAGGATTAAATTACTTGGCGCAATTTATTTAATTAAGGAATTAATTAATTAAGATAAGTAATCATAGTAGGGTTAATTACTGTTATGATTGATTAAATATGGTTAATGAAAGTGATTAAATAAGGATCATTAATTAATGAAATTTATTAAAGTAGTTAATGAAAGTAATTAATTAAAGATTTATTACTATGAATGATTAAGGATAATGGTAATTACTTAATAAAGTAATTAAAGTAATTAATTACTTGTGTAATTAATTAAGTTAATGTAATTAATTTGAATCGATTAATTAAGTTTAATTAGTTTAAGAGGATTACTTAATGATGGATTGAGCATAATTACTTAATGTAATTGATGAGGTGGAATTACTTAATGAATCAATGAATAGTAATTACTGGATGCGATTAATTAAAGAGAAATTACTTAGTGGGAAGTAATTAAAGGATGATTACTTATGAGAAAGTAAGTAAGAGATAATTACTCAATGTAATTAAAGGAGTAATAAATGTAATTAAATCAAGGAGTTGATTTAATGATTTTAAGTAATTAAGGGGAGTTAATTACTAATGTGATTGATCAGGATTGATTAATGAATGGAATTGTTTGATAATAGTTAATTTTTGTAATTAATTGAAAGTTCATTACTTAATGTTGTGGAAGAATAATTAATCGAGAGTGATTAATTAAGATGGGTAATTGGTGGATGATTACTTGATATGCTGTAATTAATTAAGGATTAAACACGCAGGATTTATAATAATGGAAGAAATTGATTTAATTTATTTTATATTAAGTAAAGATTGTGTAATAAAAATCTTTGCTTATGAATGGCTGAATGTTACTGGATGTATGGATTATTGTTATACCTGGCAGGTGATTGTGATGCTAGGAATTAGATATGGATTATCTATCAGAAAATAGATTTGCTTTGTGAATCTGTTACTATGGGTATACATGGAAATGTTTAAAGCTTAAACAGCTTTTTCTTAAGAGGGTACTGAATTCGAAGAGGCCGGAGTCAGGTATTGGTAAATACCCGAAACCACTTCGACTCTTTATAATTTGATGTGTGGAATCAATAAAATGAAATGGAATGACTTAAGTGATTGGACCATTTAATCTAAGTTATGATACTTAGAAATTGATGTGTGATGTAAGTAATGTCTATAATGATTAGTGAAGTTGTAAATTGATACAAGTTACCCCGAGTTAGCCCGGGTTTATATAAGTTGTATGCTTTTGTATTCCATGTTAGATGGGTTTACTCACGCTGGTTTCCAGCCTGACCCGGGTGTTACTTTGATGTAATGCTCGGGTCAGACCGAGTATTACAGATTTTCTGGCAAGGACGTTCTGGAGCTCAGGAGGCGAGCTGGATGGCTGGAACGTATGGAGCGTACCCGCTGTGATATATAGTTGTATATTTAGGACATGTTGATTTAGAACTGTCCTGTATTTTGTAAATGTTGTAACTTTGATATATAAAAATGCAAACGTACTGATATAGTTCTTTTTGTAAACTGTTATTATGTGATATTATATTTTGATCCGTTGTGAATGTGAGGTTTTCCGTGACTGACTTCTGTTTCTGCTTCTTTCTCTTTTCTTCTTTTCACTAACTATCTGGAATTTTCGGGATCGAAATTTCCGGGTCGTTTCATTTGGTATCAGAGTAGAAGGTTAAGTGAGAACCTTGGCTCTGGTGGGATTACTCATTAAGGATAGGGTAAGTGGCACCCTAGAATGAGTTGAGTGTATATATATATGAGAGAGTGCACTTGTTATTTTCTTATATAAAGGTTTTTAAATGATTTCAAAAGTAAATAAATCTTATATAAGAAATAGATTATCTATTATATTAAGGAAATTGGTTGTAGTATTAATTAAATTAAAAGTAATAGCAAGAATTAAGAAGTAATATAATACAACCAAATTGAAATTAAATAAGCATAAGTTTGAAATGTATTCAAACTTAAATTAAAACCTCAAAGCTAAGAAAGAATTTCAAATAAGATGAATCAGAAGTGGTTTCAAACCAGGAAATTGAATGGTTATTGTGTTTAATAATGGGGTGATTGTTTTAAACAATAAAATGTTTTAAGGAAATAACCATTTGATGAGAATAATTTGTAAATGTGAAAGGATATAAATAAAAGTGTGTTTCAAATTTTGAAGTCCTGAATTCTAAGTTTAAAATTTTGAATTGATTTCAAAATGTTAAAGGAGATAATATTATTCAAACTATTTTGAATAAGATCTTATTTTAAAATAAGAGATGTTATTTAATATATTCAAATGAAGGGGTCCTATTTCAAACAAGGGTGGTTTGAAATTTTAAAAGAATTTGTTTAAATTAAAAACCAAAGGTGGTTTAAATTTTTAAAGTATAACTTGGTATGTAAGAGAAATTAATATGTATATATGTGGATATACATAATATCAAAGGTAGTTTGAAATAAACTCTAAATGGTGAGTTTTGAATTTGGAATAAGATGTGATACCCAAAAGTGATAAGTTTTTGAACTTATAAGAGGAAAGATTATTAATGTGAAGTTAAATAAATTTGAATGATCAACTTGATTTAGGAATTTCGGGATGAAATTGGGGTTGAGATCCGAAAATTGAAAATGGATGGATGTTTTGAAATAATTGGATGATATCACCCTATTGTTGTTAAAAATCGTTAAGTTGTGAATTGGTTTGCTTAAATAAATGAAGAAATGGATTGTGATAATATATCCATTGTAGAGATAAATAAAATTTAACTTAAATTTTAAATTAAGGATATGGAATTCCTTTGAACTTAAAACTTGAATGTTAAGAAATAAATTTGTAAACTAAAATTATTTGAAACTCTTACTTGAACCTTGTAATGAGTTAAGTAACGATAATTTGAAATGGTATTTTGAAATTTGGACTCAGAATTGAATTGTTTAAAAACTTTAAAGGAAAGTTGATTTAAAGGAATTAAATCAACATTTGAGGTATTAATTCGAATTTATATAATTTGAGATGGTTTAAATTTGGAATTTGGATTGAAATTAGTTCAAATTGAATTTGATTTGAATTAATTAAAATTGTGATTGAAGATGTATAAGTATAAATTTAAATTGAATTGATGAGAATGGAGATTGGGAAGTGTGCAGATTTGACTCTGGACTATTTTTAATATAAATTATTTTAATATAAACCTATTTTTCCAAACTATTCATTGTATATACAACCTTTCTTTTAAAAGCCGAATTATCTTATACTTGTTTTACAATTATTTTTGAAACGGTTTAGCAATTTTTCCAAATGTTTTATAAACTAATTACTATCTTACTATTATTTTGCAATTATCTAAAATTTCTATAATTATTTTAACTATTTTCTACCTATTTTACACCTATTTTACAAACTAGCAATTATTTTCCAACTACTTATCTATTTTTAAAATTTTCAAGCTATTTTCTAAATAAACTGGTCGGAGTTCAAACTGTTATTGGTTAAATTAAATACCCAATCGAGATAAGAATAGAGATGATAATCCGAATGGATTTAAGCAATTGTGAGTAAGTGAATGAAAATCAAAGTGAATGTGAATAGAAATGGAATTGGTTTGGCTAATAAACAATAAAGATAAATGCGTAGGGTGTACGTATGTTATTCTATTCGCATAGTGATTTGATCCAGATTCGAGCACAAAATTTCGATATAGATATATCGATCCGAGTGGGATTTTTCACTCGATTTTCAACGGCGAACCTGGATATGGATTGTTGATTGGTTCTGGATATTCTCTATCATAGTTATGACTATGCAAATAGAATGACGGTTTCTGATCAAGAAACCAGATCTGTGTCTACACTAGAAAGTCGGGTGGACGATACTAGTTCGGAAGTGAAATTTGTGATCGAGTAAGCGATCAGATTGGTATAGCGTACGGATGATATGTGTACATCATACGGATTTAAATGAAAATGATATTGAAAGAAGTTATCAAATTTGAATATTTGATTTTGAGTAAACAAAGTTAAATATCTTTGTTTTATAAAATGAAACTCCCCTTGAATCTCTTGCCAGAAGAAAAGGATTTCAAAGGTATTTTGGAGTATAAAAGGAGTTTTATACAAGTTTGAAATGATCCAAAGTTTTGAAAGATTTTATATATCTGAATATATATATATATATAAAGGATCATATGAGGATTTTGGAAAAAGGCTTTTGGAACCTTTGGATTTGGAAAAGGCTTTTTGATTTTTGGGTAAAATCAATATTGAAATTTGGAAAGCCTAGTTTGAGAATTATCGATTTTGGGATAATCGATTTTGTGTAAAGGAGCTTTATATGAGATCATACTAGGTGTATGATTTGAAGATACTCTATGTGTATAGTATAAAATATTTTGATGATGGCTCTGGGGAAAAAGGCGCTCCCTTGAAATGAACTTCTCAGGAGTACCATTAGGTGGTACTGCCTTGAGCCCCAGGGGGGGTTCTAAAGTTGATCCTGTGAGGAGTCCTGACAAAACTAGTTCCTGAGGATTATGAGTAGAGTATACCATAGCGAAAGTCGTGTGTGCCGTTGAGAGCCAACAATTACATGGACTTTTGCTGCGACGACAACGTAACGCAGGATGTAACTGCGACCTATGGTATAACATAGCGAAAGTCGTGTGTGCCGCTGAGAGCCAACAGTCTGCGTTTGATTTTACATCGGCAGACTGCGACCTATGTAGGAGTGGAGGGGTTTCATTTCAACAGCGAAAATCAGAGGCCATTGAGAGCCTGCAGTTACATGGTCTTTTGCTGTGACGGCAACGTAACCCTGGATGTAACTGTGATCTGTTATGTGGGTTCCATGGCGTAATCGAGAGGCCGCGGAGAGCCTGCAGTTACATGGACTTTTGCTGTGACGGCAACGTAACCCTGGATGTAACTGTGATCTGTTGTGTGGGTTCCATGGCGTAATCGAGAGGCCGCGGAGAGCCTGTAGTTACATGGACTTTTACTGTGACGGCAACGTAACCCTGGAATGTAACTGTGAACATGGATGAGGGTGATGATTTCCAGAGCATTCTCACCAAAGATATTTCTCTATTTTCAAAAATGTTTTCAATATTTTCAATAAAATTATTCTCAAAATATTTTCACTGGATGTTGAAAACGAGTCTGCTAAGTACTTGTAAATTTTCATTCTTACGCCTGATCAACGTATGATCGAATTTCTATGAGAACAAGGATGGACTGGTTGAGACATCGAGTTATAAAAAGTATTTTTATAATACTATTTTCGCAGTATTACAAAATTTTAAAAGTATTTTAAAATGATCAAAGAATATTTTAACTGGTTTTAAGCATTTTAATAAATTTTGGCTTCGTTCCTTTTCGAGGACGAAAAGATTCAAAGGGGGGTGGAATGCAATAACCCGGATCTTTAGATATTAGATAATTGAATAATTATGTGAGTTTAACTAAAAAATGTGATAACCCCTTAATTAAATTATTTAAAATGGATAAGAATTGCTATCTTCAAATATAAATAACCAAAATAAAATTTGTTTTATATTAATTTAAAATAAAAGAATTTTATAAATTTAGAAAATATTTATTTAATAGTAAATAAATGCAAAAGCATTTACATTAGCATGTAAAAATGGATTAAATAATTTATATTATTTAATTTGAAATCTAATTAGTTTACATCTTATTTTTCTTTTGAAAATTTTACTTTTATAGAATAAGGAAAAAAGGGAAAGCATTTATAAATTTATAGAAGTATTTATGAATTAGTAAAGTATTTACATATTAAGAAAATTAACAATAAAGACTTTTAAAAATCATTTAAAAATAATTTTTGAATAAGAATTGACATGTGTTCATTTATAAACCTCATTGAATACATGTGTCATGTGTTAAGCAATGGTTTGTGACAAATGTGTCAAAATTTAAACAAGTGTCCCTCTTTGTTTTTTTTTTTTTTAAATTTTGACAAACAATAAATTCTATCATATAAAACTTCCATTTTCTTCTGCATTCTTATTCTTTGAATTTAGAAAATCCATGGCCATAACTTGAAAAAAAAACCTGTAGTATTCTTCCCAACAGCAAGCTTATACTTGTTGAATATGCGCTTATATGATTTTTGTTTGATGATAATAAACATATATACATTCGTTTAAATGTATTTGATAATATACTATTTATTTTCACAGATTAAATAAATATTTGCTGAATAAAATAAATAACACGGAATTTGAATTCAAACGAATATTTTATTCAAACAAATATTTAGTACAATTTTGAATAGTATACAATTTCAAGCTCTCAGTATAACTATACAACTTTGATTACAATTACATCACATTTCACATTTACAATTCACATTTCACATTTACAATTCACCTCACTACATATCACTCACACTCGTATTTATCTTCAACTGCATTCCAGTTTGAATCCAGCATCTGAGAAATCTGCAAAAATATTCACTAACGCAGTAAAATTGAAAAGGAAATATTTTTGCAATATAAAATAAAAGATGGATTTTGAAAATATGATTTGCCTCAGTTATTTGGGTTGTTCGTCATCATTCACACTTGATTTCATCACAAAGTCGTGCACATAGATATTACAGGGACAGGTATACATAAGTGGCTGCAGTACACACACATACATTTGTACACGTGTGCACTGCCCCGCCAACTCGTGTGCACAAAATCAAACAAAAGCACTGTTAACAATTCAGCACAAGGTCAAACCCAAATAACACACGGGATTCAACTCAAGGCAGAATACAAGCTGCAGTATACCAAAGTGATACAGATACATGCAAATTCGACAAGCAACTGAAGGCAAAAGGTCCAAAATATCACTTACAACATGTATGCAGCCCAATGAACCAATGACAACAAACTAAATGAAGATTCAAGCAACAACATGGACTGCAACAAATACATGATGCCCAACTCAAATGAATATCAGTGCAACTACAAGTACAGGCCGCAACAGTATGCACTAGTCCAGCAACAGTATGCACCAGTCCAGGCTACGACATAGATGTGCTACAGGAATGTACCAAGCTACATGAAGACAGAAGACTACAACTCAAAGTTCAATGCAGACAACATAATGATCCAACCAACAACAAGTCCAGCAAACATGACACCATGCTACAAACTCAAATGCAAACTGTGGTGAAGCAACTGCCAAACAAACATAACATGCAGTTTGCTGTGATACGAAGCTCCAGACCCAAGTGAAACTGATTCAAATGCATATTTTTAATGGCCAGACCCAAGACAGTAGTGTGCAACTCAGTTTCAAAAGAATCAAAGTATGCCACAATAAAGACAGTAAAATGAACAATGCATAGAAGGCTGCAGTGAAGCATGTACATGAGTGGACAGGACTACAACACTCAGTAACAACATGAACCAGTGATATATATGCAAACAAAACAATACCACTGCAGATACAAATAGTGAACATGCAACCAGACCACAAAGACTCAAGTCTTAAATATGAAACAAGGTGCACAAGTCCAGCTACAAGTTACAGACATAACAGGTGAAGCATCACCAGAGACACAACAGATGCACATGGATGTCACAACAGATAATGATGCAAGTGTCGACCAAATACAAATACAAGCACCAAGAATACATGAAGCAAACAACAACACGAATGCAAGTGCAGACGATAGCTACTCATTGTAACTCAGTAATACAAGGCAAACTGACAACAACAAACATGAATACAACTCGATGCAATAGTCACAAATCAAGTACATGAGGATGGCAACCCACAGTATTCACAACAAACAACTCAGTAACCAGAAGCAACAACATGTACAGTGATATTCAGCAAAGAAAACAACACTTTAAATAAAATCGAGCATGAGTACAGTTTGAACAATATCCAGAAGAGCAGTGTAAAAAAAATTCAAAATGGCCGAAGTCATCAGGTAAAAGAAATTGAACTCACGATTTAAAGTCAGAGCCTTAGCAATAAAGCAATTCACAGAGCCATGTAATCAAGTCAAAGCCAGTGATAACCAAACGTCTCAAATGCAAGGCATAGAATCAAGTCGTAAAAATATATGAATGTGACAAAGTCAAAGTTCACAAAGCCGTGTTCATCACGAAATTGATTCAAAACCATGTCAACCAAGCAAGCATCAATTTTACGAGATTGACAAAGTCAAATAAATCATCAGCATCAAAATATAATTGAACGGTCGAACAACTTATTTGACAAATTCAAATAAGTTTATACGAACGAAGATAAAGGAGTTCGAACGCATATTTAACCTAGATCATCATCGGCATAAAGGATTGTAGTTCGAATACAAAAAAAATTAAAATCGAAAAGTATCGAAGCATAAATTCTTACCAGAAGCAAGAATCGAACTCATCGAAGTAGCCAGTGAGAGCAACAAGAATCAATCGAGCAAGGCAACTTTTTATCAACCAGAGAATCGATCAGATCTATAGGTGCTTCGAAAAAAAGCCCTAATTTGTAAAAAGGGAAGAAGAACGAACAAAACAGCGGCCGCCATTATGAATGAAAAAGAGACGGGCTGAATTACTAAAGAGGGCCGGGTTTATTCGAACTCTATTTTTATTTAGGGTTTTAAAATTATAATAAGGGTTTTATTTTTGAATTAGGGCTATTTTATTTAAATTGTTTTTAAATTGTATTTTTTCTTTTAAACCGTTTTTAATTTTCTAGTCATGTGACTAGGGGACAAACCACGGTGTGTAGTTTGGGAATTCGCAACTCGGTGGTTGAGTTGTGGTCAGGGTTTTGAGCGTAGAGTTAGATTAGTCAATAGCGGGTATAGCGAGTTTACGTGTGTAAGCGAGGGACTATCTAATTTCTAGTAGAAACCTTGGGGGCAGCACGTAGGCAGGGTTTTGCCGAAGCTGGGTAAATTCTGTGTTGTTCTGTTCTGTTATTTATATTCTGCTATATCTGTGCTGCTATTCTGTGATCTGTGTTAATATTAATTAGCTTCTGCAATTAAGTTTTATAATTTACACTATCACCCTATTCACCCCCCCTCTAGGGTGAAATCGATCCTACAAGTGGTATCAGAGCAAGGAACAAAAGCCATTTTTGTTTTAAAATTTTGATTTTACAAAAACCAATTTTTAATTTAAAAATTCGTGTTTCAAAAATCAATTTTTGTTTTAAAAATTCGTGTTTCAAAAATCGGTTTTTGTTTTAAAAATTTGAATTTTTTAAAATGGCTTCTTTTAATAATGCTTTTGCAGAAGGGCAATCCATAGTTAGACCACCAATGTTCAATGGTGAATATGCTTACTGGAAAAATAGAATGCAAATTTTTCTGAAAACCATTGACGTTTGGAATATTGTTGAGACAGGTTATAGTATACCAACTATAACTGTAGATAATCAGGAAATAGAGAAACCAAAGGAACAATGGACAGAACTAGAAAATAAATTACAGAATACTAATGCCAAAGCTATGAATTCTATTATCTGTTCATTGGATCAATTTGAATTTAATCATGTCTCACATTGTCTAACTGCGCAGGAAATATGGCACATACTAGAAGTGACTCACGAAGGAACATCTCAAGTCAAAGAATCTCGCCTTGCAATGCTAAGCAGCGAATACGAGAACTTCAAAATGGCGAAGGAAGAAAATGTCAAAGAGATGTACGGACGACTCTCCAATATCGTATACAAATCAAAAGCTCTCGGAAAAACATACACCGAATTAGAAATAGTCCGGAAAATCCTCAGAGTCCTTCCACGAAGCTTTGAAGCAAAAGTTACTGCCATACAAGAATCGAAAGATTTAAAACAACTTAAAGTTGAAGAACTCATCGGAAATCTCACCACTTATGAGCTAGAAATGAAATTCAAAGAAGAGCGTGAAGGAGGTGACACTCAAAAGAAATCAATAGCTCTCAAAGGAACAACCGAAAGTGATGATGATAACGATGAAGATGATGGAGCAGCAGAATTGGAGCTGTTAATAAGGAAATTCAAAAAATGGAATCAAAAACATGGAAATTCAGCTCGAATTCAAAAAGCAAAAAGCAGAATAGCCAAAGCACTAGACTACTCGGAAGAACAAAAGTTTATTTGTTATAATTGCAACAAACCCGGCCATATCAAGCCCGATTGTCCACAAATTAAATCCAGCCACGGAAAGAAACAGAAAAAGAAAAGTTTTGCAGCCACTTGGGATGAAATAGACGAGAATGAGCAAAGCACTGGCAGTGAAAGCGAAAAGGCAGAATTGTGTCTTCGAGGTGATACAACTGACAGTGACGATGAAGAGCCAAGTGAGGTATCAAAACTTACCCATTCTGAGTTGCTTATATATTTTCATGAAGTAAACGGTTGTTTTGAACGACTTAGGGAAAAATACGCCAAACTTGAATCTCAAAAAGATACTTTGATAGAATGTAATAAACAACTTGATCAATTAGTTAAAACCTATCAAAGTAGGATCCCTAAGTGTGATAAGTGTCCAACATTTGATGAAGAAATTAAAAAATCAGAAATTAAAATAAAATCGCTTGAAAATGAAATTCTGATTTTAAAGGAGAATGAAAATACTAGGAGAGAGAATTCTATTAAAAAGTGCACACAGTTGTTAAACGAAAATGAATCTCTCAAATCACAAGTCCAACAATTGTCAACGACTTTAGATAAATTTTCAAAAAGTGAAAAATCGTTGAATATGCTATTAGGAAAGCAAACTGTTAATACGGTTAGACAAGGACTTGGATATAATAATTCGAAAATTGTTGAAAACAAGATTAATCAAGTTAATTCTATGTGCACAATTTGTAGAAAATTTGGACACGGTCACAATAATTGTTGGTATAGACCCAACCATGTGAAAACTATACCGATTTGGGTTCCAAAAGGCACAAATATAAAATCTCTCAAAGTTAAACAAATTTGGGTGCCAAAGGGAACAATTATAAATAGTTTTGGGTCTACACAAAATTATTTTTCAAAATTTTCTGCCACTAACAACCATGGACCTATAAAAACAAATAGGTCACATAAATCCTTTTCCGTGTAGGTGTGGTGGCAGGCTAAGGAACAACAATAGTGTTCTCTGGATTTTGGCTGTTCCAGAAACACAACGGGCGACAAAGCTAAGTTCCTTAGCCTTGTATAAAGGTGACAGAATCACAACGGACAACAACGAAAAATATCGTAAAGGTAAAACAGGTATGGTATGTTTTAAACGATATATTAATTGTGATAATCTGCACCGTATTTTGAATTAATTCAGCCAATATTGAGATTGATGAAAAGATGATGATTTTTGATTCTAATTTATTCAAAATTGTTGGCCAATTATATTCTTATGCCAAAAACACTATAAAAATCTCTAGATTATTTGAATTATTTCATATATATCAGTTTGAGTTAAAAATAGTGTTTTGTTGGATATTACAATTGGTTTTAATATGGCTAAATCTTTATTCACGGTTTTCTGATTATTTACACGACTTCATTTCAAATTCAAAAGAATGTCATTTAAATTGTTGTTAAAATTGAATTTGAAATTTTTGGTGCACACTTCATGTTTTGGTCTATAAAATTCAATTGATGATAATTTTGAGTGAAAGAGAAATTCAGATGCAGATTACACTGGTAATCTAGTTGATAGAAAAATTACTAGTGAAACGTGATTTTTGTTGAGACATTTAATAACTGCATCATTTTTTTCAAAAAAAATATCTGCATATTCTTCATTTCAAATAATTTTCAAATAGCAGAAAATTTTCTTTTAAAAACCCCTTGAAGAAAATCATTTTTTTTGACCATATTTCAGATTATTCATTTTTGAGAAATTAATTTCATAATTATTTTTGAATTTGATTTTAAATGACTATTTTGACTAATCTGACTCCCAAATGATTATCGAAAAGATGAATAGTAATTGAAAAAGTGATGAGTGTTGATATTTATTATATATTATGACTCGAGACGGTATAATTAGTAAATTTCTTTAGAAATTTAAACAAGAGTTATAAAATTTTTGTTGGTAAAAAATTCCATGACCATCTCTATGTCTATCATGTTTTCTATCAACCATCACTCATCAAAATTCTATATAGTTTGTCAATATGTGGTACTTTAAACAGGAATCGTTCGTTTTTCATTTTTACATTTTTTTTTAAATAAAAAAAATTAAATAAATAAATAAATACCAAAGTATTCACTCTCATTTAAAAGTCCTCACGGTTATGCATGGGTGAATTACTTGGAATTTGTTATGTGCTTCCATGCTCATTTAAAAGTCCTTGCGGTTATGCATGTATGGAACGCATATCAAAAGTTGATTTGTAAAATAAACAAGTTGATTCTAATCCCATTTAAAAGTCCTCACGGTTATGCGTGATTAGAAGATACTTGAATTCATTAGTTTAAAAAAAAAAAAAAAATTGGAATACTACTAATCTCATTTAAAAGTCCTAACGGTTATGCATGGTTAGTAGATATTCAAACTCCTGATATAAATATACCACAAATAGACACAACTGTATGGTTTTATATGATGATATCATCCCTATCATTCTAAAAGTGGAATATGCGCCTAACAAAATATTTATAATTTTTGTTTGATTTTTTATTGAAATTTAATATTTATATTCAATTGAGTTTTAATGTTGGATTGATATCATTTACTTTATCTCTATTTTCTCTAACACTATTATTCTTTTGCTGATAACAAAAGGGGGAGAGAAAAGTTAAGATTTTGTCAAATAAAATCAAGCAAAGGTCAAATAACTTTCTATTTGCATCTAGGATCATTTGCATATTTTTATTTGTATGCATATATGTAGGGGGAGCATCGTATAGAGAGGAAGCATTTAAATAGGGGGAGCAATTAGAATATATCAATGATCAAATACATTTAACATATTCAAAATCTTAAATATATGTTTGTTATCATCAAAAGAGGAGATTGTTGAATATGCGCTTATATGATTTTTGTTTGATGATAATAAACATATATACATTCGTTTAAATGTATTTGATAATATACTATTTATTTTCACAGATTAAATAAATATTTGCTGAATAAAATAAATAACACGGAATTTGAATTCAAACGAATATTTTATTCAAACAAATATTTAGTACAATTTTGAATAGTATACAATTTCAAGCTCTCACTATAACTATACAACTTTGATTACAATTACATCACATTTCACATTTACAATTCACATTTCACATTTACAATTCACCTCACTACATATCACTCACACTCGTATTTATCTTCAACTGCATTCCAGTTTGAATCCAGCATCTGAGAAATCTGCAAAAATATTCACTAACGCAGTAAAATTGAAAAGGAAATATTTTTGCAATATAAAATAAAAGATGGATTTTGAAAATATGATTTGCCTCAGTTATTTGGGTTGTTCGTCATCATTCACACTTGATTTCATCACAAAGTCGTGCACATAGATATTACAGGGACATGTATACATAAGTGGCTGCAGTACACACACATACATTTGTACACGTGTGCACTGCCCCGCCAACTCGTGTGCACAAAATCAAACAAAAGCACTGTTAACAATTCAGCACAAGGTCAAACCCAAATAACACACGGGATTCAACTCAAGGCAGAATACAAGCTGCAGTATACCAAAGTGATACAGATACATGCAAATTCGACAAGCAACTGAAGGCAAAAGGTCCAAAGTATCACTTACAACATGTATGCAGCCCAATGAACCAATGACAACAAACTAAATGAAGATTCAAGCAACAACATGGACTGCAACAAATACATGATGCCCAACTCAAATGAATATCAGTGCAACTACAAGTACAGGCCGCAACAGTATGCACTAGTCCAGCAACAGTATGCACCAGTCCAGGCTACGACATAGATGTGCTACAGGAATGTACCAAGCTACATGAAGACAGAAGACTACAACTCAAAGTTCAATGTAGACAGCATAATGATCCAACCAACAACAAGTCCAGCAAACATGACACCATGCTACAAACTCAAATGCAAACTGTGGTGAAGCAACTGCCAAACAAACATAACATGCAGTTTGCTGTGATACGAAGCTCCAGACCCAAGTGAAACTGATTCAAATGCATATTTTTAATGGCCAGACCCAAGACAATAGTGTGCAACTCAGTTTCAAAAGAATCAAAGTATGCCACAATAAAGACAGTAAAATGAACAATGCATAGAAGGCTGCAGTGAAGCATGTACATGAGTGGACAGGACTACAACACTCAGTAACAACATGAACCAGTGATATATATGCAAACAAAACAATACCACTGCAGATACAAATAGTGAACATGCAACCAGACCACAAAGACTCAAGTCTTAAATATGAAACAAGGTGCACAAGTCCAGCTACAAGTTACAGACATAACAGGTGAAGCATCACCAGAGACACAACAGATGCACATGGATGTCACAACAGATAATGATGCAAGTGTCGACCAAATACAAATACAAGCACCAAGTATACATGAAGCAAACAACAACACGAATGCAAGTGCAGACGATAGCTACTCATTGTAACTCAGTAATACAAGGCAAACTGACAACAACAAACATGAATACAACTCGATGCAACAGTCACAAATCAAGTACATGAGGATGGCAACCCACAGTATTCACAACAAACAACTCAGTAACCAGAAGCAACAACATGTACAGTGATATTCAGCAAAGAAAACAACACTTTAAATAAAATTGAGCATGAGTACAGTTTGAACAATATCCAGAAGAGCAGTGTAAAAAAAAATTCAAAATGGCCGAAGTCATCAGGTAAAAGAAATTGAACTCACGATTTAAAGTCAGAGCCTTAGCAATAAAGCAATTCACAGAGCCATGTAATCAAGTCAAAGCCAGTGATAACCAAACGTCTCAAATGCAAGGCATAGAATCAAGTCGTAAAAATATATGAATGTGACAAAGTCAAAGTTCACAAATTAAAGCCGTGTTCATCACGAAATTGATTCAAAACCATGTCAACCAAGCAAGCATCAATTTTACGAGATTGACAAAGTCAAAT
This sequence comes from Allium cepa, assembly GCA_030765085.1. NCBI lineage: Eukaryota > Viridiplantae > Streptophyta > Magnoliopsida > Asparagales > Amaryllidaceae > Allium > Allium cepa. The sequence goes on along the minus strand of CM060929.1, from coordinate 519,226,886 downwards.
AAATCATCAGCATCAAAATATAATTGAACGGTCGAACAACTTATTTGACAAATTCAAATAAGTTTATACGAACGAAGATAAAGGAGTTCGAACGCATATTTAACCTAGATCATCATCGGCATAAAGGATTGTAGTTCGAATACAAAAAAAATTAAAATCGAAAAGTATCGAAGCATAAATTCTTACCAGAAGCAAGAATCGAACTCATCGAAGTAGCCAGTGAGAGCAACAAGAATCAATCGAGCAAGGCAACTTTTGATCAACCAGAGAATCGATCAGATCTATAGGCGCTTCGAAAAAAAAAGCCCTAATTTGAAAAAAGGGAAGAAGAACGAACAAAACAGCGGCCGCCATTATGAATGAAAAAGAGACGGGCTGAATTACTAAAGAGGGCCGGGTTTATTCGAACTCTATTTTTATTTAGGGTTTTAAAATTATAATAAGGGTTTTATTTTTGAATTAGGGCTATTTTATTTAAATTGTTTTTAAATTGTATTTTTTCTTTTAAACCGTTTTTAATTTTCTAGTCGTGTGACTAGGGGACAAACCACGATGTGTAGTTTGGGAATTCTCAACTCGGTGGTTGAGTTGTGGTCAGGGTTTTGAGCGTAGAGTTAGATTAGTCAATAGCGGGTATAGCGAGTTTACGTGTGTAAGCGAGGGACTATCTAATTTCTAGTAGAAACCTTGGGGGCAGCACGTAGGCAGGGTTTTGCCGAAGCTGGGTAAATTCTGTGTTGTTCTGTTCTGTTATTTATATTCTGCTATATCTGTGCTGCTATTCTGTGATCTGTGTTAATATTAATTAGCTTCTGCAATTAAGTTTTATAATTTACACTATCACCCTATTCACCCCCCCTCTAGGGTGAAATCGATCCTACAATACTCTCCTCAAAAACCAGTTGTAATAAATCTTCCACCCAAAATCCTCAAAAGCAAAACCCTGTAACACTTTTTACCAAGCCTGCAATCATCTCAACAGCTTTTGAAACTATGTAACCTGTTTTGATCAAGCATTTTCAAAGGCATGTTGGCATTTTCCCAACTTTAAGCTTCATAATGCAACCTGGAAACCCAACAAGTATCAAAATCTTATAGCAGAGTCAAGTATCAGTAATATTCAAAGTTTTTTGGAATTGCACAACTGTTTTCAAATTTTCATAAGTGAGGCTTCAATTTATCATTCCAGTTTCAAGCTCTACTGATTAAATAGTGAGTAAAACATCAAAAAAAATTTATTTAAGTAATTATTGTGTTAATGATGATTGTTTGTGGTATTACTTCATACATATATGAATGTGTTAATGTGTATGCATGTCAGTTTTCTTTCTATTTTTGAACTACAGGTTATAAAATAAATTCAAACCAGTTAGTTACTCCTCTGGTTCAATTTATGTTGAGATGTTAAACTAAATTTGTTTAAACAACAATATTTAAATTTAAGGAAAAAAAAAATATGAAAAGAAAGGATTGATTAAGATGCCTGCATGTAGTTGTATACCAATCTATAGGAATGGATGCATTTAAATCTGCATGTTTGAAATTTGTGTTTCTCTTTTCATATCTGATTACAGAAATTTATAAATAAACTAAAATTCAAACTTTCCATATAAACACTTTGAAGCTTTAGGTTTCAAATATATTAGTCAAGTTTAAACTCATCTAGATTATAAAAGTATGTCTAAGAAATTTGAGTTTGGAAATTTACCTATAAACAAGAAAGTTGCAGACGAAACTTATATAATATAATAAATAAAATATTGTGTTATGTTGATCCATATATATATATATCGAATCATCATTGGAATTTATGATTTTTTAAAAAAAACCAAAATTTTTAGTGTTGGGATGAAGGTGAATTTTAAGGTTTACTAGAAAATGGGTTTGGGATAAATTCAGGAAGCTGTAGCAATTGGAGTGGTCGGGATTGTTACTGGAGGTGGAGGAGGTAATGGGGGTTTAGGAAAAAAGGATGGTTGAAGCTGTAGGTGGCTGTGGCGTTGGCGGTGATCGGAAATTGTAGCAAGCCCTAGTTTTAGTTGGGCTCGAGTGTGTGGTCTATGCTTGGTCTCAGGGTGATCGCGCGTGGCGTAGCTTTGGGAATAGGTGGCGTTGGGGCTCGACAAGGTATGGCCGGAGGGGATTGACTCCTAGTGGTCAGGGTTAGTGATGAAGGATGAATTTAGGCGATAGGGTCTGCAGCTTCTATGGTTCAATTGTTCAAATTTTTGTTCCTGCGATTGTACGATGATCGGTGTTGGGTGGTGACTCAGTGGAGGATTGTCGACATGTTGATGGTCAGAGTTGGGTCCGATGCCGACCAGATAGCGTGTGCATGTGCACCTTGTCGCGCGTGTAGGTTGAAGATGGATTCAGGAAGGAGAAGAAGAAGTGAGGATTTGAGAAAGTTTAGCTCGGGATTAATGCTCGAGGCCTCTATTATTTTGTACGAAGAGAACTTCGAGTTTTTGTGCGAGTTCTATTCCAGGATTTTAAGTATGGTAGTAAATTTTTACTGTAACCAAATATAAAAAAATATGTAGGGAAAGAAGAGAGAACTCGAAGTCGATTTCGAGTTGAATCCGAGTCTAACCCAAGCAGCACTGAAACTGATAATAATCAAAGATTTAAATCATGTTTTGAAAAAGGGTTTTATAGAAAAACAATATTAAAAAAAATGTTTGTTTAACTTGTGTTGTTAAGTTAAACTTTAAGACATTTTAAAACTTAATCTTTTGCCTTGCCAAAAAAACTTAATCTTTTATAAATAAAATTAAGTATTTATTAAAGGATAAATGTTTCAATTTATGTGATTAGGAAATTGATAAAGGTTAATTTATTAGTAGAAGTAACTAAGGATTAAATTACTTGGCGCAATTTATTTAATTAAGGAATTAAATAATTAAGATAAGTAATCATAGTAGGGTTAATTACTGTTATGATTGATTAAATATGGTTAATGAAAGTGATTAAATAAGGATCATTAATTAATGAAATTTATTAAAGTAATTAATGAAAATAATTAATTAAAGATTTATTACTATGAATGATTAAGGATAATGGTAATTACTTAATAAAGTAATTAAAGTAATTAATTACTTGTGTAATTAATTAAGTTAATGTAATTAATTTGAATCGATTAACTAAGTTTAATTAGTTTAAGAGGATTACTTAATGATGGATTGAGCATAATTACTTAAGGTAATTGATGAGGTGGAATTACTTAATGAATCAATGAATGAGTAATTACTGCATGCAATTAATTAAAGAGAAATTACTTAGTGGGAAGTAATTAAAGGATGATTACTTATGAGAAAGTAATTAAGAGATAATTACTCAATGTAATTAAAGGAGTAATAAATGTAATTAAATCAAGGAGTTGATTTAATGATTTTAAGTAATTAAGGGGAGTTAATTACTAATGTGATTGATCAGGATTGATTAATGAATGGAATTGTTTGAGGATAGTTAATTTGTGTAATTAATTGAAAGTTAATTACTTAATGTTGTGGAAGAATAATTAATCGAGAGTGATTAATTAAGATGGGTAATTGGTGGATAATTAATTAATTTGTTGTAATTAATTAAGGATTAAACACGCAGGATTTATAGCAATGGAAGAAATTAATTTAATTTATTTTAAATTAATTAAAGATTGTGTAATAAAAGTCTTTGCTTATGAATGGCTGAATGTTACTGGATGTTTGGATTGTTGTTATACCTGGCAGGTGATTGTGATGCTAGGGTATTAGATATGGATTATCTATCAGAAAATAGATTTGCTTTGTGAATCTGTTACTATGGGTATACATGGAAATGTTTAAAGCTTAAACAGCTTTGTCTTAAGAGGGTACTGAATTCGAAGAGACCGGAGTCAGGTATTGGTAAATACCCGAAACCACTTCGACTCTTTATATTTGATGTGTGGAATCAATAAAATGAAATGGAATAACTTAAGTGATTGGACCATTTTATCTAAGTTATGATACTTAGAAATTGATGTGTGATGTAAGTAATGTCTATAATGATTTGTGAAGTTGTAAATTGATACAAGTTACCCCGAGTTAGCCCGGGTTTATATAAGTTGTATGCTTTTGTATTCCATGTTAGATGGGTTTACTCACGCTGGTTTCCAGCCTGACCCGGGTGTTACTTTAATGTAATGCTCGGGTCAGACCGAGTATTACAATTTTTAGGTAAGGACGTTCTGGAGCTCAGGAGGCGAGCTGGATGGCTGGAACGTATGGAGCGTACCCGCTGTGATATATAGTTGTATATTTAGGACATGTTGATTCAGAATTGTCTTGTTTTTTGTAAATGTTGTAACTCTGATATATAAAAATGCAAACGTACCGATACAGTTCTTTTTGTAAACTGTTATTATGTGATACTATATTTTGATCCGCTGCGAATGTGAGGTTTTCTGTGACTGACTTCTGTTTCTGCTTCTTTCTCTTTTCTTCTTTTCACTAACTATCTGGAATTTTCGGGATCGAAATTTCCAGGTCGTTTCACGAATACGATTTGAGAACCTCAGCTCCTCATCGGAAGCTCCAAAGCATCCAAAACTAAATCTAAAAATGTATGCTCGATCTGACCCGAGCATTATAATAAATAACACCTAAGTTAGTCTAGTAATCCAGCGTGAGAAAACACACCTAGTTGGAATTTAATGTTTATCCAAAAACCTTTCAAACCAAAGGTATCTTGTAAGACCACACTGCGCACAAAAAACGGATGGGTTTTTACCTTACGATAACCAAAACATTTTCTGTAGAAAATCCAGTGATATTATAGTAATGTCTAGGTATTTAAAGTAAATATAAAAAATAGCTGAAATGCTTGCATTTCACGTTTCAGCATAGTTGGGCACAACTAAGTCCGTAATGTTCGTATTGGAGAATGGATTCCATACTATAATAAGGTAAGGTACTACCTTTCGATGGTACGTCTACTCCGGGGTCTGACAAGAACATCTTTTGCCCTTGCTACATAGGACTGGCCTACCACTTGACTAGCAATATCGAATATGATCACCAATTTCGTTAATGATCCCCGAAGCATACATGAGTGGATATTAATCGATCTAGATTTGGAATGACCATACCCTGATGGGAGCGACTCACATGGTCCTGTTGCATGCCAAATTTTTTGCATTTCCCGATTGATGAGGGTTGCAGCTACGTTTTACCTTTATATAACACTTCAACTTGGAATGATAACATTGCCCTCCAAGCAACAATGTAAATGCTAGCATTCATCCAAACAAGTTTGTTATAGGACTGAACAAAACCAAAGGCACCACTTCCGCTACATCCATTTTGGAATTATCCTTGGGATTAGTAGCAAGTAGCCCTTGTACTTCAAAAAGTTCCATTTGGTTATCTTAAATATAATCCACTTTGAAATGCTTATGCCGATTCGAAGTGATTTTCGGATAACATATCCAACCCCGATCTCTCCAAAACGACAACTTTAATTATAAACTAGCCAACATTTGATAGTCCATTATTAATCTTTTCATTAATTTAAACATTTTCCAAATATTTATCCCAAAATATCTTTACGAAGATCTATTCTCAAAGCCATATTTAATCTTTATATATTTGGAAAACATTTCCAGATACTTATCTCAACGGTATAAGTATATTAATAAACCATTTCATTTTGAATGTTTAGACAACGCCCCTATATACTAAATCCATAATAAGCATATTTACAACTTTTGAGGAAACTTTTTACTTCACGAAACACACTTTATTTGATCAAAATGAATGTTGTGTAAAACATCGTTATGACAACCCAAAACACTAATATAGAGGTCGAATTAGTCATATTTGATATTAATTTTCAATGTTTATTAGTTAACAATGAAGCCGATCATGTTGGGGTACTATTACCGCTCAGACCTTGAGTGAATGACATTCTCAACCTCAAATGGATGTAAGTTACACATCTCGAAACTCAACATCAAATATAGGACATAGATGTAAATCCCGTATACTATAAAAACATCTTCTTCCGGAAATCATCTACAATAATAACCACATTATAGTCTATGTCTTCCTCACTTCCTCAAAAACATTTATTACAGCAAAAATGTTGAAATCCATGCCTTCCTACCACTTAATACATTTTAAATCACTTTTAAAACCATTAAACTCCACTTGAAAATTATTACTTTCAAAACATTCCTTAAAAAGATTGTTTTAAATTTTAAAACTTAAATATATTTCCTTGATAAAAATATATACTTAAATTTCAACGTAATCTTTTCCATATGTATAGAAATATATTTATAAATCTCTTATATTTTATAAAACATCCTTTTTATAAAATACCTTTATTTATAAACCTCATTAATAACTCTATACCTTTATAAATCTCATGTATTCATAAAATCCCATTTAAAACATCAATTATAATCCGTTTTTAACATTGCTTCCATATGTATAATTTTTTTTATAAATTCCTTTCAATTTATAAAATATCTTTTACATCTTTAAATTTAGCCTCACTTTCAATTTTCAAAATAGAATCTACTATTTTCCTAAAGCAACTTACCATGTATTATTATAAATCCACAATTATGAATTTCTCTCCAACTTGTCCAATAATAATAGTTCCCTTGATTTATAAAACTTCGTTTATAAATCCATCCTTTTATTAACAAAATACGATTTTACAAATCTTCACTTTATTTGTAAAATGTCATATTTATAATTTATCACATTTTTTAAGTTTCCACATTTATAAATTTATATTAATATATGTATATATATATATCACTTTATATAAAACGGTTAATAAATGTTTATACCAAAATATTTCTGTTTTTTAAAACTGTATTACTTTAATATAAAAGGACTTATTTCTACGATTTTATAATCTTTATTATGCAGTTCAAAAATCTTTATTTAAAATATTTCATAGAACAATTAATTTATAATATCTAAAAAGCATACCTTTTATTTTATTTAAAATAAATTCCTTTTTCATAATTCAATAATAATTATTAAAACATATAAATTCACTTAAAAATCCTTTTTAAAACAAATTATCCACTTATAATATTCCAGAAATACTAAAAATATAGCCCAATGCTACTATAGTACTAAATAGGGAAAAATCATCCATGTCATCAAATATGGCATCCAACACATCATATAACAAAATATATGAAAAATAAAACCAATGGTGTGAGGAATCCAGTTGGATCCCTCCAACCTGTCCACCTGCAGCACATACAATACATAATCATAAAATATAAGTCAACCGGTTTGAGGCGGGATCGTATATAAAGGATCGTCCGCTCTTACATGGGAACGTAATAGGGTCTCATCGGCTCTAGGGGCTGGAATATATCCAAACCAATAAATAAAAAGTAAATCATATAAGCGGTGAACAAAAAATCAATAATAAAATTATCCATACTTATATATAATAATATAAATGGATTAGATAGGTGAGTTAACTCACCTTGATTCCAATAGTCGCTGAAATGTTCCGGTTTGAATTAAAATTGAACAAGTGTTCAATTTTAAGCCAAATTCTTACCAGCCCCAAATCCAACAAATCCAACTCCATAACGTAGACTTCGCTGATATGATTACAATGCAACATGTCGCGTTTAACTTAGACCTCATGAATTAGATATGAATTAATGAAGTTTGAGATCATTTAAATTAAAATTAGCTTAAAATTAATTAAGTTCTTGAACGTTTAAATCACATTTCCATACTCTCGTTCATGTTCCACTCGTCCCTAGAAAATGAGAATGTGACTGCGTCCCATCATTACTACCGTCGCCATTTACCACCGCAACCCCGCTGGAAGCCGCCTCTCCTCTACCGTTCCCCTCGCCACTAGTGCGACCACCTGAAACGCCCCCTATCGCCTTGATTTCACTAAGGAATGCCTCAAATTCACGCCTCCTTTGCCATCGCCATGCATCCTTTTGGCTTGATCCAACAGTTGATCTTCTATGATTCGTCGAGCTTATGTTTTATTAGTTGGGGTCGAGCCTTGAAGGAGGACGGAGTGGCTCCAAGAACCATGGTCGTCGAATGAAGTTTATTTAATGGCGGTTCATAGGGGTGGGTTTTTAAGAGAATGAACGGTTCGAGGTCCTAGTAATAGCAAATTATAAAACACTATTCCCGTCAAAAATTTCTGAATTCTAATCAAGGCTTGTCGCTTGACATTCTATATGTAATACCCCTATCCTGAACATAATGGAACAATTATCGAGACCTATTCGATCATATGTAGAATTAAGTTTTAAATCAAATTATATTAATTTAAATTCATTTATTAATTTCTACGCATTTCGAATTCGCACGACTAAACAGTATGTCTGATCGCCACGAAATTCTACGGCATATAATAATTCACTATTACGGATCCAATGAAATTAGTTTCATTGAAATCCTAAATGATGCCCCGAAAGGCTATTTTTACATGTTAATTAAAATGATTTATTACTAAAACTAGTTTATTCAATTTTAATTCAAATTTAAGAGTTTACTATTTTCATTCTTATTCAAATATAATTTAAATCAACTTTTGAAATCGTTTTCATTCATATTAGATTTATGATTTTATTATTTAAACACTTCTTGAATTTTTAAATTAACCAAATATTGAAATTCAAGTTATTTAACTTATAAAATTTACTTTTCAATATTAAAATCAATTAAATATTTCAAATTCGAATTACTGAAATTATGGGTCGCTACAAATCCCATCAGTTCATTAGTTGAGACTCGACCCATTCTAATTGTCAAATCTCAATCTTCTTACAATTTTATTTTATTTTATTTTATTTACCTAATAAAATGACCTAAAATATGTTAACTAAAATTAGGTTTGTTACAAGCTTCATCTGGTACTTTTGAAATACATCAAACATTTCTTTATAGGCCATTTAGTGACTGCCTTCCCCTTGAGACTTGACTAACATGTCATGCACATGTACTTCCATGCTCCAACCAATTTGTTCCCTGAACATTCTACTTATTAGTCTCTGGAATGTTGCTTTAGCATTCTTCAATCCAACGAGCATTACTTTGTAGCAATATGTTCCCCGATCTATTATATAACTAGTGTTTTCTTCATCCGGTTTGAACATTGGAATTTGATTGTATCCAGAATGCGCGTCAATGAAAGACAAGATTTGGTGTCCGCTTATTGCATTGACTAACCGTTCTATCCTTGGGAGTGAATAGAAATTTTTTGGGCATGCCTTAGTCAAGTAAGTGTAATCAACACATGTTCTCCACTTCCCACTGAATTTCTTGACTAGAACAAGATTAGTTAACCATTTGGATAAAGTACCTCTCTAGTAAATCCATTCTCGAGAAATCATATGACCTCTTCTTTCAAAGCACTAGACCGAACTTTATCAGACTGTCTTTTCTTCTACCGGACTGTTGCGTTATTTACGTCTATATTCAGAGCATGGCACATGACGGTCAAATCTGTTCAACCATATCTGAGTAGATATAGGCAAATACATCTTTGCTAGACTGAAGGAACTAAACTAGCTCTCCATTAAGTTTGCTATCTAACTCTCTTTCGATTTTGACTATCTTTATTATATTGGTTGAATCTATGCATATTTCCTCAAGATCTTCTATAGGCTTCATTCTTTCTAGTTAATCTATACAGTCTAGTTCAACGGCAATTTCCTCGTCTTCTATTTCATCTTTCACCATATTTGCTTCCTTCCCTTTTCTTTTCTTCTTTAAGAAGTCAAATTTTCTGAACACATGTTTAGTCTTCTTAGCGGGCACTGTTTTTGCTTTAGGTGGTGAGTTTGAAGAATCACTATCCAAAAGCTTTTTAGTATCATTTTAAATGAATTTATTTTTCTTCGAATCATAACAAGAAAGGTAATCTCATTCGTATTATTCAATGGTTGAAAAGTACATCTCGCAAGCACTAAATTGTTTTGCTCTTATAGTTCCCTACCCGCTGTTGGTTAAGATTTCACCATGAGATACACATTAACTTCGTCCAAAGATGGTCTTTTGAAAAATGCATTGTAATATGAAGGTTGATCCATAATACGAAGAGACTTTTGAAAGTTTGAGAGCGCGGTAGAACTCCCATTTGCACGAGAAGTCTTATATGTCCTGTAGGAGTTTACTCTTTATTATTGAATCCAAATATGGGGTCAAAACTTAGTTCAAACTTGGGACGACCCACCTTTCTAACCCTCAGGAACAACACTTAATACATCCACGGTATTCATATGGCTTGCCCAAGCATCTGAAAGACAAGTAGTCATGGGTAAAATAAAAGAACATAACATGACAAAGTAGGAAAAATCTCTCAATGGAATAGTTACATATAATACATAATAATATAGTACAAGTGGTTACTCCTTATATGGAGTTATCAGAGTTACATAAAAGTACTACAACTATCAGACTAGGGATCTATACACTCTGCTTTTACACATACTGATACAAAATATAAATAGATATTAGACATAATAGTAGTAATAAATAACTAGAGGATAATGGAGCCTCTTGCTCATCCATCGTCTTCAAAAGAGCCTAAAGAAAAACTTGCCACTCTCAGACTACTCAAATATAATTGAGTAACCAAGATTTTAGGGAAAACAAATAACTCAGATCAGACAATAAGTATGGTATGAGTAAATCTCTAAATATAAAGGTGGAAACAAACACAATATGTGAGACCATATCGCCAACTGCAGAATGTGTTTTCCCTTACAATAACAACATCGAATCACAACAATGGATACAAATAATTAAATATTGCGAAGTGCTCATAGTACATCTCGGTGAAATTAAGAAAGAATTAAATTTAAAATTTTGGAATCAAAGGAAAGGAAATTTTTCCAACAAATGGTTAGGAGGGTGCACCCCGCTTACTGAAAGTATACCTCTAGAAATATACTTGAGAACCATGATGGCTCTTGGAAACTCCAAGCCGAACCATGCCAACCGTTATTGAGAATCTTAATATTTCACACATGTTATCGAAACCGATCTAGACTGGTTGTGAAAATACCCTAATGGAAGCAATCCCACATAGTTCGGCCCCCGCTTGCACTTTGGTTTAAGTCAGAAATGACAAAGGAGATCAAATCTTAAATGACCAACAAATTGTCATATATTGACTATACACAATGAAGAAAGTTGAACCGATAGTAGAACGAGGATTTATTCAGCTAAATGGATGCCTAAATAATATACTTAATCTAATTATAGCAGAATAAAAATTTATTTTTCTAGACAACTATCATTTATATTTTATCAAATCTAATAATAGCAGAATAAACTTTTATTCAACTAAACAAATTTCATCAAATTAGCATTCATTTTAATAGGCTAACTTAATGGCATAGACAAGAGATCCCTTGTTTAAAACCAATTTACGTATAAAAGAAAGAGGTCTTTTAAGAAATTCCATTATAGAGCCGTATGTAATGCACAAAAGGTGCCTATACAGTCCGCCATTCAATTCTATTTTTTTTCTTGTTTTTTTAGTCCTTTCTTTAATCCAATTCATCAAGATAGAAGAACCGTTCATGCATGATTTTAGATCAATATTATAAGGGTTATGATTCACTAACCTCCTAGTTCTATCATCATAAATTATTAAGGTATGGCATTCACGATACATAAAATATTCAGCTAAAGCCACACCTATATAAGGAGCAAGATATTGTAATGTAGCTGGTGAATCCGTGGTTTTGGCTACCACAATAGTATATTCCACTGCCCCTCGTTCTAGCCATAAAAAAATTAAATTCTGGCACAAGGTACTTATTAGATCGAATCAAATGATTTTGCTATATCTAGAATAATACCAATCCAACCCATTATGAACCTTGTAAACCATCCCCATGGAGGTGGGGAAGGGAAAGCCCCAATTGGTAGAAAAACCCACAAATCCTTGGCGTCACCCTACGCTTGGAAGAAGAAGTCGGAAAAGGAAAAAATATAGTGATTCAAATCCTATCTCGACAACATTATTTTTGTCACAAAAAATAAAATGTTTGGTTTTTTCATGTTGTTGGATAGTTGAACAATGAAAATAGATGGCGAGCACCTAATTGAATTGATTAGGCCGTGTAGGAACGAGGTTCAAATTATTCCATAAAATAAAATTAAGATATTGTATGAAACTAAAATTCCTTGTATTCTTATTTGAGAATGAAAGGGATAATTTTTGATTTGAGAGCACTCTATATTTTCTCCCTGGTTAGTGATAGTGGGGGCAATCAAAATAATTTATGCAGCTTCAACCTTGTTTGGTCAACGCAATCAAAAAAAGAATAGCCTATACTTCTGTATCAAGCCCTTATAGAATAAATACTCAACTGCTTGTGAACCATCGGGTACCATTTTATTCAATGTTTGTTCAATTACTCTTTTACCTGCGAAAGCAATGTACGCGTTAGGTACAGTAATAATGACACCTTCCAACATACCAAAACTAGCCTAAGGTAGAGAAATTCCTTATTGGGTAATTTTCGACCCGCACGAAAGGCGTAACGATCTGGGCACTGTCCAAGCGAGAGGGTCGGTGAAACATTGGATTTGAATCATATTTTGGATCAATCTTTATTGATTGACTACTTCCATGATGTTGTTGCCAGCAAATATCGCTATATGTAGTTTTGTATCTTCCAAATCATCCCCATAGCGGATCCGGACCAATTTTTTTGATCCTTCGATAAAAAGATTCATTATCCTCGTAAAACAGAGGAACTGAATTTTTGACTAATTTGACTAAATAGTCTATTTTTTTCTTTTAGAAAAAAAATTCTATTATTATGACATTATACATTTTCTTTCCACTATACCATAGGATACCCTATATTTCAAAAAGATGTACAATCAAACCTATTTCTCAATTCAATAGAATCCCAAAGAAGTGAATATGGTACCCAAATGACTTTTTAATGCAATTAAACCTTAATACGGATGGATGAGTATGGTACCTAAATGAGTTTTTAATGCAATTAAACCTTAATATGGATGGATTACTGTGGATATATATAAAGTTATTAAATATTAAAATTATCAACCAATCTTTTCTTTTTTCTTTTAGAAATCATAATTTTTTAGTATTTTAAAATAATTAAGAAAACAAATATTCGCAATTTAAATTAAAGAGCGATCAAGGCTAAATACTCGTGGCTGACAGATAGCGAATTAGTATCGTGATGGAAAGGTGGAAAGAACCCCCATCGGGGAGTGAAATAGAACAAGAAATCGTGAGCTCCCAAATCCTTATTTTATTTCATTTTTATTTAATTGATCTCATTTTTTCTAAAAAATTTATTCATGGCGATCTTTTACTCCGGCAACATCTAGGATTCCTCGAACAATGTAATATCTTATGCCAAGTAAATCCTTAACCCTTCCTCCTCTTACTAATATTATAGAATGTTCTTGTAAATTGTGGCCAATACGAGGTATATAAGTAGTGATTTCAAATCCAAAGTTTAATCATTTTGAAGAAAAACAGAAATTGTGTTTTCATTATGATCCGACAGAGCAACAATTACTTAGATATGTGCATATCACTGGAAAAGCCAAGGTCAACAGGCTAGATTTTACTACAACTACTTGAGATGCGGTTGGATGATATCCTTTTTCGATTGGATGTGGCTTCAACCATTCTCGGAGCCAGGCAATTAGCTAAAAAAAACAAATAATCTTTAGCTAATGTAATAAATATACCAATTGTTTTTCCAAAAACTCATGTCATTTTATTTAATTCGAAAAATTCAGAAATAGATATATACGAAATTGAAAATTCTGACCATATTCTATTGAGCCTGACTCATAAGGATTCTATATCAAAGACTGACTCGGGTTATCAAATGATTGAACAACCGAGATCAATTTACGTCACACCACGGGAGCTGGCCATGCCCGAAGTCGTTACCTTAACCACAAGAAGAGGGATACCGAAGGCCGGGCCAGTGATTAGTGTAAAGTCATAACACGGTAGTCGTACTAGAAGGTGCGGCTGGATTATGCCCAAGCCTTGCTGAGTAAGAGTTATGCGGAGTAAAACACAAGTATGCTGATTCAAGTATGGTTACTATATGTAATTTAAAAAGCCTTCACGATAAAATAAATAAAGTGGATGGAGTGTTGGGGTATTTCTATCGTCGGTCATGTCATGTAGACCCAAGTCAGACATTAAATTGTTTTGATTTAATTTATTGTTATTTCATTTAATATTTTATTTAGGGGAAAGGAAAAAAGAAAATTTTCATTTTTTGTTGGACTCACTAAAAGGTATGATCTGGAATCTGAGTTACAGGATAATTTGCTTTGCTAGATTGGAGTTGGAACGTATACATCAAAATTCAATATAAAATTGGAATGAGAATGAAATAAATTGTTAGTTTTAATATTCATCATAATTACATTTTATTTCTTTTCCTAATGAAAAAGAAATAAAATAATACTTAGAACCAAACTGGCAGCTATTTTATGTCGAATATTAACTTATATGTCTACCTGTTCTACAAAATTTGTACCTTATTGGGTCATCCTCTTAGTAAGCCAATCTAGGCCAATTTATCGGAAAAGATAAATCATTGATGATTCCATCATACATAATTGAATTGTGAAAACTTCTGGATAGGTATCCTACATCTGAATTTAATTCTTTTTGGTTAAAAAATCTCTTTCTGGTTGCTCTAGAACAATTAGGAGATTCTTTGGAAGAGATACGGGGTTCTAGCTAATATTTTTATCCATTTTATTTTGGATCGAATTTGGCGGCATGACCAAGTGGTAAGGCTTGGGACTGCAAATCCTTTATCCCAACAAGTTATTTTTTTCCACAAAGGATCGTGATGTCATTCTATGGGATTGCGGGTTTATTTATTAGTTCCTATTTGTGGTACTCCTCTTACTACAGGATGCTTACCTATCCAACACTTCGATCCGGTTCTACCCAAACTTTGTTGACTCATCCCAATATTACCCACTTGTCCGACTATTGCTAAGCATTTTTTTGATATCAAACGAACCTCCCCGGATGGCAATCTTAATGTGGCTGGTTTACTCACTTTTGTGATTATTCTGGATATGGCAAAATCATTTGATTCGATCTAATAAGTACCTTGTGTCAGAATTGAGAAATTCTATAGCTAGAAATAATAGTAAAACAAAAGTCGACATGCGTTACACATAAAAAACAATAAATTAAATAACAAAAACAAACAAAAATTATTACATGGGTCGTGAATGGGAACTTAGTTTTCGTCTGGGTATGCGTATTTGGATTGCTGTTGCATATTCAAATTATCGATATAACCTATCTCAGACTAAGTGGTCTTATTTAGTACCAAAAAAGGCAAAATAGGGCCAACCAATGTCGTATAATATAAAAAAACACTCAACGAACCTCATAAAGGGAAGAAAGTGATGTGGAAGCAACTTACGAAATGAAAATGACGAAACAGGAACAAGAGGAATCACTAAAGAAGACAAAGATAACACGATTTACGAAGATTCTTATCTTGATATCCATCAAGGTAATTGGGAACCGATTATAACTAATCTCTTTTGTTTAATAATAAATACTTGTCTATTTCAATTATAACAAAATATATGTGTATATGTAAACCCCAAACACAAATTGTTGCCCGAATACCGAGACGGGCTGCAATTCTTTTCTTGATCGCGGGGCATATGTATAGGACCAACTGGGGTATTGGCCATGGCCTTAAAGACATTTTAGAGGCTCATAAAGGTTCATTTACAGGCTAGGGCCATCAAGGCCTTATGAAATCCCTTTCATTCAATTCTTCATTCGTCAATGAAATTAAGAATCAATCACATCTCCCCAAGTAGGATCCGTACCTACGACCAATCGGTTAACAGCCGACCACTCGACCACTGAGGTATTATAAATAATATAATATTAAGATTATTAAGTACTTAATAAGTGCAAGAAATGAGAACTAAATGAAAATTTAGTGTACCTATTCATCTTTCTACATGAATATATATGACAACCTACTTTAAGTTTACGAAACTACATTAATTTTAGTAAAAGGTGCTTTAGATGCATGTGGACTGCCAGACAAAAAGGATTTTGGTTATAGTTTTCTTTGCAATGGCCTAGCACGGGTAGGGAAATTCCTTGTTGGGTAAGTTCCGACCCGCACGAAAGGAGTAACGATTTGGACACTGTCTCGGAAAGAGGCTCGATGAAATAGACATGTCTGTGATGATGCGGACTACCTACACCTGGACAAATAGACCCTACGGAGCTTCACTGCTCCCCGAGATTGGCTTTGGGCCTTTTCTATGCAGCTTAGGTGAAAATTTGAGTTGGGTATGAATTGAAAATGATTTCTAATGTTGATATAAGTTCTATTTGAATTAGAATTTAGTTAGTAAATTTTTAACAAATTTCTATGCTTAGTGTGTGACTCGTTAGTTTTTTCTTTATAGTTTTTAGTAGGATAAAAAAAAGACTGATTCCTAATATTAATTCAATAACTACGACTACTATATAAAAATAAAAGCTAATAACTAAATTATTGCTTCATATTGTCGAGGTTCCAAAAATGCACCGACTCTGACTTTCGCGAGACTTGCGAGAAACGTTAATAAATCTCATCGTTAATTCGAAAAAATAATACTTATCATTCATTGGCGGGAGATAACCTTATGATAAAGAAAAAGAATCAAATTCGAGAGGTGCTATACCCAATAGATATTAGGTATAGACCCTTTGGCATGAGCTGACATCAGCCATGCACCACCAATGTCCGTATTCTCGAAGCCACCTCTCTCTTTCAAGAGGGTTCGCGGCATTTCAAGCCCTGGTATGGTTCTTCGCTTTGCATCGAATTAACAGTAAATGGATTAAAGAACTCTCATGTGGGATCCGATCTTGACAAGAAATTCTCTATATGTTAAGATGTCTATGACGAGGGCTAGAGCTCCGAGCGGTTAATGGGGACAGACTGTAAATTCGTTGATGACTGTCTATGCTGGTTCAAATCCAACTCGGTCCAAGAATTCACCACCTAATGAGTAAGATATAATTAATTTATCCACCTAACTTTTTCACTTCGGTAGTTCGATCAATGATTTTTTCATTCATTGACGTTGATAAGATCCTTCCATTTAGCAGCACCTTAGAATGGCATAGCCTCTCAGTCGGTAGAGCTCCGCTCTTGCAATTGGGTCGTCGCGATTACAGATTGGATGTCTAATTGTCCAAGCGGTAATGATAGTATCTTGTACCTGAACCGATGGCTCAGTTTTTATAAGTAAGGGGAAGAGGATCGAAACATGCCACTGAAAGACTCTACTGAGACAAAAAGATGAGCTCATTCTGGTTTTATTGTGTCATAGCTCTATAATCCGAATTTGGTTTATCGTTGGATGAATTACATTGCTGATATTGATCCCAAAAAAGAAATGGTAGGTACAACTAATCCGTGAATAGCTAACCATCCTGAGCTAAACCTTGGAAATATTAATGCCATAATGCCTTTCAAATCCTCCTAGCCATTATCCTACTGCAATAATTCATGCTATGCTTATTGATAATCCATGATCAACTTTCTTTCGTAGTACCCTACCCCTAGGGGAAGTCGAATACCCATTGCCTCCTTCAAAGAGAGATGTCTACTTTCAAGGGTTCATATAAGTGACACGCGCAGTACAAAGTTCATAGTGCAGAACTTTTTTTATTTATCTATTATATTGTTTTTGCTTAAATGAAATTCATAATATCTTCAAATTTGGGTAATACCAATGAAGTCTTTTTTATCTTAGTCTCAATACGAATTAGAATCCTTTTGATCTCTTAGACATTTCATAAAGCGGACTCTCTACTGATCCCCAAGGACCACACGAATAGCTAAAGATCCAATAAGTCCAACATTGATTCCTTCAAACGTGTCAAATAAAAACGAATATCATTATATTACTCCAACAGCTTAATTTTATACAAAATTATGATTCCTAATTACTATGGTATGGATATATAAAAGAAAAATCTTATGGAAAGAGCAAAACAGAAAAAGGAAAAATGTGAATGGTGATTGGATTGACGATAAAATAGAATCCTGGGTCGCGAACAGTATTCGATTGATGATGAAGAAAGAGAATTCTTGGTTCAATTCTCCACCTTAATAGCAGGAAAAAGGATTGATCAACTCATAATTCTTATTCATCCACTTGATCTATTGAGAAAAGAATAGATTGAACTTGAAAATTTACTCATTTAAATTTAATGATTTTCCCTTTTTGATTGAGAATCGTATCTGTGGCTGTTGCTGTTTTGTCGATCTGTCTGTCCCTAATAATTCATTCTCGGTGGCCATGTCCTATGGGGATCATCGCATTAATAGCAAAACAAAATTTTAGATAGGTTCCAATAAGATTGGATCCTCCCTTAAAAATCGGACATGAAGGTTTTCTCTCATCCGGCTCAAGCAGGAGCAAAAGAAATAGAATGCAAAATATTGAATGGGAAAAATGTAATTAAAAATTACGATACAGGAAATAAAAATTTCTTATTTCTTTACGCCATTCATATTCATATCTACTATATACATACATGGAATTCATAATCACAAATTTGTAATTAATGATCAATTCTTTCTAACTAATTCTTTCTTTAGAGTTATTGATAAAACCTTATTTATTGATATAACGAATATTTTATTTAAGGATTAAGTTATTCAGTCCAACAACTTAGGAGAGAATCAGTATATTCTTTTTTGGGAACGATTCATCCTTCCCGAACGCAGCATATAAATCTCCGTTGTACTCCATTCAATGGATTTAAGGATTAAAATCCTATTTTATTTTAAAGAATATAAATGGAAAAGAGGTTCCTGTATAGGGTAAAAAAATTCCACAAAATCATAAAGAACATATTTTTTACCATGTATAAAATATATCCTTAGTTTTTCTATCCTTCAACTCCTACAAAATAAAATTAGAAGATTTTTAGACTATCACACATATAGTCGTACTCCATTCGATGGAATTGTTTGATCTTAAGGGAGATCTTCTATAATTTTGCACGTCTCTTAATCTAGCTATGTTAGGTTCTTCAACTATTGTTGTAGCTCACCATATGTACTCCATGCCTCACTGCTTATGGACCCGAACCTGGATGATCTATCCGTGACCAGGATAAAGCTTGGGTGAAACTAAGTGGAGGTCCAAACCTCAAATTAAAGCCATGAAACAAATTATTGCTGGCAAATTAAAACTGGAATTAGCTCAATTCGCAGAGTAGCTGCTAGTTTGTTTCAAAGTATTATTTTTTTTGTTTTCCATTAGGAAAGGAAATAAAATGCAATTATAATGAATATAAAAACTATTTATTATATGTCTATCTTAAAATTAAATGAAAATTTGAATTTCTATTTTTTATGAAATTGATTGATTGGATTTCAATCCAATTAGATATGAAAATATCAGAAATCTTATAAAAATCCTTACTTCTTATATTCTAGAACTGAATTAAAGAAACGTAAAATGAAAATTCCTTTTCTTAGCTAACGGAATGTCTTGTTTAACATATTAACTACTAGAAACTTCCTTTTAAAAAATTTCTTTCTTTTCTTCTACTTGTCCAAGTTTATTATATATGTAACTAACATGTATAAATAAACAATATATTTGTATTATTAAAAAAATGATTATCAACGATATTAAATATAATATAAAAAATGGCTAATATTAAAAAATAATCAATAGAGTGCTCAGATTTGGTGGGGGGTACTGACATAATATAGCTTTGTTTATTATATTATGTTTATTATATGATATACAATCTTCATAGAATTTAATTCTTCGGCAAAGAATGACGAGTGCTTTTTCTTGTGTAGATCCTATTTCAGTATGAACTTGATGAGTCGACCCGCCTACAAGTCTTGCTTTTACTGCTATATCAGGAGTTACTCCATGTATTGCTTGACGTAAAACAGATAGTAGATTTGTTTCCGTCTTTGGTTGAATCTTTTTTTTCCATTTTAAATATTGGCATTCTTTGTCCAATAGAATATCTCGATCTAAGTATGAAGGTAAGAATAAATACAATAGCCTATTTCCAATACTCAGCAGCTTGATTGAACTACGCCTCCACAATTTTCAGAATCACCCTGTAGAATGGCTTATTCTCCACGGTTGGAATAGGTGATCGGCTGTTAATCGATTGGTCGTAGGTTCGTATCCTACTTGGGGAGATTTGATTGATTCTTAATTTCATTAAAGAATGAAGAATTGAATGAAAATGCTCACTTTAACCATTAGGGGTAGGTAACCCATTCCTAGGAGTATGGCATGGGTTACTTCAGCGACGTAGCGCCTGGAACTCGAAAATTGGCTCGTGGCATTTTCTCTACCCCTTCTTACCCTGCAACTCCAAATTAGATAGAAATGGAACTGTAATTCTAGGATCTTGGATGGAATCGATGATATTTTAATAAGTAAATTAACACCCAGTTAAATAATTAACTAAATTGAAAAAAAAGACTCAAAATTCAAAATACTACTTAATTAAAAATACTGCTGAATACTAATTAATAAATACTAATAAAAAATTATTATTTTATTAAAAACTTTGAGAGTGCTTAGATTTAACTCGTCAAAAATTCTCAATGTTATTCTCTACACTTTACCTCCTTTATCACCGAGCGGTCATATAGGGGCCTTAGCTAGTGATCTGGGTTGTTTCCCTCTCAATAAGGAGGCCATTTTGCCTTCCACCTAAGCTACGCAAGAAAGGCCCAAAGCCAATCCCAAGGAATAGTGAAGCTTCATAGAGTCTTTCTGTCCAGCAGGTAGTTATATTGAAGCACATAATTAGTTAAAAATCATGTGACGTTTCGAATAAAAAAATTCGTTAATTCAATAGAATTTATTCTTGGTTCCATCAATAAAATAAATAAATAAAGAAATAGATCGAATGCAACATATGTATTGTTTATTTGTCAAAGGAACGGGAAAAATTAAAACTTAACATATATATGTATATAAATATATAATATACAAATAAAAAAAGAAAACTCATTTCGGGGCGATGCCATTTGCAAAAAGGAAGAAACTTATAGAATGGCAGAGGCAAATATAGCTTTTACACATTTTCATTAACCCATAGAAAAATAATTGCTAATTGTCCAAAGTGAGAAGCAAAAATATTTCGATAAAGACTTTCCTCGGTAATTTCATCATGAATCTTGATGTTTTTATAAATTATTAATTTGAATATATACATGTTTAGTATTTTAGACCGCTATAATAATTTTTGCACCCCTACCTCCTTTATCATTGGGAAAAAATTATGTTACTTACACTTATGGAGCAACCAAAAATTCTTATTGGATGTTTTGGAAGTGCATTGATCTATGCAGTTGAGGCATCCTAACAGACCGAGAGATTTGAACCTTGTTCCTACACGACCTGATCAATTCAATCACCTTAGTTTGAGATGAGAAGTAATTCCCCATTGATAGCAAATAGTTAGCTATTAAGTGGAAAAGAAGGCCCGACTCCAAGTTGTTCAGGAATAGTGGCGTTAAGTTTCTCGATCGTTTGCCTTAGGATTAGTTAGTTCTATTTCTGATGGGGCCGCAAAGGGATATAACTCACCAAACCAATCACAAGAATACCAGCTATAGTACCTATAAGCCAAAGAGGAATCCTTCCAGTAGTATCAGTCATTTCCCTCACTTCCCTCTACATTTCATCAAGTGGTCAATGCTAACGATTTAATAGCTATCTTTGTAGCTCCAGAATGTTTTAGTTTATGTTCCTACCTATTATCTGGATATACCAGGAGAGATGCACGATCTAATGGGCATATATAACATAACTCTTTTATTTGTTCAAGAGACGTTAAACATTTAAGATCCAATTAATCCGAGTTAAAATTCAAAAATAGGTCAGTTGAAGGGAAAGTAAAAAAAATGAGGAATTCATCGCTTACTAAAAGGATGGCCCGATACCGTACAAATTTTAGCTTGGGTTCTACCGATTGTTTCATAGAAAGACAGTAAGCTTAGATCAAATAGAAAATAGAGGTATCTGATATATAAATCCTGTCTCCGCAACATTTATTTTGTCATAAAAAATAAAATGTTTTATTTTAGGTCTTATATTATTCTGTTAGTTACCTTCATGATAAAATAAATAAAAAGTAAGTTCATTCCATTTCGACAAAAGACTGGTTCTTTTTCTCGAATATTAATTTTTGCAATCTCGATGTTAGAGACAATATGTTGTCTAATTAGACCACGTAAATAATTCATCATCATCATCAGTAAATCAGGTTAAGATCGATCTAAACAAAGCTATTTTATTATATATATGTATGATATGCCGACAATTAAACAACTTATTAGAAACATAAGACAGCCAAATGATTATGATTAGCTGGAATCGGAAAAGAAATAGCTTATTAAGTATCTAAGCTAATGTGATAGAAAGAACTATAATACGATTCTTCATGTCACACTAGCTAGCTCGAGATCGGAATCATGGAGAAGTACTATTTGGTCATTTATACCAACTTAAAGTCCTCATTATGGTTCGTTTTATCCAAAGCATTATGTAAAATAAATCCTTTTTTATCTTAAATTATCTCCATTACTAATCTTTTATGTACTTGGTGTTCCTAACTGTCCATTGATTTTTCAATAATTCCTGTTTACTTACTTCTATCTATGTAGGGAGGAAAGAAACGTTTGTACTTAGCTACAAAGTTTATTTTGTACACTGCGGAGGGTTCCATTTTTCTCTTAATAGGAGTTCTAAGTATGGGTTTATATGGTTTTTTGATGGCTTCTATTGCATTGTCGGGAATAAGTGGTTTTGTTGTGGAATTAGTAGTATTTTTAGGACTACCCACTAGTCTAAAATATCTTTTAATTCCAAAAGAATCTGTTACTTGAATGAAAATAGATCTTATGGAATCATATTGAATATTTGATAATACATTCCGTACCCTGCTAAGAAACCCATCCTTGTTTACCAACAACACATTATCTAACCAAACATGGTCTAATAAGAAACTTAATTCATTGGTAATATTATTTGAATATTTTTTGAAAGATTTTTGTCAAATTTTCATTCACGCCTAAAATATATTAAGTAGACCTTGTTGTTGTAAGAATTCTCAATTCATGAGTTCGAGAAGGAGGAATCACTCCTAAAAAAGAATCTATTGATTCTCTCCCAATTGGTTGGACCATAGGTGCGATGATTCACTTCATAGGCGAGGTCTCTGGTTCAAGTCTAGGATGGCCCAGCTGCGCCAGGGAAGAAGAAGCATCTAACTCTTTCATGCATACTCCACTTGGCTCGAGGGGATATAGCTCAATTGGTAGAGCTCCGCTCGAGCGATTTATTCCTATAGAGCGTCCACGAATTCTTGTCTTTTGTGACCTAAGAAACTAAAAAAGGAAATAAATACCCTCTCTTCCTTTTTCCACCCGACTCTTTGGTCTTAAGAATGCTGGTTTTATTTTAAGAATGAGTGATTTCCCTTCTCCGACCTTACTGCCCAACCGGAGATTTGTCAATCACACCAAAGAAATATTAAATGAATGGACTTGGGATATAGATGGAATATAATGAAATGGGGCCACTGTGAACTATTGTATAATTGTTCGATTTTCCGCTATTTTTTTCATCCCACTATGTAAATAACCCAATATAGGTTCATAATCAGTAACATCTTCACCATCGAGAGTAACAATTATTTAAAGAACTGGTAAGAATGGATTTCATTCTAATGCCCAAGAATATTATTCCAAAACCTTTGTATGCTCCCCTTTCGAACTGCTGCTGAATCCATGGGAATGAAAGAGACAAACGGGCGAACTGAATCATCTTAGTAGCCCGAGGAAAAGAAAGAAAAAGAGAAAATAATTTGATCTATGGACAGCATTATTATGGTAAATGTCGTAATGCCAGAGGAATCATTACCCCAATACATAGAGGGGGAGGTCATAAGCATCTATACCATAAAATTAATTTTCGATGGAATGAAAAGGATATTTTTTTTGCAAACACTTAAATCGGGATCTAACCCCATAGAGATGATAGATTTGATTCCTGTGAAATCATTGGGATGAATTGATGGTCAATACTTCATCTAGGTTCGAATCCTACTGAGAGGTCCACTAGAGATCAGAAATTTTTGAAGCAAAAACAAGATGTTTCTTTTATCCCTTCCAAGAGATTAGAAAATAAAGAAATGGTTGATATATTCAAGTAGATTATCTTACCATTAGTTTTACAACTTCCATGATCTCTTCCCAAACCAAACATGAATCTTTCGATTCATTTGGCTCTCATGCTCAATTTTTCATTTTATGGGCACTTTCACATCTTTTTTTAAGGTAATGAGCCTATCCTCCCTAGTTGAGGTTTCTATCAATCCACCTCTATATGATTCTTGTTGAATCATATACTCAGAGGGTGGCGGGGGGCGGACGATTTCTAAACGAACTCCTCACTCGTTACTGTCACACTAGCTTAGATACTTAATAAGCTACTCATGTTCCATTTCTAGCTCACCGCAATCATTTCATTTAAGACATAGAGTTTGAATTCTTTTCTTTCATTTTTTGAATCATTGAATTTAATTGAACTCTAAGAATTGATAATTAAAGTTTCATTCAAATTAATCACCTTTCATGCATACCCCACTTGGCTCGAGGAGATGTAGCACAGTTGGTAGAGCTTCGCTCTTACAATTGGGTCATTGCGATTACGGGTTGGGCGTCTAATTGTCCAGACTCGGAAACTGTTGCCAGAGCTATAATTTCAATAGCTGCATGCAAAATTCCTATAAAAAATCAATTTTTTATTTTGCCTCAAATTTTCCATCAATGTATTTAATCAAATTTAATACCCAACAGAATCATGAGAAGCTACTTAAAATTAAAAATTGTTTAAAAGATTTTTTCAAAACCGAACATGAAAATTTTATTTCATTCCGCCCATTTATGGAAAATCGATGTATTCCCAGAAACAAAAATTAGATCCATAACATCTATGTCAGCTTTTCGAATTTTCAAAGTTGTTGTGGAGCCTGTTGATAATTTAGGTCCTGTAGATACTCGTACAACATCTCCTATACATAGATCCATGCCTGTTTTATACAATTAGATACGAAATTATCAATCTTTGAAACATGGATTAAAGTAGTGGATCTTTTAGCTCCGTATGTTATAAGTCGTTCAAAGAAAACAAAGAAAATTCATATCTTTCTTATTCATTTTACTCTTTCACAAATAGATCCAAAGTGAATTATTCTGATTCAATAATTTATTAAAATAAAAGAAAAAAATATAAGGATCTGATATAAAAAAGAAACATTATCTATATCTAGAAATAGACAAATCTAAATTCCAGTTTTGAACATAAAAATTTTCGATCTGGTAAATTAAAATAATAATATTAATAAATTTATAATTATATAATTAAAATAAAGAAGCATGGCTCGGCTAGGTGGGATAGCCGAGCTAGAATAGAAAAAAACAATGGATATAAAGAAAAAAATCTTAATTAAATTGGGTCATAAAAAGAACAGGTTTCCAAATCGCGATCGATACGTTTTTCAAATCCTGCTGCAGCTGCACGGGCCCTCCCGTATGCCACAAATCACCCACAAATAGAAAAACTCCTAGAACAAAATGAGAGGTAGCTAACCAACTTCTGGGAATAACGATCAGTTAGTCCACCATATTTTTTCTTATTTATAGGAAGATGATAAGATGGTTCCCTATGTTCTATGATTCATGATTTGTATTCTAATCTAGGAACAGTAGAAAGCTTTTTTTGTCGATTTTCATCTACTTCAATTTTAAATTTTTAGGTTGCATATTAATTTAGTCAAATAGATATATATCAGTTGAGATTGGTCAGTTGGGATTGGTTGACATTAGCATATAAGTCATGTTATACTGTTAAATAACAAACCATCTATTAACTACCACATCCTAGATCTGATGAAATAGGATGAATTAAGACGGTATTTTGTAAATACGTAATTATCTTGAATATGTCAACCATTTTTATATTTTTTGATCGCCTGGAAGGGACAAAAGAAACATCTTGTTTTTCTTCAAAAATTTATGATCTCTAATGGACCTTCCCCATTTGTAGCAAATAGTTATCTATTAAGCGGAGGAAAGGGTACTATAAAGAAACAAAAAGGTTATGCTCCTACTCTTGAAAGAACGGACTAACAAGGTCGCTACCAAGCTAACTTTCATAATTAAATGCCGTCACTGTATGGATAACCCTTTTGTGAATATTTTTGCTTTGTTTATTATATGACTACTGTAATATCATTAATTGCTTTGTTATAGTGACTACAATAATTAACTAAGATTTTTAGAAAGAGAAGGAGAATGTGATATTAAATTTTTTTTTTGCCACTAGACTAAAATCCAATAAGAGTTTATGGTTTTGAAAGTTAATAATATCATTCATCATATATGAAATGATTTCTAAAATACTTTACATATAAATTTACTCTCAAACTCCTTATTAAAAATCCATAAACTCATTTACTATTCAACTTTATATATTTATCATTATATAAAATAAACAAGATCCATTTTGCAAGTTCGTTATTATGAGCAGTTCCTGCAAAGGATCGGACTGAAAAGAGAAGGAAAGCTGGAATCGAAACAGGTGTCTGTCTATTCTCTAATTCACCCAACCCAATAGTACCCATTTTGGGAACGTCCAGTGCCAAAGTCACTTCCTTCCGATTATCACCAACAGTCTGTTCAAGGTTCCACACTCAATGGTGGCAACTAAACACGAGGGTTTCGCTCGTTGCGAGACTTAACAAACCAGCAAAAAGCATTAACAATGCAAAGACCAATGCACAATTGCAGTACAATAGAGTTGTAATTCACTAGTTGTTCTAGATGCTGGCCGAATCTAAAAAATTAGGAAAAGAATAAAATAATATTTAGAACCAAATTAGCAGCTATTTTATGTTGAATATTTATCTGTGTGCTAGTTCTAACTAACCTTGAGGTTATTCGTATTAACAGCTACTCTAAAAGGAATGTTTTTATGTGGTGCTAACGATTTAATAACTATCTTTGTAGTTCCAAAATGTTTCAGTTTATGTTCCTACCTATTATTTGGATATACCGAGGGAGATGTATGTTCTAATGAGCGACTTGTCATCTTTCATAAAATAAAGAAGCATGGCTCGACTAGGTCGCATAGCCGAGCCAGAACGAAAAAAACAATAGATATAAAGAAAAAAATCTTAACTATGCGGGGTCATAAAAGAATAGGTTCCAAATCGCAATCGATTCCTTTTTCAAATCCTGCTGCAGTTGCATGGGCCCTTCTCGCGATTATGTAGGATTATACACGATAGTTCCTTTTTTGGCTCTCTTCAGCCCTACGTCTCTTATCCCTAGGGGGTCTTCCTCCACTAGCAGGGTTTTTCAGAAAACTCCATCTATTCTGGTATGGATGGTAGGCATGCCTATATTTCTTTGTTTGAATCAATAGAGAACATTTTCTTCTATATGAGTTGATATTATTACATTACAATTCTTCCCGATACCTCCCAAGGAAAATCTCGAATTGAATCCAAAATTGACGGGTTAGTATGAGCTTATCCACGCGGTTATGAACTTTTCAAATAGGAGTCCATTTTCTGAAAGATCCTGGCTTTCGTGCTTTAGTGGGTCATCCAAGATCCTTCGATGACCTATGTTGTGTTTAAGGGCTTTGTTAAAATTGGAGTAAAATGCATCGCGGAGGGATTTTACCATGAATTAATCAATCGATTTTTTACAACTTATTACCACTTTATTTTATTCGGACATGGAGTCGAAGGGAGTTTCGTAATTACTTCGCAAATGGATATAATATACTATATCATGCTAAAATTGAAAATAATTAGATATTTTATTTATGTTACATTATTAGAATAGAATTCTATTTTGTCGTATTATTCCATTTATTTATTAAATATATTATTAATATTAATTTGCATATTAATTTTATATTTTTTATTACTTATATTGTGTTATGATTAGAATTATGAACTAGAATATATAATATATAGTTTATATAAAATAGTTTATATTAAAAATATATAGTTCAGGGGAAGAAAATGGAGTCATGGATGGAAACAAATATGCAGTATTTACAGAAAAAATATTCAGTTATTGGGGAACAATAAATATACTTTTAATGTCGAATCCAGATCAACTAAAAGAAGAGGATTTTCAATGCGTGATATGAAAACAAATCTCTCCATAGAACCCATACTAACTACTCTATGGTTTAGGTCTTTAGCGGGTCTATTGATAGAAATTAGTTGTTTATTCCCTGATGCTTTGTTATTCCCCTTTTTTAACTATAGTTTAGAATCCTATCACTATAAATAAGAATCATGATTCCAACAGTAGTAATTAATATTAGCATAACAAAAGTAAGAGGATCAATCAAGTGTCCTAGCTCTAAAGAAAAATTATTATTGACAGTCCAAGAACATAGATATTGATAGATAAAATTTCCATTTATTTGCTGAATGCTTTGTCCAAATAGCTCGATATAGAGTCATTTTTTAGTTATTAATTTTTTAACTAAAATATTCATTTTTGAAAGAGAAAAATATTTTTATTAAAAAAGAGAAGGAGAATATGATATTAAAAAATTGCCACTATACTAACCGATGCATTTTGACATCACACAGCTTTGGTAGATCGCTTAGCCACGTTCATCTTCGGCATAAGAGCGCTCGATCAGTGAGCTATTATGCACTCATTCAAGGGTGCTTCTTCTAGGCAAACCTTCTGGCTGTCTCCGCACTCCTAAATTTTACTGAATTTTTCGTTTTTTATTATTCTAAATATGGTACATTAGTTCATATGGGCAGAAAGTGGGAATCGAACGTGCTTCTTCTCCTTGGCAAAGAGAAATTTTTCAACAACGGTTTTTTACTCTTTCCTCGTAAAATACCAAGAAAGAATAAATTCTAGCGAAAAAATAGTGGTTCCATCGTTTCTATGGTTACTTCATAAATGGTGAGGTCCTCTATTGTGTCACATAAGTTATGAAAGAATTCCTGAATCCAAGATTGCATAATAACAAGTTCTTTATTACCCAGAATAAGATAACCACTTAGAACAGTAAAACAGAGAGAAAAGAACTTAAAGCAAAATACGTAATAATATGGGAAAACTTAAAGAAGAGAAAACTTATTTTTGGTTTGAAAAATCCATTTAACTTTTCTTTTCGATTATAAATGATGGAACCGCCCATTGAGATATTTAAAAAATGATAGGTTTAAAAATGCTAAACGAAATGAAATGGAACAATATTTTTTTTATATATGCCCAAATAAAACCAATAGAGTTAAAATTACCCTTTATTTAATAATAATTAAAACTTAATTTAATTACCAGTTAATCTCATTTAAAAACTAAATATAAATACCAATTAGCCTTAATTAAATCTTAATTAACTTATAGTTAAACCATAATTAACTATCAATTAATCCTTAATTGAATATTAATAAATTGCTTAATAATTAAACCTAAATTAATTATTTAGCCCTAATTAATTGAGAATTAATTAACTAATTAAACCTTAATTAAATAAAATTAATTAAATACTTAATTAACTCTTACTTAATTGGTGATTAATTTAAAATTTTCTTAATTAATTAATTATAATTAACTTAATTAATAATTAACATTAATTTCTTCACTTAATTATTAATTAACTACAAATTATTCTTAATTACTAAATTAATTATTACTAACTCATACTTAATTAAGTAATTATCTTTTATACTTAATTAATGGTTTGAAAAAGGTTTTCAAAAACATTTAAAAGAAAACACTTTTAAATTTAGAAAACCTTAAGTTTTCCCGAACTACATCCATAGCGACTGTTACTCCATCTTTTGGACAAGGTCGAGATATCAATGAATTGGCTAAAAAGGATGGATAACGGGATTGAAGGTCGATGGTAAACAAGGCCATGAGCGACATCATCAAAATTGGACCAAGCTTTAATGAAGGTGGGATTGGTAGGGAATGATGTACAAGGCTATGTGAGCCTACATATCAAATTTCAGGTCAAATGGAGTTCGTATGCTCAAGATATGGATGGATCAATAGTTACAGAAAACCAACTCATATCGATACTTTCGTATTGATCAGGACGATTGGGATTACGTACTTTGGATCGATAGATTTCGTATTGATGCAACGAACATCGATTGGATGGATGCGGCATGGCATGTCGGCACGCTTCGTATCGATCAAAGCTTGGATCGATGCAATGGAAGCAAGACTTGAATGGAATTGGACTTGATGGATAAGAAGCCATATGCTTCACCAACACTTGGGATCGATAGGAAGATAGGTGCGGGGAATGGATACAAAAAGAAGCAAACGCTCATAGGCTATTTCGTATCGATCACGTTCGTATCAATCGATATGAAGGAACCGATCAAGGGAAGGAGCGCTTAACATGGATCACTACGTTGAACTCAGGTCGATACGAATGCTACGACTATGGATATGGGGATTGATGGCTATGTGAATGATGGACATAAGGCAGTGGAGTAGGATGGATATGAAGGTGATCGATATGAGTCGATCGATATGTAGTATTTAGCCTACTTGTAAATTCAATCTTGGATCGATCATAACTCTCAAGTTACAGGTCCAAATACTAAGAAATTTTCACAGAAGCTTTCTTATTCACTCAAGTGCTCACTTGATCGATCTCAACTCAATTGGGGCCAATTTGGAATGATATGAACGTAACATGGATCAATCTTAAATCAATACTAAACCACTCCAAATCGATCTGGTGGGCCCCCTACATATGAGAAGAGGTATTCTAAGGTTTGAGGGAGATATTTTCAGATCCACTCCCATAAAAAGCATCCCTATGCCTACCGAAAAAGAACTTTTGGGAAGCTCTTATGCTGTTACTCTACTGAAACTCCATTTTAACTTAAGTGCCATTGGTTGTACTAGTGTAAATCAGTTGAGAATCATCAATAAACAGCAAACTATTCAAAGTGGAGGCATGCCACAACGCCGAATCACTATAAATCTTGTGTCTTTCCTTATTTTTTTTCATTTTAATTTTGTTATTTCTTCATTTTTACTCTCTACATTATTTGGATCTGAGATCTTTGTTTGGATATTAAGGATTTGTGTGTAGACACTGGTGCTTTCACTACTTTTGGGCTTTGTGACCAATTTTGGCGTAAACACATTGGTGCTTTCACAGAGAACTAACTTCAAGGATTTAGAAGCTTAGATTTTGGATCTGAAACCTTAGAAACTCAGATTCTACAAAGAAATGGCTATGAAATCGATAAGGAGATAGGGAACGGAGTGCAGTCGGCATGAGGGAAGTCAGGAGGCTTCCTTAGGACCTAATTAGGCCTCAATCTTCATCACTACAGACGAGATGGAAACCATGTTGAAAAGGCAGGAGGATATGGTATGGAACTTACTCCGATAGGTTGGAGAAACTTGAGTGCAAAACCAAAGGAATGGAGTAGTAGGAGATATTGGAAATGAGGATTACGAAGCTGGAACAGCATGAACAGATGCAGTCCGAAATCAGAACCAAGGAAACGAAGCAACCAGATATAGGATAGAGTGGGACCATCAGGAACGGCCCCTGAACTAGGAGGCATGCCTCGAGTCATTTTGTCTCAATTCCAAAAAGGATACCAAGCGACGATGTGCGATTTAGCATTGATCAGGATATGGATGCTCATGCAGAAGGACTGGTTTCATGATTCACTTGTGGACTCGGGGGGCATGTTGGAGATAGCAGGCAAAGGCGACCACTTGATGATAACGAAAGGTTAGTGGACATGATTAGATGGGCTATGAGGGGAGGTATGGTAGATAGAGATTTTGAGAATATGAACAGGAGCGCCTCGCTCCTATGATTAGGCAAGCTAGGACTTCGCCGGATTTCAAACTACCAACGTTGGAAATGTATGATTGGAGAATGGATCCCACTCTTCACTTAACAAGGTACATAAGGCATATGGAAGTACTAGGAGAATCAGAGGAAGTCATGGCACAATGTTTCCCTTTCTATTTGACGGATATAGCAGCATTATGGTTCATACAACTGGAAATCGGTTCTATTGGCATATGGACGGAGTTGATCGAGAGGTTTATGAGGCAATTTCGGGTCCACATCGTGAGACCCAATAATATGATGACATTAACATCGATGAAACAGTGGAAGGAAGAGTCACTTAGGGATTTTTTAACCAGATTCAATGCAGCGGTGGCTTCGGTGGATCGACCTGATCCATTGATGGTTTTGATGACAGTAGTCTCAAGGATTATGGATAATTCCGATTTTAAGATATCGTTGGAGCGGGATCCACCGATGGACCTCAGGGAGTTTTATATGAAGTAGAGAGGTTTCTACGATAGGAAGATGCGAAGGTTAAAAGAGAGGGAATTGAGGCTGAAGTTTGTATGGTAAAAGGTGGAGGTCAACCCAGGGAGGATTCAAACAAGGACGATAGATACAAAAGGAAAACGAACGACAGCTGTAACACATCGAAAAGGCAATGGTGGGAATCTAAATACTCTTCTTGCATGGATTTGACTGAAACTCTGGAAAGGATTTATTTTGATACTCGAGGATGCCACCAGTATAGAAGGCCGGTAAAAAAGGAACCCTTTGAATACGAGCGGTCATTGGGAAAACATTGCTATTCCACGATTTGAATGGGCACAGCACGAACGAATGTATGCATCTAAAAGGTGTTATTTATGAATATATAAGGAAGCTCATTTGCAATAATACATAAGTAATCTAGCTGTGGCCGTGGAACAGGAGCAGCCACCGCCCACCTCGAGCGAAGATGGCACTGGATCTAGGCACCGTCATCGGCTTATTATCATCCGATTGGATTTATGGCATGGAATAAATAATAAACCCCGAAGTAATGCGGCTAAGTCATTTACACATGTACGGGATCGAGGACGATCCCTAGTCATGCTCTGAGATGATGCTAAACTGTGATGCTCGGGTTTATGAAATCTTGTTTTTTCTGTTTTCTACAAACTCTAGTTTCTTTTTTGGTACTATATAGTTATATAATTTTCTTCGTTGTACGGACTTTAAATTTGTCGATTAAACTCTGTGCTGATTAGATTTGAATTAACATAATAAATACTACAGGTCACACAGTTAGGCTCCCGACCAGAGAGACGGGGCAATAACCGCAAGTTACAACTCCATTCATCGGAGAGTGACAGGATGGACTCGAACTCAAATATAAGTCCATGACCGAAGAGTCGAGGCAGGAGAATATAAGTCCTCGATTAGAGAGTCGAGGCACGAGAATATAAGTCCTCGACTAGAGAGTCGAGGCCGGAGAATATAAGTCTCGTTCGGAGAGTCGAGGCCGGAGAATATAATTCCTCGACCGGAGAATATAAGTCATTGACCGGAGAGTCGAGGCCGAAGAATATAATTCCTCGGTTGGAGAATATAAGTCCTCGATAGGAGAGTCGAGGCCGGAGAATATAAGTCCTCGGCCGAAGAATATAAGTCCTTGACCGGAGAGTCTTCGGCCGGAGAATATAAGTCCTCGACCAGAGAGTCGAGGCCGGAGAATATAAGTCCTCGACTGGAGAGTATAAGTCTGTAACACACCATTCCACTTATTATACCTAAAAGAGCACACTAAAAGGCATGTTGCATTGTAGGTATAACTAAAAGTAGTAGAGACTAAGATTCACAAGACAAAAATATATAAACAGCAGAAACAATTATAATAGTAATAATTTATTTAGAACAAAACCTCAGAATTACTTCATAAATCAAATAAGTCGCCAAATGTCAAATACATCAAATATCAAAATGACCTTA
This sequence comes from Allium cepa, assembly GCA_030765085.1. NCBI lineage: Eukaryota > Viridiplantae > Streptophyta > Magnoliopsida > Asparagales > Amaryllidaceae > Allium > Allium cepa. Next base: position 519,192,957 of record CM060929.1, on the reverse strand, counting down.
CGTGTCTTGCAAAATAAAATCCATAGTATCAATAATATCATAGTACAATATATCCCTCACGAAATGCCAGCTCAATAAAAAGAACTAAAAACTGAAACCAAAGAAAAGAAATATGTGATAGAATCTCCTCCGTAGAAGTCTCCAAATAATGCAGTCCACCATCCTTGCCATTGATTGCCTATAGGGGAAAAGGGGAAAATGGAGGAGTGGGTCAGACTAAAAGTCTGGTGAATGATAGTAATTACTAGAATCTTTACATAAAGTAATAAACATTACAACAGCTCTACTATACAAAAGGACACAAAGGAAATAGAGAGAAGGAATAGGATGGAAATAAATACAAATTAACTAGATCAATATAATTGATTAACTTTAATTGTTTGCACTTGTTTTTGATAGCTGCTTAGATTAGGATGAATTCCTAATACTACCCTTTGATCGGCCTAATACTTCATAGAATCTATTATGGATCGGACACTAAATCTCCCTATGTAGTTGACATTGGTGGCTACGTAAGGCGCACACTAAGTGCTTAGAACTCATAACGATTACTGAGCACCCGAATGCAAGTCGCATGCGTAACCGCCACCATGCTCATGTTACATGTTGTTCTACTTATTGGGTCTTCTTATTACTCAAGCTCCAACATAAGCGTGCCCCTCATCTCACTTTAGGATTATGTGAGACACCTCGTCTCACTTCAGAGTTATGCGAGACACCTCGTTTCACTTCAGAGTTATGTGAAACACCTCATCTCACCTCAGGGTTATGTGAGACACCTAGTTTCACTTTAGGGTTATGTGAAACATCGTGTCCATAGAAATAATAGGGGAAATGTTGTTGGTATTTTCCCGTCATCCAAACAATACATAGTTGTGCCCCTTTCCTAAATCCCTATGGTTTGAACTTCTACTTATTGACCATTTACTATCGTTATTAACATAAGCGTGCCCATCGTCTCACTTCATGATTTTGTGAAACACCGTGCCCATAGAAATAGGGGAATGTTATTTGGTACATGTCCTACTTTAACTCTTTTCTTATTAACTTAGATAAATCATTTTAATAAGCCTTTACTTTTGTTCTTACTATCCGTGCTTATTAATTTATCCTAAGTCTTAAAATAAGCCTCACTTTGTTCTATTTCTTATTATAACCTACATTATAATCATGCTTTTTACTTAACCCAAGGTCTATGTGTAAAAATAAGCGTCTTTCACCTTATACTCTTTTTAGTTATAATTCTAAGTTATAACCAGGCCATTTATCTTTAATTAGTCCAATTCTAACTTCAGCAGCATAATTAGGCTCAATTTAAGTCTTAATTCTATTTTTATTACAGTTTTTACAGTTTACATCTTATCTTTAGTTATTTAGTATTCTTATAATTTTAATCCATATTCGCATTTAATAAATTCTAATCCATATGCAAAGAAGAAGGTGAAAATAGAAGAAAATCCAAAGCGTAGGAAAAAGACATAAATAACGCATTAATAACAGTAAATAAATTAAAATACTATAAATAAACTGTAAATAAATGAAAAGCTATAATTAATAGAAATAAACTAAAATTAGTTGAAAAGAATAACAAAAGGAAGTAGACTAAAAATAATTCTAAAAACTGTAAATAAACTACTAAAAAGGTTATTCCAAAAATTGTAGTAAAACTACAACTATTGGAAAGTCTATTATTTTAAATTACTTAAAGAAATCTAAAATAATTACAACCACTCACATGTGGTCCTAAGCTCTTCCCTTTTGGTCTTCCAGGATCCACATAAGGGTATTAAAATATTTTTATTAAACAGATTCTCTACTTGGAAAATTATTCCTTTTAGGGTCCTTCCTCAAAAGGTGAAGCCAAGTGGAGAAAATCTAGAATGAGAAAAAGTGTTAGGCCTAGGGTCTTATTTATGGAGGTAGAAGTAATCTCATACCATTGGATTTTGAGATCGAGCAGGATGCAACCACATCATAGGCTAAATAGGAGCCATCGGATGCAAGAACGGAAGAACCAGATTGGTTAAAAGAATGCAAATGATGCGTATAACGTTCGAACGAATGAAAGTTCGTTCATTCGTACACAAGGGGAGGTGGGTCAACGGGGAAGTTGATTGCCCCTTCCTTTAGGTTGACCAGCTGGTCGACCTAGGGCATGGTTTAGTCGACCTCTTGATCGACCTAGCCCAATATACATATATATATATATTTTCGTTTTCTTGTTTAATTCGTAACTCTCTCATATTAACTCAGATTCTGATGTCTTGTATATGGAAATTGATCAGAGAATTACCACAGACACAATGGTGTAACTCTCATGGCTCAATTTGATAATTTCATGAAGTTATTTTATCATTTCATTAATTAACGAATTAATTATTATGGATTAAATTTCGGTTTGTTACATTCTCCCCTCCTTAAGGGATTTCGTCCTCGAAATCTCTGAGGATAGAAGAATGAACTAAATGCTTTTATCCAATATCTACCACCAACTACTCATTCATCAACCATTCATCCATTATTCTTTAATTTTCTAATGCGATTCATGTTACTTATGCAATTAATGTAGTGTTAATGTCTCTAACTAATGCAAAAGATTAAGCGATCTGATTCAGTTGACCTCCTTTTATGCAATCATGTCTGTGTTATGTATCCAAATGAATGCAAAATTCCTAATGATAACAAATAGTTCTATGGGCATGCTACAGTCACCATCCAAATGTAACAACCGTGTCATCAACATCCACTTATAGCAACCACGGATAAAATGAAAATGCGCACACATCTATTTGCATATGCTCTTGCGTCCTAGTTAGGTCGATTCCTAAGAGATAATAGTGTCTAGTGTAAGTACATGCATCTATTAGCATCCATTAGCAACCGCTAGCATCCATCATACATAACATATTCTAGTAACATGTTTACATCAAATCCTACCATACATATTTTAAATCCTAAGTTCTACCCTCCCCAAGGATATTAATGGAAAGAACCTATTCAAAAATAAAGATGGAAATAGGAAATTCGAAAACTTATTATCAAAGAAATGTGGATATGAGATATGAATTTTCTCCTAATCAAACCAATCTTCTCCGAAGTCTCCTTAACTATGTCGAAACCACGGTAATCCCTTTATAGGCCCTATACACCACGAAGGCTACTTACAACAGTCTTTCATAAAGAGCTTCGAATGGTGCCACTTATAATGCTATTATCATAAAAGAATCCTATTAAAGGAAGATGCTTTGCCCAAGTTTCTTCAAAATCAAAAATACGCTTCCTCAACCATATGTGCCTTACAATCTTTTTAATTTCACTTTACCATTCTTCCTTAGCCTGCTTACCTAAATCAACATTCCTAGGTTCTCACTATTGCCCTATACAGTTTATGGGAACTTCCACTATCACTACTTCCAAAAGTAATTACTGTTGTCTCCTCTACAGCCTTACATCTTTTCCATTACATCTAGGAAATGATTCCTATCTACTTCACATTTAGGAGTTTGGTATAGTTCCATTTTAAAAATTAAGGTTTCTAATTTTTTAAAACATAAAATCTCAAAACATTTTTCTTTAAAAGTGTTAGCTTTAAGTTTCTATTAAATTCAAAAATATTAGGTTACTTAAAATCTTATCTTTCTAGACTGGCATTTTAACATCTTTTTGAATTTACATTATTTTCCAAACCTAGAGGGAAAAACTTTCGAATTCTAAGTCCCAAAACTTATTCCTCATTCTCGAATTTCTCTTTTATTAAGTTTTCCAAAATACTTATTTAAATTTTCATCAAACTATTTTCTTTTAGAATATCTTTCAAATATCCTTATGTGTTTCCAAAGCATTTCTTGTTACACCTAACGGTCTCATACCTTAATGTATTGGAACTGCTCTCTCTTAAGAGAAATTACTAATGCTAAAATCTTCCATGAACCATTTATAAGAGGACTTCATATTTATGTAAAATTACAAGGAACTTATTTTATATTTTTCGAAATAGGCTATACAAAATATGCTACTTCCCATACCTTGTACATCTCTTTCACATATTCCTTATAACTTACACAAAACATTTTTATTTGTTTCATAGAAAATCATACAATTATTCTTTTCATTCCTATTGATTAAAGTATGTTTAATTTATATTCTCTTACGGTAGAAATTTTCTAATATCTAACTTGCTTTTTTTTCTTCATAAAAACTCATCTTCAAAACAGTTTTAATATATCTACAACCAAAAAACATTTTCTTATGCTTATTAAAAATAAGTGTACTTTACAAACCATTTTATTTATATACTTAGAAATTAACTTCAAAACACATTTCTTTTTGGGTCAAAACAGATGTTACGTAAAATACCGTTACTACAACCCAAAAATACTAGAGTATGGATTTAAATAAGTTCTAATAAATCTCATATACTTTGTAAGAACATTTCTCTTAGGAGTCACTTACTATAACAATAGTGTTATAGTCTATGCTCCCTTTATTTTCCATAAAAACATCTATTACAATAGTAAATGTTATAACCTATGTTTTCGATACTTAATACACGCTATGTTTTTATATTAAAAATCTTTGCTTGCCTACAAAGAAACTAGCAGCTATATACGTTCTATAATTCTAGAAGAATTTCATTTTTAACAAAATTTACACTATATAAAAACCAATTTAAATTTCATACCATTTTTCAAAAACCCAACATTTATTTTCTAAAAGAAAATATTAATAATAAAAAATTTCAATTATAACAATTATATTTTATTGAGCTAATCATAAGGTGGATTTTCTTCTTAATACCTTAGGAGCACCATTCCTAAACCTTTAAAATTTCATTTCCCAACTAAAGTCCTTTTTCCTAGTCCTCTTGTATGCTTATATCTATTCTAAGGTACTACCGTTAAATCCAATTATCTAAAACAATTATAATTTTTGCAATTATCTACACATGGGCTTTCTTCCTGTCTTATCAATAGAATTTATTACACATCTCTAATCTTTACCTACCTCTCTTTGGACTTCCACAATCCAAGCCTAAATGTACAAAACCGTTTCTCAAAAACCTTCCATGTGTAGACCTTCTCTATGCTCCAAGAAACGCACTTCCTTATGCCAAGATTGTTACTTCAAGAATTTTGTCTTCAACCGATGAACGCGAAGTGTATGAAGTGTTGAATATGCTAGTACATGATTTTTGTTTGATGATAATAAACATATATGTATATTCATTTGAATGTATTTGTTATTGTACTATTTTATTTTTCACATAATTGGATAAAAATTTGATGAATAAATAAATAATACAGAATTCATATTTAAACAAATATTTTATTACAAATATAAATAGTACAAACTTCAGCTCTCACTACATTTACATAATTTCAATTCAATTCAATTTCAATTACATTATGTTTTCGACTACATAATAAATTACAATTCCAATGTTCACCTTACAACATATCACTCATTCACTCATATTTGATCTTTAAATTTGTTTCCAGCTTGTATCCAACATTTATGTACAAAATAAACATTAACGCGGTAAAATTGAAAAGGAAATTTTTTGCAGTGTACAATGAAGTGTGTGTTTTGAAAATGTTATTTGCCTCAGTTATTTGGGTTGTTCGTCATAATTTTCATTTGAATCCATCATACATGAACAACTTGTGATATGCATAGTGTATCACTGTACATGCCACAAGGCCGTGCACACCGATATACTTTCTTGATAAAGTTATAGGGATAGGTGAGCATAAGGTCAAACCCAAGCAAAAGTTGGATTCATCTCAGGTGCATGCAAAAAAATTAATTCAGAAAGTACAAAAGATTCAAGGCAGTTCTCTAACTAATGTACACATGAAATCTCGACCAAAACAACAAAACATGCTTAGGTTTACAAATATGACAACTGCCTCAAATCACATGTACGAAGGATAGAGCAGATCCAGACTTCAAAATCAAAGGACCACTTCAAATGGAACAGTCCAGTGAGAACAATGTAATTGAACCAAACCATACTTCAAAAGGCCAAAAGACCAGAATCACTTCAAGTGGAACAAGACAACCAAAAGTCAACATAAAAAAAGCCTTGACCAAAAATTCAACATGTACACATGAGATTAAAATCCCTTCACATGAAAACAGAGGCAACAACGAAATTGTGCCAAACTTCAAGAGGAACCAGCACACATGCGCTTCAAATGTACAACAAAAGACCAACTACAATGAACAAGTGAAATGCAATGATGGCAGCTTTTCGACTAGACACATAAACATATACACATGTATACATATATGCACACACACACACACACACACACACACACACATATATATATATATATATATAGACACACACACGTATATGAGTTCAAAGAGTACAAAAACTCCCAGCAAATCAACAGTTCAGAATACAAGTGAGCACATGAATCAATTTAAGTATGACTCGAAGAAAATGCAGTACTAGATAAGTGAAGCAAAGACCAGTCTCCAACCAAGTGCAACATAACTACATGCAATATGAAAACTTCAAATAAAATATGACAACAACTTGCGCGTGCAACTAGAGGCACACAAACCAGAAGGGGCAAAGCATAGTAGCAAAGCATGTGTACATGACCACACCAGACATGCTCAAGACCACATGCATACAACATGAAGACCAGAACAATTCAAATGGAACCAGACTACTACATCAAAGGCAAATAGAACACAAAAATGACAATGCATATGACATAGTCGCAGCAACAAATTCAACTTGAACCAAGAGTGCGCAGTAATATGCAATGAGCAATAATATGACAGTAATTACATGTATCACAGTGCAACATTAATAGTATGAGGCAATTTCTAAAAAATCAAAATAGTAGAAGGTTGAACGTGTATGAGTAGTGAAGTCAATGAACACGTTGGAGTACATCTAAAATTCAAAAGCTACATTGGTCTGCCAGCAAAAATCAACCATCTCAGTCATAAAATCCAAAATCAATGTCGAAGTTATGGGAACAAAGAGCAACGGGACAAACAAATCAAAGTCCAGATTATCACAATATTCAAATGCCTAAGTTATAGGAACCGACCCAAAGCAAGTCAAGCTAACATTCAGAGATGAACAGGTAAAAGAATTATCACAAGCATTTAGGCAAAATCGAATGGCCAAGCAAGGATTATGAAGAATTCAAACATATTTATATGAACGAAAATATAGGGTTTTCGATCTCTATAAAATAACAATCATTATCATCGGTAGGGTATCAATCGAATTCAAGCATAATAATGATAGTAAATAAAGGCAATTCATGTTCTAGTTAAAAGCACTAATTCGAACTCGACAATTAAAGCAACCGAACGCAATCAATGCCAAGGAAACAATTAATGAAGCCGATCAAAGCATAAATTCACTTCAATCGATCGATATATCCAAGTGGCGTCTTCAATTTTCCAAACCCTAGCTTTCGAAAAGGAACGACGTAAACAAAAGATCGGCCGAAGTTTACAGAATGGGGAAATCTTAATTTCTCATATTTTATAAATTATTGTGGGCCGGTCTACTTTATTTTTGGGCTTAAGTTTATTAAATAGGGTTTTGGGTTTTATTTTGTTTAATTTTCTTTTCAGTTGTAATTTACTCTTTTAACTTATGTATCCTTCTAGTCGTGCGACAAGGTTACAAACTACGAGGTGTAGTTTGAGAATTTGCAACTCAATGACTGAGTTTTGGTAGGGTTTTGAGCGTAGAGTTAGGTTAGTCGTTAGCGGGTGTCGCAAATTTGCATATGTAAGAGTCTGACTACTTAATTTCTAGTAGATCCTTGGGGGCAGCACGTAGGTAGGGTTTTTTCAAAGCTGGCTAAATCTGTGTTGTTCTATTTCTGCTTTTATTATTCTGCTATTATCTGCGCTGCAATTATTGTATATATTTCCACATTAATTATTATTATTATTAGTATCACCATATTCACCCCCTCCTCTAGGATGAAATCGATCCTACATAAAGAACCTCCTCTAGATGAATAACATGCTCTTCCACACTCTTGGAAAACACCAAAATGTCGTCCACGAATACACCTATAAACTTATTTAGGACTTCTCTAAAGACGTGGCTCATCAAATCTATGAAGTACGCTAGGGCATTGGTTAGCCCAAAATGCATAACCAACCACTCATAAAGTCCGTTTGGAGGGTCTTATCAATGCTGTCATCAGCAATCCAAAGTTGGTGAAATCCAATTGCTAAATTAAACAGAGAGAATACCGAAGAACCAACCAACTGGTCAAAAAGATCATATATCCTAGGAAGTGGATAGCGGTTCTCCTTCGTGAGCTTATTTAATTCTTTATAGTCCACGCAAAGTCGAAGGGAACCATCCACCTTATTAGCGAAGACGACTGGTGCTCCCCACTCCGATATGCTCCTTCTTATGAAACCTTTCTCCAAAAGCTCACAAGCTTACTTTCTCAATTCCTTCCTCTCCCCAGGTGCCATGTGCCTCACGGGTAATGCTACGACTTAGCTTTATCAGTTAAATAAATCTTGAAGTCAGTCTCTCTATAAGGGGATAGTCCCCTAACCTCCTCAAATATGTCTGGAAAATCTCCGACGACAAGAACTGAATCTAACTCTACTGATGTTGAATCGAGGGAATAAAGGAAGCTCAACATAACTAACCCTTGCAGGTCGCAAAAAACCTCAAGCGTTCTACCACTGCATGTCTCTAGTATAACAAATCTCCATTTGCAGTTTAATATAGCTCCATATGTGGATAGCCAATACATCCCCAAAATCATCCCATATCCCGAGAATCCCATTACATAGGATCCACAATCAAATTCTACGCCTAGGATAATAATTATCAAACCCCTCCAAACCATAGACAATTATGCCAATCCTCTTATAGGGTTTGAAACAACAATGGGGTCTACTACTAAAGAGATGTCTAAGTGCAAACAATCTACCAAAGAACTAGAGATGAAGGAGAGTGATGCTCTAAGATCGAAAAGTGTCCGAATGAGAAAATTAGAAATAGAAACTAAATTTTCTTACCTCGATCTGATCCGCTGCTGGAAGGTGTTGCATCCAAAGCTGGAATCTGCGCTACAGGTGCACTCGCTCCCTGCCCCATCTTATGAGGATAAAACTTACTAAGATGACCAGGTTGTCCACAGTAGTAACACTTCTTCACCTTCTATCTCTTGCAGTCTTTTGTGTAATGACCAACCATTCTACAGCGTTTACATTTCCTACTTTTCTTGATTCACTTCTAGGGACTCCTCCTTTCCTCTTGTTCTTATCCTCCTTCCACCATGGCTCTTTAGAGCTTTCTAACCTATTAACTTCTTTAAGCTCTCCCATCAGTTGCCAAGATGTAGGCTAAACTCTCTGTCCGTCCTTCAAATTTAATAGCCTAAACCTTCGCTTCATACTCTCCAACCTAGCTCGTGTCCCCTTGGAATCCTCTGTGCTAGAAAATGTTCTACCTCCTATACAAACGAAGTCCTTGCATAGCATAGAAAAATTGGTTAGTGTAGGTGGAATAAAGGGAATTCCACCAACCAAGTTGTATTGGGCGCTTGCCCATGTACCTCTGGTACCGTAGCTCTATGGAACCAATCAGCCATACTATGCGAAGAAAGGAAACTTAGGCTTGAAAGAATTGAAAGAAGGTTGAACTGGACTTTGAGGGAATCTCCATAAAAAATCTTTTATACTTGAAAACTATTTCTAAGAGTTTCTCTTTGAAACATACTTTTAAAACAAGTTATTTTGGAAAAATATCTTACTTTTAAAAAAAATTTGAGGAATCCTATGACCTTAGGCTCGGATACCAAATGTAGCACCCCACATCCCTTAATATACCTAAAAGAGCACAATAAAAGGCATGTTGCATGGTAGGTATAACTAAAACTAGCAGAGACTAAGATTCACAAGACAAATGTATATGAATAGTGGAAACAATAATAATAATAATAATAATAATTTATTTAGAACTAAACCTCAGCATTACACTATAATCAAATAAGTCGCCAAATGCCGAATACATCAAATGTAAAAATAACCTTACGTGTCTTGCAAAATAAAATCCATAGTATCAATAATATTAGAGTACAATACATCCCTCATAATATGCCAGCTCAACAAAAAGAACTAAAAACTGAAACTGAAGAAAAGAAATACATGGTAGAATCACCTCCGAAGAAGTCTCCAAATGCCTGTAGTCTATCGTCCTTGCCCCTGATTGCCTATGGTGGAAAAGGGGAAAATAGAGGAATGGGTCAGATTAAAAGTCTGGTGAACAATAGTAATTACTAGAATATTTGGGCAAAGTAAAAGTAACAGACTTTACAACTGTTCTAGTATATAAATGGAAACAAAGGAAATAGAGAGAAGGAATAAGCCGGAAATAAATACGAATAAACTAGGTTAACATAATTGATTAACTTTGATTGTTTGCACTTGTTTTTGATAGCTGCTTAGATTAGGTTGAATTCCTAATACTACCCTTTGATCCGCCTGCTACTCCATAGAATCTACTGTGGACCGGACGGTAAAGCTCCCTACGTAGTAGACATTGGTGCCTATGAAACACACACACTAAGCGCCTAGAACTCATAATGATTACTGAGCACTCGAATTGAAGTCACACATGTAACCGCCACCATGCTCATGTTACCTGTTATTCCACCTATTAGGTCTTCTTATTACCTCAAGCTCTAGCATAAGCATCCCCCTCGTCTCACTTTAGGGTTATGTAAGACACCTCGCCTCACTTCAATGTTATGTGAGACTCCTCATCTTACTTCAGGGTTATGTGAGACACCTCGTTTCACTTCAGGGTTATGTAAAACACCTCGTCTCACATCATGGTTATGTGAGACACCTCATTTCACTTCAGGGTTATGTGAAAAACCATGCCCATAGAAATAATAGGGGATTTTTGTTGGTACTGGCTTATCATCCAAACAACGTCTATTTATGCCTCTTGCCTAAATCCCCATGATTTGCACTTCTATTTATTGATCATTTACTATTGTTATTAACATAAGCGTGCCCCTTGACTCACTTCAGGATTATATGAAACACCATGTCCATAGAAAAAGGAGAATGTTATTTGGTATATGTCCTACTTTAATTCTTTGCTTATCAACTTAAATAAATTATTTAAATAAGCTTTTACTTTTGCTCTTACTATTTGTTCTTATTAATTGATTAATTAATTAAAAGAATACAAATGATGCATATAACGTTAGAACGAACGAAAGTTCATTCGTTCATTCACAAGGGGAGGTGGGTTGACCTAGGGCACGGTTTGGTCGACCTCTCGGTCGACCTAGGCGATATATATATATATATATATATATATATATTCATTTTCTTGTTTAATTTGTAACTCTCTCATACTAACTCAGATTCTGACGTTCTATGTATGGAAATTGACCAGAAAATTACCACGGACACAATGGCGCAACTCTCGTGGCTCAATTCTAATAACTTCATAAAGTTATTTTATCATTTCATTAATTAATGAATTAATTATTATGGGTTAAACTTTGGATTGTTACAAAGTCCTTGATCGGAGAGTTGCGCCGGAGAAGGGAAACCATGGATGAGCCCTCGATCAGAGAGTCGAGGCTGGAATAGGATGAAATGACCTAGCAAGGTCTATGGCTTTGGATATGGACCCGAAGAGGTCCAGTGGTGGCTAAGGACCCGACGAAGTCTCGGATTTGGATTACAGGACCTGGAGAGGTCTCGAATTTGGACGTCGACCCGGAGAGGTCATGGATTTGGCTATTGGGTTCTGGGTATGGATGGATTAGAACTCGGTTTTCAAGTTCAGATGGATATGGAATTGGTTAAGGATTTGGTTATTGAATTCGGAATCAGATATTGGCTCAGAAAAGTCGTGGATTAGGATAAGGAGACGGATATGACACTTGGATAGAATGGCTTGGTAATAGATTGGATTATGGATCGGATGATATGGCTATAAGTGGAATATGGCTTTGGATGTTGAGTTTAAAGCTATCCAAAACACGCCTTTCTACCGCAAGGCGTGTCTTGGGGGGGTAAATGTTACCTCGCCTCTTGGACAAGGCCGTGTATCAACAAATTGGCTAAAAAGGATGGATATCAGGATCGAAGGTCGATTAGAAACAACACTATGAGTGACACCGCCAAAATTGGACCAATTTCCAATTAAGGTGGGATCGATGGGGAATGCTATGATGTCGGCATGCTTTATATCGATCAAAGCTTGGATCGATACGAAGGAAGAAAGACTTGGATGGATGCGGACTTAATGTATACAAAACCATATGCTTTACTAGGATACTTGGGATCAATACGAAGATTTATAGGGATAGATATGGAAAGCAGCAAGTGCTCATAGGCTATTTCATATCGATCATGTTCGTATCAATCGATACGAAGGAATCAATCAGGGGAAGGAGCGCTTAACATGGATCACCGCATGGAACTCGGGTCAATACGAAGGCTACGACTATGGATATGGGTATTGATGGATATGTGAATGATGGACACGAGGCGGTGGAATAGGATGGATAAGAAGGTGATCGATACAAGTCGATCGATATGTAGTATTCAACCTACTCGTAAATTCAATCTTGGATCGATCATAAGTCTCAAGCTATAAGTCTAAATGCTATGAAATGCTCATAGAAGCTTTCTTATTCACTCAAGAGCTCCCCTGATCGATTTCAACTCAATTGGGTCCAATTTGATCGATATAAACATAATATGTATCGATCTTGGATTGATCCCAAACCACTCCTGATCGATCTGGTGGGCCTAATTACACATGATAAAAGGTATTCTGAGGTTTGAGGGAGATATTTCTGGATCCACTTCTATAAAAAAACATCCCCACGCATATCGAAAAAGGACTTTTGGGAAGATCTTACGTCGTTACTCTGCTGAAACTCCATTGTAACTTAAGTCCTATTTATTATACTGTTATAAATTAGTTGAGATCATCAATAAACATCAAACTATTCAAAGTGGACGTAGGCCACTGTTGGATCATAGGTTTTGATTGTTGACATGAAACAACAATTCACGAATCTACGACTACGACAATGCCCGAACTCAATGACTCAAAGTATGGTTCGTATAGCTATATATTTTAACAAGAGTCATCAAATCTGTATATAGAGTCTAGTTTAGTGCTTTGTTAAAATCTTTCCTCAAGAATCATCATTCACATTTAAATAAATTTTGATCAAAATCAAGTTTTGAAAAAATGCATGGAGCGGGGCTCGAACCCGGGTCACTAGTTTAGAAGGCAAGTGCTCTGATACCAAATGAAAGTCGCTATGCTCTAATACCAAACGAAAGTGACTGCTATAATGTAGGATCAAAATGGCCAACAGTTGTAAACAATGTAAATGTAGTGGCAGTGCAATAAAAACTAAGTTATCTACTAATATGGAATATGAGTATAGAAATAAATAGTAAAGTAAACAATTGTAAAATAATAATAGCAACAAAATGACACTAGATTTACTTATGAATATTGGCTTGAAAACCAAGCAGTGGGTCAAGCTCAACCATCCTCCCAACAAGCTCGTCAACAAACTCCACATATGCAAGCCTCTTCTTCATCCCAACCTCCTCGATCTACTCGAGAAGTCTACGTGGTTCAAGATATAGACCTTCAAGCTCGGCCTCATGAAGCCATGACTATCATTGCTTATAATCAAAGACTTCTCGATAATCATTTATCTCGAGTTGAATCAACTATCTGTAGAGTCGATAAAAATGTCACCAAAGTCAATAAGAAGCTTAATTATATTAAGTCCTTCCTCAACAATATCTGGGAAGCTATCACATGCTCCCAACAATCTTCTACCTCCATACACGTACCTACATCTCACGAGAAACGACCCATGGAACATTTCACTTGGTCTACATCTAATGAGGAACTGGAGGAAGAAGTTGAAGAGGTAGGTGACGAGTCGGATGATGAAGAAACTGAAGGTGACGAACAAAGTTCAAATGGCAGAAGTCAAGGTGATGAGTAAGTATTTTTTTTCTTCTATTTTTTCTATAATGTTGTTAGATTTTGCTTTCAGAATTTTGATCTTCAAGTTCTTGTGGTATTGTGTAATTGTCTAAACTCTATATTTACTATGTGTATGTCATGTTGTATTATTATTCTCGGAGGGTGTGACTGTTCTGTTTCTATATTATGTGCTAAGTCTAAGTTTCATATGCTTGTGTGTTCCTACACCATATTACTTGTACTTTAACTATCCTATACCTTGAATACTCTCCTTTTGTCGATGACAAAGGGGGAGAAAAACATAAATTGTCTAGAGAAAATATAGCACAGATTCAAGGGGAGAATACAATATAAAAGTTGCAACCATATTACTCAAGGGAGAGATATTTTAACAAAATCATGTCAAAGATTTTCTCGTAGCAAATGAAATTGTCATCATCAAAAAGGGAAGAATGTTGGATTATAAGATTTTGAATGCTGGCAAGAGACAAAAGTCCACGAATCTACGACTATGGCAAAATCCAAACGCATCAACTCAAATATGGTTTGTATTGATCCTAATGTAACTAGAGTCAATAAGTAAACAGTCTAGTATAGAATTTTGTTAAAATCTATCCTCAAAGCTCATCTCTCTCACAAATTCATTTCACAAAACTTGCATACGTTTTATAAAATTTTCATATATATACACAAATTTTTTTAAGTGCGCTGAAAATAGTATTCAGACGATTGAATACTACATGCCAGTCGACTGATGTTGTTTGAAATTTTTTAATATATGGCATTCAGTTGACTGAACTGCTTAGGTCCGTCGACTGACACTGTGCAAATTTTTATACACGTTTAAATTCAGTCAACGACTAAGCAACTTCAGTCAATTGAACACTACAACTACCATATTTCCCAAGAGTCGCTTCTTTTCCCCAAAAGGTTTCTTCTTCATGGAAGGTTGCATTTCTTGGATTTTGGCAGATATCTATTTCCAGCAGTCATATCTCCTCACACACTATATATATACATTCAAGATTTGTAGATTCAAATCACCAAATTTTCTATTCTCTTTTGATCTGTAGCACTTAGCATTCTTGAGTTCGATATCTACAAGCTTTCATTTAATCATTGCTTACATATTCATTTCCATACTCTTCAAAAAATATTAAACTTCCTATTCTTCATACACACAAAAATATACACATCTACTTTGAGGATAAGATTATAGGAAGGGTGTACTACAAGTGATAAATCTGTGTTATTCAGAACACACAAAGTCAAGTTAAATCCAGTTTGTAAGAAAGACCTGTTGGGGTTCTCAGGCGGTTAAGTCCTATTTTGTTTCTCAGGCAGTCAAAGTTCTATTCGGTTGCTCAGGCGGTGTAATACATGTTCCTTCAGATTAAGTGAGGGTTGCTAGCTATAATTCCAGAAGGAATCTGGTACCGGACGTAGAACGGGAAGTTCGAACCAGTATGAAAAATCCTGGTGTCATTTTACTTTATAACTATTATTTTCCGCACTAGTTGTTTATTATATTCCATATTACACGATCCACTAGCACAGTTACTTTCATTAGGTATCAGAGCATGGGATTATAGAGATCGTAACAACATCCTAAAATAAATGGCCATAAAGAGATCTAGTCAAGGCAATGGGAAGAGGAAGAGCAATAAAGAAGAACCAAAGGAGCAAACAAGGAAATGCTTCATTGGTAAACTCAGATCACAATCGGTAGCTTAGATTCTTTATATAAAGATATTTTGTTAGCACATGATGAATTATTAAAAGATTGTAAAACTTTGAATAAAGTTAATGGAGTTGCTTTTGCTAACTTAAAAGATTGTGAGCAAGAAATTTCCAATTTAAAAGAGGAAACTAAATTCTTAATAAAACAAACTAAATGTTTTGAAAATACCGTAGAAGAACTTGTTTTACAAAAATATTTCATAGAAAAAGAAAATGCGCAGTTAGAATAGAAAATTATTAACCTTTTGGATGAAATCAATGTTTTGAAAAATAAAAATATATTTTTGGAAAATTCTTTAAACAATTCTAGTTCTTTAATTTTGTCTCTTGAAAAAGAGAATGAAGCTTTAATTAAAAAGAGTTTAGGATTATCTAAAGAATGTGAGATTTTAAAAGTTAATAATAATATTTTGCAAAAAGAAGTTTGTGATTCTAAGGAAAATTTTGAAAGATTAAATACAAAAATCATAAATTTTAACAAATGTAAAGATAACTTATCTTCCTTAGTTACAAATTCTAAAGCCCACAAGGATAAAAGCGGTTTAGGCTATAAACAAGCTAAAAGTAAAAATAGTACTAGATATGCATTCTTGTATAAATTTTTTAATGATAGTACTAGTAACAAAGATAGTTCTAAAACCACTTACAATCATAATAATGCTTTGTTTAGAAACGGTAGAAATTATTTTTCAAGTACTAAGCTAATGACTAATAGTATTAAGATATAGTTTCCATCTAATATAATTGATCATGATAAACAACTTTATATTAGAAACTATTATAAGAATGTGATTTGTAATGAAAACTATATCATAAAGGTTCAACCACACCCAAATGGGTTATGGTTTCCTAAAAATTAGGAAATAATATAGCACCTTAGGTATCGCATGCTTTAAATGTTAATTTTTTTATGTACGTTACATTATAAGTAGTAGTTATTTTGTTTTATATTATTCTATGTTAACACTTATATGAAATATAATTTATGTTATCATATAAACTCTCATATCTGTCGATGACAAAGGGAAAGAAAGATATTGCACTAACACTATTTGTAAGAATAAACGATGCAAGCACAGATTAAGGGGGAGAAATCTATAGCACAATTAAAGGAATATTTTCAGGGGGAGAGATAAGCCAACAAAGCTTGTCGAAGATTCATCCGTGGAGTTGTCATCGTCAAAAAGGGGGAGAATGTTGGATCATAGGTTTTGATTGCCGACATGAAACTACAATTCACGAATCTACGACTGCGACAACATCCGGACTCAACGACTCAAAGTATGGTTCGTATAGTTATATATCTTAACAAGAGTCATCAAATATGTATATAGAGTCTAGTGTAATGCTTTGTTAAAATCTTTCCTCAAGAATCATCATTCACATTCAAATAAACTTGCATGCATATTTTAATCAAAATCAAGTTTTCAAAAAATGCATGGAGCGGGGCTCGAACCCAGATCAATAGTTTAGAAGGCAAGTGCTCTAACTAAATGAGCTATGGTAGTTTTTTGTTTAACAACATAATTCAATCGATTGAATACATTTAGCCAGTTGACTGAATCTGTGCACTTTCGAATGCACATGCACGTTTTTTAATTTAGTCGACTAAAGCTTCAGTACCTGTTGACTGAACTATATGTAACTGTGATTTTTTTGAAAAGACGCTTCCTTTTTGAATAGCCTTCTTCCTCGCGAAGAGTTGCAGCCATTGCTATTCGCTGAGAACTCTTCACCAACAGTTGCAACTCCTTATCTATTTTATATATGCTTATGTTCTAATGATCAAATCACTTCAACTACTTTTCTTTCTTGCTCTAACTTGAATTATGTTCTTTGAATCTATTGCTTTCTTGCATTCATATATTTATTGCTTACAATCTCAATTTCATATCTTTCAAGCAATTAGAAACTTCCTACTTGTCATATACACACAATCATACACATCATACTTGAGGGTAGGATTATAGGAAGGGTGTACTATAAGTGACAAATCCGTGTTATCTAGAACACACATGGTTAAGTTAATCTAGTTTATAAGAAAGTCCTATTCGGTTGCTCAGGTGGTCAAGTCCCATTCTGTTGCTCAGGCGATCAAATTCTTGTTTGGTTGCTCAAGCGGTGTAATACCTATTCCTTCGGGTTAAGTGATGGTTGTTAGTTATAATTCCAAAAGGAGTCTAGGACTGGACGTAGAACGGGAGTTCGAACCAGTATGAAAATCTCTGGTGTCATTTTGCTGCTATTATTATTTTGCAGTTGTTTACTTTACTATTTATTTTTATACTCATAATACATATCAGTAGATAACCTAGTTTATATCGCACTGCCACTACATTTACATTGTTTACAGCTATTGGCCATTTCGATCTATAGCGTAGCAGTCACTTTCATTTGGTATCAGAGCATAGCGACTTTCAGCCACCACGCCGAACCACTGTCAATCTTGTGTCTTCTCTTACTTTCTTTCATTTTAGTTTTGTTATTCCTTCATTTTTACTCTCTACTTCATTTGGATCTGACATCTATGTTTGGATATTGAGGATTTGGTGTAAACACTAGTGCTTTCACTACTTTTGGGGTATGTGACCAATGTTGGCGCAAACAATGATTATCTCTTTAGATACCATAACATTTTAAACTAGTTTTACTTGTCTAATACCCTTCAAAACTTTTATGTTGACTTACCTTTTAAAAATACATAGCATAATGTTTTGAAACTAAATATAAAGTTGAAACCTTGAAACAATTTAGCAAATTAAAAACTAGTAAAACAATATTGGTTTTTCAAAGGATCTAAAGTCGTTTTACAAGTCAAAGAGCTAACTTTTTAGCATAAACAAAACCATAACATATATTTACAAGCCGTCACAATAAGCACAAGCAAGATCAAATTTTTTTGACTAATCACTACATTAGACTTCATTTTCAAATCCTATACCAACAATACACATAAGCACATATATACCAAAACAATACATCACTGAAACCCATCAAACAACCATATTTAGCACCATATTAAACATCATTAATGAAGACTAAAACTTTTCCTAAAATAAGTGAGTTTTTACTCACCAAAAGCTTTCTAACTCAAGGTAACTTCTACTAGAACTTTTATACACTCTATGAATTTACTTTTAACTTGGAAAAATGGGATTTTTTGAACCTAAATGGGCCTAAATGGTTTAGCCAAGAGGTTATAGAGCTCGACCATGCTTGGTTTAAGGAGATATAGGTCTTGTTTTGGTTAGTGAAGTGACATAGAGAAGAAAGGAGCTAGCTTTTGTGTGTTTTCTTTAAGAAAGAAGTGAAAAAAATGGATTTGTGAATTTAAGAAGCCATTAACAAGTTTGAAAAGCTTAGGAAAAAGATGTAAAAACTTTGAAAAAAAAGGGAAAATGAAATAGTGAAGGGGAGATAAATTTAAGAGTTGGTTTTATATAAATGGAAATTGTAAAATTACGAAACTAACCTTAAAAACCATGCCTTCCATTCAGTTTTCTCCACTTCATAACTTCATCCTCCTTCCTTGCCTTTGTAAACATGTTACCACCCTTTTTTACACCTTCTAACATCGAAGTACAAGATACATGAAGGTGTATCAATGTATTTTAAGTTGAAATTTACTTAAGTTCATTTTTATGTCACATCTTCTTCCTTTTACATATTACATAAGTAAATATATATATTTATCTTATTATAGTTAATGATGTGCACGTAAATGTGATGTTCTTACTTCCATGTTTAATCTAATTTAATTAAATAAATGAGAATATAGGATATTTTAACATGTTTAAACCAATATTTCAATTATTTTCAAATCATCATTTATTCGTCTTCATATAGGGGTAAAATGAACATTTTTGTGCATATAATAATTTTAGAAAATTTACTTGGATATTTATATGTTATCTGTAGGAATTTGAATTGAAATATGATGAACGCTTCATGGAAAATATGCATGCACAAGAGAAAACAAAGGAATGAAGGTGGAAATAATTCAAACTCATGTATCATAAAGGACCCTACCTACCCACTTACCATGATGTACAATTAGGAGCTAATGCACATGCTAATGAATATTAAAGCTTCGTGCACATTAAAATTGAGGATTAATTCATGCTAATGATTACTTGGTAGCCACACTTCCTCATGGGCAATTTGGGTAGTCTCGGAAAATAAGCATTAAGGTTTTAGGGTTGTATAAATACCCCATATGTTCATGTAATTAATCTCTTAGTATCCTTTGAGCCTCCTCTTTAGTTAGTTTAGTTTTAGGCTCAAAAATAAATTATAAGCTCCCTTTCTATTCATGGCTACTTAGCCATTTTCTTCTTCTTATGTAATTTTCTTCTTAATACAATTTTAATTCTTGCACTTTTTTTATTTACATGCTTTTTCCTTTCATGTTAGCAGTGTAGATCTTTTTATTTATACAAGTAGAATAGCTTTTAATTCATTTTATTTAGCTCTTTTTTTACTTAGCTTGCATTTTAGTCTTTTTTATATCTTACATTGAAGGCTACATTTGTTGAAATGATAACAAATATGAGAAGCTAAACCCCTTCAATTTAGTGGTAATGAAGCTCTCTTAATCATGTAGATTCAACACTGTGATAATTTTTTATCTCTTTTTGTGCTTAATGGAAATGTTTGCATATGGTTTTTTTGTTTATCTTTGAATTTGATAGCCTATGTTGTTAACACCAAATAGGCTATGCTTAAATAAACACAAACATAAATCACCTCTTCATCTACATATGTTTATGGTAATGAATTGAATATTTAAATCAAAATTTGATGGTCTATATTTCTAATCAATAGTTAATAGATTATGCTTAGAATAGAGTTTATTTTCAAGTTTATTGTCTTTTTCATGAGAATTAAAAAGTGGTCTAGTGGGTATGTTAAAGTTTGATGGTTTATATCAGGTTAATTAATGGCATGGATATTCCATACTTATGATAAACATATCAACTAAACTCACTAATGGCTAAAAGAGATATCATAATTTCATATATGTTGATTTATGTGATCTTGAGAAGGACATTGCCTCTAAATTACCTTCAAACTCTCATATATTTATCCACTTTATTTTGCTAGTTTATTTACAATTTTTTTAGCTCAATTTTTTTTCAAATATTGGTTTAATTTGATTCGATAGAATTTTAAAATCTAAACAATTCCATACTGATCGATCCGCACTGGCCACGTACTAACATTATATGTGGTGCGCTTGCGGTTAATTTTAATTTAAATTTGATCAGTTATTTTCTAATTCGATGGATATTTAGCTGTCAAATGAGTTTTTGGCGCCGTTTTCGGGGAGTTGGTTCGATTTTAATTTCTATTTTTCGAATTGTTTTTGTTTGATTTTATTGTGTGTTTTTTTTGTGTGTTACTTTGCATTTAAAAAATTGTGTTGTGTGTTTATTATGTGATTTATGTTTTCGTTTTGTTGTTTACTTGTTATTTTTATTTGCATTTACATATTTAAAAAAATTATATACACAAGTTCATTTCAAAAACAAAAATATTTTATAGCATTTCGTTTACATTTTTACATTTACAATTTTCCTTTCCTTCTTTTGTTTACATTTACAAAAAAAGAGCACACATTATGCACATTACTCTGTGCAACTTCACATCTGCATATCAACCCTCTTCACAAACTCCTCCACCATCTCCATATATCTGCCATACATCATTACTTCTCTGCCTGCCTGGCCACACCATCATCATCTCAGTGCCACTGCCATAACTCACAATCTCACAGCTTGCCTGCATTGCCTGCATAAACACACAGTGCCTCCGATAGTTAACCTTAACCTTACTTATATTATTTTTAAATGAGTGTATATGTCAACCATAATGTACACAACGTTTTCAAGAAATTTTAGACACCAAAAAGTTTGAAATTCGAAAAACGATTTTCGGTCACATTTTCAATTTTTCTTTTAACTAATTATTTATGTCAACAGATTTTGGAAATCATTTCACCATCACTGGTTAATATTTAAATCGGTAATTTTTTAGTTATAAAATCCATTTATTGGTTATTAAATAATCTATTAAATATCCATATTTAAAGTGATTAAATTTTGGGTTGTTACATTCTCCCTTCCTTAAAAGAATTTTGGACCCCGAAATTCCCCCATAACCCAATCCCAGCAAGAAGCATCCAAATTATTCATAAGTAATCATTCCTATGCAAAATCTTGTTCGATCTCTATATGAATACATAACTTCTTTTTCGTACTAGTTTTGCTCACCCGATTACTTTAATGCGGACTTCGATCTGGCTCCTTGATTAGGAGCCTCAGTTCTACTTACATAGCCATATTCTATGATAGAAAACTTTGGTTCCGTATCTAGAACCCTTACCAAGTGTTCACAATCAAAAATCGAGCGATGGATCCTTATTTGGAACGATGTGACACATCTTAAAGTCATATACTGGAATCTTGAATCCAACTTATGTGAAAAAAGGAATGATCTATGCCCAATTTATGCACTTATTTTATAGGTTCTCACTAATACCAATTTCTATTTCTGATAAAATTATTTATGAAAACATTTCATAGAACTAACTTAAGCTTAATTTTTGTAATACTCTATTACATTCTGAGAGTATATACCACTATCTGGTTCAAACTTTTTCTGTAAAAACATTCAAGTATATTTTTATTATTTTCTCTAAAAATCATTTAAAATTATAATACACGTATTTTTTTCAAATCAACTCATGCTTTTTGGATTTAAAAAAGATCTTCCTTAACAAAATAGCCTTATAGAAAATTGTTCTGGTACCATTACCTCACTTAGAAACTCAAAAATGAACACCAATGATGCTACAGTCATCATCAGAGTTATTTTCCAATGAACTAAGTGAGTTTAGTGTTTTCTACCTCTTTTAAAATAATTCCAAAATACTTTTCAAAATAATACTATTATGATTTTTCCCATCCAAAACACCTGGTTTTTAGTTCTTAAGTTTTCGGTTTGAATCTTTTATCATTTATAACTCATATAAATAAATCATACTTACATAACTTCAACTTTTTATAAAAACATTTCATAATGTTTATTCTTAGTTTAGATTATAATAAACAACCCTTATTAAAATCAAATTTAAGTTATAATTTGCGAATATTTGGAATGCATCCCTAAAACCAGACTTTATTCAAAGTCGGTCCTTGTTAAAAAATCATGCTTTCTACGTCCCTATTTTTGTTTTATGCCTATTTTTCTCCTAAATTACCCTTATGCTTCAAAGTGGGGTCGTGGTTCTTCTTCTTCGGTTTCTTTTGATCAAGTTGAAAGCCGAGCCAAGTTTTCTTCAGACAAGTGTTTAATTCTCGATTTCAATAAAAAAAACTTCAACTATTTGAAGATGAATCAATCTTGTTTACAAAAATATGAATTGTTTTTTCATTTTTATGAATTGTTGGTGTTGTTTTGATGATAATGAGAAATGGTTGCAGTTTCATATTTGAAGTTATGTGCATAAATACTGCAAATACTACCTAGAATACACTTCTTTCCTGCAAATATTTTTAATAATTGCTGGAAAATCATTGATGCAAATTTTCATAATAATTACAGAAAAGTCAGCATATACTGGGAATATTTGCATGTAAATATGCTTTTATTTAAGAATTTTCCTCTGCAATTATTCACTTAAAAATTAGCAAGTATTCATAATATATATTTGCTGAAAAATCAGCAATTATTCCCTTAAAATCATTTGTATTCATCTTTATATGCAATTATTCAAAATAATTGCAGAGATATATGCAATTATTACGTATAATTGCATGTAAGTTTGAAATTCTTCAGAATAATTTGCATGTATATCTGAAAAATCTACAATTATTCTCAATAATTGCAGAAGTTGGTGCAAATATTGTGAATAACAATAGAAAATAACCGCTGAAAAATATGCAATTTTTAGGAATATTTGCAGACATTGGTGCAAATATTTAGAATAATTGTAGAAAGTCAGCAAATATTGTAAATATTCTCGTATAAATATGCATTTCTGTAAAAATTGTTCTCTGCAATTATTAATTTCAATATATTGCATTAGGAAGATGAACTTTATCTTCATAATTAAGAATACATGCATAAAAACTGCATTTACTGAGAATACTTGCAAATATGTGCATTAAAAACTTCAATTATGAAAATACATGCATAAAAATCTATAAATATTCCAATATTTTCAATATTTCTGCGTGTATTCTCAATATTTGTAGAAAAATATGTAGATATTGAGAATACTTGCATAAATATCTTCAAATAGTGTTAAATTTTGCATTAAAAAATCTAATGCATGTATTATGAATATTTTACTTATTTCCACAAATATCATGAATAACTGCAGTTATGGCTGCAATTATTCTTAATAATTGCAGAAAAATCTGTAGAATTTGAGAATATTTGTTTATAATACAGCAAATATGTTCAATACTTTTGCAAAATAAATATAATAGTAATATATGTTAAAGATGCAAGTGTTTTTACCAAGTATTCGTTATTTTTACTTTCATATGTTATTATTATGAATACTTGCGGATATAGCTACAATTATTCTAAATAATGCAGAAAAATCTGCAAATATTGGGAATTTTTGCTTACAATACTGGAAATATGTACAATTTTGCTGTAAAATATGTAATAATATATGTTAGAGCTGTAAGAGTGTTTTAACAAGTGATCAAATTTTTTATTGCAAATTTTCTATATGTTTGCAACTAAACTGCAAATATTAAGAATATTTGTAGAAAAAACTGCAAATATTATTAATATTTGCATTTTTAGCTGCAAATATTCTTAAATTGTTGCTGATATATTATAATTTTTAATTTTGTAAAGAATGATTTCGTTTTCATACAAATTATTGTTTTTTTTTTGCTATTTCAATTTTACTGTTTGATTTTAATGTTCTAATTGATTATACTTTCCATTATTTTATTTTAGATTCTTCTCGATTAATTAAAATGAGTATTTGGTTTCGTTTTTCTTCTAAATCAATTTTCTAGTCACCTTGATTTTTGCTAGATTATGATTTAATTGTTTACTGATTTCATTTTAACAGGAACGATGAAGTGCAGAGAGAAATTATAACGGACGTGTACTTTTATCTTTGGATGGTTCGATTTTAAAAACAGGGACCAGAAACTTATCTATAAAATGAAGGAATGTTTTGTGTATTTGCAAACTACATGAGGGACGTATGCCAAACGATCCCTTAAAACTTTATGTCAATACTATCACCGAATGTCTTATAGTCAAATTGTGAAACAGAATTCACAAGGTATTCATGTTTAATTTAACTAAACAATAAATGCTCATAAACTATACCAGCCGAACTAATCAACAATAAATGACAATGATCAAATATTATCATTCTCTAACAATAGGCATATCCTAAATAACCTTAATAATTTTATGAAAAAAATCTTTTATATATAAACATAATCTTGGTAAAATTATTCATTTACCTTATTTAAAACAATAATGTGTCGGTTGGCCTTGTTTAAATGCTTTAGAGATCTCAATCAATAATGTTTACTACTCATATTGATCAGAATCCATAACTACTCAACAGATCAACCAACACAATATAAAAAACATTTATTAAAATAACCAATATGTGCTCTTATCTATGTGTGTGTGTATATATATAAACACACACATGCTCAAACTCATTCTAGGGCGTCGCTTACCTTATCTCTAATGAGTTACCCCACCTAAAGCCTAGGTGTTCTTTCAACCTAAGCTCTGATACCACTTTGTGATATCCCACCTTTCTAACCCCTAAGAACAACACTTAATATATCTGTAGTATTTGAGTATCTTTACCCAAGCGTTTGAAAGACAGTCTGTCATGGGGCGAAATAAAAGAGCAGAACAGGATAGAATAGAAAAATCTCACAATGAAATGGTTACATATAATACAAAATAATATAGTGCATAAGGTTGCTACTTACATGGAGTTACCAGAGTTACACAAAAGTACTACAACCATCAGACTAGGCGGTTGTACACTCTGCCTTTACACATGTTCATACAAAATACATATACATATTAGACATAACAGTAGAAATAAATAACTAGCTAGATAAAGGAGCGTCTTTCTCATCCATCTTCTTTAAAAGAGCCCAAAGAAAAACTTGCCACTCTAAGACTACTCAAATATAATTGAGTACCCGAGATTTTGGGGAAAATAAACAACTCAGGTCATAGAATAAGTCTAGTATGAGAAAATCTCTAAATAAAAAGGTGTAGATAAACACAATATGTGAGACCACGTCATCAACTGCGAACGGGTTTTCTCACAATAACAATGTCCAGTCACAACAATGGATATAAAAAAATTATATTACCAAGTGCTCAGAAAACTTCCCAATGCAAATAAGAAAGAAGTAAATTTAAAATTTTGAAATCAAAGGAAAGGAAAGGGAAATTTTCCAACAAATGACTAGGATAGTACTCCTCCCTTACCAAAAGTATACCTCTAGAAATATATTTGAGAACTACGATGGCCTTCCAGAATTTCAAGCCGAACTCCGCCAACCTTTACTGAGAATCCGATTATTTCACATCTTATTGCGCATGTAACCAAAACCAACCTAGAGAAGATGTGAAAATACCCTAATAGGAGCAAGCCTACATAGCTTAGCCCCCACTCGCGATTTGGTTTTAGACATTTACGATAAAGGATATCAAAGCTCAAATGGGAAATAAATCATCCTAGATTGACGATACATAATAAAGAAAGCTGAACCGATAGTTAATAAATCAACTATCGGGGGTAATTAAAAATGATTGTATATGGAAACTAAATTTCATATTCTTACCACTACTTGTTGATTCCAAACAAGTGCTATCCTTGGACTGAAAATGAAGTCTGGTAAGTTGAGGTAAAGTTACGTCTAGGCATTGCTTTGATAATATTTTTAACCTTCAAGATAGAAACTAGTCCATGCCTCAATGTTTAGTGTTAAAAGTATGACTAATTTCTTTCCATATAGGTGATATTGGATTACGGAAACTACTTTTCCATAACCGAATTAAATATTTATACTTTTAAAACCAAACTTATTCTGGGATTCCACATTTTAAATAATAACTTCAAACAACTTTATCAAAATAAATTGATTTACCTTAAACATAAATTAATTACCTTTTTGAAACTAATAATTTCCTTTAATATCATTACTTAAATTGATAAATCAACTTTAATCAAGGATTAATTATTTTCAAAACATCTTTATTAAGAATAACAACTAGCTTAATCCTGATTAATTGCTTTAAAAACACCATTTAAAATCATTAATTAACTTTAAAACATCCTTGTTTAAATGATAATTATCTATAAGACATCATTATTAAAAAGATTAATCAATTTTGAAACAACATTACAATAATTAGTTAATTTTAAATCCTTATTATTAAAATAATCTATTAATTTTAAAACCTTACGATTGAAATAATTTATTTATTTGATACCATATTTATTTAAATAATTAATTATCTTTGAAAAATCCATGCACAAGATTTAATAAAATATATCAAAGGGGTTAACCTTTCCATTCAAACATCGTTGAACATGGGATTGAGCACAAATACAATGGCAATTAATAAATACACATAATTAGAGAACATCTCTTATCCAATATGAATATAATAGCATATAATTCAATGTACAAATCAATAGAATAGCGAAACGGGGATTTATTCTACTAATTGGATTGCTAAATAATCTACTCAATTTAATTATAGCATAATAGGGATTTATTCTGCTAAACAGATGTCATTTATATTTTATCAAATAAAGTGATAACTGAATGTTTTATGCTGCTAAACAAATGTCATCAAATAAACATTAGTACAAACTTAATGGCACATACAAGAGATCCCTTATTTAAAACCAATTTACTTCTGAAAGAGGTCTTTTAGATATAACCAATAGAGTTTGAAACTAACTTTTATTTAATAATAATTAAAAATTTATTTATTTACTAAGTAATGTCAATTAACAACTAAATTTAAATCCCATTTAGCCTTAAATAAATCTTAATTAACTTATAATTAAACCATAATTAATTATCAAATAATCCTTAATTGACTACTAATAAATTGATTAATAATTAAACTCAAATTAATTATTTAACCCTAATTAATTAAAAATTAAATAAATAATTAAACGTTAATTAAATACTTAATTAACTCTTACTCAATTAGTAATTAATTTAAACTTTCTTAATTAACTGATTGTAACTAACATGATTAATACCTAATTACTAATTTCTTAACTTAATTATTAGTTAACTACTAATTAACGTTAATTAGTAAATAAATAAATTATGTTAGCGCCAAAATTGGTCACTAACACCTAAGCATAAATGAAAGTACCCAATCATAGTCACTGATCACAGATAGAATGTATGTAGAGAGTATAAATATGAAGAACAGTAAAATTAAAAAATGCAGTAAGAACAGAGGGTTTATAGTGGTTCGGCGGACTCCGGCCTACGTCCACTCAAGAAATTTCCTTTCTATTGATATGAGAATTGATTACAGTTACAATCCAGATTTTTTAAACAATAATGGAATATTAGCCTTAATGAGGAAGTAGAAGGGAAATAGAATGAAGATCCCCTTTTCATAAGCCCCGCCTATTGCATTTATAGACAAAACCCGAATTATTGGGCTTCCTGAGTCGTCTAGGCCCATCAAGGCCATAGCCGATACAAACCCTTTATTATGACCGATTCTTCATAGCTGACATGCCAACCTGAGGCATTATCACCGAACCGATCCCTTTTAGCCTATCCAAACCCTTGTTTCCTCCAATGCCGAACCTATGCTGGAATCAACATAGCTGATGGGTATGCCGATACCAAGCACTCCTCGATGCCAACCCGATCCATTCCCTTCCATTCCAATCCCATCTCCAAAAGTGTGTCGAACCCAAAATGAGATGTTGACCCAAAGATTGCGACATGCCGACCCGAAGCTAGTGTAGTGTCGATCCTCCTTCTTCAAAGCACCGATCCCCTTTAGCCGATCCACTCATGGCCGATCTATACATACCGGTTGACTCATATGTATCGATCCACATATACCAACCCACTACGACCGAACCATGTATTGTCGATCCATATACCCCAATTCCCTTTGAGGTCAAACCATTCATACCGAACCACTTTGTTTAATCCTCTTTGACCAACCTCATGCGACCGAGCGACACATACCAAACCATGCATAACCGATCCACCTTAGCTGACCGAGTTTAGCCGATCCACATGTGTCGACCAACCTATGTTAGCCGATCCATGCACGAGTTCACATCCTTGACCGAGCAACACCTGCCAATCCACCTAGGCTGAGCCATATACACCGAACCATCTATGACTGACCATCTATCCATCCAGCTGGCTCAAACCTATCGTATTCCAATCTCGAAAAACGAGCATCTGATTTAGTTAAATCCGCCTGTCTTCTGCCTTGCCCAAAGGCGGGTTAACATTTTCCCTCCAAAACATGCCTTGCTATTGAAAGGTGTGTTTTTAATAGCTTTTGATTTGATGTCCCAAGTCCACATGTTATCCATAACCATGTCTTCCGACACATAATCCAATCAATTTTATCCAAGTGCCATTGCCCTATCCTTATCCAAATCTACTAGTGATCCGAGTCGATATCTGATTCCTATCCAGTAACCAAATCCTTATCCAATTCCACATCCATCCAAACCCGACAACCGAGTTCTAATCCTTCCAAATCCAATAGCAAATAGCCACATCCATGACCTCTCCGGGTTGATATCCAAATCCGGGACCTCTCCGGGTCTACGCCCAAGTCCTTAGCTGTTCATAGCCAATATCCAAATCGTAGCCTCTCCGGGTTCTTACTAAGAGCAACCTGCACCTGACAACCCATGTCAAGTAATGCCATGGTGTTCCTGGTTTAGTGTCCCTGAATGTTGAGTAATGTCATGGCTTAATTCCTAAGCCCAATCCCGGACGCTCCGGACCCTTGTCAAGTATAGTCCATACTCAATGACATGTGATAGTAACCGATAGCTAATATGGGTCCTAAGTTCTAGGCGGAATTCTTTTCTCTCCAGTCCCTTGCCGAGCATAGTCCATAATCGACAACTTTTTAGCCAAAAACTAGATAAAAGTCAATCAAAATTGAATCTGAGACCTAGATTCAAACCAGAAATCCATATCAAAAGTCCAAATCAAAACCTAAATCAAAAATCAAGCATCCAAACCAACATCAAAACCAAGAAACCAAAAAAATCGGGAGTTCAAACCAAACTCCAAAACCAATGCAGAAAAAGCAAATGTCCAAGCCAAAAGGAAAAACAGATTTCACAAACTAGAGCATCTCGGTAAACCATCATCTCCGAGCATGCCTAAGGGTCATCTCTGACCCCATAGATGAGTAAGTGATTTAGCCGTTTGCTCGGAGTCTGTTACTTATTCCAAACCATCACGGTTATTTGATGACCAAACGGCCACCGTTCCTGGGCCTCGTGCCATCGCCGTTTAAGGTAGGCTGTAGCTGCTCCGGTTCCACCACCACACTCCGAGTTTCGAAATATTGCCACAACTGACCATTCCTTATGTGCTCCTCGATTATATCCTTTAGATGTCGGCAGCTATTAGTATTATGCCGTCCAGGTCATGAAAGAGACAGTGCCTTCTTGATGCCCTTTCACGATTTGAAGGTTCCCTCCTTGGCGGCCTTCGATAAGGAAGGCGATCCCGAGTATCCAAGAATGCCTGCTCCAATGTTGCATTCAATCCTGTGTAAGTGGAGAATTTTGGCTCTCCCCAGCGCTTCATTTTCCCTTTATCCTTGTCTTTACCCGAACTTTCACTGGGCGGTCCACCTTCCTTAACCATGTTTACTTCCTTTGATTTCATATCTAAACACGCATCCTCTTGTCAAAGAAATGTCTCAACATTGTGAAAGAACTCCCCGAGATCCATTGGTGGGTCCCGTATCAACGACTTTGAAATCCGAATCATCCCTGACTCTTGACACTATCGCCATTAGAACCATTAATGGATCCAACCGATCCACCGAAGCAACTACTGCATTAAACCGAGTTAAGAAAGTCTAGAGCGATTCATCTGCCCTCTTCTTAACTGACATCAGTGTGATCACATTCTTCAGCCTTTTTATGTGAACTCGAACTGTCTCAAGAACTTATCCACCTGTTCTATCCATGTCCCAATAGATCCATCCTCTAGCTGTCTGAACCACATAGCAGCTATATCGATCAAGTACAAGGGGAAACACCGAGCCATAACCTTCTTTGATGCCCCCCAACACTTCCATGTGCCTTATGTACCTCATCAAGTCGTCAATGGGATTCGTCTTACCGTTGTATACTTCCAGAGTGGGTAGCTTGAAATCGGTTGGATTCCTAGCCATCCTAATGTTACATGTAAACGGACTTCTATTTACTCCCTCCAAATCCCTGTTTGTCAGACCTTCGTGCATAGTTTGCTTGATGATGTCATCCAATCCAGTATTACCTTCCAAGGTTTGCCCTCCCATCCACATTTCCTAAGCGACCTCCAAGTCCTTGAGGGAATTCAGGTACATACTCCTCGTCATGCACTCCTGCATTTCTGTTGGCGCTGGGCAGTGCAGCGTCAATTGGTATCCCTTCATGGGTTGGTCCAGCATTACCTAGCGGCATGCCCCCGAGTGTAGGTCTACCCGGATTTATAGTTGTTTGCTGATTGGGGCCTGCCCTCTATTGAACCACTCCATCTACTTGCCGATTGAGTCCTTCTAATCCAACTCAATGGATTTGAGCTCTTGTAGTTCCTACTTGTCCAAATTGTCTTAAAAGTTTCTACATCATTTCCTCTTGCCTTTTCAACTGTTCCTGCATGGAATTCATCATGACCTGCATCTCGTCCCTATTGATGTAGACGGAGGCTTGATTAGCTCCAGAGGAAGCCTCCTGACTTCCCTCTTGCTGACTTTGCTTCATCCTCTGTCACCAATTTGATTGCTTTGCCACAGGCTCCAGAATCCAATTCCTAAGCCTTTAAATTCAAACTCCAAGCTTCAGAATCCTTGAGTGCTAGCTTTCTTAGTGAAAGCACCAAAATGTTAGTGCCAAAACTGGTCTCTAACACCTAAGTGTAAATGAAAGCACCCAATCACAATCACTAATCACTGATAGAATGTATGTAGAGAGTATAAATATGAAAAACAGTAAAAATTAAAAAGAATGCAGTAAGAATGGAGGGTATATAGTGGTTGGGTGGACTTTGGCCTTCGTCCACTCCAGAAATTTTCTTTCTATTGACATGAGAATCAATTAAAGTTACAATCCAGAGTTTTTTAAACAGTAGTGGCAGAATAGCCTTAATGAGGAAGTAGAAAGTAAACAGAATGAAGATCCCCTTTTCTGAAGCCCTACCTTCCATATTTATGGACAAAACCCAAGTTACTGGGCTTCCTGAATTGTCTGGGCCCATCAAGGCCATAGTCAATCCATACCCTTTATTATGACCGATCCAGCATAGCTGACATGCCAACCTAAGGCATTAGGATGAACCGATCCCTTTTAGCCGATCCAAACCCTTGTTTCCTCCAATGTCGAATGTATGCTGGAATCACCATAGACGATGGGTATGTCGATCCTATGCACTCCTCGATGCCACCCCGATCCATCCCCTTCCATGTCGATCCCATCTCCAAATGCTTGCCGAACCCAGAATGAGATGCTGACCCAAAGACTGCGGCATGCTGACCCGAAGCTAGTGTAGTGTTGATCCTCCTTCTTCAAAGCACCGACCCCATTTAGCTGATCCACTCATGGCCAATCCATACATACCGGTCGACCCATATGTATCGATCCACATATACCGACCCACTATGACCGAACCACATATGGCGATCCATGTACTCCAATTCCCTTTCAGGCCAGAACCATTCATAACAAACCACTTTATTTCATCCTCTTTGACCAACCTCATGCGACCGAGCAACACATACTGAACCATGTATAACCGACCCAACTTAGCTGACCGAGTTTAGCCTATCCACACATGCCGACCGACCTATGTTGGCCAATTCATGCAAATATTCTCATCCTCGACCGAGCGGCACCTGCCAATCCACCTAGGCTAAGCCATATACATCGAACCATCCACGACTGACTGTCTATCCAACCAGCTAGCTCAAACTCATCGTATTCCAGTCTCGACAAATGAGCAGTCGATTTAGTTAAATCCGCCTGTCTACGGCCTTGTTAAGAGGTGGGTTAACAAATTATTAACTCATACTTAATTATGTAACTAACAATTATCTTTTATACTTAATTAATTATTTGAAAAGGGTTCCAAAATATTTTAGAAGAAAACACTTTAAATTTAGAAAACATTAAGTTTTTCCAAACTACATCCATAGCAACTATTGTAATGGATATCATAACTTTTTAAACTAATTTTACTAGTCTAATACCCTGCAAAACTTTTACCTTTGACTTACCATTTAAATAGAACATGGTATGAAGTTTTGAAACTAAAAATAAAGTTAAAACCTTGAAATAATTTAGAAAATTAAAAACTAGTAAAACACTATTTGTTTTCTAAAGGATCTCTAGTCGTTTTACAAGTCAAAGAGCTAACTTTTTAGCATAAACAATACAATAGCATATATTTACAAGAAATCACAACAAACACAAGCAAGATTAAGACTTTTTAATAATCACTACATTAGACTTCATTTTAAAACCCTAAATCAACATTACACATAAGTACATGTATAATTAACCAAACCATCACTAAAACCCATCAAATAACCATATTTAACACCATATTAAACATCACTAATAAAGGCTAAAACTTTTCCTAAAATAAATGAGTTTTTACTAACCAAAAACATACTAAATCATGGTAACTTCTACTAAAACTTGTATACAGGCTAGGTCTTTATTTTCAACTCGGATAAACAGGATTCTTGGACCCTAAATGGACCTTTATGGTTCGACCAAGAGATAGGGCTTGGCCATGCTAGGTTTGAGGATGTATGGGTCTTGTTTTGGTTAGTGAAGTGATGTAGAGAAGAAAGAAGCCAGCGTTTGTGTTTGTACTTTTAGAAAGAAGTGTAAAAAAATGGATTTTCGAATTTGAATTTAAGAAGCCATTATCAAGCTTTGAAAAGATTAAGAAGAAGATGTAAAAACTTTGAAAAGGATGGAAAATAAAACGGCGAAGGAAAGTGAAATTTTAGATTTAGTTGTATATAAATGGAAATTGAAAATTTACTAGAATTACTAAACTAACCTTAGAAACCATGCCCTCCATTCAATTTCCTTCACATCATCACTTCATCCACCTTCCTTGCCTTCATAAACATGTTACCTCCCCTCCATCTTACACCCTCTCACATCAAAGAACAAGTACATGAAGGTATGGTGGTTAATTAGATGTATCCATGTACCTTAAGTTGAACTTTACACTTCATTTTATGTCACATATTCTCCCTTTACTTATTACTTAAGTAAATATATATTTATCTTATTAAAATTAATCTTACATATATTATTTGTAACTATGTGTGTATGTTAACTATAATGTACATAACGTTTCCAACAATTTTTGGTAACAAAAAGTCGAAAATTCAAAAAATGATTTCAGGTCACATTTTCTATTTTTCTTCGAACTAATAATTTTTGTAAGCAAATTTTAAAAATCATTTCAACATCATTAGTTAATATTTAAAAGATTTATGTTTGAGTTATAAAATCAATTTATTAATTATTAAATAATCTACTAAATATCTATATTTAAGGCGATTAAATTTTGGTTCATTACGAAGCATTTCTTTTGAAATCCCCATCTGGTAAATGCATACTTGAAAGTTATGTTGATAGCACTTCCAGTATCCACCAAAATGTTGGTAAACATGGAAATTCCAATTTGCACAGTAATCATAAGCGGGTCATTATGCGGATGGTGGATCCCTCTTTGCTCTTGTGGTGTGATGGTCAAATTATGCACTTGGATTTGGAATCTTGGATTCTTGTGTGGTGGCTTCTTTTGAATAGAAAAGATCCCTTCCTCTGCTTTCTTAACATAGCGACTCCTTGCTTGTTTGCTATTTTCAACCAGGTGTGGACCTTTGTGGATTACTTCACTTCTATTCAGAGGTAAAATGAAATCTAGCTAAAAATCAACCTCTATTAGATTTGTAGTCCTATTGGATGGCATTTGGTTGCCATTTTCAGAATGGATAGTTTTTTGATAATTTTACCACTTTGATTTGTGAATATTTAATTAATTTTAAATATTCAAATAATAGATTTGATAATTAAAACAATATTCTTTTAAGTAATAAATAATGATGGTGAAATAGTTTTCAAAATTTGTTTATAAAAATATTTAGTTCGAAGGAAAATAAAAAATGTGACTGGAATTCATTTTTCAAATTTTCAACTTTTTTTGGGGTAAAAGTTGTCGGAACAGTTGTGGACTCTATAATATGAAAATACACATGTAATTACAAACTAGTTTGGACATATTATGGTTTATATCCATATCTATTTTTTTTTATTTAAGCATATATTAAGTTGATTTGACTTGTTATGTTAAAGTTTAAATAAAAAATTAAAACTTGAAAATGTATAAATTAAAAGGAGACGTAAGGAGATATTACGTACATTGAATTAATGGATATTGGAAAGGGGGAGGCTTGCTCCTCATGTAAGAAACAAGGGGAGGCAAGTTGTTGAGGTGGCAAATAGAGATTGGAGGGTAAAACCAAGGGCATTTTAGTAAATTCCTAGTAACATTTCATATAAAAGGTCTTTTTTCATTTACATTTCACTTTCATTTCTAAACTTCTTTCTTCATTTCAAAGCTTCAAACATTTCCATTATTTCCAAATTGATTTCAAAGTTTAAAAATCCTAGTTAATTCACTTTTAAAGCTTTAAAATTTTGTTTAAAAGCCACCTCCGACCATTTCAACACTTCTCCTTCACAAAACAAGCCTCTATCTCCCTTTAGTTATCATGGTCGAACCCTAGTAGCCTTAGAGCCTAACCCTCTTGCCCACTTAAAGCCCACAAAACTCCATTTTTCCAAAAATAAATCAAAGCTCTAGGCTGTTTTACAATAGTGTGAGTTTGAGTTAGTTTGGATAGCTTTTGTTGAGCAATTCTTTCCTTTAAAATGATTTAAAATAAAAGTGGTGTGCTTGCTATTAAATTGACATATACTTGATTACTCGAAAATGTTTGCATGTAAATCTATTGTTGGTTTAACTTGCTTTTGAAACCAAGATATACTTGACTTAAAGTATTGACATTTGAAGTTGTATTTAGACTTGAAATGAAATCTAAGGTTGAAGTTAGTTTGAATGTTATGGTTTTGTTTATAGTTGCTTCTTATGGCATGTGTTTGGATGTAGAGATTATATATGTATCGTATATGCTAAGAAAATTAGTATCTTTACTTATAATCGAAATCCTTTGGTCAAAACCTGTTCTCTTTCTAAGTTTACTCTTAATAAATTTTATACAAAATTTTAAAAACCTTATCTCGGTTTTTCGAACTTTATTCTAAGTGTATAAAGCATTTAATATATTAAAGACAGAGTTTTGAAAGCTATTGATACACATTTCAAGTTTTGAAATAATGGGTCGTATAGCGATAGTCGCTTAAATGCAATTCGAAAAACGAACTCTATAGCAAATTAATTTTTTTTCATCTTGGACATTTTTTAAAAGTGTTTTCAAAACATATTTTAAGTATTTAAAGGAAATTTATTCATTTTTCATTTAATTATTTAATGATTATTTGATTGAGTAATTAAGTAAGGAAAACAGTACTTAATCACCAATTTAGGGTAATTAATAATTAACTATTTTTTAATGTTAATTGTAATTTGTTAACTAAATAAGAGGTTAACTATTATTTAATTAATTATTTAAGAATCGGTTAGTATTTAATTAAGATTATTTAAATTATTTGTTAAGAAAGGATTTAATATAATTAATTACTTATCAAGTAAAATTTAAGTTAAGATTTAATAAAATTTATATATAATTTTAAAATGTTTAATTTATTGTTTAAGTTTTAATTAAAAATTATTTAATTAATTAATCAAGATTAATTAATATTTAATTGTTATTTTAAATTTAAATTGCTATATAACGATTAGTTAGAGATTAATTATTGTATAATTATTTAATGATTAAATATAATTTAATTATTTATTTAAATGATAATTATTATCTAATTATATGTTTAGTAATTAATTATTATTTAATTATTAGTTAAGGTTTAATTATTATTAAAACAAGCGTTTAAAATGTTATTTAATTATTAAATGAAAGTTTAAAGGTTTAAACCACATTGTTTTTGAAGTTCGATTTTGTTTTAAAGTAACTATCTTTTTTTTAAATTAAATCCAAGAGATTTCTTTGTTGACTACACCTAAGTGACCCCAATTAAATATGGAATCCAATGACATTTGTCAAGCAGAATAAAACGCTATTCTACTAATTGAATTATATTTGGCATGTGTTGGTAGAATAGATCATAATTCTACAATAATTCACCGAGTAGATTATGTTGACATCTACTTACGCGGAATAAAAACACAGTTTTGCTATTTTGGTAACTTTGGCATTTACCTATATGTTGATTGGTTATTATTGATTGATCACTTTTACATGTTTACTTGTTATGTAAATACCAATGTTATAACTTGGATAAGTTAAACTCAATTAAATAAACCATTGTAGTCGCCATGCCTCTTTCCAAATTTGTACAGTCCAATATTTCATTTTATCCTCTTTGAAATTAGTTTAAAGTTTATTACCATTTTAAATAAGGTATTATAGGATAATTAAGCGATTATTTTATTTAAGGCTTTTGAAATTATTTAATAATTTTTAAATGATTTCTTAAAATCATTATTTTGCTAATGTGGTTTAAAGAGGATCGAATGATCGATGTTTAAAAAATAACTTGTTTATTTCAAGGGTTTTTAAATAATTGATTGTTTTTAAAAGGAACTTTACTGATTAAAGTTTATTAAAGAAGTTCTGTTTCATAAGTTAAAAGGAGATCATGAAATTTGGTAAAGAATTTTATAAATAAACTTGGAGATTTATAAAGTGTTTTATAAATGGATTTGGAGTTTAAATGAAGGAGATTTATTAAAAGGATTTTCAGAAGTAAATTATAAATGAACTTGATATGGGATTATCTTTAACTGGCCTTCTTAATTATGGTGGTGTTGACATTTGTTCCATGCTTAACATCGAAGGAATAGTGTTTTGGGTTATCCTTACTTCTAATTTAAATAACCTTTATTGATCCTTTTAATATGATTTTGGGGTAAGATATCTTTCATAAATGTTTTGTGAATATACCTCTGCAAATGGGATAAGTGTATGAATATTTAACTAAATACTTTGGAAAGAGATTTTAAAAAGATGAAAGATTTATTTTGTGGCTTAGTGGTTGCTATGGGTAATTAGTTTCTGAATTATTCTTGTTTTGTTATTTGATAGTTAAATACCGACTATCCAAACTTGACCTATTTTGACTTAGGAAGTATGATTGTATACTCGAGTTCCCCTATGAGGACTCGAATACTTATTGCATACTTCCAAAGAACAGAAATTGAGTTAGCCAAAAATTATCGCTTAGTTTGGAGATACCAGATTTTTTGATTTATCCGAACCACTACGAACTAATAATGTTCGTGATGAAATATGCTATAGAGCCATACTATTCTTCCTAAGGGTGATTTCAAAACGGAAGATAGTAAATTTTGAATGTTTTTTCGATCCCAGAGCAACTTGTGTGGATGATTGCTGGCATTACATCTTAGCCTGGAGGGCAGCGTTAGCGTTCCAAGATGGTCTGCTAGTAGAAAAGGTAAAAGTATGGGCTCAAGCCTCACAACCCAGAAAAATGGCTAAAATAGGGAATGCAGCAGAGCTATGTGGTTAGCTACCATTAGTAGCTGTCACCCCATACTAGATTGTTCCCTTAGAGTGTTTTTGCGCCCAGGCATCGAGGGGCAATGTTTGTAGCCTTGGTGTCAAGGGATGAGGTAATCCAGCCTGTCATGTTAAAAGGACAGCTGGCTCTATGTAGTAGATGGGCAGATTTGTCTATAGCTCTTAGGTACATTTTCTAAGGACGTACAATCGGAAGGTAGTCCCTTACCTAGTCATAGTTGGAATCCATTTTCCAATACGAACCTTCAACTTAATTGTGTAGCTATTATGCCGGAATTTAATTAATGTAACAACTTCGGCTATGATTTAATATTTATACCTAGGCCTTATTATAATATTGCTGGAATTTCTATATAAAATGTTTTGGTTTTCGTAAGGTGAAAACCCATCTATGTTTATGTGCGGCATGGTTTCACGAGATAACTTTGATTTTAAAGGGTTTTACAAGTTAAACAAATAAAATTCCTTGTGATTTGCCTTTCGCATGCTAGTTTTATTAGACTGTACCGAGCGTTGTTTTCCTATAATTCTCGGGTCAACCCCAACAAATTTTCCAGATTTAGCTGCATTCTTTGGAGCTCTCAGGAGACGAGACGGATTCTCCAAGATGTATTCACGTATCTTATATTCTTTCATTATTTATTTATTCTTGATCTCTGTTGTATTTATCAAATTGTAAGGACAGCTGTTATAACTTTCCAGCTGATAGTAGGTTAGTGTACTCTGATCTTGTGTATATAATAAAGAAGTTTTTCTTTTGTAAAGACTTTTGTATATTGTATGTTTCTTGTCACGATGTGAGATTTTGTTCTATCTTTTTCTTTTTACCCCAAATGACCTATCTTTCAGACACTTAAATGATTGGCACATGAATATCGAGGATGTATCAAGTGTCGTTTTTAGGTGTAAGAAAAATAGATCATTACACAAATCCTTACATCCATGTATGTAGAGTTCTCGCCAAAATCGAGTTTGTAAAATTAGTTCAAAATGTACTTCCACCAGCTTGTCTCCGTCAGTCATGTTTTTTTTTCCTTTAGGGCTTTAGTATTGAATTTCTTAAGGTAATCGCCCAACAATTCTCCTGGTCTTTTTTCGATAGCTACCATGGTGTAGTCGACGATCGGATCTTTGCAAATATTGAACTACATTAAGAATGCATAAAAAACTATTTCTAAGACTAGATGGTCCCATTCGGGTACTGTCGGTACCATTTAGCTATTGCTCCCTGAAAACTAAATGGTAAATGCCTACAATGCACAGCTTTGGATGCAATGTATTGGTCCACCTAACTTTCAAAAGCCAATAAGTGATCATCTGGATCAGTTGATCCATTATATCTGATGGATGAGATCTTGATATGAGAAGGAATTTTTATGGTTATAATCTCATCCGTGAAGGGAGCTTCTCGATGATTATCATTGACTTTATCATTTAGAGTTCTTTTTCCTTGGAGATTAAGCATATATTTTGCAATTTTTCCTGCTAATTCTTTCAGTAAGACTTACCATTGTGGTAGTTTCTCCTTTCAGGTTCACATCCTTCAGAAGTTGAGCTTCTAGATTGTTCATTGGGTTTTTCTTCTAATCTTCCCTACGTTGAATATGCAAGTATATGATTTTTGTTTAATGATAATAAACATATATAAATTCATTTAAATGTATTTGTAAATGTACTATTTTATTTTTCACATAATTAAATAAATATTTGCTGAATAAAATAGATAAAATAGAATTTAAATTCAAATAGATATTTTATTACAATTTTGAAGAGTACAAATTTGAACTCTCACTATATGTATATACAATTTTTGATAACAATACAATTTTGATTACATCACCATTTTAATTTACATCTGCACCTCACTACATATCACTTATTTGCTCGTATTTAATCTTCAACTCTATTCCAGATTGAATCTAGCATCTGAGTTATCTGCAAAATAAACGCCGACGCAATAAAATTGAAAAAGAAATATTTGTGCAGTGTAAAACAAATGTATATTTTGAAAATGTTAAATGCCTCAGTTATTTGGGTTGTTCGTCATCATTTAAATTTGAATTCATCATACACAACTGCTTGTGACATGCATAGTGTATCACTGTACATGACACAAGGCCGTGCGCACCGATATGATAGAACTATAGGGACAGGCGAGCACAAGGTCAAACCCAACCAAAAGCCAAGTTCAACACAAGTTCAATAAAAGTAAAGTTATGATATGAGCACAAGGTCAAACCCAAGCCAAAGCTAGGTTCAACTTAGGTGCATGCAAAACAAAATAATGAGTCAAAGCAATGCAATGACCAGAATATAGAAATAAACTTCAAAATGGAAACATACAATGTACACAGGAGTATGCAAGACAAATTCCAAAATTATCAATACAGTGAATTACAACATCAGACAAAGTCAGAGAATAATGCATATTGAAGGACACTAGAATATACAGTGCAACTAAGTGCACAGTGCAGACTAATGAACATGCTACAGTCGAAGACACAATGCTACAGAGACCAGAGAACCAAGCATATATGCACTGACAACACCAGATGACCAAAGGCAAGTCCAGTTACAACATGAATCGGCTCACAAATTCCAAAATTATCAATGTACACTGGAGTATGCAAGAAAAATTCCAAAATTATCAGTACAGTGAATTACAACATCAAGATAAAGTCAGAGAACAATGCATATTGAAGCACACTGGAGTATACAGTGCAACTAAGTGCACATTGCAGACTAATGAACATGCTACAGCCGAAGACACAATGCTATAGAGACCAGAGAACCAAGCACATATGCACTGACAACACCAGATGACCAAAGGTAAATCCAGTTGCAACATGAACCGGCTCACGGATCAGACTCGAGTAAATTACAACCAATGGCAAACAGACCAGATACAAGAAAATAGTTTTAAACTCAACACAAGGCTAGACAGTTCAACCACACTCGAGTACTCATGAAGGCATAGAGGCTACAACCCAGAGCTCATATATAACTCAAACTTGAAGTGACAAGAAGGTTCAACTAAACCCAAAAATGATGACTGGAAACACAAGTATACATATTCAAATGCATAAAAAAACTTCATGTAGAACCAGACTTAAAAAAATGTGCAAATAGTTTCGAACACACAGACATATGTATATACAACTACATGGTGAAACAAACATACACATACATATGCATACACAAATGTATACATCCATCTGTACTATGCACATGCACAAATCCAGACCAGACTTCAAGGTGACAACATAGCATCAAGTCAAGTGAAACTCGACTGTTCACAAGTAAGCCACAAAAAGACCAAATACAACTTAAATTCAAGTATGTGGAACAAAGCCAGTACAGTTCAAGCCTCAACATTTACATGAATTAGGCATATGAGATAAAATGGAAGCAAATGCAAACTGACTCGAAGAAACAACCCAGTACAAGACTTAAGCGAACATCACAAGCATATTTCAAGATGATCTTGATATATCAGTTCAGAGGGCCAGAAGTCCAACAGTAAACTTGTATATACATAGGCAACAGGACAACACGGCTAACAGGATCAGGTAAACCAGAGAAC
This sequence comes from Allium cepa, assembly GCA_030765085.1. Classification (NCBI taxonomy): domain Eukaryota; kingdom Viridiplantae; phylum Streptophyta; class Magnoliopsida; order Asparagales; family Amaryllidaceae; genus Allium; species Allium cepa. The sequence goes on along the minus strand of CM060929.1, from coordinate 519,150,583 downwards.
TCAAGAGACAACATGAAGTCTTGATATAACTAGCTGCAGTAACAAAGTAAAAGTGCTCATGAAAATGAAACTTGTAGCTACTCGAATTAAAATTCTCATATCATAAAATCAAAGTGCCGAAGTCACAGAGAAAAATTCAAATGACTGAAGTCAAAGGACAAGAATGAAACCAAATTAAACAAGCCATGGTAATCAAGCAAGGACATCAAGAAAATATACGAATATTAACAAATTAGCAAATAATCACACCATTGAATCAAAATCATATGGCCAAGCAAGAATTAAGTAGAATTCAAATCAGAGGTAAATGAACGAAATTAAAGGATTTGGAATCCTATTTAAACCCAATCATCATTGGCAGATTAAGCATCCGAGTTCATGCAATATCATAGAGCAAAGCATCAATCCAGAACTCGTATCAAATCGAGAATAATATAAATTGAAAAGGGGACAAAAGTACCAATTCAAAGCATCGTTCAATCTCGACAAATTGAAGCAGCCGAATTTGAAAGAAGCAGCCATCAATCCAAAGCAAACCCATATCTCAATCTAAGCATCATTTCAAAGCGGCGACTTTAACAAATCACAAAGCCCTAAAACTGAAAGAGGACCGAACGAAGAAATAAAAGGATACGGGCCAAGGAAATAAAGGGAGATATCTTTATATTTTTTGTTGGGCCAGTTATAGTTAATTATAATTTAGGCTTAAGGGTTTTTAAATAGGGTCTTGTGTATAGTTTATTTATTTTGTAGTTTTATTTTTAAAACTATGTTTTTCTAATCGTGTGACAAGGTTACGAACTACGGTGGTATTGTTCAAGAATTCGCAACTCAGTGGCTGAGTTGTGGCAGGGTTTTAGCATAGAGTTAGGTTAGTCGATAGCGGGTGTCGTGAGTTTACGTATGTAAGCGTCTGACAACTTAATTTCTAGTAGAATCCATGGAGGCAGCACGTAAGCAAGATTTTGCCGAAGTTGGGTAAATCTGTGTGGTTTATTTTCCACTATAATCACTATTATCTGTGTTGCTATTATTTTGCTATTATCAGTGCGGCGATTATTTTGTGTACTTTTGCGTTAAATTTTATAGTTATAAGTATCACCCAATTCACCCACCCTCCAGGGTGAAATTGATCCTACAAGTGGTATCAGAGTTAGGAACAGAAGCCAATTTTTGCTTTAAAATTTTGATTTTTCAAAAACCAAATTTAAAATTTGAATTTTTAAAATGGCTTCTTTTAGTAATGCTTTTGCTGAGGATCGGCCCAGTATTATTCCACCTATTTTCGATAGAATTTTTTTTAAAATGGAAATTAAAAATGGAATTTTATTTAAAATCTGTTAATTCTAAATGTTGGGATATTATTGAAAATGGGTGTGCTATGATAGATAAGAAAAATTCTTCGATTAATGATCTTGCTATGCATATACTATATTCTCATATTAATCAAGATAATTTTAACTTTATCTCTCATTGTGAAAATGCATAGGAAATCTAGAATATTTTTCATGCAATATATGGTGCAAAAGTCAACAACGATGAGAAATCCTCCACAATCGACTCAGTTAAAGAAACGTGCTTAACAGGATTGGCAAAAGGCAGCGGTGATGAAGATTCAGTGGTCGATGAGATAGTGATTTTCCAATCGATGATTTAGTTCTCTTGTGCTAAAAATTAATTGAAAATAATAAAGCTCTTAAGTTGAAAAATAATAAATTAGAAAGGGAACAAGCTAAGCTTCATCAGAAAAATAATGATTTGGAAAATGAGCTTGAAATATTAAGAAAAATAAAAATTCTCATTGCAAAAGGTGTTTGAATCATAAAAAAGAATTTGCCCATCTTGATGAAAACTTTCAAAAGTTATAAAACGAAATTTTAATTCGAGAGAAAAACAAAACTATGTTGATTTGTAAAAATAATATTTTGCAAAAAGAGTTGGATTGCTTTAAGAAGTCAGAAATTTCAAAATGTACGATTTTTGAGAAGAAATTAAATATGATCAACGAAAATTTCAAAACCCTTGGAAAAGAAAATGGATTTTTAGAAAATCTGAAATTATTTGATTAAATCACGAGTTTGAAAACGAAATTGAAAAAAATCAAAAATGTTGAAAAAATTGAATTCAAAAAACTCCAACTCTTTGAGACTAAGATGCTTGAAATTGAGAATAAAATTATAGAGCTTCAAAATGAAAATATGCGATTAAAAATGAATAGTTTTGAAAAGAGAGATAGCACCATTAATTATTGTTCGAATCTAATAAATGAAAATAAACTTTTAAAATCCAAAGTTAATAAAATTGAGTTGGTTACTTGGAAATTTTTCACTAGAGATAAATCATTTAATATACTCTTAGAAAATCAACTCTTCGAGAATAAAAGGAATGCGTTTGGATTTTGCAAAAGTGTCAAAATATGAAAAAACAACTAATAGCACTGTTAAAGGGAAAACTGTGAAACCCAAATACGAGAAAACCATTCCAATTTGAGTTCCAAAAGGTACGAAAATAAAATCTCTCAAAGTCAAATAAATATGGGTGTCAGAAGGAATATATAAATAGTTTAGGTCTACACTAACATATTTATCAAAATCAGTTGCCACTAACAACCATGGACCTATAAAAACAAATAGGTCACAAAAATCTTTTCTTATGTAAGTGTTTTGGCAAGGTAAGGAACAACAACAGTGTTACCTAGATTTTGGCTAATCTAGCACATAAAAAGGGCAACAAATTAAAGTTCCTTAGCCTAGTATAAAGGTGGCAAAATCAAAATGGGTAACAATAAAAAATTATCGTAAAGGTAAAATAGGTAACGGTGCAACTATCATGAACGATATATTAAGTGTGATAATCTACACCATAATCTGAATTAAATCAGTCAGTTATGTGATAGTGAATGATGATTTTGATTCTGACTTTTTCCAAATTGTTGGCCAACTATCTTTTTACGCCGAGAATACCATAAGTATTTCTAAAGACTGAGAATTAGTTCATATAGATGTGTTTGGACTAATGATGGTATTTTATTGATTGATGATTACTCATGATACATGTGGATATATTTGTTTCTGGATGTGACAATATGTTCACTGTTTGTCTATCTGCGCGGCTTCAATTCAATTTCACTTAAAAGCTGTAAAAAGGATTCTTAGGAATTTGTTGCAACTATACGGTTTGGTCTATGACATCTAATAAATAATCTTGAGTCAAAAGGAAATTCGGATGTAGATTACACTGGTAATCTAGTTGATAGAAAAATTACTAGTGGAACGTGATTTATGTTGAGACATTCAGTAGTTGCATCATTTTTCAAAGAAAATATCTACATATTTTTTCATTTCAACTAACTTTCAAATAGTAGACATTTTTCTTGTAAGTCCCCTTTCGGAGAATCATTTTTTTGTTGACCTTGTTTCAGATTAGTCATTTTAGAAATTTGGTTTTTATAATTATTTTTGAAATTGATCTTAGATGTCTACATTAACTAATCTGACTCTCTGCTGATTATCGAAAAGATAAATAGTGTTTAGAAATGTGATGACTGTTGATATTAATCATATATTACAACTTGTGACAGTGTATTTAGTAAATTTCTTTAGAAATTTAAACAAGATTTATAATAACTTTTGATGGGTAAAAATTCCATGACCATCTCTATTTCTATCATAATTCTATCGTCCGTCACTCATCAAAATCCAATATAGTATGTAAATGTGTGGTATTTTAAACAGGAAATTATTTGTTTTTCATTTTATTATATTTTTAGCAAACAAAAACATCCAGCGTTCACTCACATTTAAAAGTCCTCATGGTTATGCATGGGTGAATTACTTGGAATTTTTGATTATGTGCTTTCATGCGTATTTAAAAGTCCTCACGGTTATGCATGTATGGAACACAAATCAAAACTGATTATTAAATAGACAAGTTGATTCTAATCCTATTTAATAGTCCTCATGGTTATGCTTGGTTAGAAGATACTTGAATTCATTTTTAAAAAAATTAGGAATACTACCAATCTCATTTAAAATTCCTAACAGTTATGCATGGTTAGTAGATATTCAAATTCTTGATATAAATATACCACAAATAGACATAGCTATATGGTTTTACATCATCCCCATCATTCTAAAGTGGAATTTGCGCCTAACCGAGTATTTCTGATTTTTGTTTGATTTTTTATTGAAATTTAATATTTATACTCGATGGGTATTAATGTTGTATTAATGTCTATCACTTTATCTCTATTTCTCTAACACTATTACCTTTCGCTGATAACCAAAGGGTGGGAGAAAAGTTAAGTTTTTGACAAATAAAGGTGAAATATTTGCATCTTGGTTCATTTACATAGTTTTATGCATATATGAAGGGGGAGCTTTGTCGTACAGAGGGAGAATTCGAATAGGGGGAGCAAATTAAACGATCAAATACATTTAATTAAATTCAAATTCTTAAACATAGTTTTGTTATCATCAAAAGGGGAGATTGTTGAATATGCAAGTATATGATTTTTGTTTGATGATAATAAGCATATATATATATTAAATGTATTTGTTAATGTACTATTTTCTTTTCACATAATTAAATAAATATTTTCTGAATAAAAAAAATAACACAGAATTTAAATTCAAACAGATATTTTATTCAAACAAATATTTTATTACAATTTTGAATAGTAAAATTTGAACTCTCACTATATGATGCAGCGCCTCACGAGATTCGTCTAGAGTCGCGACCTAACTCGAGCAGGATAGTGCACCAGCGACCTAACAGGGTATGCTTTAAGCCGTTCAAGTGACCTGGCGTGTTAATCCTTAAGTCACGCCATTTTAGGTCGCAAGCGAGCTATGTTGAACGACCTAGCGAGGTATCAGGGTTATGCAGTGGAAGCGAGTTATGCATTGAGACACCTGAGCGACTTAACGACCTATGCCATCAACGGCCTAACGCGATATGTCAAACTTATGCATCTCCAGTAGGTCGCGAACGACCTTTTTAAGTCGCTCCAGATTTCCAAAGGCGGGTTCCTGAGTCGCGAGCATCCTTAGGTCGCGAGCTTCCATAGGTCATTGTTTCTTATGTCGTTCTAGGGTCCTGATGTCGCAAAGCTTGCCTAGGTCGCAGGGTTGGATAAGTCGCTGTATTTTATTTTCTTAAGTCGTTTGTATTGTGCTTTGTTCTTAAGTTGTACCGTTGTGTTGTTATAACTTGATTTCCTTATGTCGTAAGTCGTATTTGTTATGTCGCAAGATATTGTAATTGTCTTAGGTCGAATGTCGTGTAACTCGTGTGTTGTAAGTCACCTGATGGTAGGTCGCATGCTGTTGTTGAGTCATGTTATTGCTGAGTCGCATATGTTAGGTCATTGAAGCTGGGGCTGTGTGAGTTGTAAATTGCTATAAATAGCGGGGTTGTGTCATTTGTAAAGTAGTTAATTTTGAATAAACTTTTGTTTGAGTGCTTTGTGCCTCTTTAAAAATTGGAAGTTGAGTGTTATCTCCTTTCTCCATTTTCAGTTTTGAGTGCGCTCGAATCAACGGATTTGAAGCCGATTCGCGGAATCTCGTGCGCGAAATCAACGTAGAAGAATCGTTGATCTTCTAACACGGTATCGTGCGCGATCAATGTGTTAAAGATAGCTAGAATCCGTATCTTGCATGATCAACGGATTTGTGCATTTATCTTGGGTATTTCAATCCATCGATTCATCATTGTATTGTTCCATCATCGTTGTTTGTTGTTGTTGCATCATTTGGCGACAACAATTTGTTAATCCGCTGCGTCACTATATATATATACAATTTTTTATTACAATACAATTTCTATCACATCACAATATTTAATTTACATTTGCACCTCACTACATATCACTCATTCACTCGTATTTAATCTTCAACTCTAGTCCAGATTGAATTCGGTATTTGAGTTATCTGCAAAATAAACACTGATGTAGTAAAATTGAAAAACAAATGTTGTGTTGTGTAAAAAAATGTATATTTTGAAAATGTTATATGCCTCAGTTATTTGGGTTGTTCGTCATCATTTAAATTTAAGTCCATCGTATATGAACGGCTTGTGACGTGCAGTGTATCACTGTACATGCCACAAGGCCGCGCATACCGATATACACTTGATAAAACTGTAGGGACAGGTGAGCACTAGGTCAAACCCAACCAAAAGCCATGTTCAACACAAGTGCAATAAAAATAAAGTCATGATATGAGCACAAGGTCAAACCCGAGCCAAAGCTAGGTCCAATTCAGATGCATGCAATACAAAACAATGAGTCAAAGCAATGCAATGACCGCAACATAGCAATAAACTTCAAAATGGAAAAAAAACAAAGTACACTGGAGTATGCAAGAAAAATTCCAAATTTATCAATACAGTGAATTACAACATCAAGACAAAGTCAGAGAACAATGCATATTGAAGCACACTGGAATATACAGTGAAACTAAGTGCACAGTGCAGACTAATGAACATGCTACATTCAAAGACACAATGCTACAGAGACCAGAGAACAAAGCACGTCCACACTGACAACACCAGATGACCAAAGGAAAGTCCAGTTACAACATGAACCTGCTCATAGATTAGACTCGACTAAATTACAACTAATGGCAAACAGACTAGATACAAGAAAACAGTTTTAAACTCTACACAAGGCTAGACAATCTAATTGACTCGAGTACTCATGAAGGCATGGAGGCAAGCTCATATGCAACTCAGACTTGAAGTGATAAGAAGGTTCAACTAAACCCAAAAATGATGACTAGAAACACAAGTATACATATTCATATGCATAAAAAGACTTCATGTAGAACCAGAATCAAGAAAATGTGCAAACAGTTTCAAACAAACAGACATATGTATATACAACTACATGGTGCAACAAACATACATATATTTACACATTTGCATATACACATGTATACATATATCTATACTATGCACATGCACAAATCCAGACTAGACTTCAAGGTGACAGCAGAGCATCAAGTCGAGCAAAACTCGACTGTTCACAAGTAAGCCACAAAAAGACCAAATACAACTTAAATTCAAGTATGTGGAACAAAGCCAGTATAGTTCAATCCTCAACATTTATAAGTACATATGAAGTAGGAAATACGAGATAAAATGGAAGTAAATGCAAACTGACTTGAAGAAACGACCCAATACAAGACTTAAGAGAACATCACAACCATATTACAAGCTGATCCAGATATGTAAGTTCAGAAGGTCAGAAGTCCAACAGTAAACTTGTATATACATAGGTAATAGGACAACTCGGTTAACAGGATCAGGTAAACCAGAGAATTCAAGAGAAAACATAAAGTCTTGATATAACCAGTTGCAGTAACAAAGTCAAAGTGCGCATGAAAATGAAATTTGCAGTTAATCGAATTCAAATTTTCATATCACAAAATCAAAGTGCCGAAGTCATAGAGAAAAATTCAAATGGTCGAAGTGAAAGGAAAAGGACGTAACCAAATTAAACAAGCCATGGTAATTAAGCAAGGACATCAGGAAAATATACGAATATGAACAAGTTAGCAAATCATCACACCATTAAATCAAAATCATACGGCCAAGCAAGAATTAAGAAGAATTCAAATCAAAAGTAAACGATGAAATTATAGGATTTAGAATCCTATTTAAACCCAATCATCATCGGCAGATTAAGCATTCGAGTTCAAGCAACATTATAAAGCAAAGCATCAATTCAGAACTTGAATCAAGTCAAGAGTAATATAAATCGAAAAGGGGACAAACGTACCAATTGAAAGCATCGTTCAATCTCAACAAGTTAAAGCAGGCAAAGTTGAACAAAGCAGCCATTAATCCAGATCAAACCCATATCTCAATCAAAGCATTATTTCAAAGCGGCAACTTTAACAAATTGCAAAGCCCTAAAACAAAAAGAGGATCGAACGAAGAAATAAATGATATGAGCCAAGGAAATAAAGGGAGATATCTTCATATTTTTTGTTAGGCTGGTTATAGTTAATTATAATTTGAGTTTAAGAGTTTTTAAATAGGGTTTTGTGCATACTTTATTTACTTTGTAATTTTCTTTTCAAAACTGTGTTTTACTAGTCGTGTGACTAGGTTACTAACTACGGTGGTGCAGTTCGAGAATTCACAACTCAGTGGCTAAGTTGTGGCAGAGTTTTGAGCATAGAGTTAGTTTAGTTGATAGCGGGTGTTGCGAGTTTACGTGTGTAAGCATCTGACTACTTAATTTATAGTAGAAACCTTGAGGGCAGCACGTTGGCAGGGTTCTAGCGAAGCTGGGTAATTCCGTGTGTTCTATTTTCTGCTTCTAATACTCAACTATTATCTGTGCTGCTATTATTATGATATTATTAATGATGCGATTATTTTATATACTTCCGCATTAAATTTTTATAATTATTATTATCACCCTATTAACCCCCTCCCTCTAGGGTGGAATCAATCCTACAACCTAGTAGTTTATTTAGCTTGCCGTTTGCCTCTTTTATTTTGTATAGTTAGGGTAAGTTTTTCTTTTCTTTTGTTTCTAAGCAAAGAAGCATTCAAGTCCCTCCTTGGAGATTCTACTTAATCTCCCTCTGTGGGTCTAGTAATTTTGAAGGATTTTTGAGCAAGTATTGCTTCCAAAAGTGCTTTCATCTATAACACTTGTTGTCCTAAGCTTTTAATGTTGGCTTCACTGTTAGTAGGTCGTGCCGACTCCGATGGCTGCCCAGGCTCTATATTTCTCAAGTTGAAGTTGGGAACTACATTTTCTTCTAAAATTGTTGTTTGGATAACCTCCTTAATTATAATATTATGTCATTTTGATCTCATTTTCCTAAAACAACAGTTTTCTTCATTAGCTCATGGAAAATATCAAATAGGGTTGGAAGTTCCAACCCTTCTTCTAGCATCAAAAAGGTTAGACAAAAACTAGTATAACATCTATGATACCAATAGTGATGAAATAATCCTTGACTTGAATGAATGCGATGACGTAATTAAGCATAATGCAATCAATATCGTCTTATTTGTATTATCAAGGACCTATTTATCACTTGAAACTTTATGCATCATGGAATCATTGAAGGATGGATTTATAACGTTAATAGGCATTCTTAGAGTGAAATATATTAGAGTCTATATGCTTTCATGGATTGTTGTTACCAATTCTCTAAGGCCATTTGGAGACAACATATTCAACAGTCACTATGGTCTTAAAGGAAAAGATTTTCCAAAAAGGGCCAATGCCATGTCATATGTTCATAAGGCATAATAAAAAAAGTAACAAATCCGGGGCAATAGTCCATTAGGAGTGGTAATGGGCTATATAATTTGTTCTTATGCTCGAAGTCTAATGTCAATATAATTGTGCACATATCACTCATCATAGTCCAAGCACCATTTAAGTAATGGTGTTGATTTTTGAACCTAAAAAGTCCAAATATATGCATGTCCAATTCAACAATTTCGAAAAGGCACAGTCAAATATGATATGCTTGTCCAAAAGTCCTTGTTCATATTGATTATGCAAGATTACAGTCATATAGAGTTTGTCCCCAATTCAATTTAAGGTTTGGAATAACTTGATTTCTAGAAATGAAAAGAAGAAAATTTCCCCTCTTTGTGCACCCCTAGGTCCATATTTATATAGGTGACATGGCTCCACTTCGCCTTTTATATCTTTACCATGCTCGACTTCATGCTTGGCATTAACTTCATCATTGAATAACATATATGATAGGCAATGTCGTCTTGCTTTCAGCGTCCTCGACATGCTTCAACATCAGCTTTGGTGATTGGGTTAGCAACAACTTCAGCGACTTTAATATTGAAATTGCTAGGCATATTTGACGATGACGAAAATAGAGCTTCAATGCCGCCTCTGCAATAATAGCCATTAGCATTGATTATCTAGTGTACTAAGGCACCCTTAATTGGTTGCTGACAACGTCAATTGATATAGAGCAACCACATTCCATATAGTGTCGGCATTGACGATCTCAATAGATGTTGATGTTTCTTGATATTAACATCACATGTTTACATGTGTGGTGTTTCAAAACATAGTATTGACCGCCGACGTCATTCATGATAGGCAGCGCTAAACATTGATGAGAAATTGGAGTGTTGTAAAAGATTGACATCATATAGTTTGGTGCCAAAGTTGATGACCTTCGACATCGATGATCTCCATTGTGATGGTGGCACTTCTAATTGGTTGATGACAGTATTTATTTGAAGTGGCATCAATCACTGTCCCTCCTTTGTGGACGTCGACGATGTCCACATTGACGTCACGAGGATATATAATGACAGTATTCTTAAAGTAGAGTATTAATAATGACTTATGCCAATGAGTCTCGACATCATTGTAGGGGTGTTAATAAGAGGTGGAAATGATGATTTTTGCATGGTCTATTAGCGATACTAATTGATTGGTGTCTTTATCATAACTAGCATCCTCCACTGAATAATAAAGTGCGATACCCACAAAGCACGGTGCTGACAACAGATGGTGTAGATAATTTAACTTCATCGTTTGGTATGTATGAAATGTGGTATGGATGGTACTGAAGATGAGCAACATTGCATAACGACAATGTTGATCCTTGGCGTCATGGAAAAGAGATATCCTCGAAATGTTGTAAGGTGTGGTGTGGATGACGGGCACCGCCGAAGAGATACATCGCCTATTTTATACATTATTGATCTCATGTGATGCTAGTGATCACTCATGGCATTACTTTTGATATTGAAATTATATGGATAACAGGTATTGAGCCTAAATATGTTCTTGTGCTAATTACCCTTACTGTCCAACAACTTTCAAACATCAAACAGTCGTATCTTCCGAACTATAAGTCGAAAAATCTATTATGACGACTTTATGGAAAGAGGAACCATTATATATTTCATCTGGAAGGTTTCAACATATAGTTTGGCTCTATCAAAAGCTATAGCTATTAGAAATTTTCCGGGATAAAATCATCCATAATTTCCTAAAGGATCAGACATATGAGAACTCAACATTTCTTAAAGGTTTAGCCTGTTTGGAATTCATTTGGTTATAAAATATAATATTTGTCCAATCCTCTAACATATAAAGTATAATTAAATTGTAGGCTATTACATTCTTCCTCCATTAGAAATTTCACCCTCAAAATTTGACCCAAACAAACATAACCAAAAATATATGTACCAAGCTTGTCTAACAATCAAACAAGTCTAAAAAACATCAAACATGCACCCACATGCAAGTAAATACAACACATACCTATCATGGATGGTACTAAACTTCTGTATATGATATCAAAAGTGAAAGTAATTACAATAGTTAGAAAGTCTTACCAGATAAAGAGCTCTTGATGAGCAGTCATCATGCTCTTCTCGGTCTTCTATATGCCATTGCTCTCACTTTTACCCCACTGAACCATCATCAAGTTTAATCTTTCCTTCTTAAGATGCTTCATATCATGTATAACTATAAGAAAACACCTATGAGGACGAGTTAATCCAATATAATAGTTATGACTGAGCCATGTACAAACTTCCTAAGATGAGAGACATGAGACATGTTGTGCACTCCAGCCATCTTCTAAGATAAGTTGAACCTAAATGCTAGGTTCCAATCTTCTTAATTTTCAGGAAAGGACCTAGAAATGTCAATGCCAACTTCCCATTTATACTGAATAGGACTACATTATGATAACCCTAGGATTCGAACCCTTATCGCCCCAGAAACCAACACCATGAATCAACCACTATGTTAAAAGATTTTTGTGTTAACTTTCCAAAAATAGGTGTCACAAACTACCTCCTTAAAGAGCCCAATGCCCATATTAGCTCATCATCACACCCATGCATTATGCTTATAACTTGCATCGGTACCACATCTATTAACATCTATATCATTACAACATACAATTTCGACTGGGTATAGGCTCCGATACCATATGTGATGACCATGGGATTTGAAACCCTACCGCCTCGAAAAGTAACACCAAGTACCAACTACTGATCTAAAAGATCTTTGGGTCAATTTCCAAAAGGAGTGTTACAAACATTCTTCAATGGAGAGATATTCATAAATACCTTATTATCGATAGAAAGCTCTAAATCATGTCTTCTCTTATCAGGGTAGCTCTTCTGTCTATCTTGAGAATCTTTTGTCCATACGGATGATCTCGATCATCTTTGAAGTATCTCTTATCATATGTGACCCTATTATTTGTTTCTCCCCCCCCCCCCCCCACTTCACATAGACAAAAAGGAGCGTTGCATGGTCGGCCATTTAATGCATCAATTGGTGTTATACCAAAGCTAGACCGATATTGTTATTGTAATCCAACTCAATAAGATGTAAATGTTCATCCCTTAAGCCTTCGAAGTTAAGAATCCATGTTCGCCAGAGATCCTATAAGATACGATTCACTCTCTAGTTTTGCCTATTAGTTTGTAGGTGATAAGTTGTAGTAAATGCAACTCCATCCTCAATTCCTCTTATAAGCTCTTCCAAAATCCACTAGTGAACAAGGGGTCTCTATCACTTATAATGTTCTTCAACATACCATGAAATCGCATAGTTCACTTAATATATAACTTGGTTAATTTGGATGTCGTTCTATTAGACTTTATGGGTATGAATTGAGTAGTCTTTGTCACATTATCAGCTATGAACCAGATGTTATTTACCCTCCACTTATCCTTGGCAATCTATCAAAGAAGTTAATCAATGTTCGTTTCTACTTCCACTAGCGAACTTCAAGCGGTTGTAGCAAAACACTTGGTTTCTTCTGTTAAGCCTTCTCTGGCTGATAGTTCATACACTTTGAGATGAATATCCTGACGTCCTTCTTGATTTTTTTTCAAATAAACCATCTACGTCATACCACGGTACATTAAGATGTACAATTCATCTCGAATGACGGCACTCACGTAGAACCTCATCCCTCAACCATCAACATTATGTATAAACAATCTGCCGTCCTTACGAAGTTAACCATTATGGCAAATCCCATATTTCTTCATATCTTCAGATACTATTACAATCTTAACTTTAGCAATAATTTCCAACGGTCTGAAATCACATCTCAAACTAGTACCAATCTACTCAACTAGAGCAGGTTTGATAGTATCTAACTAATCCAAGTAAACTCCTCACATATACAATACTCCTAGGTCGATCCCAATCGTAGACCGCTGCAACTTTCGTAGGATCTTCAAGAATTCCCTGCTCAGAAATAACTTGACCCAAAAATCTCACTTTCCTCATCCATAAGTGACATTTAGAAATCTTCGCCTTCAACTAGTGCTTCTTCAACACCTTAAGCACAATCTTCAGACATGTCTCGTGTTCCTCTTCCGAGCATGAGTAGATGAGAATATCATTAATAAGCACAAGTACAAACTTATTCATTGATCTCTAAAGACACGGTTCATTATATCAAGGAAGTATGCTAGCGCATAGGTTAGCCCAAATGGGAAAACCAACTGCTCATAGAATCTAGAAAGCCTATGAAACGTTGTAATCAGTAAAATTTACCTCACCGCTCAGTTGAATGAACCCATTGCTAAGTCCAAATGATAAAATACCTTCATACACTGGAGGTGATCGAACAATTCAACAATATATGAGAGTGGATACTTTTTTTCTTTGGCGGCTTATTCATCTCACAATAATTTGTACACTATCTCAAAGAGTTTTCCGCCTCCATGGATAATACTACAAGTGCTCCTTACATAGATAAACTCCATCAAATGAACCCTTGTCTCAATTGGTTATTCACTTGCACCATTAGTTCCTTCTGCTATTTGGGCACCATATACCTCAATGGTATAAGAATCGACCTTACATCCTTCACCAACTCACTATGGAACTCGATCTCTTTATGTGGAAGTAATCTAGTCACCTTCTCAAATCTGTCGGGATACCCCTTCGTTATCTCCATCGACGATAACTCAACATGTGGGATCCTAAGTGAATATATAAAGCTAAAAATCAATCCAGCATCTGGTAGGCAGCCCAACACTGTCCTTTGCTCGTCATCAGTCCCAATTATCACTTACAACCTCTTATAGCCCACAACTATGTATCTTTGTTGCACAGCCTTCCCTAGTATAATACTGAACACCACAACCCCAAGTATGAAACAATCACAAACATACATTTAGGACTCAATAAAACTATATCATGACAAATCATAGACAAACTAGCTGAACCTCCCACAGAATTCGACCCAATATAGGGTATAACCACTATCTCGTGTTGCAATACCAACCTGCTTAAGTGAATAAATATAAAAGAATATGAATCCTGAGTATAAAAAAGATCAGGTATATCAAAAATAAAAATCATGCCCTATATCATGATGCCTTTTCCCTTCTCCTTCGTCAATAGAGCACTCTAAGCATTAAAATCATAAGAGGATAGGACCAACTTGTTCTTTGGTTTCTCAGGATAGTCCTTTTTCATATGCCCTAGTTTATTGCATTTGTAGCATCCCTTCTTCTCATTATTGTAGCACTGACTAAGATGGCCCTTCTCTCTATAGTTATAACATATAAAATCCCATTTTCACTTTTTACTGACCATCTTAACCGTAAAACTATTTCTTCCCTTTGTCGTTCCATTTTCTCTTCCCAACGCTACTACCTTACAATTTGGATTCTTCCTTTGGAATAATGACATCTTTGACTTTGGGGAAAGTCTCTCATGCCTCAAAGTCCTCTCAACCACCTTCTTGAAGGTCACATCAACGTGTCGATCATCCTCTCACCATAATAATCATTTAACCTAATAATGATCTTCTCGTTCTTTTTCAGTGGAGCGTCAGTAAAAGTTATCCATACTTCGAAAGCATATCAAACTCAATCACATACTTCAAAATGGATAAGTCTCCTTTCTTCAAGTCATCAAACATTAAAAAAACCGACTTATGAGCTGCCAATATGAACTTCTCCTAAAACATAGTTGTAAATTGCTCCCAAATAAACTGATCCTAAAGAGCAGCTATCGTTAAAGCATTCCACCAAATCATTCTCGGTCATGAAGTCCCCTAGAGGCCAACTTCCTCTCAATTGCATCTTCCAACTCCAAGTCCTCAAAGATGCACTCATAGATGTCCACCCAATCCTTCTCCTCGACGACGGTTTTAGTTCTAGAAAACGATTTTCCTCCTAGACTAAAGTGTTCTTTGTTCAACTTAGCAAGGTCAGCACTCGACACTTGCATTAGGGCACCACCACTTATAACAGCCCAACAGACTCCTTGATCATTCTACGGCATATTCCTCATCATATTATTGGACATGTTCTGCATACCGGGTTTACAGCTCCATAGTGCCCACTCCCTTCTCTATGATAGAAATAGAAGTCCTAGTTGTATTCCCTATTTTCTACCTCATTCTTGTAAGTTGTAATAAGAATGATCGGTCTCTAAAAAAGGAATAAGTGGTGTCTGTATATACAATGCGATTCGCTACTATATCGATTCAAAAACCAAAATATATAACAAGTACGCTCTTATATAATCACTCAATTCATCCTAGACTTTCCTTATTACTCTATCTCTAATGGATCCTCCAACGGTTTATCACTCTAATATCAACTTCAGGTTTTTCATCAACCTTCAGCTCTAATACCATATCACCATACACCTCAAGTACCCAGTATAACCCGTATAATGCGTTGAGATGGTACCTAGTTGACGTAGGATGACAGCCATGGTGGAAAAGTAATAAAATCAAACCAAAGAATCTATCATGTATCTTAAAACACATAGGATAAAATATAATTATGCACAAAGATGAAAAATAGGCGAGATAATAATATAAACAAATGAACCATAAATAAAAACATTAAAGTGCATGAGGTTCAAGAGATGATATAAAACAAAAATAATAGAATTTTTACATCCAATATCCAAATCTCTAATATAGTACTAAGTACTGGTATAGTTCCACGGTACAACATAATAGAATACAAGTGATAGTAAGCTCCAAAATATTGATATATGAAAGCATACCCTCCTGCTCGTGCTCTATACAACTCCATATGCTATCCCAGACCTTTTATCCCTAATGTAACATCCGTCGCTTGGAGGACCAAAACTAATGGATACGGATACTACAGTCATCCATAGTTATTAATCATCGACGACCAAATATGGTAATGTTAGATAAACTGATAAAACGGAAACACGTGGATATCGAAAAAACTTAGAATCAACAAACAACTTTCTCATTCAATTTTAAAGCATTTAAAATTCATTACATAATCCCAATACGAGAACCACATTCGGAGAAAATATAGTTATTACAACAAATGCCAAGAGCGACATATGAAGATGCCTTTTTGGATGATTAAAGTATATAACTAGGAAATTAAACATATTTTCCTTTGTAGCAAAACACAAAGGAATCAAAACAGAAAAGAACTCTAAATAACTATCATGCCTCCTACACATTTCCGAAAGCTTATTCGTCTAAAGAGGTGCCTGAAAACCTCAACTCTCTAACTATTCAAAATCAATTGAGCACCAGAGAGTTTAAGATGAAAACATAAACTTTGAGTCGGACATAAAGCCAAATATGAATAATGATCTATCATCTCAAACCATTTAGATAACTCTTGAGACCGTGCAGCTTAGTGGAACGGTTTTCCCCTCCCTAATCCCTTATTCAGAACTTTATAAAACCGTATACTATGCTCCTGCATCTATAATGGTCGAAACATAGCAATTTAAAATATTATAATGATATGCAAACAATAAATCGATTTTCCATCCCCATTCATTTGGTCTATCCATCTTAGTTATAGTTTCTTGGGTCACTATTAACCTATTAGTTTTAGTGGGTAGACTAATAACCTATTTAACGTTTATGGACTCTCTGTTTGATTTCATAGTTTTCATGGGATCATTAAGAACCTACTGGCCCTTACCAATAACTTCATTGTTTCATGGGTTCTACCCGAACCTATTAGCATCTCCAATAACTTTCCTCTTATCTTAGTTTTCATGGGTTGACTAGGAATCTATTGAATTTTGTCAATAACTTAATATGGATATAGTTTTCATGGGTTTAGTACAAATCTATTGGCCTCTGTCAATACTCTTTCTAATCATAGTTTTCATAGGTTTACTATGAACCTATTAGCCCCTGCCAATAATTTGTTCGAAGCATAATTTTCATGCTTTACTATGAACCTGTCTATCTGACAACTTCTTTGACTAGTGTTTAGGCATCCTATATTCTGGTCTACCTGACTTCCTGGATGAAATTCTACTCATTCAAGAGTTAATTTATACTCACTACTGGGTCAACCTAGCTGGTTATTCTGCCCTTTCTCCCTAAAATGCAGTTGGGGTCCATATTAATGCGAATATGTATATTAAAAGAAGCAAACATAGTAACATAATAATACCAATACCTGTGGTTTACTATCCTTGAAATCAATTTCATATAAAACATGGTTAATCTCTTTAAGCTATTATTTTATCAAGGAAAGCTTATTTAGAAACTTCAATTTAAAAGCTCTTTTATAATGCCATGGGTTCTGCCTTAAAAATTGAAATTGGATTCTTTGTTTTGCAAACTATGTCTTTTGAAACCTTTAATCTTTACTTTCGAAACCATTGGAAAACTTCCTTTCGAAAGCATTCAAATCTTCTTTTCAGAACACTAGGCATTTGCCTTTCGAAACACTTTAAAATCTTTCTTTCAAAACCATTCGATTAAGTACCATTAAGTTATAGAAGCATAGCTTCGGAACAATTTGAAAGTACCCCTTTCGAAACCATTGGGTTTACTTTAGAACATATCTTATTGAGCCTAAGTGAATACAAACGGAAGTACCCCTTTCGAAACCTTTAATCATTATATAAAATTGGTTGGGAAAAATTTATGGCTTCAGAACCATCCTTTCGGAAGCTCAAAGCATTTAAGTAATACTTCTGAAGGTTAGCTTCGAAAACCCATTTCGAAACAATTGCCTTCAAAACCCTTAACTGTTTCAAAAGCTTTAGGAAGTAGCTTAGTACAGGTTTAAAACAGAGGCTAACTTTTGAATTGGTTGATGACTTCAATCCACTCGAAAGGCATAGGGACGGCAGAAGGGTTTCAACTTGGTCGAAACTACCCTTTCCGAAAGCATTGATTTTAAAACTAAGTAACTCATTCATACACTACAATTTAGTCAAGAAGCGACAACCCCTTTCGAAACAAATTTAAAAAAACCCCTTCGACAACATTTGTTTCGACTACTTCGAAAGCATTTAGTAAAAAAAGGCAAGCGCATTTTTTAGGAAGTAAAACAAAGGTTTCAACCCCATCGAAAGCTACGTTTCGACACCCAGCCTCCGCCTTTCTCCAATCCACTACGTACTATCATTGTGATACCTTGTGTATTGGTTTCCGTTTAGTTGGTTTCGACCTGATAGGTTTCGACTTGATTGAAGGCGAAATCATAGGGTTGAAAGGTGCTTCTGAAAGAGGCGGAACCCACTTTTTTCTATGTAAAGACCGATTTAATGCCAATTAAAGAAAATATTTATAACTAACCTGCCTATTTGCAAACATTTGATTGGTTGCCATAACTTTTCAAATTCTTTACAAAAATAACTGCCGCATAATTTCAGATCTAAACATGGATTAATTTAACAAATAAGCTCTTCCATTAACCAAAACCAATAAACCAATTAAGTCCTTCATCTAAAATATTTTTATTTCCATAGTAAATTAGTTAGGAAAAGTCTCCAAAAATTGTAGAAATTCATGTTATATGTTATCTAACATATAAAAATTCTAGACTCAAATTCTTCACAAAATAATCAAAATAAATTTCTATACCCAATTGTACATATTTTCCTTTGAAAATTCCTAGCAAATTTTCCATAGCTTGGAAAATTACAAAAATTAAAAACTATCTCCAAAATCATGCTTCACATAACATATAATTTCCTCATGCCATTCGAAATTAATTATAATCGGTTTTACCCTTAAAACCATATAAATCTATATTCAAACAATCTTGTTTAAATCAAACATGTTATAAAACCCAAGCATATCATCATCAAAATCATCATTATAATGGATTTTATCTTAAATCCGAAAATCAAATGATTATAAAAATAAAATAGAGATGATTTAGATTGTTATTCACTTTGATTGGGATAAGAAACTTGAGATTTGATTGAGATTAATTTCCCCTAGCTTAAATCCTTAGCTTTAAAATGATTTTCTCCTCTTTTCTCCTAATGGCCGACTTTGCTCTTCATTTTGTTTATGTTTTGTATTTTGTAAAATGAACGTCAATGGGAATGAAACGAGAATATAAGGGTAATAGAAACATAAGCTATAATTACCCTAATACCCTTGTTTTAATTAATTAATATATAATCCATTTATAAGCCCATTTAGATAATTAAGCACAGCCTTTAATTATTTATTCAAATCTCAATCCCTTTATCCTCTAAAGTTTACATTATTCTATTTATTTTATCTAACTAAATCTCCTAAATAATGTTATCAAAATTAGGGGTGTTACAACTATTCTACTCATTTAAAGGTACCCAAGGTAATAAGAACCAAAGCATAAAACCTCAAGTCATACAACTATTAGGTATGAGCAATAGATCATCTCAAAAGATATAAAACCATATTTAGTTATAAGAACATAGGGTATATGGAACCATGCCTAACCTGTCCCTACATCAACAAGTTAGCACATGAACACGGTGTATGCTAAACTACTATCACATATGGGTATACTACGTTAAGTAAAATATAACGTGTCTAGGTATATAACAAAAAACATATGACATCTATATCAAGCATAAAGAAATCATTGCAATCATCACAAAGCCTTGCATCTATCACTCAAGTGTCATTGGATATACGAAAACTCTTATGATCCGTATAGATAGTCAATGACTACTAAATTCGTGGATGCTAAACTCATGCCCATACATATGGCTAGATACTAGGAACATACATATGTCCAAAATATGGGTACACATAGACTTCCCTATCCAAAAATGAGAATAACCTCAAAAATACACATCAATCCCTTAGCACGTTCCGATAATAGAACCACCTCTTATTCTATTCTATAAGTTGTCACGCAGAACTTGCATGTTCGGTCTATCACCAGATGCTACAATCACTTGTTACATCAAGTAATCACTAGTTACATCGAGTCGTCGATGTCACTTCACTTCCTTGGTTGGTACACAAAGTCCTAAATTGTCTACAGTCACTCAAGCGTCATCTACACATGCGTCAAGTCAACCCTTAAAATCCCCTAAATCATCCCTAGGAGAAGCCCGAAGTAACCTTAAATTCCCTAGCACACTGGTCCTTGCTCGATTCTTCTCATGATTGACCCAAAATCTAGAGCCACTAAACCAAAGCACAAAACCCAGACCCTAAATCTTGCTCAGCATACTACCACCGAACACTATTTCCTATTTGACCTTCACCCTGATCGAAGTAGCTTCTTGGTTTGCATGAAGGTTTCCCTTGCCCAACCTGAAGTTGCAACCAAATAACATTTCTTTCTCGGCTCCGTCATCCGGACCACACTCCTACCACCGACCATGCTACAGCTAATCGAACCACCATACCAAACCATCATATTCAAATACCTCTCATGTAGCATTTCCAACCCTTTAAATTTCACACACCTCAATTACTGCACTTACCATTTCAACTTGCATGCAATGAAAATGCATCAAAAAGACCTCAAACACTCTATAGTACATCTGTCGAAGTCCAATTCTATATTTACGGATTTTCCATCCATTGTATCGAATCAACGTGCACATCACCACTCCTTATACATAGAGACCCTAAACTGCGAAATTGATTAACACCTATAATTCGCTTAAATGGGGTTTACAACGATTCAAACATACCAAACAATATCTAAACGCACATTAACAACATTCAATCGTCAACCAAACATACTATCATACGTCAAAACATAAAAACACATCTTAACATGTCTCTAACATAGCCTAACATATATATAAGCCATCACACATCAAAACAACCTGATTAATCACTTTAAATTTGTTTATACTTCAGTTTTGATTTCAAAACATCATCAAAACATGTTTTTGAGTTAAAACGGATACAAAGCATGTCAATCCTTTGGAAACATGTATGTATGTATGTATGTATGTATGTATGTATGTATGTATGTATATATGTATGTATGTATGTATGTGTGTATGTATGTATAGGAGGTTTAAAGATGACATATCACTCACTGAACACTCAAAAACTAATGAAATGGATGAAAAACTAGGTAAATCTGAGAATATACAACAAATCCCAAAAAGTTTTCGTTTAAAAATATTGATTTGGAAGTCTCTTACTAATCCACTTGTTAACATGCCCTTAACCTATGGATTTAGCTTGATTTGTAAGAGATTAGAAGTGGATCTGACAAAAGTAATGATTAATAGTGGTTTAGATCCAATTTGGGAACATGGGAAATGATTCATAGGTTGCGAGGTCAGTTGATATTAGCACAAATCCCGAAATAGGTATAGGACCTATGTTTGAGTTTGGGCCATTTACACTGTAAGTTTTCCAAAAACAATCAAATTTCAAATAGCTATATCTCCCGAACCATAATTCAAAAATATATTATGGATACTTTATAGAATGAGAAAGAACCGTATCTTTCAAGACCTGGTTCAGCTCTTATCAAAAGTTATAGACGTTACAAGTTTTTAGAGGTAAAATCATCCATAATTTTCGATAGGGTCAAAAATATCTAATTCAACATTCCTCAAAGTATTAGCCTAATTGGAATTCATTTAATTACAAAATTATTTTACGTTCCTTTGATATGTAAAAATATAAGGAAAATGCGGGTCGTTACAATATTAACTGAGCTCCTGTTGTCAATAACGATTCAGTGCGCTATAGCTGGCCCAATCGAGGCTAGTCACCATCCGATCAAGTTTCAATGCCTCGATCCCATCAGCATCTCAGTTGTAGAAGATTATACCATTATCAGTCCTCCATTGCTATCTAGCTAGAGTTCCCTCGTCTAAAGTATAACACATCTTGTACTTCATGCCTTAAAGAACTATCATAGTGCTCTATTCATTACAACTCTTTTTTGTAGGATGCGAACCTCCTAGAACGGTATTAATCATAATACCATTTGTCTGTTGCCTAGGCCCCTCATAGTTTGGCCTGAGTGCATTGTTTAGGGTTGTTGCCTCTAAGGCTGGCCATTTCCTTACCTGCCCTACAATGTGTTCTTGACATGCAGTTGCAATTTCTTTTTTCTGATCAAATCTTCACCACATCATGAATATGTATGCATATATCATATATGTTCATGGGTCTTATGGAAGTGACAATACATGCTAGAGCTCCTCTCCCCTTCATTGGCAACCCTTGGGGTAGGCTTCTTTTATTTCTCTATATCTTGTGTAGAAAGTTAGATGTTCTCAATCGAATCGGTTAATTCCGTGTAATTCCCATCAAGAATGAGCCTCGCACGCTTCCTGGTATCTTCCTTTTTACCACCAATGTCATTGAAGTTCTTTCACTTATTTCCATTCCCAGACTATTATTTTCAGGACTATCACCATCCTCTTGAAAGTCACGTTACTATGTATTATGATGCTTGTTCAGGTTTGACCAACCATGCCAATTCTTCTTTAAGTTCTAATTCTTTCAAGCATATAAACTGATTTTCCTTTCAGCAAAAATCATTCAATGAAGCCGCTTCTTCTTCCTAAGCCAAAACAGAAAATCGGTTCAGCTATTGACTCCTTCTACTAAAGCTATTAACACAATCTCCTCTCTCCGGTTCTTCACCTCTATCATAGCGCATTGAACCTCTTCAAGAAATTTTTCAAGGTCTCTTCAGACCTTTGGAGCAAGTTTGCCATAGATTTTGTGATCTACGGCTGCATAGAATGCACCCTAAACACTTCAATAACTTATCAGCAAGAAGATCAAAAGACAATATGGATTTGAGCTTAGTCCAACATAACCACATAACATATCCCTTAAGAGAGAGGGGAAAACACTTAAATCTAATGGCATTAATTCACGTGCACCATCCATATGCAACCCATAATTCATTAGATACTGCATAGGATCAGTCAAACCATTGGAACTCTACATCATCGGCATAACAAGCTTCTTTGGATACATAGAGTCTCTATTTTTCCATGAATGGGCTTTGACTAGCCATGGACACCCATCCATCATCCTTATATTGCTTATTCTAATGCAACAGTCTCTTATTGTCTTAGTTATTGATTCATCGTTGCCAACATTTCTCCTTGAGCGGGGATCATCATGTGCACCTTTATGTGTTCGTGTAGGCAAATGCTCACGCTTAGCATGATGAGATCTAGGTCGCTTTTCTTTAGGAAGTCCACTCGTACAGTTGTCCACTGATGTTGGTGTAAACTGCATCCCCTTTTCACTAGTTCAATTGATCTTCAGCACTATTAGCCTGAGGAAAATTAGCTTATCCATCTCTACGAGCATCGTCCAATTTCTTCCTAGAATCAAGGAGATTCAACTTCACCTTGGATTAATCGATATCGATCCTTCTTAATCTATCAAGATCGATCAATACTTTAGTGGTGGGGATTATTGCTCTACCTCTTGAACTTTGTTTCTTTTTCCTAGCATCTTCGTTATGCACCTTCTGCTTTCTTTCCCTATCAGTCTACTTTTATGAAGAAGAATCCTCTTAATCTAAATCTATAGGGTAGGAATCTCTTATGCTCTTTCTATGCTTTTGAGCCACTTTTGGCATATGAGGTTAGCGCAATAATCTCTTCATCTCTTATATAATGGACATTTGATCCTCCATTCTTTTTATTCATCCCCACCATCATGCGGTCCAACTCAACCTCCGTTACCAGATCCAACGCACTAAATGTTTTTGCAAGGGCTGGTCAAGTTGTTTCATATTCATAGTGAGAGCCTTCAAGCTCCCCCTCAACTATAGCTCTATACCTATTAGCGTTATCCTTCTTTGGAGCCATCACTTCATTTATATTTAAGCGGAGACTTTATCCGATCCCGTGTAGCAATCATATGTGACCTTGAACCAACGCCCTCAGTGGAAGCACCAAAAAGTTATTGGCTAAAAAGTTTATCAACACCCCTATCGAATTGGAATGAAAAATTAAAAAAGGAAGAATCAAAAGTTAAGATAGACAAGAAATATTTTTGAGTGGTTAGCTTAAATCTCATGCCTGCTTCCACTATCAACTTCATTTCAAATAGGATTTACAACTATAACCAAATTACAATCGATTTTAGATCTAGAAAAGGATGATTTAGAATTTGGCAACAGCTTCTCATAGAATTGGAAAGAAGATCAAAAAATTCATTTTCTAAATGATATTGGTTCCCTATTTATAGAAAAATTCGAACAATAAAGTTGCTAGATCTGGTTTGAATGAGTAAATTTCTCCATATTTGAAGTTCCAACATGAAGAACTTGTCAAAATTGACATTTCCTAGTGATCATGTTAACAACCCTGGTTTCTACATCGAAACTTAAATTCAAATTAAAACATAATTATTTGAATTTTATATTTAATGATTATTATTTTTAGAAGTAAATATTTATTTGATTGAAGGCTATCAATAAAACACTTTTTTTAAATAAACCGAATTAAATTACTAAATTTTTTCAGATAAATTTTGAATTGGATAAAATAATTTAATTGAATATAAAATATTTTTAAATTATAATAAATTTTATGTGATTAAAACTGTGAAAAATAAATAGGTTTTGAAATGAATGGAATTAGGTAACTACTAAAATATAATTTTTCGAACGAAGTGTAAATCAAATGAAATTAATTTGGGATTTATTTACGAATAAGTACAAGAGTTAATTTAAAAAAAGGAAAAAAATTGGTTTAAATTAGAGCCTTAAGCTAATTTAAACTTATATTTCCTCCCTCCCTTCCAAGAAAACTCCTCTTCCTTTATTTTACATAAATCAAAGCCCATGCCCTATTTTATTTTGGCCC
This sequence comes from Allium cepa, assembly GCA_030765085.1. Lineage (NCBI taxonomy): Eukaryota > Viridiplantae > Streptophyta > Magnoliopsida > Asparagales > Amaryllidaceae > Allium > Allium cepa. Next base: position 519,125,541 of record CM060929.1, on the reverse strand, counting down.
CAATTACCCTAATCAATTCTCGAACCAAAATTGCAAATAAAAAATGAACATGGAGGCGTTCGTGCTGGCAACGTCGATGTTGCAAGGGGGGATGCAATCTCTGGTAGCAGGGGGTTTGGTGCCGCTTTGAGGCATAGACATGTACGTGCCCGGTGACGTTGATGGGAACATAGAGTCGTGACTTAGTGTCGCAACTTGAGCAGGCGGCGTGATGGGCACCACGATGAGGTGTAGGAGCAAGGAATGGCCTTGGACGAATCACAACGTGGAGGAGGTGCGACCTGGCACATGAAAACAAACTGGTGCATTGTTGATTCTAATGTCGATTATGGGCTAGTGATGGTAGTGACGAGGTGTACGATGTTAGTAGGATGCTCGATGGAGGCAGTTGTAGCATTTTCCTGGAAGCGATGAGCACTTGTTCTTTTATTTTGTAAATCCATGAGTTTTGTGCTCATATTTATATTTATCTCCCTTTCCAAGTTATATATATATCCTAATTAGATTGCATTGCTTGGTTAAGTTGACTGAGAATATTAATTGAATTGTTTGAATGAAATGTTTGTTTAGGATGTTGAATTGGTTGTGTGATGTTGGATATGACATTGGATTAGATTTTAAGCTTTTATGCATGTTAGATTGTCTGAAATGAAAAGGAGATATTGTCTATAATGCCTCACCTTTATACCCATACTGCCAAAGAATATCAGGTAGTAATATTCTCTGGTGATACGGAGAATAAGGCTGGTTAGGAAAAACCACTCATGAATATTTATTTAGGATAATAACGATATGTTTTTCTTTATCTCGATTATTTATACATGACATGTAAAGTATCGACATAACATAATAGACACGTTAGCTAATTTCAGAACAAAACAAGATATAATACAACATAAAACATAGAGTCACCAATCACAGCAAAAAATATAATAAACCTCAAACTATGTATTTGCGTACATTCAATACTCGATAAATTTCAAAAGAATATACATCGGCATTCATATTAACTCATAAAACCCATACAAATTATTATCCATCAATATTCAAATGAATGCAAAAATTAAATTAGCCAAAATTGAAATGCAAATTACGATCACATAAATAGTGCATAACCATCCGATAATATAGCCACAAAATCAAATGCTTTTTGTCTGTTCTCAACATACATGCAGTATCATAGTCAACCATCGAATCAAAATTCAACATTTCAAACACATAATTCAACAATTCAACACACCATAGCATACAATTGTATTTCAATCATTTCAACCATTCACAATCAAAGAATATTATAGTTAACAATCAAAACAATGCATGCAAACTAAAATAGAAAAAATGCGAGTTAAATAACTCACCTTAATGACGAATGTAGAATAAATTATGTGTAAGACAATGTCATACACTCAAAATTGCTTTTCTTTCTCATTACTCATGTCGCAAGCATAATAATTCATGCATGCCCTCAGTCAATTAGTTCATGTTAGCTTCCTCCTGGCTACAGCCAAGTGAATACTCATACTACCTACTGATTCTCTTATTTTCACCGAAGTCGCGATCGCGTCCGCCCTCCAAATCGCACATGGCAACAAGTTCGCGGCTCCTCCATCCTCTTCAATTGCAACCAAACTTACGCCGTCGCCACTCCCAGTCACGAGTACGACTTCACTTTTCTTATGTCGCATGTTGCTCGCGTTAATTAATTTTTTATTATTTTTCCATGAACGTGAATTTGATTTTAGAATCATGGCATAGCAAAGAGGAATGGGCACAATTTATATAGGAGATAAAAATGAGTTTTTGGGCTTTGGTTGCTAAGGGTTACACTTTTGCATTTTAATCCTTTTTATGTGTTTTATTTTTTCTTTTCATTTAATTTACTATTTCATTTATTTGTAAATACATTTCAATTTGATTCAGATTGATCTACGTATCGTTGTTCTGAATACATTTGGACAACTATCCGGTATTTTTTACCAATGCTTTTTTATATTAAATTCTTCATTTAATAACGCAAAGTAATTTTTATTTCTCATAGTAGAATAAAATTATTTACAGTTTAAAAAATATTATACATTTATTAAAACATTTTATTCAATTTCAATATATTATCTGAAAATTAAAATTTATTAATTTGATTCAATTTATTAAAATAAAATCTTTTATTATATAGATTTTTAACCAAGTAAAATTTTATTTTACGAATAACAATATAACAATTGAACTTGAATTTTTTATTTAAATTAATTTTATTTCTTATTACAGCCAAGAAAACATGGTTGTTAGACCTTCCACTTATTAAAATTGCATCCATGCAATTAAGGAGACATCCTACATAACTCATACCCTCACTTTCTTTGTATAATACAAGCTTCAACTAAACTTACAGTTAATCCTCTACGTCGCTCTTTTTATAAGTTATCCTTTCGATGTTAGTATTTAAATAAATTCATTCCATGGTTTTTCATTTTTTGTATGATTGATTTTTGCAAATTTCTTCTCAAAGTGTTGGATTTATCGAAAAAATTTCCCCTATATACGGAGAGCATTTCAAAAAAATTATAAAATGATATTATAGATATACATCGATTAAAATATGGTTGGAAACAACATATATACAAAAATCTTGCCACATGGCTTATATTAAATAATGTATATCACTCTTTTAAGACAAATGTATCTAATTTGGCGTTATTAAGCGAGTTCGCTTAATTTATATGCAATTATATGTCAACAATTTATCCAAGTAGTTCTCCTGTACATGTACTTACTCATGAAATCATATGGGATCATATATTATAATATAAAGTGATATGGCTTTATTATAATAGATTAACAAAGTTGGATTTTCAATTTGGCTACTTTGCATCTAAGTTTCGGGTATCAAAACACAAAATTATACAATGTTTTCAAAAGAAAAATTATAGTTTGGTCAAATGAATTTCTGTAAAACCTTTCGGATAACAAAAATATAGTGTATGGAAAATGTTGTAGCCAATTTAATTAGTGCAATCATCTTAGAAAATCCTATATACATAGCAAGTCAATGATTTTAAGCAGCAGTTTTAGCCTAACAAATATCAAAATTTTGTGAAATATTTAAAACAAAAGTTGTTACTTAGGTTCTTACCATTCAGGAATGGGTAGAATTGTCAAAATGGGATTAACCGTTTGAAAGTTATAGCCAAATAAATACTATGCATAATTCTGAAAATACTCTCGAGCCAGAATTTTCAATCCATTTTCAAACATGCTTAAACCCTATTAAACATTAATATTTTGAAAAGCGATAAACAAGAAAAATGTTCGATACTAAAATATCATTTAAATGGAAAAAGAATCATCAGAATCGGACAAAAAAAATCAAAAATTATGATTGTTTTCGTACAAATGAAATTTTCTAAAAATGCCATTTCCATATACAACCATGTGTTATCTACTTGAGATTTGTCCACTTCGTTTTGTTGAAAACTATGCCACAATTACATCAATACTAGTGTGGTAATTTGTGTTTAACTGACATATGAACATGCACTCTCTACATGCGATATCTATTTCATTTTGTTGGAAACTACGATATGAACACATGAATACTACTTTAACTATTTGTACTTGATGCATGGACAAAAGAAGAGCAAAATGGAAGCGAAAAGTATAGTAACCAAAACATTTGAAAAGAAAACCCTTTAGAGCTATGGCTAAAAAGGAACATCGACAACATACAGAGTGGTGCAATATTAGTTAGGTCGGGCAAATAAAAAATTGGGTTTGAAACCTCTAATGTTTTTAGACTTAACCCAATGAGATATATGAAATTAAAAGGCTAAGTTAGATTAATTCTCTAACGTGATGACTCATGATGATTAGTGGCTAATGTAAATAAAAAATAAGATTAACTTACCACCATTTGGAAAAATAAAAAATAAAATTAGCATATGGTTCATAGAACGTACGAGCTATTAGTAACGGCCTAATGAGATTGCTCAACCAACAGAAAGAAGTTTGGTTAAATTGTAAATAAAGTTCCTTGGTTATTAATAAAGGTTTTTATTTTTTTTATTTTTTATTTTACCGTTTTATGTTCATTTTACTTCATGATGATTATGGAGAACACCTAAGATGATTTTTTTCCTATTAATATTTTATTGCATACATATTTTCAAAACAAAAAAAACGACATGCTTGGCCTTACAAACATTTTTTTCAAAAATATTTCACATAATCTAAAATTCTTTTAGATAGGTTTTTCTATGAATTCTTCTTCTTCTCCTTTTTGTTCTCAAAATATCAAATGTAGTAAAATTCCTTATCCAAGAATCAAATAAGTCACACCAAATTCAAAAGTGGAAAAAATTTCATTTCAATGAAATCAAACACTACTTGGATTATTATTCCTGATCATTCGAGAACCTTAACTAATATAAAATTACTTCTAAAATCATAAAACTGAAATTTTAATTCATCATTTTTCCAACTTCTTTCAATCACAGATATTACTATTATTATTATTTTCCAAATCTATTACTTTATATTTGAAAAGCTTTGCTTTTAAATTCATTTTATCAACACTTTATGAAATCTCTTTCTTAATTCATATTTTTTTTCCAAAAATTACATGGCACTTTCAGTAAATTTCCTTTTTCTTCTAGAACTACACATCCTAGTTTATTTTTAATCTTCATTTTGGAAACTAAGAGTTGCAAAAATTTGAATACTTATTAACAGATTAAATCTATAAAGTTAAGAATATTTTAATTTTCCTTACCATATACTCATCTTTTAGTCGATAAGAAAACAAGTATATTTTTTCCAACAAATTCTATTTTTTGAATGACTTCAAACATCTTTATTAATAAAATAGGTAGCTTTTTTTTAAATTTACCTTTTACACAAATCAAATCAATTTTATATCCATATATATGTTTTTATACCTTATCGAAGAATTTTTTATGGTTCAAACTTAATCAAATAAATAATTACATACAACTGTGTGTAAATTTATTTATTTTAAAGTACACGATGTTGTCGTACCATAAATTCTAGTGATTCATCTCATTAATTGGCTACAATGTTGACTGCCTAAGATAATCTATCAACATTGCCTCGCCATCGATCTCAACTTCACACTAATACCCAATGGTAGCAAACGTTGTTTCAAAATATTTAAATTTAGAAAAACAATATTTTCATTTTTCTAAAATAATAGTATATTGTTATGAACTAAAAAGAGATTAGAAGTCAGTAGTAAAGAGGAGAAAATGTTATTCACACTGATATCAGTTACATAAGATTGATTGATGCAATTACATTACATAGGCTCCTTTATATATAGGCCTTGGAGCATGCGATTGAACATATCCCATGATGTGGGACTAAATAGAAAAACACAAAGCACATTCATTTTTATACTTACATATATTATAACACTCCCCCTTGAATATGCATCTTCAAAATCTTGGATGCTTATATGGTTGGTAGAAATTGTTCCCTTTGAAACGTCCATTACTTGCTCCCCCTCATTATTATCTTGCTTTCATACATCTATTCAGTCATTATGAATATTGTCTGTTGCCTCATTAAAAACCTCTATTAGGAAAATCTAATGGAAAAACCTTGAACGAGAAAAAGAGTGCAACTTGAAATCATAGATATCATACAATGATATTCCTTCTAAGAGTATGATACTTCGGGATCAATATAATGCCTCATCAAAACCCTTACTAAGAAAAACCCAATGGGAAAAATATTAGTGGAGGTAAAAAAAAAGTATAATGGCATATCTTATTTTCTCATTTCTTCAAATAAAGTTTGATACTTCTGGATCAAACTAATACCTCATAAAACCTTACTAAGAAAACCCCATGGGAAAATTATAGTGAAGGAAAAAGAGTACAATATAAGATGAGATATATCAATAATTTATAGAATCTAGAGTTTGATACTTCTGGATCAATATAATACTTCATTAAAAACCTTACAAGGAAAACCCGATAGGAAAAACCTTAGTCAAGAATAAAAATACAATTTAACTTAAATAACATATTTGAGATGTTATTTCTTGAAAAGACGTTTGATTCTTCTAGATCAAGATAATGCCTCGTTAAAATCTTAGTAAGAAAAACCAGTGGGAAAAATCCTACATAAGGGAAAAGAGTACATTGCAACTTATTTTCAAATATTATTGGGGAGTTGAGACTTCTGGACCAAGATAATGCCTCATTAAATCCTTGCTAATAAAAACTCAATGGGAAAAATCTTAGTTAAGGAGAAAGAGTGCATTATAAAATACTTATAGATGCTCCCCCTAATTTAAAATTTTCCTTTGAATTCATATTCCTCTTTCGATAACTCTGGTTATAGATACTTCTGGATCTATAAATATTAATATAATTTATTAATAGTTTCCTTCGATACAATCAAATTTTCTAAGATTGTTTCTTCCAAATATGGTTTGCATTTTTTGCATTTTTATGCTAATTTTATGAAAACTACTTCATGTGCTTTCATTTTTGTGCTTCAAATTAGTTTTGTGCATTGCAACTATACATCTTTCATGAATATTAAAAATTTCATTACAACATTACTAGAAAGCAGGAAGCAATCTACTCATCTTGAAGTATATCAAGATTTTCATTACAACAATCCTTAGAAGAAATATGTAATCTACACTTCATGTCTTTTGCATTCTTTATAACTACAAAAGTTATATATATTCTTCAGAAATTTGTATACTTTAATAAGTATTTGCTATCACAACTATCACTTCAGTGGATATTAAGAGTTTCATTACAACGATACTTAAAAATAGAAAGTAATCTACTCATCATGAATTATATCAAGATTTTCATTACAACAATACTTAAAAGTAGGTTGTGATCTATGCTCCTTGTTATTGGCCTTCTTTATAACCACCAAAGTTATTTATGTTCTTCAGGAATTTGTATACTTTCATCATTTAATATGATTAAACCATATTTATACCTTCTGGGTATATTAAGCATTTCAATTACTTTTGCTACTTTACGGACTACATGTCCATATTTCTCTATTAGTAAAGGATTCATGATGGCCAGTCATGTTTTCCCCTACTTAAAGATCCTTGATTTATCTATAAACATAAGCGCTTTATTATTTACAAATTTATCATCGATGATTATTTCTTGTCAGTTCCAAACATGATTTATTGAGATCTCTTTAATTATCATGTTTTAGGGACCTAAACCACTTCTAGGATAATTTGACAATCCTTCAAGAACATTCAAGAACACTCATCTCTTTTATTTGACATCTTTATTACTTACTCCAAAAGTATTTCAAACTGACTTTTGTACCATATTTCAGATGTGCTTTACACATTTTGATCCTTCAGGGATTCAAAGTTATTTTGGAGAAAGTCTAATAGGGATATTATTGATAATTTATTCAAGTTAATCAATATTTTGCATCATTATACATGTTAACAAATATTTAACAATGATGATCAAAATGACTTGTATCCCTTTATCCTCTCCCTCAATGTTGACAAACATTGTCATATTAAATAACAATCATCTTTGGATTCTCATTTTGATCCAACATCATATTGCTACTAGCAAATACACCATACATATTAATAATAGGAGGATAATTCTTTTAGCAATTGATAAGTAATAAGCGCTCAGGAGTTCCTTCCGGCTGATTGGCCATGATGCATTTAAGTGATATTGTGAGCTTCTAGCCCTTATTTAAATATGGGATTCAATTATGCCAAATTTCGTGAAATATGACCTAATTGAAATTATACCAAATTTTTCAAAAATAAGCTTCTGACTTTCAATTTTAGAAATAACGCAAAGATATTCTTTGACGTTTTCATTATAGTTCCAATAAGGTAGCTATTCATTTATATATCCTCAAAACTCAAAAAGTTTCTTTTAAATTTGCTTGAGTATAATGTATTTTGAATTCAGATATATGTGCCATTTGGTAACTCTACTTGGGCTCTTTCGGACCATTTAATTATATTAGCAGATTTTCTATAGTTGGAATTTTTAGCTAAAATATTTTCTGATAGTTTAAAGAAAAACTTCTGGTTTTTCAAAACCATATGAGTAATTGCACTAACTAGTACGCATATATTATCACTCAAATATTTATGATACATATATTAAGAATTAAAGATAATATAGTTAGTCAACTATTAAGATTTGTAAACATTAAATAACTGCTAATAATTTCCAAAATAAAATAAAATGGACTACTGATTAAAACACAGCATTCATCGGTACATTATTTCAATTAGTTCTGAAAAGAAAGACATACAAGCACCAACTTCCAATAGGTTGAAACTTCAGGTTCAACCACTCTTGTCTAGTGTTTGGAAGTGTGATCATCTTCTAGTGGTTATAACACTCCTTCAGGGAGTTCCATAAGTAAAGATGGTCTTTTTCAGTTAAATTTCTTGTTTTAAGATTGCCATGGATATGACACCTTAAAAATATAAGAGCCTTTATTTTATCCTATTGGAACATATTATTATCAATTTTAATGGCATTTTCTGAGCATTGAGATTGTAATTGAATGTCGTCATCCAACATCCATGATAAAAAGCTATCTCGTAATAAGTCCAAAGTTTTTTTTTTGGCAAAGCCAGCAGGGTTAACTGGGCCTCTACCAGTTTTATTGCAAGAACAATAAATGGTACAGAATTAAAAAGAGGAAAATGAGAAAAGAAAAAAACAGAAAAAAACACAACAGGAGTCAAGCCCAAACATGCAGCAAATCATGTGGTAAGGCAGTAAGACAGATCTTCATTTGTCTATAAGTACCGTACTTAACTTCATTCCATAGCTCTTCCCAATTCTTTCTTTGGTTTTCAAAAATTATTGCATTTCTTTCTCTCCAAATCACAGTCATATATGTTTTAATGCAGACAGCAAGAATTCTGCCTCCTTCATTTTTAGTCCTAGCGGCTTTGAAAAAAGTGTTCCAGACATCCCCAAAGTTTGCAGATAGCAGATTGATTCCAGTATTAAAACTAATTCTAACTAAAAGGATACGAAGGGCAGGACGGTCAAAGAAAATATGTAGAGGAGTTTCTTCATACTGGTCACAAAATAGGCAATTAGAAGAACATACCATACCATATTTGTTCAAAACACTTTTAGTTAGCAAGGCTTGATTTATAACTTTATAGAACATCAAGTTATCTTTTGGTAGAGAATCACTTGTCCAAATCACTGAGTACCATTTAGATGCAGGCAATGGAGCAGAAACAGAGACATGGTTGTAAACTCCTTTGATAGAATGTGGCTTCATATCCCAAACAACAGTTTCTATTGGTTAGCAGGTAAGAATTTAAGTTGCATTTCACACCACGGTTTCCTTATAATTTGGCTGTTATTGTAAGGCAGCACAATTTTGCCTTCATGTATATAGTCAATAGCCTTTGCATCATACTGTATTCCTGACTGCATTAGCTGATTGTAATCACATAACTTGGACAAAATATGCCCTGTACTTACACATGGATCATGCCAGAAACTGGCAGAAGTGTTAGCATTTACAGAACATGGGATTATGGGAAGGAAAACTTCTCTCAATTTCAAAATGTTTCTCCATATCCAACTGCAATTCAGAGGAATGGCCATACACTAAAAGTACTTTTTTTTAATATTGTAATGCCATGTCCAGTTAATCCATATGCTGTCTTTCTTGTTGATGAGATCATCAAAATGTTTACTTATTGCTGCAATATTCCACTTCCTACCATCAATGACTCCAAGACCACCCAGTTTTTTTGAAATTTCAAATTTTGTAAAAGAACATGGCAACAGCTTCCTATTATGTATACTACCAGTCCAAAAAAATCTATTCATTGCAGACCTAACTAGGTGCACTAGTTTGACAGGTAAAATCATAGCACGAGCCCAGTATACAAGAGAGGAAAATACAACAGATTTAATCAACACTAATCTACCACTCTGGGACAAGTGCCTATTTTCCCAAGCAGTCATAACTGAAGTAATCTTGTTGTAAAGAGGAATACAGTCAGCTTTTGAAATTCTTTTTAAAATTAAAGGAAGACCCAAATACCTCATGTCCGTGTCCATACAAGAGAAGCCACTGTGTTGATGTAAGGAAGCAGCTTGCTCATCACTAACAGAGAGTAACATGGAAGATTTATCTTGATTTATTTTTAGTCCAGTCATGTTGAAAAAAGCCTGCAAAGCTTCAGTTATTCCAATCATGGAAGATATCTCAGGTTTTGTAAACAACATAACATCATCAGCAAACATGATTGAAGTTATTTGATGTTGTGATCACTTTGGGTGGTACTTAATTGTCTTCTGAGAGTATTTAGTTCGAAGAATAACAGTTAAAACTTCCATAACCAACAAAAATAAATAAGAAGATATAGGGTCATCTTGTCTAATGCCTTTTCTACTTTTGAAATTACCCACTGGTCTACCATGAATGACAACAGAGAAGGAGGGAGTGGAGATGCACACATAAATCCAGGATACAATTTTTTTTTTTTGGAAAACCCATCTCAGCCAAAACCCTAACAATTGAAACCCAATGGATAGAATCATATGCCTTGGTTATATCAATCTTAATTGCAGCAGCAGGGGGCACCTTACTTCGACCATAACCTTTCAATAATTCCTGAGCAAGGAGGATATTATCAAGAATGCTCCTAGTTGGAATAAAAGCAGCCTGATTACTAGAGACAACCGATGGCAGAACTTTAACTAAACGAGAAGCAAGAATTTTAGAGATACATTTGTAAACAACGTTAGAGCAAGATATTGGCTTGAAAGAGGATACACTAGAAGGGGGATGGAATTTGGGAATAAGAGCAATGTTAGTGCAATTGATTTCACCTAGTAACTTGCATTTGTTGAAAAAAATGTGTATAGCTCTACAGAACTCACCACCTAGCATACTCCAAGTAGAAATAAAGAAGGTCACATTTAATCCATCAGACCCACCAGAAGAATGCTGATTCATGGAAAAGAGTGTTGTCTTGATTTCCTCATTAGTAACTGGTCTAATAAGAGTTGCTGCTTCTTGTTGAGATATGCTAGGAATAGCAAGTGTAGAAATTTGATCAAGTTCAGGTATGAAACCATCAGTGTTACCAAATAGATTAGAGAAGTAGTCTAAGAAAGTCTTATCAACAGAATCTGTAGTGAAAATTAGTGTACCATGATCATCAAAAATACTATAAATATTTTCTCTAGCACGCTTAACCTTTAATGAGTCATGATAGAACTTAGTGTTTTTATCTCCTTCAGCTATCCATCTTTCATGCAGTTGTTGTCTCTTCATACTAGCCTCCATGAAAAGGGAATTATTTACCTCCATGAATAGTTTACTTTCTTCAGCAGCAGCTTGATCATCTAAGGGATGCTCCATCATATAGGCTTGTTGTGTCTTCAGCTTTTCCTTTAGTGTTGTTGACAAAAGGCATCCACTACCAAAAGTGGTGGAAGCCCATGTTTTAATCTCTTGTTTTATTCTTTTGAGCTTCCTGCAAAACTTATACATTGGATTACCAAAACAAGAAAATTCAGAGTTGACTTTAGAAACTAAAACAAGAAAGAAATCATGTTTAACCCAAGCATTAAAGAATTTAAAACTTCTCTTTTCCTTTCTAAAATGGTGACCAAATGATAAAATTAAAGGGGAGTGATCAGACATAATTGGTTGAGGAAGGAAAACAGAAATGGAAGGCCAATGTTTGATTGCTTGGAAATTACAGAAAGAATGATCAATGGTTGTGAAAGTACAAGAACCACTACGGCTTCTATTAATCCAAGAATACTTAGCTCCTGACTTGTTTACCATGATCAATTCATATTCAAAAACTGCAAAGTTGAGAGGTTCAAGATCTTCAGGAGTGAGAGGAATACCACCAAATTTGTCATTATGATCATAGCAGGAGTTAAAATCACCCATCACAATCCAGGGTGAGATGATTGTCTTAGAGGTGGCAAGGAGTTTAAGAATGCTTTCTTGGAATTTACCGAGTTGTCAGCATATACAAAGGTAATGTAGTAGGAGGATTTGGTTGGTGCTTCAAAAACATGAAAGTGGATGTACTGTCTAGTAGAAAGAAGGGGAGAAAGAGTCAAGACTGCAGGATCATAGATAACTAGAATCCTACCATATGATGCATTGTCAAGGTTATGATGAAAGGACCAGGAAGGGTTGATGTAAGTAGCAGCTTTGATGGATAAAGATAAATTAAGTTTAGTCTCAAGCAAACCAAAAAGACAAATGTTGTACTCAGAGATAGTACTTTTTACTTGATCAAGTTTCAAATTACAGTGTGCTCCTCTAAGGTTCCATGATGCAATTTTTAAACATAAAAATTATTGAGAATTGGAAATGATGTTTCTTCTCTTTGCAGAAAGAGATCTTGTTTCAATTTTCCTACGGGACTGAGAACAAGGGGAGGGTGGGAGAGAGGTTGATTGGATGGAGGTTGAGTCAATTGGAGGAACTGGTGGTGGCTAGGAGTTGGGGATACAAGCTGGCCACCCAGGCAACTCAATTGAGAAATCGTAGTGAGATGGCTTAGGAAGTTGTTCATCTACAGATGATTTATGCATGGTGGAAATTAAATGTGTTACTTGTTGCTCAAAAGTTTTGCCCCAGACTATATCAATTTCAGATAAATGAGTAACAGCAGGTGCAAGCACTTCAGGTTTTCCATTTCCAGTTTCAAAACAATTACTTGAATTGGTTGTAACCATTGTAGGCAGAATTTGGTCTTCATCATTTTTTGTCAGGTCTTTATTTTCATTTTCCTTTCCATCAGCTGCAGAAATGTTATTAATGGAAACAACAAAACATTGTTCAACATTAAACTCTTCATTTGTTATTTCCCCTTCCTCTTCATCAAGTATTTCCAATAAGTCTTGCTCATCCACTACAGAATGCAACAAAGAGAACTTATTTTGTGTGGTAACAGAACAAGATTGTTCACCACTTGAATTTTTATGTGCATCATTTTGCCCAATTGTAATTTTCTCATTTCCAACATTCACAGATTTAACCTTTTCACCTTGCATCTTCAAATCATGTTCTTCCACATCTTCACTCAATGTTCTTTTTTTTTCCTTGTTCTTGTTTACCTTATGCCAAACTTACTTCACCTTTTCTTGTTTATCATTTGCTTTCCCCTTCTTCATCTTATTCCTTTTCTCATCACTAGCTTTCTGTTGTTCAATTATTACACATTGTTCAACATTTACATCACATTCAATCTTCTTACAGTTATTAACCAAATGCCCAAACTCCTTACATATAGTGCAAATTTCTGGTTTCCACAAGTATTCTACTTTCAAATTCTGTTCATTTCTATCAAGCAACATCATTAAAAAGTTTTCCGAAAGTTCGTTATTTGGAGATACTTCAACTAAACATTTGGAAAAAGAGATACGCTCAAATCTTTCAGTTGATGCATCCATACAAAGAAATTTTCCAACCCTACCTGTTAACCAGTTTATACCCAATGGAGACCAAGCATACAATGGTATACTAGAAAGTTTAATCCAAACTGGCACTGCCTTGATGCTACTACAGCTATTGCCTATATTTTCATCCCATGGCTTCACTATAAATAACTAATTCCTCATCACAACCGGGTCTGATTCGGATATTCTTTTCCTATCATCATCGTTGTTGAACTTGAACAAGAACAGAAAACCATCAGATTTTACAGCAATGGAACCACTCAACTTCCAAGCTCGCTTGAGATAATAAAAAATAGTAGAGTACGAAAGAGGATTATCTAAGAAAAAGCCAACAAGATAATCTTGCCACATAGAGCTTCCTGCCTTGACTACTTCAGTAGGTGGCACAATGGCATCTCCATTGTACTCTAATTGTATGTCGCGAGGCACATAAGAGCCAGCATTATTTGGTTTTGCTTTGAAAAGAGAGTTCCAAGCTAGAAGAGTTTGGGGTTGGGATTGTGTTTGCAAGGCAGAGTTTGGGAGGTGAGGGGCAGAAAGTTTGTATGAAGCTTCAACAAGAAGAGGGGAGACTAAGTTATTTTTGCCAGAGTGGAGAGTTGGTACAGTAAGGTTCGACAGAGGGAGTAAGGGTGGCGCAGAGGGAGGTACAAGAATGGGAGATGAAGGACAAGGCTGAAGAGAAGTAGATGGATGGGATGGATCAGCGGGAAGAGGAAGGAGAAAAGGAGCGGTCCCCATTTTTAAAAGAAAAAGATTAGATACTTATAGTGGAGAGTTGCTATCTTGTTTTCTATTAAAAAGATAGAGAGCAGGAGAGTAGATATATTTCTATGTATTTATTTGGTTTGATAAAAACACCAAATATATCAACAAATCTCTTCTAAAGACATTTTACCATTACTAAATATACAAATCTCTTCTAGAGATTTTTTATTATTATTACCACTTTTGGAGTGAACAAATTTCTATACATTTATTTGGTTTAGTAGTTAATACTACTGCCAAACATTTTTGGAACTTCAGGTTCCAATTTTACTTTAAAGTAAAGTCTTTGTTTAGTACTTTAGATCCTAAATGGTACAATTTGATTTTCATTATCAAACTTCAGGTTTGATTGCAAACATGGTTAGGATTTACCATAGTCCTTTCTAATAATCCAATGCTTCGCGTCTCAAATTTATAGAGTTTTGATATATAATCTCCTATTTTAGGAATATAAACTTATATGCATAAATTTTATTTGAGAACTTTAGGTCTCTAATATTAGATAAACACAATGAAACAAGAGGACTCTTCATTATTGTATTTGAACATAAGAATCATAATACTATTTCTCTTCAAGGAAATAGTATTTACTACATTTGTAATGTTATTCTAGCATATTATTTTTATGTCATGTCTTCTGGACATATAAACATCTTCTTCTGGAATTGCTCGCTAATTTTCTTCAAGGCTTTATTTTAGCTTATGAAAACTTAATCTTTCACCTTCGCACAAATGAACTTCAGGTTCCTATTCTTTCATATAAACTTAATTCTAGATACGTATTATCCGTATATTTATTTCTCTAGGAAACAATAAAATATTTCTTATAGAAATATAAATCATGTAGAAAAATCATTTCTATAGTCCTCATTCAAACCGAAATCCAAACAAAAAAGTTTCAAAATGAAAACCCCTTTTTTTTAACCAAACAATGGAATGATATCTAAAAGTTTAGATCTACGGTAAAATGAGATATAAAATGATAATATTAATAAAGCAAGATCTATGAGGTAGTATGTATGTATGTATGTATGTATGTATGTATGTATGTATGTATGTATGTATGTATGTACATAATGAAATCTGGAAAATTAGATCTATGATAGATAAGATCTAAAAAGAAAATTACATTTTAGTCTATGGAACAACCTTAGTCTCGGATCAAATTTAAAATTATCATAAAAAATGGTTATACATGAATGACAATTAAATAAGAGATCTGATGGTTAAAATCTACAGATCTAAAACAAATCATATGAACATGATAGTAAAATCTACAAGAGATCTGAAAAATTAGAATTAAAAAAACAAGATCTACAACAAAACAAGATCTGAAATACATTGACAAAAAATAAGATGCACAGATATAATCAGATCCGAATAATTAGATCAATGATACAATGAGATCTAAAAGAAAAAAATTAATAGAATGAGATCTGAAAGATTTGATCAATTAGATCAGAAAGATAGCTTACCCTTTAGAAGATTTATTAGAGCTTCGTGCTGATAATGTGTTATAAACTAAAAAGAGATAAGAAGCCATTAGAAAAGAGAAGAAAATGTTATTCACACTGATATCAGTTACATAAGATTGATTGATGCAATTACATTACATAGGCTCCTTTATATATAGGTCTTGCAGCATGAGATTGAACATATCCCATGATGTAGGACTAAACAGAAAAACACAAAGCAAATTCACTTTTATATTTACATCTATCATAACATATATTGGTTTGTAAAACAATATATTATTCTAAGTAAAATATTTTTTAGCATTTCCAAAATATTTTTCCGTACTACCTCGTCCAAGAGTTTAGGAATCCCAATTGATAACGATGATCAGACATATCGACCGAAATTCTTAAAATACCCAACGAATAAACTAATACTATAGTAAACTATCAAAATAATTTTCAATTACTTTACAAAATAATTTTTCATGTTTTATTAACTCATATGTTTTCTAGTATGAAAATATTCGTTTTTGAAACTTTATATATAATCTATTCATCAACCATCAACCATCATCAACAATGCAATCCATCAAACCATAATAAACTATTCACAAAAATAAGCAAGCCTTCAACTAATTATGTGTATTTATTTATTACATATGTGTATATATAAACATTTAAATTTATATTCTATATCCCCATTATATACCCTATATATTGTTACCATAAATTTTCTTAAGCGAATTTAACATCCCCGCAGTTGGGAAAACCACTAGCTTTATGAATAACTGGATTCGTCCAGATTCAGCTGAGTTTATATGAATTTTGAGCGATAACTCATACTCAACACCGACATTCTAGACTAGCCCAAATAGAACAATAAAATTAATACAACCACCTATAAATGAAACAAACAAATATAAAACCCAATGCCTTCAACCGTAAGCTATATTCCAGCTTTCGATGCACACTATGATTACTAGTAACACAAATCTGCTTTATCACAATTTAGGGTTGTGAAGTATTCAATGCGAAATTCGAACTAGGATGTTTTATAGCTTCCCTAACTGAGCTACTTCCAACAACTTCCATCTGTCATGTAGATGTAGATAAATGCAAAAAAGGCAAGAATATGGGTAATATATAATAGAAAAATAGCAAGTATGTTCCTAAAAGATTACCCCAAGAATCATCGTATACTCATATTTGCCTTTAATATAGGTAGCTACCAAACACCTAAGGGTAAACGGAGACACTAAGTCATTCTAAGGTTAAAACTCATGTCACGCATATTCTATCCGAACTTGCTTTAATACCAAGCTGTAATGCCCGACCTTTATACCCACACTACCAAAGAATATTATGTAGTAATAGTGTCTGGTAGTACGGAGAATAAGGCTGGTTTAAGAGCGACCATCCATGAATAATCCTTTGGGATAACAGTGGCATATTTTTGTTTATCTTAATTATCTAAAATGGCATGTACGACATCGACACAAAGTAATAAATACGTTGGCTAATTTCAGAACAGAACAGCGTATAATACAACATAAAACACCGAGTCTACAATCATAATGGAAAATATAATACATCTCAATCTATGTATTTACATACATTCTATACTCGATAAGTTTCAAAAGAATATACATTATTATACTTCTTAACTTGTAAAATTCATACAAATGTATATACATAAGGGACTAAAACAAAATTATATATCTATCTCCAATGCAAGCCCAACATCCATGGTTAATGAGTGATGAGTCCTCAAATCCTGTAACGTCTCAGCCTGATCCAAATATTATAAAAATAATAAACGAGTTAGGCTATATCTAATTCAAAAGAGTGATATCGTAATAATAATGCATATGTAAATCTCAAGCAATATAGTCAAACCCATGCTAAATATGCCAACATTAAATAAGTTAAAATAGCAGTTCCAAAATGAAATAGTCACAACTAAAATAATGCCAAAAAAATAAAGCAAATGACATCATCACAATAAAAATCGCCATGTCATAACATAAAATCGTACCCTTCATAGGAAAACATAGAAAATATGGTGACTAAAAATCTTTATTCAAATCACAAATATTACAAATAGAGTAAAACAGAATGGGGCTAACATAAAGACGACATGAAAGCATGTCAACTCAAAGATGGCATGAAAGCACATCAACTCAAAGACGGCATTAAAGCATGTTAACTCAAAAGATGGCACATCAACTCAAAGATGGCATAAAGTACGTCAACTCAAAAGATGCCTTGAAGCACATCAACGCAAAAAATGTCACACACCTCCAACTCCCGGGTGTCCCCATACCACTCGAGTTTATTTGAACATTTACTATATGTTAGTGAATTCAACTAAATATGAACTTGAAAGTATGTCACCACAATAAGTGTTATATACTTCCTAATGGTAATCACTCAAGTAGTGCCCATGCATACCATATCAAACAGTTTTACTTGAATATATAATACAAGTTAGTAAACCCCACCACTAGAAATATTCTACACAATAAGTCAGATAAATAATCAATAAAGTTTTACCAAAAGTCCTATACCACGATGGTAATACTGAATCATTTATTTAAACTCCTCTATATATAGAAATGGTAGTATTTATAGAGAACCAATAAAAAAAGATTTCTAATTATAGTTTTATGAAATATGTTTTATTTTACAAAGGTTCAAAATATATTGAAAGTGCTTGTAATGCCGTCCGATTTTAAATATACTTCATTAAAAATAATTCTTACTTCAAACCTTTGTATAAATATCTACAACGTATATATACTTATTTATATATGTGGAGTAATATAATTACTCAAAAATTACTTTTAGTTCCTTAAATTCATTTTTAAAGTGTTACTATTTACAAATGCATGTAGTCACTTTTAAAATCACTTGTAAGCTTATTTACTTGAATAACTTGAAATAAGATGTTTTCTTTTATACTATACTTTACATGTAATTCCCATCATATGAAATAAAACTAAAATTTTATTTTATTCAAAGATTTCTAAAACCTTATAATTATTTTTGAAATGAGAACTTTATTTCAAAAAACTAAAAAAACCCTTCTAAACAATTTTAAACAAATCTATAATCAAAACCACTTAAAGTATGATAAATTATTTTATAGTATGTTTTATAAAAAAATAATATATTTTGTTTTCCATTAAAAATTCACAAATTTAAATTATAATTGAAATTGTGATTTTTGAGGATTTTATGATAAATAAACGAATTTGAAAGATTGAATTAGAATTTAAATAAGAAAATGAGTGGGGAATTCAATCTCGTTTAATAAAATTTCAAAAAAATTCCAAAAAGAATCCCAAAATAATGAAAATCATTCTTGAAACATTTTAAAACATATTAAAATCCATCTGTCAAAATTATCCATCAATATTCAAAATGAATGCAAACACTAAATCAGCCAAAAATGAAATGGCAAGCTATAGTCACAGAAACAGTGCACAAACATCATACGATATAGCTACAAAATCAAATGCCTTTTGATTGTTCTCAACATACATGTAATTTCACGGTCAACCATCGAATCAAATCCAATATTTAAAACGCACAATTCAACCATTTCAACACACTATAGCAGGCAATTATATTTCAATAATTTCAACTAGTCATAATCAAAACAATGCATGCAAACAAAAGTAGATATAAATGTGAGTTAAACAACTCACCTTAATAAGGAATGTCGAATAAAATCTTCGCAAGATGATGTCATCTAGGCAAAATTGCTTTGCCCGCTCCTTGCCACATGTCGTAAGGACAATAACTCACACACGCCCTTAATCAACTACTTTGCTCTAGCTTCCTCCTGGCTATAGCCAAGCAAATGCTCGTACCATCTATCGATTCCCAGCCTTGCACCCAACTCACAACAGTGTCCTCCATCAAAAACGAACATCATAATAAGGCGCGACTCCTCCATCCTCTTCAATCGCAACCACACAAACGCTGTCGCCCAAGGTCAGCCATCACGCCATGACTCCCAGTTGCATGCGCGACATCATTTTCCATACATCGTATGTTGCTCACGTTAATCTAATTTTTATTATTTTTTCCTCGAACGTGAATTTGATTTTGGAACTAGGGCATAGCAAAGATGGAACAGGCTCAATTTTACTAGAGATAAAAATGAGGTTTTAGGCTTTGGTTTTTAAGGGGAGCACTTTTGCATTTTAATCTTTTTTATTTTTTCCCTTTCCCTTTTTTAATTTACCTTTTCATTTATTTGTAAACACATTTCATTTTGATTTAGATTGATTACACGTTGTTGTATAGAATATATTTCGGCAACTGTCCATTTTCTTTCAATTCAATAATTGTTTGTTTTTGTTAAATTCTTCATTGTATTAAAGCAAATTAATTTTTCTTTCTCATTCTTGAATGGAATAAAATTATGTACACCTTAACAAAATATGATACATTGATTAAAACATTTTATTCGGTTTAAACATATTGTTTGAAAAATAAAATTTATTAATTTGATTCAATTTATTAAAAAAAATCTTTTATTATATACATCTTTAACGAAGTAAAATTTTATTTTCAGAATAATAATATCAAAATTGAATTCAAATATTTAATTTACATTAATTTATTTATTATTACGGCATAGACAATAGGGTTAGTACACCGTCCGATTGCATTTTGATGTGTAGTTTATTTTATATTTGTACATCATATAGATAGTGGGAATTTGACGATATTCTATTCAGGCCAAATGGTAATTCTTTATTGATGATTTGGAGAATTTCATTCTATAATTTATACGCTGGATGTTCGACTGATTTTCTAGTTTATCGGAATTTTGAAAGCTTCGAGAAATTATTTATGGTGTTTAAAAATTTATTTAAAGTATATTTATAATTAATAATGGTGGTTGAGTAATTAAACAGTTTATTGGAAATGGTTTTGGAAATAAAAATTGTTTTGAAAATGAAAAAATAGATTTTCAAGAGCAATTGAATGCATGGAATTTTTATAAGTATAAATGAGGGGTTCTAATAATATTTCTAAAGGGGAATTTCTTTCATCTGGTGTATATTTAATAAAAAGGATTCAAGAAATATTTTTAAAAGGAGATTTTTAAAATATACAATCTATTTTGAAGATAAATTAAATTGTGAAATATTTAAATGGATTTTTTTAAGGAATAATCCTTTTTTATATATGGTTTGATTTAAAATGATTTGTATGGATGTTTATTATATTTAATTCTGTATAACGAGGAGGTTGAATGAACGGACTAATAGTACCCGGTGAAATAGGATGCTCAGTAATATTTTTTTTGGTTATTTGTTGACTCATATTATAGAACAATTATTGAGTGTATCTCACTAGCTTTTGGTAAATGATCAAGTAAGAGCAATACTTGTTCAATTACTATTGGGAAGTAGATGCCACTTATAATTTGGAGATAGGTTATGAGTTTGTGCTATCATTCTGAGATGACTCCTTAGAGCTTAGTAGTTGAGAGTTGTATTACTTCCAAGGGTTACAAGATACGTTGGGATTTACAAATTTATCCTCTATAACGACCTGAAATTTCAATCATTTAAAATTCGTATATTTAATTGATTTTAAATATTCACAAGTTAATTTATAAGATGAATAACTTATATTTCAAATATCGTGATTTAATTGGATAATTAAATTGCTAATTTAATATTTGAAATTGCAAAAACAATTGGAATTTGAATTATATGTGAATGAAAATGATTTATAAAAATGAATTGAAATATATTTGAATTAGAAAGATGTTAGTAAACTTTTGAAATTGATTTAAAAGTTAAATTGTAGAAATTGAATATTTTAATATTTAATTAACGTGTAAAAATAGCCATTTTTCAAATAGTCTCGGATTTCGACGAAACAAGTTTCATTGGATCTGTAATGTTATATTATTGTAGGATTTTAAATTTTGTGTTAATCAGATTTACGAGCTAAAACGCGTAGAAATTTGTTTAAGTGAATTTTAAATTTAAATAGTCGATTCGAAAACCTATCTTCTAAATACGATCTAATTGGCTCTCGATATATATTCCATTGTGTTTGGGATAAAGGTAAAACATTATAAACACCAGGCGGCACGCTTCGTTTGGAGCTCGAAAATTTTTCGGATGAATAGTGCGCGTAAATTTTATATAAAAGGACCTCAACACTTTCATTTTCCACAAACCCTATTTCTATAACCCTACCGCTACCTTCATTTCCAATGGCTAGAATTTCATTGCTTTCTCCCTCAATTTTCTCTCTATCCGTCAACCGATTTGAGAAACTTCCTAAATGAAAATGAAGAGGATGATTAGAGTTTCGATTTCAACGGTGATGATCGGAAATGGTGGAGCCGACCGACTGAAAATTGATTTCAATGGCCGTGCGTTCAAGCACGTTTTTCGAAAAACAATAACGATCGAGTTCGACCGGCTTTTGGGCAGTGGTGCTCGAAGTTGGTGACTACGATTTGGTGGTACCCGATCATCCTATAGCACGTCGTATATGGCACATTAATTCAAGCAAAAACGGCGGCTATGGTTTGTTGTACGCGTTCAAAACCTGGAGGGGAAAGAAGATAAGCGCATGGTCTAGATGGATAGCAGCATATCGAATGGCTGAAGATGAGTAGGGTTTTAAAATTTAAAATAAAATTGAAAAAAAATTATGTATAAAATCGTATAAACTTTGAAACATCGTATCTTTGTCATACGAGGTCCATTTTTGACGAAACAACTTGCTTTGGGTCCGTATTGACGAGCATTATATTTTAGAGCTTGTTTGGAGTCGATGGAGATGGTGTAAATTTTGGATCAAATTAAACGCCTATTTAATTTTATTCGGAATAAAACACTGCAACTGCTACTGGAACCAAAGTGTGTACAGCTCACTCTTTCTGACTCACTGATATTTTTATATAAGTGGGAATAAATTTTATTTATGATGATTAAAGATTGTTTGGATGATATATGATATATTATATATATATATATATATATATATATATTGATTGATATTTGGATATATTCCTATCTATTAGAGCAGATGAGACCCCATACGTTCCCATGTATAAGCGGATGACCCTTTGTATGCACGTCTGCCTCGAAGCGGACATTGTACACATATTCCAATATGTATATTTGTTGCAGGTGACAGGTTGGAGGGGTCCAACTGGATTTCTCGCCACTTTTGATTTATTTACAAATATTGATATATATGATGTTATCATGTGATATATGATGATTTTGGATGTCGTGATTGATACATTTAGTGTTGTTGCAGCATTAGGCCTATTTTTGATAATTTAAGAATATTAGAGTGATGATTTCAAATGGAAAAAGATTTTCAAGTGATTTTGAAAATAGATGTTTTATTGATTGTCGAATTTGTTAAAGATATGGATTTACTTTAAATAAATAAATGTTATAAGTTTTATGTTATAAAAATTATGATTTTTATAAAATATACTTAAGTATGATTTTTTGAGTTATATGAGTTTTAATAACGATTTGTAAATTATTAAAAGTATAAGTTTATTTAAATCGAGATTTTTGAATTATTATAAGTGGTATTTATATAAGATTTATAAAATGGATATTTTATAAATCAAAATAATGGGTAAAGGATTTTTATAAATGTTAAAATGAAGTTGTAAGTGAATCGTATAAATGAATAAGATTTATAATTTGTGAAGTTATAAATGAATGAATTTGTAAATATATGATTTATAAGTGAATTAACTTATAAGTTGGATTTTGGCATATAAATATGGGATAATGGAATCGGTTAATTAAGGGATTTTATAAATGGAAGTTTTCACAAAATAATACATGTGAATTTATAAACATTGTCTTATAAATATGAAATCAATTGAATTTGATAAGTTAAAAATATGGAAGTTTATTAAATTTACTATATCCACGATTTTGGACAGTGGATAATTCTTTAAATTAAATGTGTAAAAGCAAAGTATTTGGTTGGAATTATATCCACGATTTTGGACAGTGGTTAGTCCTTTAATAAAACATGTAGAAGTAATGAATTTGGTAAAGAAGATATATTCACGACTTTAGACAGTGGATTATCCTTTAATAAATGTGTAGAAATGTTGGATTTGGTAAATGGACTATATTCAAGATTTTGGACAATGAATAATCTATTAATAAAATGGCTATTTTTGGGAAGTGATCTTTTAAATAAATTTAAATGATTTGAAGATATTTTAATGTGTGTTAAGTATCGAAACCATAGATTTCAACATTCATTGTTGAAATGGACATTTTCGAGAAGTATAGGAAATGATGGACTATAACACTATTATTATAGTAAATGTTTTTCGAAAGGAAATGTTTTGTATAGTATATAGGATTTATATATCTATCTAATTTTTGAATCCCTATACTAGTGATTTTGGGTTGTCGTAACGATGTTTTACGTAACATTCGTTTTGACCCAAATAAAAATGTTTAAGTGAATGTTTTCCTTAAAAGAATACAATATATACTTAATCCTGATTTAAGTATGTGTAATAGTTTCCACGTGTTGAAAATAAATTGAATTGTGAATTACTTATTTTTAAATAAGTATATGGAAATGTTTTCCAATATTGAAATATTGAAATGGTTTTGAGAATATATCTTTTTAAAAGATAATTTGAAGTGAATATTTGGCAAGTGATTTAATCAATAAAAGATTAATTAAAAGGGACTAGTGATTGCTTATGGTGCTAGATATTTTGTTTGTTTGCTATGATAGTTAAATAACTGACTATCAAATTTGGCGATTTTAGTTCCTCAACTTGATGTAGGAACTATTTAGTCATACACTTAGTACGTAGGCTTCTGTGTAGGCTTGATTATCGTTTGTGTTGAGGATGTTGATTCCTGTAGTGCAAAGTATTACTCCAATCTATCGAGCTTCCTTCTTAGCCCGAAGGATAGCAAGTTGAAAGTTGAAGATGTGATAAGTCTAGGAGACTTAATTTATGTATGAGGTTGAGAAACGCTTTTGCATTGTTGGTGCGAAGAGACTGGGATGAGATTTATTTGAAAACCACTTCGGACCAACATATATGCGTTCGATTGTGCAGATTGTGATGATATTGATTTTCAGGATTTTCATAGTGGAAGACTTCTTGTTGATCGTTTGGCGTTAAAATCCCAATATACATATGTTAGCAATGGTCTCTTCATTATGAAATATCCAATGCAAGGACTATTCGCTACTAATCCTAGGGATTTCTCGACAGGTTGTGGTAGGAAAGTACATTCGATTTGTCCTGTTCCTAGACAACTTGTATGGATGTTTGTCTGACATTGCATTTCTAAATATTACATACATTGGTTTTTTACAAACATACATCAGTAGTGGTGGAGAAGGCAACTTCTCTTAGCTTAACTCCCTTCTTGAGACGTATGAGCTTAAGGGTTATATTTTTGTAGAAGGCAATTAGTAGTCAACGGAAATGACCATGTGGCATTCAAACTGATGTGATATGTGATATGTGAAAGGTAATCATTACCTCAGGATTCATCAACCGGAAATAACCAAAACAGGGTTAGATGCACCAAAGCTAAGTGGGTCACTCCCAAGTAGGATATGATCATCCTCTTCTAGATATATTTTTACACGCTATGACGTCGTGTATCTGATTATTGTGGTTTGTATGCAATGAGTCCCTCGGTAAACGTCGGTAACGACCGGAGGATGACATATTCGGTACCATCTAGTTATAGAGGTGGGCCAGTCTTGTATTGGTAGAGGGCAGATGTTATGTGCCTCGGGACATCCATCTAGAAGTGTACCCATTCGGAAGGTAGTCCCTTCACCTAGTCATTTGTATGGAAATCCAAACTCCACTACGTACCTGTCATTTTGATTGTATTATCCATTTTGGGTTATATGCCATAATTTAATCAATGTAACAATTTCGGCTATGATTAATATTATTTGTATACTAGACAGTAGTGTAATATCATATGATTTGATATGAAATGTTTTAGTTATCGTAAGGTAAAAACATGTCCGTGTTTATATGTGGGCTTATCTTACGAGATACTTTTGTTTTGATATAGGAAAAATTTGGTAATTTAATAAATTCAATTGAGTTTGTTTCTCACGTTGGTTTACTAGACTGATCTGGGCGTTCTTCCCTTTCAATGCTCGGGTCAGAACGAGTATATTTACAGGTTCAGATTTGATGCTTTTGGAGCTTCAGCAGGAGAGCTGGAGATCTTCATTTTTGTATATACGTATATGTTTTAATTATCCGCTGCTTAGTTGTTGTATATTATCGGCAATTGTGAGGCTATTGATTGATTATTGAACTCTGATTGATGTGTGTGTGTGTGTGTGTGTGTGTGTATATATATATATATATATATAGTTTCGGTTTTTTAAAGATCATTGATATTATATTATATGTTTTCCGCTGCGATGTGAGATTCTGTATTGTTTTGTTTTGTTCTATCTTCTCTCTTTCTTCTCTTATCTTCTTCTCTCTTCTTTTCTTTCTCTTGACTTTCCATCAGTCTGTGCTTTTTGGGTCGGACATATGTGGATTGTTATCAATTCAAAGGGCACGGATTTACGGTTCGTCACATCCTCTTAGGACTAACTAGCTGAGTGATATTATTATTTACTCTAAGGGTTAGTGGTTGAGGAATTACTATATATTATGATTCTCTCATTAGGACATGTGGAGTCGAGAGTACTTATTATTACTCTCATTAGGACTCATCTCGTTGAGAGTACTTCATTGTACCCTCTAAGGACTAACTAGTCAAGTATCGCTATCTACACTTAGGGATAGCAGTTGAGGATTCCTTTAAGTTGAGATGCTCCCATCACGTAAGGTATAATCAAGAGTGATCTCTCTCATCAGGACACCAGAGTTAAGATTATTTGAAGTGGCTCTCATCAGGACTCATTGAGTCGAGAGTATCAGTTATTACTCTCATTAGGACTTACTGAGTCTACGGTATCAATTAACACTCTCAATGGGGCTTATCGAGTCGTAAGCATTATAATCACTCTTAATAACACTCCTAGAGTCAAGGGTATTAGTTATTAATCTCATTAGGACTTATATAATCAAGAGTATTTGTTAGAAATCGACATCATAAGGTTCAGGGCACTGTAGAGAGCATATGAATTAGACCCACCGAATAGGCTAAGTATCCATCATAGCAGTTCTAATTGCAAGGTCGTCCCCTGGGTCTATGATGTTATATTATTGAATTTTTAGGGATGAGAGTTATTTCACCTATTGGAGTAAATTCCCCAGCATCACTTAAGGACCACCAAGGGCAAGTAGGAGTCGTGACCAATGCACAACATAGTCTTGTAGTGTGTTTATGAATGCGATGGATATGAGTGTCATGATTCTGGGAGTAACTAAGGGACTATAGGAAATAGGTTGCAGTCATTAGCATTTCCTGGGGTAGTGATGCGATGTGTCAATCTTCCATCTAGATGACTTAAGTGCATTATGTATGGGACATTTGATATTATCACCATATTAGATATGATGATCATGCGCAATTAAAGATTAGGTGCATATTAGTCTGCCATTTTAGTTAGCCTAACCCAAGATATCTGTATGTTGTCTATCTACGACATTAGAGACTTTCTGTGAGCTTGTCTATCATTCTCTCATAAGAGCTGATGGCTGAGAGATCTCCCTTTTGTATTATTTGTTGTTTCTATCTCCTAGGACCATTCAGTTGAGAGTTTCGCCTCTCTAAGGAATAGGGATTGAGATATATTCTTTTGTACATTAGGTACTTGATTGACCTTGATATTGATTTGAGTTTGTGTTTCTAGATATCTAGAGTGCCTAAGAGTCAGAAGTCATCTCTTTCATTAGGACTGTAGGTCAAGATAATTATTTGGATGTTTTTTGATATTTTTCATGGATTATGTTTTATTTGGATTTGTGTTTTTCCTATCTCCAAGGACTATCGTCGGAAATCTTTACCTTCACCAGGATCTAAGTCGAAATAGTATTCCTAGATATTGATTTTTTTTATTGTATGGATTTATTCTATTTGGGTTCCATATTTTTGATTTAGCTTATGTGACTTAATGATTGGAAGTTATTGCTTCCATTAGGACCGTAAGTTGAGATTTGATGCTTTGATTATTTATTTGGGATTCTACATCTCTTGATTCATCTTTTAGGGCTTGATAGTTGGAAATCTTCACTTCTATTAGGATTGTAAGCCAAGATTGATATTTTTGTTATCAACTTTTATATTTGGCATGATTTATGATTCATTCCTTTATTAGTTATTTTTGTGGACACGCTGCATGTTTGTCTATAGCACTTTTTGTTACTTCGATGTGTTTAGTTGTTATCATCCGATTTATATTTGTCGCGATTTGCACTTGCCTATATCTATTTCATAGGGATATGCGTGGTATGGTATATTAGTATGATGTTTTGTTGGATACTATGTTACTTCATGTTCATGCTATGCTTGTTATTTACCATGCTTACTATTTTGTACTCATCTTGGATTTGGATATAGTTTGACTATATTTGTATAATACTCGAGTCAGTCTGAGACTTTTCAGGTACAAGGACCTTAGCCATTTCGGATGATTGGACTTTAGAGAGACGGTATATATTTATTATATTGTATTTTGAGATGATGACTATATATTTGTTTTACTTATGTGCCTCCTTGTATATATTTTGATGAGATATCCCAGAGTTGTGTATTGTGAACTTGACTTGGTATATATATTGTCACAGTAAGGTGCTGTTACAGTTGGTATCGGTTGGTTATGTATTATATTTTTGTACTGCGATCTGTGACTCCGTAATTATTTATATACGTTGTATATTGTTCTATTATAGTAAGCCCACATGTTCATTGCTTTATTCCGATACTAGAAATGTATACTGTTGATATGTTTTGAGGTGAGATATGTGTCGATGTTAGCCCAAGGGAATATTCATATAGAGTCGCTCCTATCAAGCCTTATTCTCCGTATTTTTAGCTAAGATTACATAGTAATTATCTTTGGTAGTATGGATATAGAGGTTGGGTATTACAATCACCGTCGTTCAACACCGATCGATGTTTTGTCTTACTCTACCTTACTCTTTCACATAGTAAAAATATTCGACTCCTAGATATTTGAATCTTGGACTTCTTATCATTCGGTGCTAACCAATATTGATATACACCGACCTAAGTCACTTTATAGTACTTGCATTGTTTTCAAGTTCAGACCTTGACCTCCATAAGGGTAGAGTGGCCTCACTAGTCTTTTAAGATCATTCGGTACTGACCCATATGGATGGGTATCCACCGATATGAATTATATTATACTTTGCCAACTTTCATGAGTTCTTCAATCTCGATACTCTCCAAGCTTCCTAATATTCTTCATCATTTTGTAATCCAGATTCAATAAAATATTGCCTGGTTAGATTGCTGGATAACAAAAATGGAGCAAAGATAAGGAGTTTACATTTAAGTTAGCATGGTAACATGTTAAGCCTTATCACCCTCTCAATCTTGATCTGGGTTATTTGTGAAAAGATTAATTTCCCCAAAATATCCAATTGTATATACATAGCTTTGCTAACGAGATTACTAACTGTAGACAGTTCAAGTAAAATTGGAATGATGATTAATTCATAGTGCACATTATGTTCAAGTAACATTGAAACAATACATCATGGTTTTTTTTCAAGTG
Organism: Allium cepa; assembly: GCA_030765085.1. Taxonomy (NCBI): domain Eukaryota; kingdom Viridiplantae; phylum Streptophyta; class Magnoliopsida; order Asparagales; family Amaryllidaceae; genus Allium; species Allium cepa. The sequence continues at coordinate 519,096,110 of CM060929.1, read as the reverse complement.
TCCTTGCTCATCATATAATGTGTCGAATCCTATTAAGCTTAAATTAGGTGCACCAATACTTGTGCCTATTAAACTAAGCATGCCCAATGCCGAAAACTTGCGATGCACTATTTTCGAACCCAATAAGCTTTAGGAATTGGCTAGAGTTTGTTTCTCTATCATGGCATCACATATCTGTAAGGGGAGATGTATATCTGATAATTTTTCAAAAATCCTTAAGTTGAAAAAGAAAGAGATTAGGAATACTTTTGTGGATAATAAAATTCTTAGATTGAAATCTAAGAAGAAAGTATAAAAAGTACTTATAGTGGGAAAGTGTTAAGCTTTTTTCTTATCAATTTAAGTATCCAAACCACCTAGGAACAAAAATTAAAGTTATATGAATTCAATCCATAGGAGGAGAGATCCTAGTTTCTTCAGAGTTTAGAGACATCAAATATTTACAGTTTGAAAAGCATTAAAACCTTGTTGTTTTATTGAAATAAAAAATAAAGATATTTTTCAAAATATTCTTTTGATAAGGAATGCCGATGTATTTTGAATTTTAAACTGGGTGTTTTACAAAAGTTTCATGTTTCATTTAGTAATTGGAGAAATTGTTGGGAGGGATATACCTAGAGAAGTATTAAGGTGCAGGTATACGCAACTCAAATTCAAATGAAATTTTGATATGTTCAATCTATATTATGTACACCATGTTCACATAAACGAAATCATTTTGAAAATTCTAGTATGTTCCAAATGCTAAACCAGCATCAACTACCAAAATAATCGTCGATTTACAATATTAGTTTATTTACTTTATAATTATCCAAATTAGCCAAAATTTATTACCATGTAAGAACAAATCCATAATGTTTTTTGAAATTTTGTTCATTTCATTGCTATCTAAAATAATTACATTACTGGTTGCACTCATACCAAATGGAAGTAGATTAATTAAATTACAAAATATCCATATGTTACTCAATTGCAAGATAATTAAGAAAAAAAAGATTTCTAGATCAAAGTCGGCCAAAGAAGCATGGAAGAAGCTTCAAACGTCTTACAACGGAGCTGATCAAGTCAAAGAGGTACATCTTCAAACTTGAAGAGAAGAGTTTGAAACTTTGCATATGAAAGAAGGTGAACTTGTTTTTGATTACTATCAGAGTTCTAGTGGTTAATAATTGTTATGAGAATACTATGCTATTTGCTGTTGCTTACTTCAGTTGCTTACTTTATGGTTCTAGTGTATTAGAACATAATTTGCATGTATTTTCTTCTCTGGACTTGATTGTTATATTGGGCCTGTGTTGGGATTTCGTTCTTATTTTTCTTTTCTTTTGTATATAAGTGAAACCTGGTCTTTTGTATTGCTTAAGAAGATTAATAAAAATAATATTCTTGTTTTCAAACTTCTTCTTCCCTCTTTAATTTCGTATCATGGTATCAGAGCATTTTCGATCCAAACAATCGATCTAGATTGATTTTATCTTTATCGACTCTAATATTGCCATGGCAGAAAGTAAAGCAATTATGGATGTGATGCCAGTGATGTCAAAGATCACTGATTATAAATTGGGGGATTCGAATTATTTCGACTGGAGCAAAACCATTCGCTTGTATCTCAGGAGTATTGACAAGGATGATCATCTTCGAAAGGATTCACCGAAGGAAGACTCGATTGACAAGGATGAGCAGATATGGCTCGGAGATGATGCTCGGTTATTTCTTCAAATTCGAAATACTATTGATGGCAGTGTTATTAGTTTGATTAATCATTGTGGATTTGTAAAAGAGTTGATGGATTATTTAGAATTCTTATATTCAGGAAAAGGAAATTTAAGTAGAATGTATGATATTTGCAAATCATTTTATCGAGCTGAAAAACAAGATCTGACAATAATGAATTACTTTATGAATTTTAAGAAAACCTATGAATAATTCAACCTATTACTCCCAATTAGTTCAGATGTGAAAAAGCAACATCAACAACGAGAGCAGATGGCGATTATGAGCTTTCTTGGAGGTCTTCCATCAGAGTATGAATCAGCTAACACACAAGTGTTATCTGGATCGGACATTAATTCGTTACAGGTTTAGTCAGATTTTGAGATCAGAAAGCTTGAATGCACAAAATATTCAAGTAACTACATTTAATAGTAGTGCTTTAATGAGTCAAAGAGGTCAGAGTGAAGCAAGCAGATCTATATCAAATACACATATGCAGTCTGAAAGATGAGCAATGGCCCCAAATTCTTGTACGTATTGTAAGAAGCCAGGTCACAAATATCAGAACTGTTGGAAGTTACAGGCAGCTAGGCAAAGACAAAACAATGAATCAAATAATAAATGGCAAAACTCACCAAATCAAACAGTGAATGTTGTAAAGAGGAATGATGATGGATCTATTCTTCTTTCAGCTGATGAGTATGCAAAATTTTCTGAGTATAAGGAGGAATCAAAGAAGAGCTCAAATCCAGTTTCAACTGTTGCTAAATCAAATAAGTGGATTATTGATTCAGGAGCAACTGATCATATGTCAGGTAACTTACATCTTTTCTCAGTTTTTCAGAATAATAATTCTACTCAGAATGTTACACTTGCTGATGGGTCATTATCTAACACCAAAGGAACTGGATCTGTTTTTATTACATCACAAATATCATTGAACTTGGTTTTATATACACCAGATTTAGCCTTTAGTTTGTTATCACTAAAGGGTTGAATTGCTGCATATCCTTCTACCTACACATTGTGTGTTCCAGGAATAGACAACCAAGCAGATTATTGGTAAGGGGCATGAATCAGAAGGCTTATATATTTTGGATACTTTGTTACCAACTCCTGTTGCGTGTACGAGCATTAATCAAGCACTCAAAGAACATTGTCAGTTAGGCCATCCTTCCTTGCCTGTTTTCAAGAAATTGTGTCCTCGGTATAAGTCTATACAATTTTTAGAGTGTGAATCATGTCAATATGCAAAGCATCATCGTCTAAGTTCGAGTCCAAGAATAAATAGAAGGGCTAATTCTATGTTCGAACTTGTACATTCAGATATTTGGGGACCTTCTTCTGTTGTATCAAAACCTGGTTTCAAATATTTTGTTACTTTTATAGATGATTATACCCGTGTTACTTGGTTGTTTCTTATGAAGAATAAGTCTGAGTTGTATTCCATATTTTGCAAGTTCTGTGCAGAGGTTAAAACATAGTTTAACTCTACAGTTAAAATTTTGAGAAGTGACAATGCTAAAGAGTATACATCAGAGTTGTTTCATACTTTTATGAGTAACAATGGTATGATTCATGAGACTTCATGTGTAGACACAGCATCACAAAATGGTGTAGCTGAGAGAAAGAATAGGCATCTTTTAGAAACAACTAGAGCTTTATTGTTTCAAATGAATATGCCTAAGTGTTTTTGGGCAGATGCAGTGTCAACAACATGTTTTCTTATAAATAGAATGCCATCATCTGTATTGAATGGTGATATCCCATATAAGCTTCTACTTCCTAATAGACCCCTATATCCAGTAAAACCCAGAATGTTTGGAAGTACATGTTTTGTTAGAGATGTAAGACAACAATTATCTAAACTTGATCCTAAATCAATCAAGTGTATCTTTGTTAGATATTCTCGAGTGCAGAAGGGTTATAGATGCTACTGTCCTAGTCTTGATAAGTATTTGGTGTCAATTGATGTGACATTCCATGAAGATGTTCCATATTTTCAATCATCACAAGGACCATCTGAATCAGTTCAACAAGACAATGAAGACTTTCTCATTTATTCACTTGGTGATACTACTCAAGAAATCAATCCAACTGACAATCTTATTGATAATTCTGTACCTGTTCACGATCCAATACCTTATGTTAACCCAGAACTTGATCTACCCATTGCACTTAGGAAAGGGAAACGACGGTGCACATATCCTATTTCATCATATGTATTATATAATCACTTATCATCTACCACTTGGTTATTTCTTAAATCATTGGACACTTTTTCTGTACCTAAAACAATTAATGAAACACTATCAAGTCTCAGATGGCATGCTGCAATGACTGAGGAGATGGATGCTTTAAAACTTAATAAAACATGGAATTTGGTTCCTTTACCTAATGACAAGAAAGCAATTGGTTGCAGATGGGTATTTTCAGTTAAAGTGAATCCAGATGGAACTGTTGCTCGTTATAAAGCAAGACTCGTTGCAAAAGGATATGCTCAAGTATATGGAATTGATTATCTTGAAACCTTCGCCCCAGTTGCTAAGCTAACCTCAATCAGAATATTTATTTCAATTGCTGTTGTTCAAAAGTGGAAGCTGCATCAGTTGGATATCAAAAATGAATTTTTACATGGTGATCTCCAAGAAGAGGTGTATATGCTGCAGCCTCTTGGATTCATCATTCAGGGGGAGAATGAAATGGTGTGCAAGCTTAATAAAACTTTGTATGGTTTAAAGCAAAGTCCGAGAGCTTGGTTTGGAAAATTTAGTTTAGCCATTGAATCAGTTGGAATGACCAAAAGTAAGTTCGACCATTCAGTTTTCAATAAGAATTCTACAATTGGACTGATTCTATTAGTAGCGTATGTAGATGATATTGTTATAACAGGGAATGATGAAAAGGGAATCTCTTCACTTAAAATTTTCATCCACACACAATTTCACACAAAGGATTTAGGAGAGTTGAAATATTTCTTGGGTGTTGAAGTTACAAGAAATGAAAGTGGAATATTTCTATCTCAAAGAAAATATACTCTGGACTTGTTAAGTAAGACAGGAAAATTGGGTGTTCGACCAAACAACTCACCAATGATGTCAAACAGCGATCTAGCAGTAGATGGAGAACCATTTGAAGATCCAGAAAGGTATAGAAAGCTTGTTGGGAAATTGAATTACCTAACAGTGACGAGACCAGATATATCATACTCTGTTAGCAAAGTTAGTCAATATATGGCATCACCAAGCAAATATCATTGGAAAGCACTAGAGCATATCTTAGGATATTTAAAGAAAACTACAGGGCAAGGCATCATGTACTCGAATCATCATCATATCAAAGTAGAATGTTTTTTAGATGTTGACTGGGCAGGCTCGAAACTAGGTAGAAAATCCACTTCTGGCTATTGTGTGTTTGTAGGAGGTAATCTAGTCTCATGGAAAAGTAAGAAGCAAAGTATAGTGGCTCGATCAAGTGCTGAGTTAGAATATAGAGCCATGTGCAAAGCAACATGTGAGGTTATGTGGGTTGATCATCTCATGACTGAAGTTGGATTGAAGGTTGAAAAACCAATAGTGTTGAATTGTGATAATCAAGCAGCTTTATACATTGCCTCAAATCCGGTGTTTCATGAGAGAACAAAACATATTGAAGTAGATTGTCATTTTATTCGAGAGAAGATTCAACAAGGGATTATCAGCACTAAGCATGTTAGGAGTGAGGAGCAGGTTGCTGATATTTTAACAAAGGCATTAGATGGAAATCGAGTTGGATACTTATGTACCAAGTTGGGCATGATGAATCTATATGCTCCAACTTGAGGGTTAGTGTTATGAGAATACTATGCTATTTGTTGTTGCTTACTTCAGTTGCTTACTTCATGGTTTAAGTGTATTAGAACATAATTTGCGTGTATTTTCTTCTCTGGACTTGATTGTTATATTGGGCCTGTTTGGGCTTTCGTTCTTATTTTTCTTTTCTTTTGTATATAAGTGAAACCTGGTCATTTGTATTGCTTAAGAAGATTAATAAAAATAATATTCTTGTTTTCAAACTTCTTCTTCCCTCTTTAATTTCGTATCAATAATAATCTTAAAAGAAATGGTGAAAAGTTAGATGATGTAAGAATTATGGAGAAGATTCTTAGATCATTGATCCAAAGTTCGAACATATTGCCGCCATCATTGAAGAAACAAAAAACATGAAGATCATGTCAATAGAGCAACTTCTAGGCTCATTGCAAGCTCATGAAGAAAAGAAAAGGAAGAAGAAAGAGACCGTGGAGCAAGTCCTTAAGACACAGATTGATTCAAAAAAGGAAGAAAGTAATCAAAGCCAACAAAGATGGGGTGGTGGCCAAGAAAGAGGAAGAGGTCGTGCATATGGACGTGGACGAGGTTGGAGGCCCAACTATGAAAATAACAATAGCAACAACAATAAAAGAGGCGAAAGCTCAACAAGAGGTCATGGGAGAGGAAATTCAAGGTATGACAAGTCACATGTTAAATGCTACAATTGTGAGAAATTTGGACATTATGCTTCTGAATGTAGAGCTTCAAAGCATAATAAGTTGAAGAGAAGACCTACTATGTTGAAGAAAAAAGCCAAGAGGATGGTACATTATTACTGGCTTACAAAGAAAATGAAAAAAAGAGGAAAACCAATGGTACCTTAAAAGTGGTGCAAGCAACCATATGTATGGAAGAAAAATATGTTTGTGGAGCTTGATGAATCAGTGAAGGATAATGTGGCATTTGGAGATGAATCAAAGATAGTAGTGAATGGTAAAGGAAAGGTTCTTATCTGATTGAAGAATGGAGAGCACCAATTCATATCCAATGTTTACTACGTGTCAAACATGAAGAGCAACATTTTGATCTTAGGACAACTCTTAGAGAAAGGTTATGACATTCGATTAAAAGATAATAATCTTTCTATAAGAGATGGTGCAAGTAACTTCATTGCAAATGTATCAATGTCAAGAAATAGAATGTTTATGCTCAACATTCAAAATGATGTCGCACAATGCCTTAAGGTGTGCTATAAAAATACTGCTTGGCTTTGACATCTTCATTTTGGACATCTTAACTTCGAAGGACTAGAGTTGCTATTCAAGAAGGAAATGGTAAGAGGATTACCATGCATAAGCCATCCAAATCAAGTGTGCGAAGGATATTTACTTGGAAAGCAATTTAAAATGGACTGTCCAAAGGAGTCATATTCAAGTGCTAAAAGGCCGTTGGAACTCATACATACGGATGTGTGTGGTCCGATCAAGACAAGTTCATTTGGTAAGAGTAACTAATTTTCTTCTTTTCATCGATGATTTTTCAAGAAAAACATGGATGTATTTTTTAAAAGAGAAATCAGAGTTTTTTGAGAACTTCAAGAAGTTCAAGGCCTATGTTGAGAAGGAAAGTGGCCTTATGATTAAAGCCATGAGATCGGACAATGGAGGAGGGTTCACTTCAAAAGAATTCCAAAAGTATTGTGAAAATAATGAAATCAGACGACAACTGACAGTGTCTAGATCCCCCTAGCAAAATGGAGTAGCAGAAAGGAAGAATAGGATAATTCTTGAAATGACAAGGAGCTTGTCAAAAGTAAGAGGTTGCCAAAGGAATTTTTGATGGAAGCTGTGGCATGTGCGGTTTATCTATCAAACCGATCTCCAACAAGAAGTATATGGAGAAAGACACCACAAGAAGCATGGAGTGGAAGGTAGTCTGGTATTTCTCATCTAAGAGTCTTTGGAAGTATAGCTCATGTACGTGTACCAGACGAGAAGTGAAGCAAATTGGATGACAAAAGTGAGAAGTATATTTTCATCGGTTATGACACCAACTCTAAAGGATACAAGCTCTACAATCCTGATACGAGGAAGATAATAATTAGTCGAGATGTTATGTTTGATGAAGAAGGAGAATGGGATTGGAGATCACATAATGAAAATTACAACTTCTTTCCATACTTTGAAGAAGATGAAACACCATAACCAAGGATCGAGCAATTAAGGGAGGAGTCTACTTCCCCACTAGTTTCTTCTACCACAAGCTGTCAAGAATATGAGAGATCAAGTGAAAGGGCACCACGCTTTAGAAGTCTTCAAGAAATTTATGAGGTAACAGAAAATCAAGATAATCTTACTCTCTTTTGTTTATTTGCGGATTGTGAGTCTATGAACTTCCAAGAAGCTTTGCAAAAGAAGAATTGAAAAAATGCTATGGACGAAGAAATCAAGGCCATCATGAACAATGACCCATATGAGTTAGATTCACTTCCAAAAGGACACAAGGCAATTGGTGTGAACTGGGTATACAAAGCAAAGAAAAATGTCAAAGGAGAAGTTATAAGATACAAAGCGAGATTGGTGGCAAAAAGCTATAATCAAAAAGCCGGCATTGACTATGATGAGGTATTCGCTCCAGTCGCTCGATTAGAAACTGTTAGACTAATAATCTATTTAGCAACTCAAAATAATTGGAAGATACATCGAATGGTTGAGAAATCTGCTTGGAGTCACAATCTAGTTTAAAAGGGGGTATTGAAATATTAAACTTGATTTGTTAATTTCTAGAAGTTTCTTATTATTAAAATTTCTAGAGTCTTCTTGTATTTGATAGAATTTGGTAAGAGTTCTAGAATTTTATATTAGTTGTTAGAAATAAGAATTATATAATAGTTATGTTTGTAGAGTTGCCTAAAGAGTCATTTCTAGAGTTGTCAAATGAGCCATGTTTCTAGAGTATTCTATATCTAGAATGTTCTATTGAGTCATATAAATAGAGGGGCTCTCCCCTCATTTTGTATCAATCAAGCAAGAAATAAATCATCAACGAGTGGTACGGCACGTGCTTCGCGCGTGATGATGACATACATTTCGCGTGTGAATTTTTTTTACAAATTGTATACGTTTAATTTCATCGAAAAAATATGATTCACACAAATATTTAACAATATTTTTACGTTAAAATGATATGCAATTAGTTTTAATTATACTTATTAATTACAACATCTAGTTTTATGTTAGTTTGAATATTTATTTCTATTATTAATTAATAAAGAATGAACTTATTTTTTTATTAGTTTGAATTTTTGTTTCTATTATTAATTAATAAAGGACGACTTTGAGAAAAAAATTGTTAGATCCTTTTTTTAAGTGATATTAAGATTTCAATAATATCCATAATGAGATGTTTTGAAAAGGTAAACAAAACTTATCTGTTAGATCCTATTTTTAAGTAATATTAATATTTAATAACATTTGTAGAGGGGTATTTTTGGTAGTTCACGTTTACACCGAAAAAAGTGTAACAACAAAGGTATTACAACTATTATTAAAGATAAAGAAAAGTTTTCTACATTAAAAAAAATGTTCAACATTATCGTCAAATGCTTTTATCTAAAAATTTCTCTTACCACGGTATTTGTTCCTTATCCATGAGCCCATAAGTAGTCTTGTTGCAAGTATCACCACAACATCTTCATAGCAATTGCATTATTTATTTCTCTCAATCATCACAGTCCCATGCCACCCTCATTTTTGTAATTGCATGTTTTTCTAACTGATTTTATGTTGTTTCCTTGCAATAAAAGGTTAGCACGTATTCTCTCAGTTTGTTCCATTACTCCAATTGGCATTTGCCCAATTTGTAGCCAATAATTATTGTAGATTGTAATACTATTCCAATAAGTTCAATTCTTCAATTTGTTTTAATAAAATTTCCATTCCATCCTCCGTATCTACTATTGATTTTGTAAATAAGGACATTCAAGTCTCCCTTTCTTACGTTATTGTTAGATAGTGGAATGTCAAGATAAGTGACTGGTAGCTATGCTAAACTTACATTCAGCAGATTAGATATTTTATAGTTACCAGTGATTGATTTGCTAAAGAAGAATTTTGGTTTTTGTTCATCCACTGATAAGCCTGCATTGGGTTAATTATTTTCATGATTTTGATAATTGGTTATGCACTAGTTTTACTTGCTTTTCCACAATAATTAGATCATTTGCATATACAAGATGATTTATAACTGGATTGACATTGTAAATTTTCTTTAAGTTTTCCTAAGTATGTTGCTATTCAAATAAAAGTGACATGTACTCCATGACCATACAAAAAAAGATAAGGTGATAGTAGGTCACCTTGTCTTAAGCCCCTATTGATTTTTACGTACCTATATGGTGAGTTGTTGATCATGGTTAAAAAAGTTAGGGTAGTTAACTACATTCATAAATCATGTTTTGCATTTTTCCAGGAAAACCATAGTGTAGCATGTGCGTTATATGTTCCCTGTTTATCTTGTCAAATGCTTTTATAAGCCAATTTTCAAGCATATATTTCTTGCCTTATTTCTATCGAAACCCCTAACCATTTCATAAGATGATAATTAATTTTCTGTTAAGTGTCTGCTAGCAATAAGTGCATTCTAGTTGTTGTTGGAATTCCTATAGAACAAAATGAATGAAAAATACATAAAGTCCCACATCGCCTAATATACTAAGAAAGCCAAGTATAATAATAGCTTTCTCAAGTGGAGGTTGGGGACCTGGGGCTCCCAAATGTATGCTTCGTTATGAGGAGGGAGATCATGCATCTCCCAAATGTATGCTTCGTTGTGAGGACCGAACCGAACCGGGCCGGTAGGGGTACGGGTACGGGTCTAAAATGACTATTCTTTTGCTAGGACATCGTTTAACGGTTTTGGGCTTCGGCTGAAACTGGGCTGGGCCTGTAATTTAAAGAGAAGCGGGCGGGTGATGACGGACGCGACTGTTCATAAAGCGGACTGAAGTGGCGCGGGCCGTTAGATGCGAACAGAAGCGGGTGAGAGAAGCAGACGCGGGCGAATGGATGCGGCATGAGCGGGTGCGACCCGATTAAAGTGGTGTGGGTAGGCGGGTTCGACTGTACGAAGTGGTACAGATGCAACTATTTAAGCGAACGGGTGCAGACACGACCGTTCGGAAGAGATACGGACCAACTATAAATAAGAAGGAAAACTGATCACTTTCCTCACTCATTTTTTCAGAATCCTGATCTTCTTCTTCTCTTCTGCTACCATACTCTAAATCACAGAGTGATATGCTCATTAAAATCTCGAGCAGAATACGTCTGTTGTATCTTGGGAGAATTTTGAAATAAAATTATTAAGGAAATCGTTACGACGAGCCTCAGACATAATCCGGTTAGAATTCTAGTCTGTTTGTATATTTATATACATTATTCTATATTCTATCTGTTATTCTGGTTATACTATTTATTCAAAATAGTATAACGCTGTTGTTGTAGCCTATTTACAACATTTATATTACTATAATAATTAATACAGAATTCCAATGTAGTAGAAATCTGAGTTATAAACTTATGCGACGAGTTTATAATTGATTATTCTCTGTTTTGGTATACTAGACGTATAACATCTTAAGAATTTTACTGTTTTCTTACTAAAACAGAGATGGCAACAGTAGAATTTTCAAAGAATACTACTCACAACAGACCTGAACCGTTCAAGGGAGATGGTGATGATTTCTTGACATGGCAGAATCAGATGTTGTTTTATCTCACCACACTCGGTCTGCAAAAATACCTCGACGAGGAGGAACCGATTCCTGCACCAGGCAAGGAAGCAGAGGTGAATACGTGGAAGCATTCCATTTTTTATGCAGAAACTATATTCTGAATTGTCTCAACAATGTGCTATACAAAGTATATCAGCCTTCAAAGACATCAAAAGCACTCTGGAATGCACTTACCACAAAGTATAAGACGCAGAATATTAGTCTTAAGAAATTCATTGTAGACAAAGTCATGGACTACAAGATGGTTGACTCCAAACCGGTGACTGCTCAACTGCATGAATTGCAAATCATCATTCATGAACTTGAAGCGGAAGGTCATATGGTTGGAGAATCGTTTTTGGTTGAAGCCATCGCGGGAAAACTGCCGCCGTCATGGGAGATTACCGCAACTATCTAAAACATAAGAAGAAGGAAATCTCTTTACAGGATCTCATAGTCCGATTGAAAATTGAGACAGATAACCGTGGAATAACAAAACAAAGCGATGAGGCATTTGTGGCTGAAGGGTCAAAGACCAAAAACAAAAAGAGAAATTTCTAGAAGAAAAGGAAAGCTCCTAAAAACAAATGCAAAGACAACAAACAAACCAAGAAGTTTAATGGTGAATGTTGGGTTTGTGGAAAAATGGGACACACCGCTAGAGATTGTAGATACAAAAAGGAACGCAACTCAGAGGCGAATATAGTTGACAACATGGAAATGGATGAGTCCGATTTCTCAGCATGGTGACCTATTTAAGGCAAATGTAGCCGTTGTTGGCAATAAAACTATGTATTCTGATTGTGATGTTAATAAAATTGAAGTTTCTTATGTGCTTTAACACGATATTTTACTATGGCATGATAGATTAGGATACATAAATTTTCCAAAATTGAAGAATACAAAACTGAGGTAGAAAATCAGTTAAATAGAAAGATCAAGATATTGAACTCTGATCGAGGTGGAGAATATGAATCACCGTTTGAACAAGTTCTGTGTAGAAAATAGAATAATTCATCAAACAACATCACCATATTCGCCACAGTTAAAATGGTTACAATTCCATATGAGTTATGGAAAGGACACAAACTAAGCTTAAATACCTCAAAGTGTGGGGGTGCTTGGCAAAAGTTCCAGTTCCGTCTCCTAAGAAAGCACTAATGAGAGTGTTTGGATATTTAAAGAATACCACTGACTTTTCCTTACATTATGGAAAATATCCTGCAGTATTAGAAGGATATAGTGATGCAAACTAGATTGCAGATTCAGAGGAATCAAAATCCACAATTGGTTACTTCTTTACCCTTGTAGGAGCAGCAGTGTCATGGAATCTGAGTTTTCCATTTTGGCCCAAACCTGTGACGGTCATATGTACTCACTGCGATAATCAAGCAGCGCTGAGTAGAGCGAAAAACTTTGTGTATAATGGAAAGTCATGACAAATTCGTCGACGCCATAACACAGTTAGGCAGTTACTCTCAAATGGAACAATTTCCATAGACTATGTGAGAACAAATGATAACCTAGCGGATCCATTTACTAAAGGTTTATCAAGAGAGAAAATTGACTACGCATCGAGGGGAATGGGTTTAAAAGCCTAAACCACAAAGAGTTATCTTATACGGAAACCTATCCTAGCTACTGGAGATCCCACGGACTAGGATCAATAGGCAAACCATTTCTGAATAACTCAAGACGTAATGCATTTGAATGGACATAGTCTAACTCCATTCCTATGGTGCACAACATAAATGCATGCCTACAGAAGTATGTAAAGGTTAAAACTATGTTTTTTAATGATGACCATATCTTGGAAATAACAAGTGGGGTATAAGTAGGATACTCTTAATGGTTGTGATCACCTATGTTAGTGTGAGCTGGGTCGGCTCTATGAGAATATTAAAAGGCTTTTATTCTCTAAAACACTCGTAGAACCAAAAAATTTTCATGACCAAAATGAACACAACCAAGAGATTGGATGAGAAGGGAATCAATGCTTCGTAAAACTTATTGTCTGGATATACAATAAAGGCCAACGGCTCAAGATGAAATAATTCACCGATTAGCCAAGTAGATCCGATAAGTTTTAACTAGGGAAAGTTCAAAGTGAAATATCTACTTATCCACGATAAAGCATTATTCCATATGTACCCTGTGATATTTCGCTTTGTGTGGGGGATATGTATATTATCATTCATGTGGGGGGTTGTTGGAATTCCTATAGAACAAAATGAATGAAAAATACATAAAGTCCCACATCGCCTAATATACCAAGAAAGCCAAGTATATTAATAGCTTTCTCAAGTGGAGGTGGGGGGCCTGGGGCTGCCAAATGTATGCTTCGTTGTGAGGAGGGAGATCATGCATCTCCACCACACACGCGCGCGCCGCCACCGTCCGTCCGACCGACCGAACCGAACCGGGCCGGGCTCGGGTACGGGTCTAAAATGACTATTCTTTTCCTAGGCCATCGTTTAACGGTTTTTGGCTTCGGCTAAAACTGGGTTGGGCCTGCAATTTAAAGAGAAGCGGATGAGTGAAGACGGACGCGACTGTTCATAAAGCGGACTGAAGTGGCGCGGGCCGTTAGATGCGAACAGAAGCGGGTGCGAGAAGCAGACGTGGGCGAATGGATGCGGCATGAGCGGGTGCGACCCGATTGAAGTGGCGCTGGCAAGCGGGTGCGACTGTACGAAGTGGTACAAACGCAACTGTTTAAGCGAACGGGTGCAGACACAACCGTTCGGAAGAGATACGGACCAACTATAAATAAGAAGGAAAACTGATCACTTTCCTCACTTATTTTTTCAGAATCCTAATCTTCTTCTTCACTTTTGCTACCATACTCTAAATCACAGAGTGATATACTCATTACAATCTCGAGCAGAATACGTCTATTGTATCTTGGGAGAATTTTGAAATAAAATTCTTAAGGAAATCGTTATGACGAGTCTCAGACATAATCCGGTTAGAATTATAGTATGTTTGTATATTTATATACATTATTTTATATTCTATCTGTTATTCTGGTTATACTATTTATTCAAAATAGTATAACGCTGTTGTTGTAGCCTATTTACAACATTCATATTGTTATAATAATTAATACAGAATTCCAGTGTAGTGGAAATCTGAGTTATAAACTTGTGCAACGAGTTTATAATTGATTATTCTCTGTTTTGGTATACTAGACGTATAATATCTTAAGAATTTTACTGTTTTCTTACTAAAACAGAGATGGCAACAGTAGAATTTTCAAAGAATACTACTCACAACAGACCTGAACCGTTCAAGGGAGATGGTGATGATTTCTTGACATGGCAGAATCAGATGTTGTTTTATCTCACCACACTCGGTCTGCAAAAATACCTCAACGAGGAGGAACCGATTCCTGCACCAGGCAAGGAAGCATAGGTGAATACGTGGAAGCATTCCGATTTTTTATGCAGAAACTATATTCTGAATTGTCTCGACAAGGTGCTATACAAAGTATATCAGCCTTCAAAGACATCAAAAGCACTCTGTAATGCACTTACCACAAAGTATAAGACGCAGAATATCAGTCTTAAGAAATTCATTGTAGACAAATTCATGGACTACAAGATGGTTGACTCCAAAGCGGTTACTGCTCAACTGCATGAATTGCAAATCATCATTCATGAACTCGAAGCGGAAGGTCATATGGTTGGAGAATCGTTTTTGGTTGAAGCCATCACTGGAAAACTGCCGCCGTCATGGAGAGATTACCGCAACTATCTAAAACATAAGAAGAAGGAAATCTCTTTAAAGGATCTCATAGTCCGATTAAAAATTGAGGCAGATAACCGTGGAAAAACAAAACAAAGCGATGAGGCATTTGTGGTGGAAGGGTCAAAGACCAAAAACAAAAAGAGGAATTTCCAGAAGAAAAGGAAAGCTCCTGAAAACAAATCCAAAGACAACAAACAAACCAAGAAGTTTAATGGTGAATGTTGGGTTTGTGGCAAAATGGGACACGCCGCTAGAGATTGCAGATACAAAAAGGAACGCAACTCAGAGGCGAATATAGTTGACAACATGGAAATGGACGAGTCCGATTTCTCAGCATGATGCCCTATTTAAGGTAAATGTAGCCGTTTTTGGCAATAAAACTATGTATTCTGATTGTGCTGTTAATAAAATTGAAGTTTCTTATGTGCTTTAACATGATATTTTACTATGGCATGATAGATTAGGATACATAAATTTCCCAAAATTGAAGAATACAAAACTGAGGTAGAAAATCAGTTAAATAGAAAGATCAAGATATTGAGCTCTGATCGAGGTGGAGAATATGAATCACTGTTTGAACAAGTTCTGTGCAGAAAATAGAATAATTCGTCAAACAACATCACCATATTCTCCACAGTTAAAATGGTTACAATTCCATATGAGTTATGGAAAGAACACAAACCAAGCTTAAATACCTCAAAGTGTGGGGGTGCTTGGAAAAAGTTCCAGTAATGAGAGTGTTTGGATATTTAAAGAATACCACTAACTTTTCCTTACATTATGGAAAATATCTTGCAGTATTAGAAGGATATAGTGATGCAAACTGGATTGCAGATTCAGAGGAATCAAAATCCACAATTGGTTACGTCTTTACCCTTGCAGGAGCAGCAGTGTCATGGAATCTGAGTTTTCCATTTTGGCCCAAACCTGTGACGGCCATATGTACTCACTGCGATAATCAAGCAGCGCTGAGTAGAGCGAAAATTTTGTGTATAATGGAAAGTCACGACATATTCGTCGACGCCATAACACAGTTAGGCAGTTACTCTCAAATGGAAAATTTTCCATAGACTATGTGAGAACAAATGATAACCTAGCGGATCCATTTACTAAAGGTTTATCAAGAGAGAAAATTGACTGCGCATCGAGGGGAATGGGTTTAAAAGCCTAAACCACAAAGAGTTATCTTATACGAAAACCTATCCTAGCGACTGGAGATCCCACGGACTAGGATCAATAGGCAAACCAGTTCTGAATAACTCAAGACGTAATGCATTTGCATGGACATAGTCCAACTCCATTCTTATCGTGCACAACATAAATGCATGCCTACAGAAGTATGTAAAGGTTAAAACTATGTTTTTTAATGATGACCATATCTTGAAAATAACAAGTAGGGCATATGTAGGATACTCTTAATGGTTGCGATCACCTATGTTAGTGCGAGCTGAGTCGGCTCTATGAGAATATTAAAAGGCTTTTATTCTCTAAAACACTCGCAGAACCAAAAATTGTTCAAGACCAAAACGAACACAACCAAGAGATTGGATGAGAATGGAATCAATGCTTCGTAAAAATTATTGTCTGGATATACAATAAAGGCCGACTGTTCAAGATGAAACAATTCACCGATTAGCCAAGTAGATCCGATAAGTTTTAATTAGAGAAAGTTCAAAGTGAAATATCTACTTATCCACGATAAAGCATTATTCCATATGTACTCTGTGATATTTCGCTTTGTGTGGGGGATATGTATATTATCATTTATGTGGGGAATTGTTGGAATTCCTATAGAACAAAATGAATGAAAAATACATAAAGTCCCACATCGCCTAATATACTAAGAAAGCCAAGTATATTATTAGCTTTCTCAAGTGGAGGTTGGGGGCATGGGGCTCCCAAATGTATGCTTCGTTGTGAGGTAGGAGATCATGCATCTCCACCACACGCGCGCGCGCCGCCGCCGTCCGTCCGACCGACCGAACCGAACCGGGCCGGGCTCGGGTACGGGTCTAAAATGACTATTCTTTTGCTAGGCCATCGTTTAACGGTTTTGGGCTTCGGCTGAAACTGGGCTGGGCATGCAATTTAAAGAGCAGCGGGCGGGTGAAGACGGACGCGACTGTTCATAAAGCGGACTGAAGTGGCGCGGGCCGTTAGATGCGAATAGAAGCGGGTGGGAGAAGTAGACGTAGGCGAATGGATGCGGCATGAGCGGGTGCGACCCGATTGAAGTGGCACGGGCAGGCGGATGCAACTATACGAAGTGGTACGGACGCAACTGTTTAGGCGAACGGGTGCAGACATGACCGTTCGGAAGAGATACGGACCAACTATAAATAAGAAGGGAAACTGATCACTTTCCTCACTCATTTTTTCAGAATCCTAATCTTCTTCTTCTCTTCTGCTACCATACTCTAAATCACAGAGTGATTTACTCATTACAATCTCGAGCAGAATACGTCTGTTGTATCTTGGGAGAATTTTGAAATATTTTTTTAAGGAAATCGTTACGACGAGTCTCAGACATAATCCGATTAGAATTCTAGTCTGTTTGTATATTTATATACATTATTTTATATTCTATCCGTTATTCTGCTTATATTATTTATTCAAAATAGTATAACGCTGTTGTTGTAGTCTATTTACAACATTCATATTGTTATAATAATTAATACAGAATTCCAGTGTAGTGGAAATCTGAGTTATAGACTTGTGCGACGAGTTTATAATTGATTATTCTCTGTTTTTGTATACTAGACGTATAACATCTTAAGAATTTTACTGTTTCTTACTAAAACAGAGATGGCAACAGTAGAATTTTCAAAGAATACTACTCACAACAGACCTGAACCGTTCAAGGGAGATGGTGATGATTTCTTGACATGGCAGAATCAAATGTTGTTTTATCTCACCACACTCGGTCTGCAAAAATACCTCGACGAGGAGGAACCGATTCCTGCACCAGGCAAGGAAGCAGAGGTGAATACGTGGAAGCATTCCGATTTTTTATGCAGAAACTATATTCCGAATTGTCTCGATAAGGTGCTATACAAAGTATATCAGCCTTCAAAGACATCAAAAGCACTCTGGAATGCACTTACCACAAAGTATAAGACGCAGAATATCAGTCTTAAGAAATTCATTGTAGACAAATTCATGGACTACAAGATGGTTGACTCCAAACCGGTGACTGCTCAACTGCATGAATTGCAACTCATCGTTCATGAACTCGAAGCGGAAGGTCATATGGTTGGACAATCGTTTTTGGTTGAAGCCATCACAGGAAAACTGCCGCCGTCATGGAGAGATTACCGCAACTATCTAAAACATAAGAAGATGGAAATCTCTTTATAGGATCTCATAGTCCGATTGAAAATTGAGGCAGATAACCGTGGAATAAAAAAACAAAGCGATGAGGCATTTGTGCCTGAAGGGTCAAAGACCAAAAACAAAAAGAGAAATTTCCAGAAGAAAAGGAAAGCTCCTAAAAACAAATGCAAAGACAACAAACAAACCAAGAAGTTTAATGGTGAATGTTGGGTTTGTGGCAAAATGGGATACGCCGCTAGAGATTGCAGACACAAAAAGGAACGCAACTCAAAGGCGAATATAGTTGACAACATGGAAATGGACGAGTCCGATTTCTCAGCATGATGGCCTATTTAAGGCAAATGTAGCCGTTGTTGGCAATAAAACTATGTATTCTGATTGTGCTGTTAATAAAATTGAAGTTTCTTATGTGCTTTAACACGATATTTTACTATGGCATGATAGATTAGGATACATAAATTTCCTAAAATTGAAAAATACAAAACTGAGGTAGAAAATCAGTCAAATAGAAAGATCAAGATATTGAGCTCTGATCGAGGTGGAGAATATGAATCACCGTTTGAACAAGTTCTGTGTAGAAAATAGAATAATTCATTAAACAACATCACCATATTCGCCACAGTTAAAATGGTTACGATTCCATATGAGTTATGGAAAGGACACAAACCAAACTTAAATACCTCAAAGTGTGGGGAGTGCTTGGCAAAAGTTCCTGTTCCGTCTCCTAAGAAAGCACTAATGAGAGTGTTTGGATATTTAAAGAATACCACTAACTTTTCCTTACATTGTGAAAAATATCCTGCAATATTAGAAGGATATAGTGATGCAAACTGGATTGCAGATTCAGAGGAATCAAAATCCACAATTGGTTACGTCTTTACCCTTACAGGAGCAGCAGTGTCATGGAATCTGAGTTTTCCATTTTGGCCCAAACCTGTGACGGCCATATGTACTCACTGCGATAATCAAACAGCGCTGAGTAGAGCGAAAAACTTTGTGTATAATGGAAAGTCATGACATATTCGTCGATGCCATAACACAGTTAGGCAGTTACTCTCAAATGGAACAATTTCCATAGACTATGTGAGAAAAAATGATAACCTAGCGGATCCATTTACTAAAGGTTTATCAAGATAGAAAATTGACTGCGCATCGAGGGGAATGGGTTTAAAAGCCTAAACCACAAAGAGTTATCTTATACGAAAACCTTTCCTAGCGACTGGAGATCCCACGGACTAGGATCAATAGGCAAACCAGTTCTGAATAACTCAAGACGTAATGCATTTGCATGGACATAGTCCAACTCCATTCCTATCGTGCACAACATAAATGCATGCCTACAGAAGTATGTAAAGGTTAAAACTATGTTTTTTAATGATGACCATATCTTGAAAATAACAAGTGGGGCATATGTAGGATACTCTTAATGGTTGCGATCACCTATGTTAGTGCGAGCTGAGTCGGCTCTATGAGAATATTAAAAGGATTTTATTCTCTAAAACACTCGCAGAACCAAAAATTGTTCCGGACCAAAACGAACACAATCAAGAGATTGGATGAGAATGGAATCAATGCTTCGTAAAACTTATTGTCTGGATATACAATAAAGGCCGACGGTTCAAGATGTAATAATTCACCGATTAGCCAAGTAGATCCGATAAGTTTTAACTAGGGAAAGTTCAAAGTGAAATATCTACTTATCCACGATAAAGCATTATTCCATATGTACTCTGTGATATTTCGTTTTGTGTGGGGGATATGTATATTATCATTCATGTAGGGGATTGTTGGAATTCCTATAGAACAAAATGAATGAAAAATACATAAAATCCCACATCGTCTAATATACAAAGAAAGCCAAGTATATTAATAGCTTTCTCGAGTGGAGGTTGGGGGCCTGGGGCTCCCACATGTATGCTTCGTTGTGAGGAGGGAGATCATGCATCTCCACCACACACGCGCGCGCGCCGCCGCCTTCCGACCAACCGAACCGGGCTTGGGTACGGGTCTAAAATGACTATTCTTTTCTAGGCCATCGTTTAACGGTTTTGGGCTTCGACTGAAACTGGGGTGGGCCCGTAATTTAAAGAGAAGCGGGCGGGTGAAGACGGACGCGACTGTTCATAAAGCGGACTGAAGTGGCGCGGGCCGTTAGATGTGAACAGAAGCGGGTGCGAGAAGCAGACGCGGGCGGATGGATGTGGCATGAGAGGGTGCAACCCGAATGAAGTGGCGCGGGCAGGCGGGTGCGACTGTACGAAGTGGTACGGACGCAACTGTTTAAGCGAACGGGTGCAGACACGACCGTTCGGAAGAGATACGGACCAACTATAAATAAGAAGGAAAACTGATCACTTTCCTCACTCATTTTTTCAGAATCCTAATCTTCTTCTTTTCTTCTGCTACCATACTCTAAATCACAGAGTGATATACTCATTACAATCTCGAGCAGAATACGTCTGTTGTATCTTGGGAGAATTTTGAAATAAAATTCTTAAGGAAATCGTTACGACGAGCTTCAGACATAATCCGGTTAGAATTCTAGTCTGTTTGTATATTTATATACATTATTCTATATTCTATCCGTTATTCTGGTTATACTATTTATTCAAAATATTATAACGCTGTTGTTGTAGCCTATTTACAACATTCATATTGTTATAATAATTAATACAGAATTCCAGTGTAGTGGAAATCTGAGTTATAAACTTGTGCAACGAGTTTATAATTAATTATTCTCTGTATTGGTATACTAGACGCATAACAGTTGTACCATATCAAGTCATTTATGTACTCTTTCATTCTATTACTTATGATATTTGCAATGATTTTATAAAATATATTGCAATGGACAATTGGCATATAGTCAATATGGAACGTGAATTTTTTCTCTCAAGAATAAGTCTTATAAGAGTGTGATTGATTTCTTTACTTATTCTTCCCCCTTCAAAAATATATTTAATTGCAGCATACAAGTCTGAGCTAATTAAGTCCTAATGGTGTTTGTAAAATTTAGAAATAAACTCATTTGTCCTGCACTACTCTCTGAATCAATTTGGAATGCTACATTTTTAACCTCATCCATTGTAAATGCACTATCTAAGTATGGTCTGGCTTGGTCAATGAGAATTTTTTTTACAAGTTTTTTGTAGCATGCTTGCTAATGAAACTTCAATATTGAATAACTTATAAAAATAAGATACTGCATTAGTAGAAAGTTCTTGAGAATTAATTGCGGACTTACCTTCTTAATGCAGTAAATGTTGTATATGATTCCTCTGCTTCCTATTAGTCATATTAGCATAAAAGAATTCGTTGCATTGGCCTCCTTTGTTAGCCAACTAAAATTAGACTTTTAATAGTTTTATGTGATTTCAATTTGTATTATACATTCTAGCTCTAATAAATTGCTTTTAATAGTCATCTGTTTCAAGTTGTGATGTCTTCTACAACAGACATGAGATAAGTCCATAGTAGTTTTGTTTAATCTTTTGTATGTAGTCCACATACAACTACTGAGATAAAACATATTTTATTTTATAGATAGCATGTAATGACTTTCTTCTTACTAAAATACACAAAATTGCTCCATATAAGTGATTTCCATAAGGTAAGTATCTACTTTTTTGTTCACTATTCCAATTATAAGTATATACCCAATCGTTGTTTATACTCTTAACAAATTTTTGCATATCCTCCATTTTCAATTTGTGTTCTACTATACCAATAAACAAATGTTCAAATATTTATTTTCCCTTTGACATTTAGTTTTCTAGAAGGGGAATTGAGTCCCCTGCCATTCCAAATAAGGAATGTCATATATTATTCATATTTTTCTCCTCTAGTTTCAGAGTTACTATGTGGCGAACTCACCATACTTCATTTTGGTTTTCATGCTTTTGCCTTTATTTGATTGACCATGTCTAGCCATATAGGGTTCACTATTATATTTGGATTAGTTGTTGCGTTGAAGTTTAGTGTGTTCTCTTCAGACCCGCCTCTTCTTGACTGGCTTTGCCTAGTAAGCATTCCTTCTTCTTCAATAGCAATTATTGCTTCCTGTTTATGTGGTTGTAATATTTCTTACTGTTCTGTTTATTGTGCATCTTCTTTGCTTTGATACTCTAGGCTATCCGTATCATTCCGGGATGCATTTTCACCTAGAATTAGTGATTGGCCACCTCTATGTTATTGCTTGTTTCATTTTGATTAAGCAAGTTTTTGTTATTTTCCTTATTTTGTCGCATATTATTTGTATTAATCATTTCAGCAGCTCTATTCCTTCTATTTGTATCTACAACACCTAAAATTTGTTATGATCTACCTGCCTATGATGTTGCTTGCTCTACGTAATTTGTGTTATTTCTTTGGACGGTAACTATATCATCCATTTGCATTTCTTTCTCGTTATTATTTGCATCTGCGATGTTTTTTGGTGACCGTACTTCCGCGAAACTGCAATTCTTTTCTATACGGCCTAAGGACATGCATTGCTTCATATGTGGTTGTTACATTTAGGTAGCTTCCATTCATATACTACTCTTTGCCATATTATATTTCCATTTTCATCAATAATGTGTATCTGCTTTGGGAAATTGCTTCCTAAATTGATTTTATTAGCGTCCTTGCAAATGCTAATCATATCATCCCCTTTTTGACTTGATATAATTTTATGGGCACCTTTAAAACTGATGCAACTCCTCCTATGCCCTCGCCTGACTGATATCCAAGAAAACAGGGTATTTTAGGTCAAATAGAAATTGATTTAAGGAACTCCTTGGTCAATTTCATACCACTTTGTCATTTTCTCATAATGATTAGTTTTTGTCGTAGAAATATGGCCTACTATTTAGAACTTGTTAGGTTAAATTTAACAATGTAGAAACCATTATCTCTCGAAAAAAATTTAAGTTCACATCTTGGTTGTTAAATTATAGATATGTACTCTGTTGTCACTGAACCATTTTTTGAGGCAAAAATAAACAGAGTGCTTCATTCAAACATAATCAAAACATTACAATATTTAAAGTTTAAAATGTAACAACCCACTAACAACATGGTCCTAACTTTACTCCACAATTACAAAGCATTGATAATAAAATAACTAATTCCTAAAAAACAGTAATAAACTTTGGCACAATCAACTTAACAAACAAACAAACAAAAACACACATGGACATGTTTCGGTCCTGGAGCATTTTCTTAACACTCCTCCTTGCTTTAGGAGCTGCAAACACCAAGTCTTGACCTCAGAAACTCGAACTTGCAAGCAGGCAAGTTAAAATATCTGCAACTTGATCTTCTATTTTACAGCAGACAAGAATCACATGTCCATGTTTCTGTACTTCCCTTAGGAAGAATAACTTGATATTAAAATGTTTAGTCTTCCCATGAAACACATGATTATGAGAGATAGCAATAGCAGCTTGTTTGTCAATAAGAATCTTTGTGCTTTCCTTCTGCTCCAGATCATGATCAAGTAAAAATTTCCTTAGCCATAAAGCTTGATTAACAGTAGCTGTTATAGCAATAAACTCT
This sequence comes from Allium cepa, assembly GCA_030765085.1. NCBI lineage: Eukaryota > Viridiplantae > Streptophyta > Magnoliopsida > Asparagales > Amaryllidaceae > Allium > Allium cepa. The sequence continues at coordinate 519,072,212 of CM060929.1, read as the reverse complement.
GCTTCGGCAGTGGATTGGGCTACAGTTTCTTGCTTCTTCGAGCTCCATAAGAAAACACCAGAGCCAAGAGTAAAACAGTAGCCTGAAATGCTCCTCATATCATCAATGGAACCTCACCAGTCACTGTAGAAAAACCAACCAGCTTGAACTCCTTGTTCCTCGTGAACTTAACACCAAAATCACTTGTGCCTTTGACATATCTAATCACTCTTTTGGCAACTCTGAGATGTAATTCACTTGCACAATGCATAAATCGAGACAAAATAATTACAGCATTCAAAATATCAGGCCTTGTTGTTGTGAGATACATCAAGCAACCAATCAAACTCCTGAAATATCCTTCATCAATTTTGTCAGCACCATCTTCTTTGCGCAGCTTCTCTTTTTGATTAATTGGAGTGCTTGCTGCCTTGCACTCCTCTATCTGAAACTTCTTCAGTATTTCCTTTGCATACTTTTTCTGGCAGATGAAAACATCACCTTGACCTTGCTTGATCTCCATGCCAAGAAAATAGGACATGAACCCGAGATTTGTCATTTCAAACACCTTCATCATCTCCTATTTGAAATTTTGAATATGATCTGCATTGTTTCCTCTAACCAGTAGGTCATCAACATACAATGAAACAATAAGAATGTTAGTACCATTGTGCTTGACATACAAGGTTGTTTCTGATAGACTTTTCACAAATCCCAAGTTCAACAAATGTTCATCAAATTTGCTATACCAAGCTCTTGGAGCTTGTTTTAGACCATAAAGGGCCGTATTGAGAAGGTATACTTTATCTCTTTCACCTTCCTTCAGAAATCCTTCGGGCTGCTCGACATAAATTTCTTCCTGTAAGACACCATTTAAAAAAGATGATTTGACATCCAAATGGAACACTTTCCAGCCCTTTTGAGCTGCTATTGCAAACAGTAACCTAATTGTGTCTATCTAGAAACAGGAGAAAAAGTGTCAAAGTAATCAATACAAAAGATTTGGGCATACCCTTTAACCACAAGCCTAGCTTTGTGCTTGTTGATCGAGCCATCAGCGTTAAGCTTGGTTCTAAACACCCACTTAACTCCAATTACCTTCCTGCCTTGAGGTCTCTCCACAAGGATCCAAGTCTTGTTCTTCTCTATCATTGATAGCTCATCCTCCATTGCAGCTATCCACCTTTGATCCTTCTTTTGCTTCTGCATAGTCGGCAGGTTTACACATAGCAACATTGCACCTTTCATAAACATCTGAGACCAACCTTGATCCTCTCACGGGAGCATCATCCACTGCTTCATTCTGCCAGTCATCTTCTTCTTCGATGCTTGAACCAGAAAACTTGAGTTTCAGCTTTGCCATGGTCTGACCCTTCTTCTCTACATCATCCCAGCTCCACTCTTCTTCCTCCATAAAGTGAACATCCCTACTAACAATAATATTTCCAGTTTGTGGATGGAAAATTTTGTAGGTCTTGCTGACAGTATTATAGCCTATAAAGATACCTCGTGTAGCTCTCTTATCAAGCTTGTCATGCTTACTCTATGGAACATGAGTGAATCACAAGCAACCAAATACTTTAAGGAATTTCAGAGGTGGCTTGTAACCATACCATGCCTTAAATGGTGTCTGTTCCTTTACTGCTTTTGTGGGAAGCCTGTTTTGAAGAAACACAGCCATATTTGCTGCCTCTTCCCAAAACTTCTTTGGAAAATTCTTCTCATGCAGCATGCATCTTGACATCTCCATGATGAATCAATTTCTCCTCTCACTAACTCCATTTTGTTGAGGTGTGTAAGGAGCTGTAAGCTGATGCTCTATGCCTGAATCCTCACAGAATTTGTCAAATTCTGCCGAAGTGTACTCCTTCCCATTATCAGACCTTACAATCTGAATTTTGCAGCCACTTTCATTCTCAGCTCTTGCCTTAAACTTCCAAAAAACTTGAGCTACCTCTAATTTAGACTTCAAGAAAAAAAATCCAGCACATTCTGGTGAAGTCATCAATAAAGGCAATATAATAAAGACTACCTTTTAGAGAAGGTGTTCTTTGAAGGCCTGCAACATCCGTACGGATGAGATGAAATTTGTGAATGGCTCTCCGGGTTGACTTCGATGGCTTCCTATTTTTCTTTCCAAACTGAAACGCTTTGCAGTTTGAAACTTCATCACTAAGCTTGGGAACATCAATTGCCAATTCCTTTTCTCTTATTTGCAGCAACCCTTGATGATGATAGTGTCCGACTCTCTTGTGCCAAATCCGTGTGACATCTTATTTGAGAGGAAAAGTAGATTGCTCCTCCTCTAAAAGATTGAGTGGAAAAATCTTTCCTTTCATTTTACTTTGAAGATATCTTGATTAGCAACATCCTTAATCAAGAAATATCCATCTTCAAAAATAACTTTAAAGCCTTTTACAATAAGTTGACCCACACTCAACAGATTCTGGTCAATGTCAGGAACAAAGAGAACATCATGTATATATTTCATACTTGTACATCTTGTAATCGCAATAGTCTCCTTTCCTTTGACCTAGATGTAATCTCCATTGCCAATTCTGACTTTGGTGATGTTAGTTGGCTTCAAATCTCTAAACAACTCATTGTCATGAGTCATATGGTTGGTGCAGCCACTGTCAATTAGCCAGCTTTCATTTGATTCACTGCCCATGAAGCATGTAGCCATAAACAGTTGATCCTCCTCCTCCTGATCAGTAATCTTAGCCTTTTTACCTTGCTGCTGATTCTTGTTCCTGCAAATTACAGCTTCATGCGCCATTTGGTTACATTTGGTGCACTTGGCATCTTGTCTTCTCCAGCATTTGAAAGGAGAATGACCCTTTCTATTGCAATGTTGACATGGAGGGTAGGACCCCTTCTTGACTCCTGCTTTGTTGTAGGCTGAAGATTGCCCAATAGAATTTTGTTTTTTCTTGAAAACCTTCTTCTTCTTCTTGTTCCTCCCATTCTCAGGATGCTTGGCTGGTAAGGCTCCTTCAACAGCACTTTCTTGCCTCATGGCTCTTCTTTGCTCCTGTGCTTGCAAAGCATTGAAAATCTCTACAAGAGTGATCCGATTTAGATCCTTGGTATTTTCAAAGGCTGAAATAGATGCCTCAAATTTTTCAGGCACTGTTACAAGAATTTTTTCAACAATTCTTGAGTCCTTGAACGTAAAACCAAGTAATCTAGTTCGGTTTGCAATGTCCAATAACCTATCAGAATACTCTTTGATTGATTATGTTTGCTTCATCTTCTACAACTCGAATTCTCGAATCAATTTTAGCACATGCATTCCTGTAATTCTTTCATCTCCCTCATACTCTGACTTGAGATAATTCCATATCTCATATGCTGACTTCAGAGTCATAATCCGAGTGAAGATAGTAGATGAGACTGCAGCGAACAAACAGGCATTTGCCTTGGATTTCTTTGTCTTTTTCTCCTTCTGCAATTTAATATGCACCATGGTCGGTTGTTTGGAAGAGCAGGAATTTCATAATCCTCTTCCACTGCTTCCCAAATATCTAGAGCTTCCATATATGTCTCACTACGAACTATCCAAACTTGGTAGTTGTCTCCATCAAACACCGATGGAGAAATTGAAGATAAACTGGAACTTGCTTCCACGTCCATGACACAGCAACCTCACACACTCACTCACAGATCCCTTAAGAAGAAAGATGTGATACCAATTGTTGTCACCGACGATTTTTTGAGGCAAAAATAAACAGAGTGCTTCATTCAAACATAATCAAAACATTACAATATTTAAAGTTTTAAAAATAACAACCCACTAACAACATGATCCTAACTTTACTCCACGATTACAAAGCATTAATAATAAAATAAATAATTCCTAAAAAACAGGAATAAACTTTGACACAATCAACTTAACAAACAAACAAAAACATACGTGGACATGTTTCAGTCCTGAAGCATTTTCTTAACATACTCTTTGAAATAATGATAATATGGTTTCGTCCTATAAAATTCAGATGATAGAATTATTCCAATTCTTCTTGACTCTTTCTTCAAATTGCACATTAATCTCCACACAAATATAATATCCATCTTTCTTAAGTTCATAAAAGTGTAATGGTAGTATGTTGATGCTTTTGTTTCGTGGACCACATCTCTCCATCGTCTAGGGTTCGGCTTTGGAAATTTGGGTTTTCGAATTGCCCGTTGTTCACCTTTTGATCCTATCTTATTGGGCATGGTCTTGCCCCAATGCCGCTAAGGTTGTTGCTATTTGTGTTCGTCTGCATCTCCTTGTTAGTCCTTCAAAATCTATCTGTGTTGTTTGCTCCCTGCAAATTCCTTCTTTCCTCCCTCATAGCCCTTCTCAACTTGACTGCAATGAAGTTGTCTTCATCTTGATTAGGTGGATTTCCCTATTTCGCAAGAAAGCAACTTTGCTGAATAAAGCTCTTTCTTATGTTTGTTTGGTAGGTCCCGTTAGGGTTTTCTCACTTCGAAGATTTAATTTTTCAATTTATAAATTTTCGTTTGATGTGTAGATTTGAAATCCGTAGGGTGTAAATGATTGTGTGTGCGTGCGTGCGTACATATAAATATACAGGGTGCATTCGTAGATAATTTTTGCCCCTTTCACGTTCGCGTCGTTTTGGATGTGCCAAACACATCTGAGGTGACCTCAAAAATGCACCATTTGTGTTAGCCGTTGAAAAATGAATGGTTGTCATTAGACGCGTCTAATGCGTTTGAAGCCATAGTTTTTCATAATGGTTGCCTCGGCTCTCCTATAATTCTTCCTATCTCTCCAGCTCTATCACTCTATTTCCATTCCTTATACCCCAATTCGTAGATTCATCATTTTTTTTGTTGATTCTACATCATGTTTTTGAGGTAACAAAATGTCGACTCATTAATCTTCTAGTTTAACCCACATTATTGTAGATTAGACCGAGAAACGGACGTTGGCCTTTATCAAGATTGCTACGAACGCATCACGACTTGAAAAGGTCGGGTTAGTCATTGGTACTTCGATATCACTACCATCTTTTGACACACGGATGAGCATCGATTGCAAGGACAGTTGGATAAAGAACAAGTTTGGCAATCTCAAGCATGAATGGACCCCATGGAAGAAGCTGCTACAAATTGAAGATGGGTTCCGAAATGTGGTGAAGGACACCGTTGGAGGAACTGACCAACTATGGGACTTCGTATCTAGTAGGTATGTGAAGTATAAAATGGGCTCGCCTCCAAAATTCAGGGAACTGAATGTGATATTTGAAGGCTGTATCGGAACTCCAGCGTGCAAGTTTGATGTTCCGGAGGCTCCACCTGCCAATGCAACATTTGACTCCCAGTTGTTTGCCGAGTTTCTCATGGGCGAAACTGGAGAGATCAGCACTCACACTCCTCGAGCTCCTACACATCCGCATCCCTCAACTCCTACTTTCTCTTGTAGACGTCGGTCAAGTGGAACTTTGTCTCGTGAGGATGAGATGAGAGATGCTGCTCATCGGATTATGGATATGCAATAGGGGAGTGGCTTATTTTCTGAATGGAAAATTATAATTATTCTAATCATCAGTGATGCACGCTACACAACTAATCGTATGTTGATGGACAATCCCGAAGAGCCTCGTGGTTTGTTTTGTATCTAATAGTGACATTTAGAAGAGAAAATGTAGATTTATATTTATATTTTGAACTACTAGTATGTAATAAAAATAATCTTTTTTAATTGCATGTTTTATTATAATTCATAATCTATAAATAATATAAATTCATTCAACTATATTAATTTAAAAAATTATAAAAAATAAAACAGTAACAAAAATAATTATTTATAACAAAGCAATTAAATTACTCTTTTAAGAATGCCTCCTTCGTAAAAAAAAATGTTTTTCCTTTTCGAGAATTGTTGTTCTTTCGTGTCTTTTTCTCGTGTCGTTTTCGTGTTTTCTTTTCGTGTCGCAAACAAGTACAGACGAAGGTTCAATGACACCTCTCTTTTGTAGCACCTTTTTAGCATCTCATACTTTCTACGATAGGATTTTATTTAAATATCAATTGTCTTTAACTTCAACGTTATGTTCTTATTTAAATAAAAACTTATGCTGAAAAGTAGCACTTTTTAATTCATATAGCAAGCGTGTATGCATGCCTAACCCTCTCCGCAACATCCCATTTACATCTCCAAAAAATTTCGAACACATAATTTGAAATCTAACAAATTTTAGGCCTCGGTTCACTTTATATTATATCAACACGGTTGAGGGCGATTCCTAAATAATAGAAACATGCGACGGTGGAAAGGAATAAAGGAAGACTAGGTAGGCTTGGTGTCAATTGCAACGATATTTAATCAAGATTTGTCACCTAGGATAACATTAAAAAAAAGACAACCCAATTAGGACAAGTGGTCGCAATGAAAATGGCATTTGCATTATTTTTTATGTGGTCCTTGATGAATTGATCTCTATTCTTCATGGCCCTGTGCTTAAAAAGAGAATCAAAAGACAAATATCAACAGTTCAACGATGGGGACTAAAGAAAGAAAGTTGAATAGGATAAGTGCTAATTTCACATGTTTGGTTTAATCTTTATCGGCTTATCATGTTACCTGGTCTCATTTAGGCTGCGCCTCTCCATCCAGCAAAATCAACAGTTAAAGTCGTTTCTACTTTTTTTAAAAAAAATTCATCAAATGGTCGTAATTTTAATTTGTTGGTTTTCATTAACATCTTGCAAAAGCTTAACATTGAATCAGGTAACAAACCATAAAGATGAGGACGGCTGTTAATTTGCTGGATCGTATAAATTTCAGTCTTGGTAAATAAATAACTTTTAACATGATTAATTACTGTCAGGAGGATTAGTTTTGAAATTTAAACTGGTGACCTTTGGCAAAAGCAAAGGAGGACGAAAAACAATCTGTCTGTTTAAGTCGCCTGATAAATCATTTCCAGTATTTTAGTTTACGTGGGAAATTGTAACCTGTATGATGCTTTTAAATAGAATCTCTTATGCTTTAAGGGAAAGTGGGAATTACGTTGGACGCAATTAATACTTCAACTGATTTATTATAAAACGTTTTTTACCTTTTCAAGCAGCCGTATGACATATTAATTACGTTTGGACGCAATTAATGTTATAAAATTTGTTGTGAGATGAAGAACAAAACGCAAAACGCAAAACAAACATATCATAAAACTATTACTTCTAAGCATCTAATAGCCTCCGCATCATTTTCCTAGTCCTCAAAAAAACCTATACAAAAATGGTCCGACGGTGAAACTTTTAACTTCGTCCAAACCTACCTTCTACTCCATCAAATTAGGGTCCACGGAAATAAGGGTCAGTTCATGAACGTTGTCCACAAATACTTATTGACCATTATGTTTTGGAGCATGCTCCTCTTGTCCTCAATCGCAGATGAGGCAATCACGATATAGTCTGTGCAATCTTTTTCTATACTTAATGATGGTAGAAAGGACTATATGGAACGTAGGTAGGGGAGTCATTATTGGAGATGCTGATTTCTGGGCCCGTGCTATGGGCCGAGATATTCAATTTTTGAAGTGCTTAAAATTTCATTTTTCTTGGATGGAAGTCGTTCGGTTATCCGTTGAGGGGAGATCTGGTTAGCGGAATGTGCCCGTTCAACGATCAGATTCAGTTCATCGTCCGTCCATTTCTTTCATTTGGCAAAGTTGAGCGCCTGATCAGACCGAGAAATCAAGAGCACTGAGGAGGTCATGGCTGGACTAAGTAGTATAGATCCGCACAAGTTTGAAGACGTATCTCTTACCCTAGAGGAGTTTAATTCCTCTCTGCCACTGTCTATTGTGCACCATAGACCTAGTCGAATGGCCAAGCATCATGTTGCTGATCCTTCTATTACTACTCCTAATCATACTCCCTGCTTGGTCCTCCAACAAGTACAAGGAGATTCTAGATTTTATCTTTGTGGATTGGGCCATTTATCTTCATAGGATTTTGATATTGGTAGCATCGTTTTGATGAATGTAAAGAAGCTGCAAATAGTTAGGACGATGAAGGAAGTTGACGGCCCAAAGTTAGTTATGCAGGTCGTCCGCATCTTTATTGGGAAATATCATAGTTAGTTGTATTTTATTTTAGAATTTGTAGTAACTGTTTGAAGTTGTATTTGAAAGTATTTTTGAATTTAAATTTGAATTTGGTTTGATATCAATTTTTAATTAAATATTAACAGTAAAATTTGACTAGGTTACTAAATCAACCTTGGAATCTTAAAATAAAACTATCTTAATTTGATAAATAAAATGGATAGGATAAGGCACCATGTAACAACCCTAATTTTTGATAACATTATTTAGGAGATTTAATTAGATGAATTAAATAGAATAATGTTAATATAAATGTAAAGTGATAAGGGGGTTGAGATTTGAATAAATAAAATTAAAGTCGTGCTTAATATCACAATTAAATGGGCTTAAGCATGGTTTATAGGTTAATTAATTTACATAAGGGTATATTGGAGATTTGTCGCACATAAACCTTATCCGTATATATTCTCGTTCCTACCATTTCATTTCACATTCAAGTCATTTGGAAAACAAAACGCAAACATTAAGGGGAGCCAGCCATAATCAAGAGAAGAGAAATTAAAGTATAGCTAGAGATTCAAGCCTAGGGGAAATTAATCTCAATCCAATCTCCTTATCTTAATCAAGGTGAATAATGATTTCATCTCTATTTTGTTTTATAATCATATGTTTTTGAATTTAAGGTAAATTCATTTTTATGATGATTTGAATGATGATATGCTTGAATCATAGTTTATTTGATTTAAATAAGGATGTTTAAATATGATTTCTTACGGTTTTAGGGAGAAACCGATTATGTTGATGTTTAAATGTCATGGAAAAATTTTATGTTATACAAAACATGATTTTGGAGTTGGGTATTAATTTTGATAATCTTCCAAGCTATGAAAAGATTGTTATAAATTTTCAAAGGAAAATATGGTTATTTGGGTTTATAAATTTATTTTGGAAAATCTATTTAGAATTTAGATCTGAAATTTTGATATGTTAGATAACATGATTAGAGTGAATTTTTGGGGATTTTTTCTACGTAATTTTCTATGCAAATTAAATTATTTACAAGAGGGACTCCTTTGCAATATTGATTTGCTTAATGAAATGACTTATTTGTTAACTTAACCATGGTTTAGATCTGAAATTAGCGGCATTTATTTTAGTAAGGAATTTAAAAAGTTAAGACAACCAATCTTGTGTTTACACGTGGCAGTTTAGTTAGAAAAGGGTTTGCTTTAATTAGTATTAAACTGGGTTTACCCAAAAAAGGTGGTTCCGCCTTCTTTAGAAGTGCCTTTCGACTCAGAGTCTTCGCTTTTAACCAAGTCAAAATCCACAAAGCCAAAACCAATACACAGGGTATCACATAGATGGTACGCTGTGGATTGGAGAAAGGCGGAAGGCTAGGTGTCGGAAGCATGGCTTCCGATGGGGTCGATACCTTTTATTTTTTCTAAAAAGAGAAGTGTCTACCTGTGTTTTGTTTTAGCCTTCGAAGGAGTCGAAGCATATGTTCTCAAAAGAGGTTTTCCAAGTACCTTCGAAGGGGTTGCCATCAACTTATGTTTTAAAGAGTAAGCTTTCTAAGAGATTTCCTTACTTATAAAATAATGCTTTCGAAAGAAGAGGTTCCAACCTAGTCGAAGCCTTGCTGCCATTCTTTAGCCTTTCGATGGTATTGAAGTCATCAATACTTTCGAAAGATAGTGTTTGTTTTAAAGATGTTTTAAGTCACTTACTAAATGTTTTAGAAAGGGTCCAATGGTTCCGAAGGCAATGGCTTCGAAAGGGGTTTCGCGCTATCCTTTAATGTTTTGTTTAAACGGTTTGAAGCTTTCGAAAGAGATGGTGACAACGCCATCATATTTTCCCTAATATTTTTATATGATAAGGGGTGGTTTTGAAAGAGATACTTTCATCTATATTCATTTTAACCCAAATAATATTTTAACTATAACCCCATGGTTTCGAAAGGGGGATTTTTAATGATTTCGGAAGGGTTACTTCCAATGGTTTCAAAAGGGGAACTTTCAATGATTTCGAAAGGGTTACTTCCGGTGGTTTTGAAAGGGGTACTTTCAATGGTTTTGAACTATGCTTCTAAGTGTTATTAGTAATACTTTACTACATTCGAAAGGTTTCGATAGAGATGTTTCAAAGTGTTTCGAAAGGCAAGGGCCTAATGTTTTAAAAAGAGATTTATATGCTTTCGAAGAAGGTTATCCAATGAAGTCGAAAGCAAAGTTTTGAAGGTTTCGACAATCTTAGTTTTCCAAGCAAATAACCCAATCTCATTTTTGATAGAGAACCATGGCATAATTAAATAAAGTATTTTGAAAAGGAGATTTTGAAGAAGTTTTCTTTGATTTAAAAGGTTAAAGAAATTAACCAAGTTATTATGTATGCTTCATCATATATCTATATATTCACAATGTTTTGGACTCATAACTGAACTTTGGGGAAGGGCATAAAAACCGGCTAGGTTGACCCAGTAATGAATATAAATTAAGTTAACCCCTGAATGAGTATAATTGCATCCAGGAGGTTAGGAAGACCGTAACATAGGATACTAAAATATTAAAGAAAGATACTGGAAGGGGCCAAAAGGTTCTCAGTAAGCCCATGAAAACTGTGTATAGGAAAAGATATTGGCAAGGGTCAATAGGTTCATAGTTAACCCATGAAAACTATGTATAAAGGAAGATGTCTAAAGACAGGTTCATAGTAAGCTCATGAAAACTATGATTTAATACTAGCAGGGGCCAGTAGGTTTGTAGTTAGTCCATGAAAACAATATTCGGACTAAGATATTGACAGTATGAGAAAAGAGGATATTGGAGTCACCAATAGGTTCTTAGTCAACCTATGAAAAATAGGATAAGAGTAAAGACATTGGAGTTACCAATATGTTCATAGTGAATAGGTTCATAGCGCCAATATGTTCATAGTGAATAGGTTCATAGCGATCCTATGAAAACTATGTAATCAAACAGGGAGTCCTTGAAAACTTCACCAGATATTAGTCAGCCCATGAAAACTAATAGGTTAGTTGTAATACTATAAGTTATAATTTAGATAGATAGTCATAATTAATGGAGATGGAAAATTTAGAATTGATTTATTTGTTTTGCATATCATCATATCATATTGTTTTGAATTGTTTTAACCATTTTGGATGCAGGAGCACAGTATACGGTTTTAAAAAGGTTTTAGGATACCAGTGAAGGGGAAATTCGTTCCGCTAACGTGATATCAGATATCTAAATGAATTGAGATAGTATATTATTATTCATACTAGGCTTTATGACTGACTCGAAGTTTATGTTTTCCTCTTAAACTCTCAGGTACTCGATTGATTTTGAGTAGTTTGAGAGTTGAGATTTTCAAGTACCTCATTAGATGAATAAAGCTTATGGAGACGTGCAGGAGGCATGATAGCTATATAGAGTTCTCTTTTATTTTGATTTCGCTGTGCTGCTATAATGGCAAAGTTGTTATATTGCAAGCATATACTCTGATCATCCAAGTGGGCATCTTCATATGTCGCTCTTGGCATATATTGTAATAAATATATTTTCTCTGAACGTGGTTAACGATTGTTGGATTATGTAATAAATTGAAAATGTTTTGAAATGGAATGTGATTTTGTTTGAAGTTTAAAATCTTTCCATGTTCATGTGTTTCTGTGTATCGATGTATCTAACGCTGCCGTATTTGGTTGCCAAGGATTAATAAATATGGATGACTACAGCATCTGTAGCCGTTATTTTTAGACCTCCAAGTAGGGATGTTACACACCATACCTCCGAACGAGGTTATGGGTGATGTTTAATTTTAGATGTACTTTATGGTTTTGGTTTCTTCAAATTTTTCCGTTCTTGGAATTTCGAGAACGAAATTCTTGTAAGGGGGAAAGTGTGTAACAACCCGTAGTTCTACCACTTTAAAAATGGAATATTAAATTTATTTTAAATTTTCAAATATATAAATTTCTTATTTAAATAATCATGTATTATGTGATAAATAAAAATGATACATCGAATTTGATTACAAAATCAAGAAGTTTGGATTTTCATCGAAAATTGACAAAAGTCGGTTTGCGATAAAATTGGATGTATGTTCAATTTTTTTAATGATAAAAAATTCCAAAATGATAATAAGTGATTGATATAATTATTATAAGTATTTTGGATTGAATTTTTACAATTGGATTTTTACAATTGGATTGGATTGTGTAGCACGTTGACAAATCGATGTTGTATTTTTACAAATGGATTTTTATTATTAATTATGGTTTTATAAGTCAAATACACTTGTTTTACTTATTTAAAGATGATACAAAACTTATTTTCAAATTTTGTTTACATAAATAAATAGTTTAACATAAACATCAAAATTTGACCTAAAACGTTTTGTCGAAAATCAACGTTTTGTTCAATATAAGTTGTCGCAACGTTATTGCATCTTTGTTAACAAGTTTTAACACACGCACATACGTATATATGTTTTACAAATAAACAAGTTTACTTTTACTAAGTATCGTTAGAGAATTCTAGAATGTCATTAGTAAAAGTAAGTAAGATAATTAAAAAAGTCAAAAAGCAACCATTAAATCAAATCTCACCAAAACCAAGGAAAATCTTCACTTTAATCCACTTTTCCATACAAATACATTCCTTAAATATTAAGTGAAAATGACATAAATTAATGAAGTGATGGATGATGGTAAGTGTAGAAAAATGTAAGTTTACTTTAAAGTTAAGGAAGGGTATATTGGTAATTTGGTATGGGGTTAGTTTGGTAACTTACCACTTCTTTCTTTTTTAGTAAATACACAAGCTTTTCTCTCATTTTATTTCACACCTTCTCTTCTTCTTCTTCCTTTAAGTTGTTTAAATGGCTTTTTCTTCTCTTCTTCTTCCTTACTAACTTTTTCAAAACAATATCAAATAAAGTTAAAACATCTTCAAACTTTGCCAAAGTCATAGTTCGTCATTAGAAGGCTGCATGCGAAGTTTAAGTCAAGGCTAGAAGGTTGGTGGTCCAACCACCCAAGGCCGTGAGTTATGAGGAGAGGAAGGAGGAATTTAGGCTTATTTTGGTTTGGTTTCGAAGCATTATAGGAAGTATAGTTTAGATCTTGATTTCCTTGCCTTAAACTTTGACGGAGTGGAATCCAAACTGAGTTATTTCTTCCTTTAAGTTCATTAAAACCATTGCTAAATAGAAGGAACTTTAAGTTTTAAGTGTTATTTGCAAACTCTTATTGAATGCTTATTTACTTTGCTAAAATAATGGTTTTATTTCTTTATTTGACTATGTTTGGATGGTTAATTATTTATTTTAAAATTTAGAAGTTAAATACTTGATGGGGTATGCGAAAATGACTAGTACACGTGTTTCTCTGTATAATCAAAGGAGACTTGGACGAGGGACGGAACATGTTAAAGGGAGAGCCCAGATGCTCCAAAATAAATATCAAACCATTTTAAACCAAGATAAAATAAAAAGTGTTATAAATATTTGATAGAATGAAGCGTTGATTACCATTTATTGTTATGTTTATTTCATTGACTGATTGTTTAGGCTCAACCGGTTTATGAGCAGTTTACCTTTTATATGCATGGGCTGTAATTAGAATTTCATAATTTTACTATAAGGTGTTCGATAAAAATATTTGTTAAGTAGAAATTATAATAGAAGACATTTATTATAATTTTGGAAATAAATATATTTTATCTTTTAAATGAAATGGTTTCTTTTGAAAAGTAATGGAAATATTTTGAAGTGATAATAAAAGTGATTTATATAAATAATGGTTATAAAAGTGTTTTATAAATGAAGAGAATTTCGAGGACTAAAAACACAGTGTTTGAAAATGATTTCAAAAGTTTTAGAAAATCACAACACTGTGGTTTGAAAGTATTAGTGAATATCAGTGAAAATGACTTATCACTTCAAGATATAAAATGATTTATTATGTTACTACTGATTTGGGTAACCCATAACTAAAAGGTAGGCATATGATTTTGGTAGAGGGATGTATTTATTTATCGACTATATAAGGGCTGGGACCCAGTTGCTTTGTTATTGGGAGAAACCTCCCGATCTGGTTGCATATACTTTGATATACTTTTATAGTAGTATTTTTATATTTCCAAATAAATATTTCAGAAGTGATTTGTTTTAAAATCCCAAAATAATGTATAATTTGATACAAAAGATTTGTGTGTGTGTGTATACATTATTTCAAACGTTTTGAAATAAAAAAATCAGGAGTTTGATCCAAAGAGATTATTTTTGAAAATGTACTTTGAAAATAATAAATCTAATTAGATTTTGAAAATCTAGATTCGAAGATTAAGCCCAAGTGGGTAGTTTTGGCAATTGCATAATTTTTTTGCATCATAGGCTCCATGAGTCCTATTTGTGGTAGAAGAACTACGTTGGCTTGATCCTATATCTAATTGGTACCAAATTAGATAGGGGTATGTAGGCAGTTACAAGTGGTGGTGATGCAACCCCAATAATAATATATATTTTTCGTGTTCTTTGAGTTTGTAGAAATAGCTACCGCTGTCTCTCTCATCAGAGTTAAGCAACATTAGATATTTGTATCTATATTTTGTAATATTAAAGCACACCTAGTAGATTACATTGATAACTTATATAATTGAAATTGTATCCTATACATTAAATAATGTTGGATATTTATTTAATATCGTATGTTAAAATGGTAGTTTTCATTCGATGTTTTAGAACGGACTGATTTATTGGCGATTTTGATGGTCTGAAAATTTGGGTTGTTACAAATCAATTGACAAACGACCGTTAGAGAAGCAGGAGGGATAGAGTACCTTCTGGATTAGAATTTGATAGTTCCTCATCGTCGGGGCAGTGGCAGAGGAGTAGAAAACAAAGATGCTCATGAAAGACATCAAGAAGTTGAAATTGAAGGCGAGATCGTGCGTTAACCAAGGCCAATGGATCGGTACCGATCCATCAAGTGGGATTGGTATTGAACCATCAAACATGGGCATGAGTGGTCGACTCCCTAGTGATGGTGCTGGTTTAAATTCTGAATATGTCGTGGATAGTCGGAATATTGAAGATCAGGCAAGTGTTGCATATCTACCTTCGAAGAATTCATCAAACTGCTGAATGAACGGTTCTCCTAGAGTTATGGAATCCTAAGATACCGAGCCAAACACTTGGGGTGGGTCATGCTTACTTCCATTCAGTAGATCGACATGAGCCGGATTTGACTAAAATAATCGGGAGACTAATAAATGAGTGCAAACATCGAACTAATAATGAGTGGGGTTCATCAATGAGCCGAAATCCATTTATGGAAGATATTTGACATGAGGAATACCCGAGGAGGTTTGTGATGCCGATGATGTTATTATATAACGATAAAACTGATCTGAGGTAGCACTTGATGAAGTACAATTGGCACATGGATTCTACCAGACCTTCCAATGTGTACAATGTCGTTATTTCTCGATTTTCCTAGAGAGGGTGTCGACGATGTGGTTCACCAGCTGTCACCGACATCATATCATCTTTCGAGCAATTGCCAATTCATTGAACACTTCTGTATGCATATGATCCAACCAAAGGACGTTATGTCACTTTCCAACCTCTTTTTGGGAGCGGAGAGTCTTTGAGAGATTTCTTACACAGATTTCATACTGCAACGAAGAAAGTGAGCAATGATCAAGAGGATAACATGTTGATGACAGTTATTAGAAGGATTCGTCCCGAGATAAACTTCGGGATGTGGTTAAAATAGAAATCCCACCAACAATGGATATATTCTATAAACAGGCGAATCAGTTCTTACATTTGGAGTAGACAAGTACTACCTTCGGGAAGGCTGATGCCTGTCATTTAGTCGAATTGATACAAAGTAAAATTGTTGAAATATTCGAAGTGAGTTTTAGAAGTTTTGATGTTAATATGGAACCCCAAACTGGTGGATAGGTCAAGAACAATAATGGAGCTCAAGACAAGAAGTCGGGTTCAAGGAGACGTCCAAGAACCTTGAAGTTTGACAATTACACTCCACTAAACAACTTGATTTAAAACATATAGTTGGACACTTAAGGTAAAGAGTGGCACATGAAGCCTACTCCTAGGGGTTCAACTTAGAAGGAGAAGAAATATGGCAAGTTTTGTAGATTTCACG
The DNA here is from genome assembly GCA_030765085.1 of Allium cepa. Classification (NCBI taxonomy): domain Eukaryota; kingdom Viridiplantae; phylum Streptophyta; class Magnoliopsida; order Asparagales; family Amaryllidaceae; genus Allium; species Allium cepa. Next base: position 519,055,979 of record CM060929.1, on the reverse strand, counting down.
AAAACATGGTTACCACACCAATGAATCAGGAATTTTTATGATGTGATCGAGGAGTTGATTCATAAGAAGAAATTACAACGGTTTGTGCAAGCCTCGCAAGATGGAAGGCAAGGAAATTAGAATCCCCAATGGAGGCAAGCCCGGCCTAATGTTGATGAGCCTAGGTAGCTTGAGAAACATCTTGTGATAAATACTGTTATCGGTGGACCACATCCAGTTAATAAAAGTTGGAGCTAGGTGGAACAATATATGGGAGCATTAAAGCATGTAGTGAATGAGATTTTTTTCCCATCGAGGATGATGTTCTGGCAAAACAACTCAGAACTATGATAGTTGATATCTTGTTCCAAAATAGAGATGTTGATGGGGGTAAAGTCCTCGACAGTTGATCCACTTGTAATATCCGTCATAATTGGCCTTGCTGTAGCGAGGAAAGTGTTGGTCGACTGTGGAAGTTCAGTCAACATTCTATTCAAGAAATCCTATGACCAAGTGCTTCTAGAGAGCAAGGACTTAAAGACGTGTAAATCTTGATACTAGGGATTTAACAGGACTACTACTGAGCCTGTGAGATGCGTAGATCTACCGTGGTACTTGGAGAGGGCGGCCGTAGGAGAGTGACAGTTGTGCCTTTTGTTGTGTTGCATATTTATTCTTCCTACATTTTTATTTTGGGCCGACTGACCCTTGCTGAATTTAGAGTGGCCATCACTCTGTGGTGCTTAACGATGAAGTTCCCGACCCAAAATGGTGTAGGAATTGTTCGAGGAGATCAAGAGCTTGGCCATGAATGTTATGTCACCGAATTGAAAGAGGCGAGGCAAAGAGAGAAAGGAAAGGGTATAGAGAGGACTTTCTACATCAAGGCTTTAGATGCATAGCAACCACCACCTGAGCCCTAACTCAGGTAGCATGGACGGTTCCATAAGGATATGGATCCATGGAAAGAGCTAAGGAATGGATGGGCATCTCCAGCCTAGTTGATAATCAACATCTCGATCAGCCATGATGATCATACACGGGCCTTAAAGGTTGAATCGCAGCTTGGCATCAAAATTGAGGAAAGAATTAGTTGGTTTCTCTGGGCGAACTTGGATATACTTGCCTAGATTTCTGCAGACATGTATGGAATATAGTTGTAGATAGTGAGCCATGCATTAAATATAAATCCTAAATGCATTCTTGTGAAATAGAAACACCACAGCTTACGTATGGAGAGGTCCACTGCACTCAAAGAAAAGGAAGAGAAATTAAAGGATGACGGCTTCATCCATGATTCCCTATACCCAGAGTAGGCATCAAATCCAGCCTTGGTGTAAAACCAAATGGGAAGTTGAGGACATGCGTCGACTATTCTGACCCGAATAAGACGTACCCATAAGACAGCTTCCCACTCTTGAGGATTGATCGGTTGGTGGACTCAATAGCTAAAAATGAATTGTTATCATTCATGGATGCATGTTTTGGATACAATTAGGTACCCATACATGTATCAGACTAAGAACACACCGGCTTTATAACTGATCTGGGACCGTACTACTATCTTTTTATACCCTTCGAATTAAAGAATGCTGGAGTGACTTATTAGAGATAGGTGAACAATATATTTAAAGATTAGATCGGACGCTCGATGGAGGTCTATGTGGATGATATGCTTATGAAGTCATGGCGATCGAGGAACCACATTGATGATTTGGCAGAGATGTCTAGTATTCTTTGGAACTACCAGTTATAGCTTAGCCCCTTGAAATTCTCATTTGACGTTGCATCAGGGAAATTCTTGGGCTTCATCGTGAACTCCCATGGAATCGAAGCTAATCCAAAGAAAATCGAAGCACCGAGGAACATCAAAGCCCCAAAGACGATCAAAGACGTTCAGAGCTTGATTGGAAAGGTTGGTGCCCTGAGTTGATTCATCTTCAGAGCTACCGACAAATGCATCACTTTCTCTGATGTGATCAAGAAAGGGATAAGGAACTTTGCTTGGATGCAAGAATGTATTGATGCATTATAGGTTCTGGTGAATCACTTGAAGAGACCCCTAATTCTATCTAAGTTGTTGGATGATGAGGACTTGTTTACTTATCTGACAATATTGGTCCACGTTTTGAGTGCTACATTCATACATGAGGAGTCCCGAATATAGAGATCCGTGTACTACATTAGTAAGTGGTGGACATGAGCAAAAGGAAATTACCCAAAGGTGGAAAAGCTCGCATGTTGCTTGCTATTAGCTTTAAGGAAACTCCATCCTTATTTTCAGGCTCATCCAATCAAAGTTCTGACTGACCAACCTTTAAGATAGGTCCTGCAAGGAACCGAGTCCCGTGGAAGGCTGTTGAAATGAAACATTAAATTAAGCCAGTATGACATAACTTATTATCCCCGAAGAGTGATCCACGGTCAAGCTTTGGCGGATTTCATTGTTGAATTCACGGCGCGAGTTGACATTCTAGGAAGTAGTGGAGAGTAGAGTACTAGATGGAAGATGTACATGAATAGTGCATCTAATGAACGTTGTTTTGGGGTGGAGTCGTGTTGGTAACTCCGAAGGAACATCCGGTTTGTTACACCTTGAAATTTGTTTTCCACACAACAAATAATGAAGCAGAGTATGAGGCCTTGATTGCAGGGACAAGATTGCTAAGGTGCTGGAAGTTAAGCTTTGCATATCATCTATGATTCCCAGTTGGTGGTATGTCAAGTGCGGAAAGATTTTCAAGCGAAAGGAGCAAGATTAGCACCTTATCTGAACTAAGCCCTTGAGTAGCATAATGAGATTAAATATTACACGATAATAAATAATCCTATAGAGGAAAATGCAAAGGCTGACTCACTAGCTAAGTTAGCCGGTTTCAGAGATGCGCAGGTCATGGGTTTGGTTCCAGTGGAAGTATTGTCAATTCTGAGCATCGACCAGATGGATGTTGATTCGACCTTGGAGACCGAATTTGAGAATGAATCATTAATGACTCCGATAAAGAACTATCTGTAGATACAGAATCCTTCCATATAGGAAGAACGAATGACGTCAACTCTGTAATGACCCGCCTTTTCGACTCTCAAAAGTCAACACTAATATATCCATGGTATTCACATGTCGAGCATCTAAAAGTTGGAAAGATAGATTGTTGGGGTGAAAGAAAAGAAAGATAGAACAGAACCTCACATCGAGACATGCAATGTATAATATAAAAATGATCTTTCCAAAAGATGAGTTCATGCACATAAATAATTTGAGCAAACAAACCTAACATCAGCATGTACAGTTATAATAGTTTATCCTTATGAATATTGATAACAACACAATAAGTGCAGCGGAAATAAAAAGATAAGTGAATACATCTTGGAAGCATCCAGCTCCACTCCTGAAGTTTCAAAGCATCCATAACCAAATCTGGAAATGTACTCTATCTTACTCGATCATTTTAATAAAATAACATCCGGATCGGTTTGATAAAACCAGCGTAAGAAAACACAATCATATGGATTTTTAATATTATAAACCCTTTCAAAAATAAAGGTATCTCGTAAGACTCGCCACATATAAACATGAATTGGTTTTTACCTTATAGTAACCGAACAATTTTATTAGAAAATTCCGTGATATTATAATAATGTCTATAGATTAAACTAAATATTAATTGTAACCAAAATGGCTACATTAATTACCTTCGAGCATAATAGGTAAGCAACTAAGTCTATAAAGGCACATATTGGAGATTGGATTCCATACAATAAGAAGGTAAAGGACTACCTTTCATACAGTACTCCTTAGATAAAATATACCAAGGCTACAAACCTTGCACCTCTGCCAAAACAGAGCTAACTGCCCCTTTAACATGGCATACCGAACTAATCATCCCTCGGGTACTGAGGCTACAAAAATCGCCCCTGATCGCCACATGTGCACACATCAAATCCGAAAATCCTAATTTGGATCGAGGAATGATGATCCTAATAGTAGCGAACCATATAGCTCTGCTTCATCTCCCCTGTTTTAGTCGGTACCAGGTTATGAGGCTTGTGAGATCACTATTTTACCTTTCCTCTTACAACATTCCCACTTGGAATGCTAACACTTCACTTTAAGCAATAATGCAATGTTAGATTCATCCGTACAAGTTGTTCAGGATATGAACAAACCGAAGGCGCTACTTCTACTACATCCATTTGGGAATCACCATCGAAATTAGTAGCAAGTAACCCTTGCACATCAAAGAACTCTATCTTCGATTCCATCATCTAGAACCAGTCTTGAATCTCTTCCAAAGCATCGAACTAGTATATGGTTTTGGAATGGTTATGGTTTCGAGTCATCTCATATAAGTACACTCCCTTCTTACTAGTGCCTCCAAAACCAATTGATGAAAACTCAACCCTGATTCTTTTGGAAATAATAAGACAAGACATAAGAGCGGAGATCACGTCCTAACTATTTGAGTGGACAGATTTACTTATCGTTTGTCCTAAAAGAAAAAAAGAGATTTATACACAAGTATAGCTTCATCGAAGATAACTATGCCATAAACCTCTGTGTTTCTCCAAAATATTTTCAGAGTTATATTTTGGCCAAAATTTAATAGTTTGTTATTTAACTATCAAATAAACAAACAATAAATCGTATATTTAATTCCATGTAGGATCACTAAGCCTTTGTTAAGTAATCTTTCATTAATTGGATGTCTTTTCGATTATTTGATTCAAATATACCTTTACAAAAGATATTTTCACGAACCCCTTATACTTGTTTTAATACTTGGAGAAACCATTCATACACTTGGGAAAACATTCATATACTTATCTCACCGATGTAAATATATTAACAAAACATTATGCCTTCGGTACTTAGAAAAAATATGCATATATTTATCTCAATAGTATAAGTATATTAACACACTTAAATAAGATTTCCTCTTTTCCAAATTCATATTTAAATGGGCCAAAAATGGATATCATTTAAAACATTGCTTACTATAAACTCAAACCACTTTTCCTTTAGTGTTAAGTATGAAAAAGAATGCTTTTATACCACCATAATTAAGAAGGATTGTTTATCAAAATCAAATCTCATTCCTTTTCAATAAACCCATTCCATATTTACAAATCCTTTTATAAATCATCAAATTAATTTATAAAACTTCTTTTATAAATCCCTAAATTATTTATAAAACCCCTTTTATAAATCTATAAAATTATTTATAGAACTCCTTTGTATTTATAAAACTCTTTCATAGAAATCATAATATAAATCCAAACTTACTTTTGCAAACCTTACTTTAAGAAAATTCCTTTTATAAAATAATTTATTATTTACGAACACCTTTATTAAATAAATAAATTATTTTTAAACATCATAAACAAAAAATAAATTAACTTAAGCATAATTAAAATCAATTAACTTAAACATCGTTAAATAAAATAATTAATTAATTTAAACAGCATTAATAAGTAATTAATTAAGTTTAAAGCATCATTAAATAAAATAATTAATTAAATTAAACATCAATAAAATCAATTAACTTAAACATCATTAAATAAAGTAATTAATTAACTTAAACATCAATAAAATCAATTAACTTAAACATCATTAAATAAAGTAATTAACTAACTTAAACATCATTAATAAATAATTAATTAACTTTAGATCATCGTTAAATAAAATAATTAAGCCTTAAACACTATTAATAAATAATTAATTAACTATAAAACATCATTAAATAAAATAATTAATTAATTTAAACACATCATTAATAAATAATTAATTAACTTTAAATCATCATTAAAATAAAATAAGTAATTGGCTTCGTTTATAATTAAATAAACACTTAACCTCAAATTGTTATAAAATTTAAGTTAATTTAAATCCATACATTTATAATTCGGAAAGAGGCTTAGCGACCATTATGTTACTTAAACAAGTTACAATTTATTTTTAATTCACTTCCCAAACTATATTACTGGTATTTACATAAGCAAACATATATGTAAATAAGATTAACAATTAACAATCACTAACTAATCCATTGCTTATCCAATATTAGTTAGTCCACATATTAATTTACTAGCATACGAATTGTTAGCGCCAAATTTTGGACACTAATACCCAAATGTAAATGAAAGCACTAACAAACAGTCACAGATAATAGATAGAGTGTATGTAGAGATTATGAATATGAAGAACGGTTGAAATTAAAATAAAAACAGTAAAGAACAATAGTTTTTATAGTGGTTCGGCTAACTCTGGCCTACGTCCACTCCAGAAGTTTACTTTCTATTACTATGACAATCGATTGCATTTACAAGGTGGAAACTAGCCTTAGCCTTAGAAAATTGAAAGTCAGAGAGCTAAAGAGAAGATCCCTTTTCTGAACTACTACACGCCGTATTTATAAACAGTCCAGGTAGTTGTTAGGCTCTCTGAATAACCTGGACCCATCAAGGCCGAACGATCTATGCCAAACCACCATGCCGAGCCACACATGCCTTTCCCCGATGCCGAACGACCCATCGTGCCGAGTGACCCATCATGCCGAACAATCCATCATGCCAAACGACCCATCATACCGAACGACCCATCCTGCCGAGCGATCCATCATACCGAACGACCCATCATGCCGAACGACCCATCACGCCGAACGACCCATTACGTCGAACGACCCATCATGCCGAATGAGATGTGATGCCGAACTGCGTCCAATGCCGAGCGACCTATGATGCCGAGCGACAATCAAATGACCTTCCTGAACTTCCATACCTCCACCGGATATTTCCATGCCGAACGACCAAACCACAAGGTCGAACCCCAAACACTTCGAACCACTTCATTCCGATCGAATAACCTATCATCTATCCAAGCGACCATCATCCATTTAAACTAAATCCATCATATTTCAGCCTCGATAGTTGTGAAGTTGTTTTAGTTAACTCCGTCTGTCTGTGGCCTTGTAAAAGGCAGGTAAACACTTGCACCCCAAAACATGCGTTGCTGTTGGAAGGTGTGTTTTGAATAGCCTCAAATCCGATATCCGAAGTCCATATCCCTTTCGTAACCATATTATCAAATCCATGACCTCTTTGGGTTTAACCTTGAATCTATAGACCCTATCAGGTCATGTTGCCCTGTTCCAGCCTTGACCTTCCTGTCAATGGCTTTTATGTTCTCCAACCTCAGCACTCTGGCCAAGGAATTTTTCATTCACCGGCCTCGGCACTCCGGCCAAGGACTTTGATTTTTACCAGCCGCGGCACTCCGGCCAATGACTTTGATCTTCACCGGCCTCGGCACTCCGCCCAAGGACTTTGATATTCACCGGCCTCGGCACTCCGGCCAAGGACTTTGATATTCAACGGCCTCGGCACTCCGACCAAGGACTTTGATATTCACCGGCCTCAGCGCTCCGGCCAAGGACTTTGATATTCTGTCTGAGTCCATTCCATCGCTCTCCGACGAAGGGACTCGTAACTCGCGATTGATGCCCCGTCTCTTCGGTCAGGACAGTAATCGCTAATCCTGAATTGTTTTAATACAGTGATCCATATCCAATTAGAAAACCAAAAATCCATATCAAAAATAAAACATCCAAACCAAAATGGCAAACCAAAAAACCAACCAAACCGGGAGTTCAATCCAAACCCCAAAACCATACCAAAGAAAAGAAAATGTCTAAATTACGAAAGAGAAAACCAATATTTGCAGAAAAACAGAAAGAAAGTAAGGTTTCATAGAGTCAAGTAGTACGGTTTTTCATCATCTCAGAGCACGCCTAGGGACCGTCCTTGATCCCGTACGTGTGTAAGTCACCTAGCCGCATTACTTTGAGATCTATTACTTAATCAAACCATAAATCTGTTCAGTTGATAATGAGATGACATTGCCCAGGTCCAGTGCCTTCTCCGTTCGAGGTAGGCGGTGGTCGCTCCTGTCCTACTGCCACAGCTCGATTCCTGACATACTGTCGTAGATGACCATTCCTCACATGCTCCTCAATGATATCCCTCAAATGCCTAAAGTCGTTTGTGTTGTGCCCATCCAGCTCATGGAATAGGCAATGCTTTCCCGATGCTTTCTCGTATTCGGAAGGCTCTCTCTTTGCCGGCCTTCGATATTAAAATTGCCTCCGAGTGTCTAAGTAAATCCTTTCTAGAGTCTCAGTTAAATCTATGTAAGAAGAAAACATTGACTCCCTCCGAGGTTTCTTCGAAGTGCCACCGTCGCCATTTGTTTTCCTTTTTCCTTTATCATCTTTACTTGGATCCTCCCTGGACGGACCTCCACCCCTCACTGCATAACTTCAGCTCTCTCCCCTCTCTCTCAACCTGCGCGTCTTCTTGTCTCATGAACCTTTCTGCCTCATGGTAGAACTCCCCAAGGTCCCTCAGTGGATCCCGTTCCAATGATATCTTGAAATCCGAATTATCTACGATTCCTGAGACCGCTGCCATCAAAATCATTGACGGATCGGGTCGGTCCACTAAGGCTACTGCTGCGTTAAATCTGGTTAAGAAGTTTCTAAGTGACTCTCCCTTCCATTGCTTCATCGATGTCAAGGTCATTACATTTTTGGGTCTGACTATATGGACTCGAAACTGTCTCATAAATTTTTCAATCAGCTCCATCCATGTGTCGATAGAAACCACTCTCTAGTCGTCTGAACCACATAGCTGCGATATTCGTAAAAAACAATGGAAAGTATCGAGCCATGACCTCGTCCGATGCCCTCAGTACCTCCATATGACTCATGTACCTTGTCAGGTGAACGGTGGGATCCGTTCTTCCATCATACATATCCAACATTGCTAGCTTAAAGTCCGGTGGATTCCTAGCTCACCTGATAGTAGGAGTAAAGGGACTCCTATTCACATCTTCCAAGTCTCTATTTACTAATCCACCTCTCATAGCACGTTTGACCAGTTCCGCTAATCTGTCGTTGTTGCCAAGCTGTAATCCTTATCCGTTGCCTCCGCTCTGCCCCTCGAGTTCATGAGGGTATTCTGGCACATACTCTTCATCTCATTCTCCTGCACTCCTATTGACGTCGGGTTGCACTACGTCATCTGGTACCCCTCTATGGGTTGGTCTAGCATTTCCTGGTGGTATGCCCTCGAGTCTAGATCCATCTAGGTTGAGAGTCGTCTGTTGATTGGGGGCTGCCCCTGCTGAGCCATTCCCTCCGCTTGCTGGTTGAGCGCTTTTGATCCAGCTCCACGTATCTGAACTCCTGCATTTCCTTCTCGTTCAAATTGCCCAAGAAGAGCCAGCATCATCTCCTCTTACCGTTTTATCATTGCTTCCATCTCCTCTCTGGTGATGTGGATGGATGCTTGACCTGCTCTAGCTTCAGAGGAAGCCTCTTGACTTCTCTCCTGATTACTCCTTTCTGTCACTTGCTTCCTTGCCAATGGTTTAGCCATTATTTCCTAGAATCCAAGTTCGTAGCTTCAAAATTCTTGAGTTCAACTCTCAATGAATGCACCAAAATGTCAGCGCCAAAATTGGACACTAACACCCAAATGTAAATGAAAGCACCAACAAACAGTCATTGATAACAGATAGAGTGTATGTAGAGATTATGAATACGAAGAACAGTTGAAATTAAAATGAAAGCAGTAAAGAATAACATGTTTTATAGTGGTTCGACTAATCCGGCCTACGTCCACTCAGAAGTTTACTTTTTATTGCTACAACAATCGATTGCAGTTACAAGGTAGCAAACTAGCCTTAGCCTTAGAAAATTGAAAGTCAAAGCCGAAGATTAGATCCCTTTTCTGAACTCCTACACGCCGTATTTATAGACACGTCCAGATAGTTGTTGGGCTCTCTAAATAACCCGGGCCCATCAAAGCCGAACGATCTATGATGAACAAGCATGCCGAGCCACACCTGCCTTTCCCCAATGCCGAACGACCCATCATGCTGGACGACCCAACATACCGAACGACCTATCATGCCGAATGACAAATCATGCCGAACGACCCATCATGCCGAACGACCCATCACGTCGAACGACCCATCACGCCGAACGACCCATGATGCCAAGCGAGGTGTGATGCCAAACTATGTCCAATGTCGAGCGACCCATGATGCCGAGCAATAATCAAACGACCTTCCTGAACTTCCATACCTCCACCGGATATTGCCATGTCGAACGGCCAAACCACAAGGTCGAACCCCAAACACTTCGAACCACATCATTCCGACCGAACGACCTATCTTCTATCCAAGCGACCATCATCCATTTAAACTGAATCCATCATATTTCAGCCTCGATAGTCTTGAAGTTTTTTTAGTTAACTCCGCATGTCCGTGGCTTTATAATAAGGCAGGTTAACATTAAAAAAATTCCAAATTAACGTAATAGAAGAAAGGTGTTTAATTCTGGTAAATAGATGCCCAAAATAATTTATTCAATCTGAATGGTATTTTATTTAGCCAAATAGATAACATCAATGAAGTATACTTAATTATACTATGCTATTATTTAAACAGTGTAATTAAATTCAATAACCATTATAGTGTCACTAATTTTACTTTTCTAAAACTATCAACTATTCTATATCATAATGTTATACTCGTAAATATGAGTCTAATGCAAAAACCCATCGGCCAAAGAGAATAAAAATGAATGAGATACCGCATTTCAAAATTTTGACAAACTTAATTCTTAAAATTAAACAAATAAATAGACTTCTCACCAAAACCAAAGCTCATCCCAGCTGCTATAGCACCTCATCACCCTCCCCAGAAATCAGTTTTGAAAACCTTATGTGCACATAAACATGCATGGAGTGCACCGTACATCACCAACCGCTATCCTATTCGCCATACATTGATAACCGCGACCAACCCCTCTTTTAAGCACGATTCAATAGACCCACCAACTTGTTTTCGATGCCACCCTATCAATTTCTATCCATGCTTCCCATATTAAATTCGCATGCCATAGGAAGTAAACAAAATGAATATTGCCTCAACAAACTGACCATTGCCATTGCTCTGATCACAACCAGCTACCACCTCCTCTGCCAATTGAGTTGCCAGCCCTAGCCTCACCCATGAGATACCTTATGGCCGACTCAGTGCACACAAACGATTCCAATAAGCCTAACTCTAAACTCAGAAATAAAAGAGAATGAAACCTTAGATTGAGCTCGTTTGAGCAACTTCGACCACAAGAGATGCGGCAACTACCCCGCCTACCTCCACCTTGTCTCGAGCCTCCCCCAAACATCATTGCTGACCCCACCAACCAGCCAATCATCAGGATTTATTAATTGATCGAAAAATGATCAACTACTTCTACACATCGATCTCCTCCACTGAATATCACTAAACCATCTCTAAAATCTCCATTCGATGATACGAACCCAACCATATCCTCCATTCATCATTTCATGATTGTTGAATTTTCACCACATCACAACATCTACTATGTTTGAATGATTCCCACCACCATACTCAATGAAACGCCAAGCTGCTATTTCAAAAAAATTAGAGGTCATAACATACAACTTTCATGTGGAACACTTCAGCTAATTTTGAGTAGATTGGAAGATAGTAAATTTTTAAGGTCGAGGGATAGTTTAAATTTCTTTGTTTTCTAAAATGCAAAGAGAAGAGGAAGAAGGAAAATGAGTAGAGTTGTAAGGGGGATGTTATTTTTGAATGTAAGGCTTAAGTAGTTGATACATTTATGCACCAAAACCAAATCACTTAACCCCAAAGTCAAAACTTCCAACAAATCAAAAAAAGGCAAACCAAAAATAAAATTATTTATAAGTTAAGTAACTCAAAAAAATTTAAGATTTCCTCATATCAAAATGCCAATCTACATTAATGGTTTGATTCAAAAGTTTTCTTTGGTTTTGAAAAAAGTTTTGAAAAGAATATTTGCGGTACTCTACTACAAAATATCACATTCGCTTATGGACCATGACCGACAGAAATAAAAATATAATCATGCGAAAAAATACGACATGATCCCAAAATAATAATAAAATACACTAGTTATTTTATTTTGTGAAATTTCAAAAATACCATTTTTGTTGTAAAATGCATTAAACGGAAATTTGATTATTTTTCAAATTAAAAATTATAGAAAAATCGTTTAGTTTCACTTAAAAGTACCTTATTGAAAATCAAATTGTTTTATTAAAAATGATTTTCTTAACATTAATTAAATTCGAATCAAAATTGAAAATTAAAAAAAATCAAATATCCTCATTACATTTAAAATTCCAGCTCGTTACAAACTCCTTTGTAAAGCTACAAAATTCATCATGCAAGACGGGGGTACTTTACAAGAAAGGATTCTCAATTCCTACGCTTCGGTGTGACACCGACGATGAGGCCAAGCGAGTTTTAGGAGTAGTTCATGAAGGGGCATGTGGTGACCACACCGGGTGGAAAACCCTAGCGAAGAAGATGCTTTGTTGTAGTTATTCTGTCCAACTGTCAATCAAGACGCAGTTGACTACACCTGAAAGTATGACAAGTGCCAAAGATTCACCAAGATACCAAGATCCCTACCAACAAAGATTACTCAAATGGTCAATTATTTCCATTTGCAGTATGGGGATTTATCATTGGTATGTTGTTAATATCTAAGGGTGGTGCAAAGTACGCCATCGTCGTAGTTGATTACTTCACTAAATGGGTTGAGGCAGAGCCATTAACCATGATCACCATAAAGAAAGTAATCAACTTCGTGATCAAAAACATCATCTGTCATTTTGGAGTTCCACGAACAATTATCTTCGATAACTGGACCCAACTCGACAGTGTCAAGTTCAAACATTTCTACCGTAGGCACCGTATCGAGAAGAGCTTTGCTGCTTGTGGCACACCTCCCAGGCGAATGGATACGTCAAGGCAGTTAGCAAAATCAATAGTCCATACTTAAGAAGGGATTAGAGAAGGCTAAGGGCAAGTGGGTCAATGAACTTCTATTAGCACTTAGGCTTATCGTATGACCCACAAGTCAACGACGGGCCACTCTCTGTTTTCCCTAGCTTACCGATCAGAGATTGTGATCTCTATTGAACTTAAAGTACTGATCATCAAGTGATTCGCCATAATCCACGGATGAATGAGGAACTCTTTTTGGAGTCTCTCGATATAATCAATGAGAAGCATGATGAAGCCGACTTGAGAGTAGCCACGCATCGGAATCGAGTCGTTTGATACTACAATACTAAGATCAGGACTCAAACCTTTGAAATTGGCAATGTCATTCTCAAATGAATCTTCCTTGGCTCTATGAACTTGGGCCCGACATGGGAAGGTCCATATGCAATTGAATAGAAGTTTGGAGTTGGCATGTTGAAACTGGTAACGGTGGACGAGATCTCACTCTCGCTGGTGTAGAATAGCAAACACTTACAATTCTATTTCACTTGAATGTAAATTTGTGCATATCTAGTCAAAGCAAAGCTATGTAACTAAACAGAATTTGTCATTTCTAGTGTTTATAAAAGAAATGACTTCCAAATCTTATGAATTCGTTTGTGCTTGATTTTACACTAGCATTAGTGACATTTACTTGGATGAACTTGCATATGCAAAATGCGGGTGTGTAGGTTCCCAGAGATAGGGGCCAACCAAGCTTCTACAGTCCATGATCAGATGTACAAAGATCAACCACACTTGGTGTTCAGAGAGATGTCAAACAACTCCTCTAACCCGCGACTTGAGGAAAGGAGTATAAATATTTAAAGGTTGAATAAGACATTATGTCCCTACTGCTTGTGCCCAGAGTCTGGTAGAGCATCCACACCTTTCCTAAAGTAGGTAGGACAAAAGATCTACGCCGTGAGATAGGCGGGATCCTACTTACATCGATCAACGCGTAAAGTTAGGCATGATCGAAAACAAACATCCTAGAAAAGGATGTTCACACCACTATTATTAAGTAGTTAACTCCGACCAATGCCCAGAGTTTGGCATGGTGAAGGCATGTACTCCAGAGAAGGATGTTTAGAGAGATATCAGAAGATGAATTACCTCGATTGACACCCAAACTTAGGTGCGATCGCACTCAAAACATCCATGAAGTTGATGTTTAAGTTAGCTTTCTAACCAAGTGGATTTTGACCAAGTTTCAGAGTCGAATATGGTCATAGCGAATAAACATTCTGCTGATCATTCCTTACTCATAAATGACGGAACAGATTGATAACTTAGTCCGATGATGATGATGATGATGAGAAGTAGACCACACATACATTGAAGGTAAAGCGCATTTCTTCGAATATTTGGACAAATTCATGCAAGACTTGAACAAAATAAAAGGATTTCATTATTTACAACCAAAATAATAGGCTGAGAAATCGCCTCATTCTAAGGCCATGGATCAGTACCGATCCATGCCGATGGATCGATACCAATCGATCGAGATTTAAAAATAAAAAATAAAAATAAAAAATTAAATACCTATACATATGTGCATATATATATATACATATATTTATGTATGTATGTATGTATGTGTCTCTATGTGTGTTTGTGTATCTAGTGTTTCACAGGATCTAGTTTGTAAATGGAACCGAGGCACGATTAAAAATCAAAGCATTTGTGTGTGTACATGCTAGACATTTAATAACTGGCTCTGAAAAAAAGCAAATTCAAGCCTGAATGACCTGGAAAAGGAATCAATTCATGATACCAAGCTCAGAATGATAGATCATGATAGCACACTCTAGGTTTTATAGTCTTAAATGCTAACGAAGTATCATAACGAATAGCTATAGATGCGGCACTTTACTGAAAAGATCCAAAGAAAGGATAACAACTTTCAAAACACAAATTGGAGTCCGATATGGCAATCCCGACTTGTCTCGACTCAAAGCACATCATGTTTGCAACAAGATGCACTTTGGAGGGCAAATGTTATCCAACCTTTTGACGGACCATTATCTAGACTGACTTGATGAGTTGAACTTGACGGCTATCAAGGTAGAAAGCCCTAAGAGATAGCCGTAAAGTCCAGAAACTAAATTTAATCGAGATCACAAGACGAAGACAAGGCCACTCCAAAAATTGAATAGCCCGATTCTACCATTTGATGGATCAATACCAATCCATTCCCATGGATCGGTACCAAATGACAAACGTGCACCCATACCACTTTAGCTCCTTCATATGCCTAAGTATTGATGTTAGCAACCAACTTTGAACTCTATGGGTCATTCACCCATTGTTTGCTTTTTAATTCTCTGACAACCAGAAATCAACAAGTCTATCCCTCCATCAATCCATTCAACTGACTCAGAAACAAGCTCAAAGCTATATAAACAAGTTTGGAATCACAAAGCTAACGACGCATTACTTCATCGCAAAGTGACAAGAACAATTAATAAGTCAATCCTATGGATCGGTACCGATCATGCCTACAGTTCGGTATCGAACCATAGCTGATTGCTAACTTAGCCTTGTTTCCTCAAGAGAAACTGCTGCTAGATTATGGAAAACATGGTGGAGGACATGCTGTAGCTTTTCCCATCGACCTATAGCTATAAATAGGCAGGAAGGGGCATCATTTCGGGGATCTTTTAGCTCTCTTGCAATTTTTACATAATCTTTTGTAATTACCTGTGAAGTGGCACCGGACAATAAGAACAACACCTTTAAAACATTATATCATCAATAAAATTCTCAAGTAGACTTAGGCAACGATTGGCCGAACCACTACAAACCTGTGTGTTCTGTTTTTTCTTATTCTAATTAACTTTTCATTATTTTTATTCTCTACTTAATCTTTGGATGTTGGTGCCACATTTTGGTACTAACAGATTTTCTATTTAATTCATGGTAAAAAGCGATCCAGAATATGAATAAATTCGTACCTTACACACTATTCCTTAATTAGAACTTTAGCCAGATTCAAAGAAGAAGAATAAGGAGTGGAATAGATGGTAAAATTATCAAAATTGCAAATCTATACAATTTTCATTATTTTGTCATAGTAACTTCAAATTCCTAAAGCCTTCAAGCAGAACTCAAAGGAGTCTGACACCTGCCCGGTGCTGGAAGGTCGGAAGGAGTAGTGTGAGTTTCTTTGAATGGAAACCTCGATAAACGGCGGCAGTAACTCTAACTGTCCTAAGGTAGAAAAATTCCTTATCGCATAAGTAGAGACCTACACGAATGGTGTAACTACTGCCCTTCTATCTCCGACATGGACCCAGTGAAATTGAATTCTCCGTTGAAGATGCGGAGTAATCAGAGAGGCCATTAAAGGCCAGGTACGGTAATTGAGATTCGAATCTAGAATAGCATTGCGCATTGACGGAGTATTGAGGGTTTATAATATGATGTTTTCGCAAATCAAAACTCCAAAAGGCATATTCAAACCCAAACAATACTAATTAATTACTAAAATAGAAAAGCTATGATTTCCACTTATAGTGTATCCTTAGTTTTGCCTCCTTTGAATTTGACACACCTTTGACAATCTCTATCAGATCTCTTCCTTTAAAAATAACCAACAAGGAATTTGTAAGTATAGATTAGATTCAGAAAGTTGGAGAAGAATAGGTTAGGAAAATATTAGAAAACAAAAATAGATATATATGATTTCTTATCTAAAGCCCTAATGGAGTTTTTCAGAATCTTAGAAGGGACGAACAACCAGAACTTCGCTAGGTTCCCAAAATATTTTGTGAATAAAAGTGAGGGGTCTAGGGTCTTATTTATAGCGATGAGAAAGCATCGAAACCATCGGATTTAAATAGTTAAATCTGGAATGTACACACAGTTAATAACCCTAGCCATAAATGCACCTATTGGTCGACCGCTAACGGTCGACTACGGTCGACTGGTCTTAGGGAGCAGTCTACCGCTACGCTTATTTTAGGAAAAAAATCTTTGTGCCATTGTTTTTTGTTATTAATTTCCTTAGTTAGCTCTTAACATCATCATTCATTTAAATGATTACTTAACCCCCAAGTCTAATTACTATTAACTTTTGAGTTTCAAATTTAAGAATTATATAATTTTTTGAATTTGAATTTTATTTAAATTATTTTGAATTTAAAACTTCAAATGTCCATAATTCTTCAGTTTAAGCTTTGTTTTTAACATATTATATATGGAAACTGATCGAAATATCTCTACAAACACAAAATAAATTTCGTGGTTAGATTCTTGGTTTTTTTTTAAATTTCCATTTTTATCCCTGGTTTATTTAGTTTAATTTATTCAACTTATTTATTTATGGTTGATTTTATAGAGTATTACATGGGGTGTCTCTTCGAATGATTCATCCTCCTCCACACTAGCATGATAGTCACTGTTACTATCGCCAATGCCCTCTTCTTCCTCTTCCTCCATTTGTTCTTTCCCTTTTCTCCTTTCTGCAATCTCACTCTCCTTTGGGATTGGATGCATTCTAACTCCTATGTTCCCTTCTCCTAGGACATCACAATAGCTGACTCTTCAGCTCCCCTTCCATCAGGCTCTTCATTATGCACCATGCCCAATGGACATTCGACTTCCCTTTGAAGATTCTTGTTGGAGCTACGAATGAGGATAGAAGATAGAGTAGGCATTCTAGGGCTGCTAGGCAGGTGGGAATCGGCAATAGAAAATCTGTCAGGAGGAAGCAAACCACGCCATCAGAGATTCTTGTTGTCAAGGGATACGCGGTGGTGCAATGCTGGAAGATAATCTCCTTTAGAGCTTTAATGATGTTAGCATGCTTATCACAATCATCTCGAGCGGGAAGATCTGTAGGAAGTGGATAATAAGTTAGGCATTTTGACAAAAGGAATCCAAGCACTAAAGAGTAAGAGGGGGAAAATCATACATCCAAAAAGCCAATGCCAGTAGAAGCTATACGGGAACCGGACGAAGAAGTTTTCATTCTTGAAATAATAAATTTTGTTGTGAAGCTTTTCAACAACCTTGCATCTACACCAGGCCATGATGATTATGTAAGATAATGATTCGCACTTTTTCTTGAAGTGTAGAAGATAGGCTAACTCGTTGAAGTACGAAGGCTGTTACAATTGGTTCATGAATAGCATGTATAGAGTGCTCAGGAAAGCATAGCCATCTAGATGGGATCTGGACGGAGTTAGCCCAAGTTCTTGAAGAACCATGCAAAGAAATGGATTGAATGGTGGGCCGGCACCACCAGGCACATATATCTATTGCGTGTCGTGTCTCCCAGCGAAGAATGGTGTGCTCGTTCACCCTGCAACAGGAGAAGTACGTCACTTTTAGGAATCCTGTGTTCGCTACAGATGTTTTGAAGCATCTTTAAAGTAAGAACTATGGAAGTTTGTTCTGATGGGTCATTTAAGATCCTTAGACTGATGTATTCATTCAAGTGGAGAGGTTGATTTAGCAATGGGTCCACTGGTACAACTACGCCCTGTAACTCGACAGTGATTGAATGTCCAGGCCTAACAGGTATATAAGGTGAAGCCTGAGTTGTGGAGGATCTAGCTTCAGGAGCAGTTGTACGCTCATTGGACTTGAAGCATGGCGATGGACAAGTCATTCCAAACAGAAAAACTTAGTGTACAACGTAGTCAAGTATGTTTTATTTCAAATGTTAACCTGTGAGATCAACGTTCAAAATCTAAAGGATGTCTATATGTGTTGATCAATCGGATTTTGAACGTTGACCGAGGCAAGCGAAAGTATGAATCTATGTAGTATGAGCCTCGCGTACCATATACGATGAGCGGATCACACTGTGTAGATAGTCCTCTCATATGAGAAAATCGAGCCACTACACACAATGGAACTATGAAATCGGATCTTACCTGTTATCGATGGATAATCGAAAATGGAACCACTGTTCAGAGCGACACAAAAGATTTTCTTTTATAGGAATAGCAAGAAATGCGGTATTGAAGAATGTAATGCAGAAATAATATCCAAACGGTAAAGATGCTAGGCAATGGAATTGCTCAAATTTTGAAGCCTAATAGATACGACCGTTCCTCAAAGGAAATCATCCTATCAAAATTCGAATAATGGAGAAGATTTGACCGAGTCTTGAATGGATTTAGTCATAAAGCATCATCAAGAGGCAATCCAAGCATGTGTAAGCTCGACAGAGTTATTCTAGGTTGAACCCAAGTCAAGATCTAACTTCACACTAACAAATCCCCTTCAACGCTAATCAGTTTTCACCTCCACCACCAATCGCATGATGTGGAGGCGCGACTAACCTTAGAATTAGTTTAAGGCATAGATTCAGGTCGGTAGATGAAGGTAATCAGTGGAAAAACTTAGAGTGGAATTAAATCGGGCTTGAGTACTTTAGCAAGAGGTCTGTGGCATTTTCGAGTGAGCAGCGATCTCAGGTTAACGGCAGCGGCTATTCGAGGTCGGCGACCGTGAAATGATTGGCGAAGGATTAGTTATAAGAAGGTTTGAAGGAGTTGGCACTAAAGAATTTAGTGGAAGGAGCTCTTGGCAAAGAAAAAGGTACGAGTGAAAAGTGAAGAGTAGTAGAAAAAAAATTCTACGTCTTCTTTATATACCACTCAGGGTAGATGATAACACTGGGTATCAGGACGGACCTATCGGCACCAAAAGGAATTTTTTAACATGAAATTTTGTAGAAAGCACGATGAAGAAAAAAACAAGTTAAACTAAGGTGTGGCATGGACACTAGAGCATAGATCTTGTCCATAGAGGGCAGAGTTATTAACTATGCAAAGCAGTTGAAGGAATACCTATTAGACAATGGCAATGCTTAGAAGCAATTCTTAAATGACTAACCAAAATCACAAAATAGCATATCGGTACCTATCTAGATCCAAAGCATGCTTTGTTTTAATGAAATCGTACTCCAAGGGGCAAATGTTAACTGACTTTTTAACCAAGAATTTTATTTAATGGAAGTTGGAACGTCAAGATGAAGATGAAACGACACACGAACTTGGAAGCATGTTTGGAAGGACAAATTGATGGCATTCAATAAGTTTTAAGCAAAGTGAGTGTTAAGTAGATCTGTTGATACCGTTAGGAACCTCGCGATACCGAGAGGGATTTCTTCCATATGGCCACCCCTGAACCTCTTATACTTCACAACCTCGACCAATCATCCTAGAGTGCATTTCTTTGAGAATATATGAGCGTCCCTAAGGCTTTATGAAAAGAAAGCAAAGAAAGTAGGATAAGACAAGCAATATCACGGAAACCATCAGATGCACTCAATCATGAAGGAAAAGTGATTAGAATACAATGAACCGGAGATAGAAAGGTAAAGTTGAAGAAGTAAGAAGGGATTTCACCCCCAAAAACCACTTGGTTCCGAGAGGAACCCTATGTGCCGAGAGGTTTGTATTGGAGTTTTGTCTACAGAACACCCTCCTACACACTCAGCCTTGCATCTAGACCTTTGATTTAGTGGGCCGCTGAATCTATAGATCAATTTCCTCTATAAACATCAACCCTACGATAACTAAACAAGGATCTTTCTTTATCTTTCTGGACCTTGGGCACTTCTTCTTCATCTCCTATCTCAATACATAATAATCACCCAGGTAGACATTGTTGGGTTCTAGGCTTAGGAACCTGTCAATCCTTTGTACTTATGACTTCAATCTCTCTTAAATCTCTAACTAATAAAATATAAAGTGAACATAGGCTAGCGATTGCCGAACCACTATAAAAATTATTGTGTCTCTTTAAATTTTTGTATACACTTTGCTAAATCTGATACTGCAACAGGTTATTTTTGGGTGTTGTGCCACTTCTGGCACCAACATAAGTCAAATAAAATTTAATAATTAAGATTTCATAAATATTGATTAATTTACAGTGATTATAATTAATAAAATCATATGGTTTTTGGAGTCATTACAGTTGTGCGGTTCAATAGCATAAATTCAGTCAACGATTAATGTTGAACAATTTGAAATGGTCACACATCATCTTAGCTAGTCGTGTGACATTTTGGCTAAATTTACTTATTACACGTCTTTTCAATATTTTACTACCATAAGCTTACCCGGTAGTATCAATTATTTATACCATTCTCTTCATCAATACTATATCACAGTAGGACTTATGAAATTTGATTCTGGTCAAAATTCCAACATCATCCACATTCAACATGCCTAATCCAAACATAAAATCCATGTTTCAATATTAGCAATTATTATCAAAAGTACTACTACGGCTAAAGACTTTGACTTTGAATTGACTATAGTTGGCCATTATACTAACCTCGTAACACTTAGGAGATAAATTCTCTATTGAATTGTGTTTTACTTCCGATGCTTCAACTCAGACTAACTATAGACATTTGATGGACGATAGGCTATGATTTAACTATATCTAAAGTGAAGTATCCACTTTTACGTTCCAAGGTATTCTCAAGTCGAGGGAACTAAGTTACATCTTCACTTCAAGATTCTCTCTTTAACCTTATTTACTAATAGGAAACTATCAAGTGAGTTGGTGTCCGCAATAGCCACGAGTAATACACTACTTAAAACTCATAAAAATTTTCATACTACAGTCTCGACGAAAGTATTGATATTCTATCTCAAAGCATCTTGACTTAAAATATTTAAAATAATGTGTTATTATTAATGTGATAAAATTTTCATTATTACAACATATTGTAATTATGTAATTACTATCACATAGCATACCATTTAGGGATTTCTACTTAATATACTTTAAATTAATTATTTAATTAATTATATCATAATATAAAAAGTATATAATCGAAAGAAAACACCTTTTATTTTGAACAAGATTGGTTATTGAGTTAGGTATATGTAATAAATTATATAACTGCCCTAGGAATACCCTTAACTCTATCAGTCTCCTACTTGTAGTTGGAGGTAAATTATGGAATCTTATTCGGACTCCTTGGATTGGTTTTCTTAAAAAATTGATCGAGCCAATCCCTTAGTTAATTTGTATGCTATATTGTTCTTATTATCTACTATGTCAATCAACTCTCTTCGACGTTGATAAACTGCCTTTATCATGTGAAACTTTTTGGAATATGTCTCTCGAATTTCAGTGAGCTTTAGGTTCTTCAAGAAACTATACTGCAACATCATTACTGTATAATGATATCATAGGGTTTTCAATATTTGGAATTACCCCTAACTTGGATACATATTTATACATTTATTTATAGTTCTTTTATTGTAATGTTATTCAAACCCATGTACTTAGCCTTTGGTTGAATCAGCTAATATTTACTGTTCGGAACATTTCCAACTCAAATTTCTTACTTCAGATTAAATATGAACGTGTGATTGACACAATATACTCGATGTCACTTACGAAGTTCGAATCCGTGTTCTCCTTTACAAGAAGTTCGTTGTTTTTGTAAATAATTCTCTAGAATTTCGTAAATACTCAAGAACATTTTCAATTATCATATAGTAATCTGAATTCAAATTTAATACTTGCTATATGTATCACATAAGTGAAGTGTGATATTGTAACAACCCTGGTTTGGAGATTACCTTTCATGTTGGATTATAATGATGATAATAATTTAATTTTGTAAATTAATTTAAAATTGGAGAAATTAAATTGTTTATTTGGAATAAACAATGAATTTTGGAATTTAAAATAAGAAAATGAAATTCCAAGCTTTATTTATTTTGGTTGGAGTGATAATAAATGGAATATGGGCTTCAAATAATGAAAATAATTTCATTTTAGAGAAAATGCAATAATTATATTAATTATTGCCCATTTACTTCTTTTAATAATTTTTAAAAGAAGTATGTAATTTTTTGAAGGTGGTTTATTGAAATAAAAGGTGGAAATTGGTTTAAAAATATGTTTTAGCTGTAAATTATGTTTGAAAATGGTTTGAAATATTTTTCTAAGTGATACAATAAATTTTGTGGAATTTTAGAAGTTAAAAGCCATATTTAATTTATTTATTTAAGTAAATGTGTATTTTTCTTAAATTAAGGATTTTAATAGTTAAAATGTTTTAAAAATGTAAATTAACCTTTTTATATGATAGAAAACGTTTTATTTTGCATATATACGAGTTTTCACTTTTTTCTTCTGTGTAAATATGAAGAAAATGAATTTTTATTTGTGTGTATATGTGATATGCACACATATTTTGGCTAAGTGTTGATTTTATTCTTAAGCCACCTTATTTTCTTCTTAATTTGGGTCCAATTCAGCTCATTACCTCAGTAAACCAGGTTAGAAGGAGAAAAGGAGTTGCTGTACATTCATTTGCATACCTCCCTCTTCTTCCTTATGCTGAAAAGAAAAACACAGTAAACAAAATTCTCAAATTGCAAAACCAAGCTTAAATCTTCAATTAAACTCACCACATTCAAATCTTTTTGCAAGATAGTGATAAATCTAAGGTAATCCCCTCCAAGCTACTGAATTTCATCACCAAATTCTTATTACAGTAAGGATTTTTCTAATTTTTACTGTATATTGATTTGCATGTTCTTCATTTTCTTTCTATATGTTCTAAAGGCTTGTAATCTAGCTAAAAGCTTCCTCTTTTCATGAAAAATCCAAGCTTTTGCAACAAATCAGCAAGTGTGTTTGTGCAAATCATAATCTAGCCAAAATTGAAGGGCCAGTGCTTGAATCTGTAAAAAAAAATTATCACTGTTTGCAATTTCCTGTGGTGAATATTTTGCTTGTTTATATCCAGTTTTGTTGCATTTTTGAATCCTTATATCTTGTGATTTCAGTGACGAAATGCAACCAGATTTCTTTCCTTTAGTAGCTTGCATGTTGAACTCCATCTTTGGAAATTTCGGTTGAATTTTATTGTCTTTTGATATGCTAAAATCTTGCTGGAAAATTAGTTCGCAGGCAGAAATAGAATTGGAAAAGGTTCGTATGCTAGGTCGACTGCCACACCTCCCTGGGTCGACCTGACTGTCGACCTAGAGGCTCCTAGATCAACTGTACGGTCGACCTAGGGACCAAGGAGGTCGACCTTTAGGTGGACCTCAAGTTCGACCTGGCAAAGGCAAAATTTTCCCTTGCCTCTTCTTTTGTTTCAATGTTTTTTTTAGCTTCTTTTGCTTCATTTTCTAGTTAGATTTCATGAAGTTTTTGATCGTTCTAAAGGCCATGATGTCTATCAATAGGCTCATCTAATTTTAGAGATTTTAAAATTCAAATTTTCAATTATATGAATTTAATTTGAATATAAATTCGAATATCGGTTTGGGTGAATTTCCATGTTTTTATTCGTTTTCGAGCATGATTTTCTCCAAATCTTTTTGAAATGATTTTTAAAATTAATAGACATTTCAAAATAATTAATATATAATATTTTAAACTATTTTCAAGAATAAAATCTATTTATTTTCTATAATAAGGGAAATTTTTAAATAGGGTTTTCAAATTGGTTTCAAAAATTGGTTTTAAAAGCTTGTTTTTCAAAGTAAATTATTTATATATAAATTACGGGTTTTTGCACATTTCGAGGGAATGAGAAGGAGAATTAAAAAGTTTGGTAAAACACGTGGTATGGGAAACGTGTGTTTATCTTATCGGTTATTGATCATTTTGACCTTCGGGTCGAGTTTACCGATGAGATGAGGTAAACTTTTTACTAATTTGAGTGTGAAATTTACTAGTGGTTAGTAAACTGTTTACTACGAATGTGTGGTATGGGATACATATTAAAACTATTCGAATTCCTATCCAAAAGTTTGTGACACATTTGTCTAAGAGACGTATTAACCAGTATTGGACCTGCGGGTCATTTGTTCTTTGGGACGTTTGTCTAAGAGACGTATTTGTCCATTGCGACGTATTTGTCCTTCGGGATGTTTGTCTAAGAGACATATTTATTTGTCCTTCGGGACATTTGTTTAAAAGATGTGGCGCTTTATTTTGAGAAAACAGTTCTTAGCGGGCTTCGGCCATAAGCACGTGCTATATCTTTGAGATGATTTCATTGATTTTGTGATTTCCCAAGTGTATCACCTTTTTATAGTTGGCCGTTTGAGCTACTTGGGAATATATGTGTGTGTGTGTGTGTACACGGAAAGTACCTTATGGTAATTTGAACCCCTATGAGTTCTATCTTTGAGACTTGAGTTGCCTATGCCGGCGTTTTATTAAGATTGCCGATATGGCATATATTTGAGATATTAATCTCCTATTTAGAGATATATTTTCCTTGTGGCATATTTGGAGATGGTGATTTCTTTGAGTTGCTTTTGAGATTTCCGTTATGGCGGGTTTAGGATTTCTCCATTTTTAGGAGTTATAATTTTCTCTAAACCGTTATTGATGATTTGTGATATGCCGATGGTATATGGCTTGTTACATTGAGCCTTTTATGAATTGTCTTATCTCTTTTGAGATTCTATGTTTGTGTAGTGATACCATATTATCACTATGTAACCATACACTTTAAATTGTTCCTTCTCACTTGAGAATATTATCACATTATCCTTATGCTCGTATTACCGCTTATCCTTGTAAACTGATTTGTTTAGCTAGACTGACCCGTATTTTTGATACTCGTGTCAGATCGAGGTGTTTCAGGTTAGGTACCCTTTGGACATAGTCAATCCAATTCTGCATGGACTTTTCTTCTAGCTCTTTTTGATATAGCTTTTTTGTAGTCCTTTTTGTTGCTTCTTTGATATGTATACTCTTTTGATGCGTGTTTGTATTATGGTCATCATACCACATATGTGACGTATCATTTTGTATACTCTAAGATGTATCCGTATATGTGTGTATATATGGGATTATCTACTGTTCTATGATGTATTTTGCATTTGAGCTATTGTATTTTGTTTTGATAGATCCTATAGCAACTTGTGGCTTTATATTAAGTATATATTGGATATGTCAATCCACTTGAGATAGAGAAAAATAGAGTATTTATCGACGTATTCAATAGATATCTAAGACAAGGTTATAAATGGTCACACCTAAACAGCCCTAGTCTCCACATTACCAGACAGTATTACCCAGTAGTACTCTTTGTTAATATGGGTCTTAGGGTGGGGCATCATAGCTTGGCATCAGAGTTGAGTTCAGAACAAAATATGATAAACACAGAACTGAAGCACATATGATGGTACATCTAAGTGTAATACAAGTGTTACGAATCCCTGAATCATCGTGCCTTTGACCTTTTCTTGTCCTTTGGGGTAGATAGAAGTCTGGGAATGGGTCTAAGAATGTATTTTAATTCTGTAGTATCACATATTTTAATTAATGATATCTACCCTATGAATAACCTTTATCTTATCTTAACTTTCAGCAAATGGTTGGAAGAGGCAGAGGATGACGCTCGGATGCTGGGCAATCCAGCGGCTCACATCCGGACGGCTTTTGTATGTCTACCGTAAGTTCATGGAGTTATTTAGGAGCACTCATCCTCCATCTCCTACTCCATCGTCTCCTCCATGCAATTCTATCATTGCATGCATGTGCGATGATTTCTCCCATCTCGAAGGAAAGTAGTTCAAAGGTTCCGAGTCCGTTTAAGAAGTCCAAGCTTGGATTCGCATGTGCGAGCGCATCTTCTCTCGCATGGATCTTTCTGACCATCATAGATTTCTTTTTGGCAACCAACATACTACAAGAGCGTGCTCTCGACCTATATGAGCTTCTCATTGCCGAGCTCGATGAGTCTACTCTTTCTCATACTCGATTTCGAGAACGATTCGAGCTCAAGTTCGTTCCTAAATCTTAGAAAGCTTTATTGGCCCGTCGCTTCCTCGAGTTGAAGTAAGGGAAGTCCTCCATCTCTGATTATGTTTCATCATTCAAAGCCTTATCTAAGTATGGTCTTGAATACATTAGCACTCCATATAAGAAGAATCTGAAGTTTGTCTCTGGTCTTAAGAAGCATCTGAAGAAGTCTTTGATCCTCCAGCTCAAGTTATCTTTCGAGGAGTTGGTTGACTCGGCACTTCACCTTGAATCCATTGAGAAAGAGAGGGATAGTATTGATGAGACTAAGGTTCGTAAGAACCCTAATAAGAAGAAGTTCCGATTTCATAAGTCAAAGTATTTTCCTCAGAAGAGGAAGAAGTTTTTTGGTTTTCGTTCTCAGCCTAGTGGAGCACCTCCTACTCGAAAGGGGTGTTTTAACTGTGGCTCACCTGACCATATTACCCGTGACTGCCCTAAGCCTTTTATTCGTCGCTATTGCAAGAAGGAGGGTCAACGTGTTACCACTTGACCTATTGCTCCGAATAATACCCAGTCGGGCAAGCTGGATGTAGCATATGCTTCTGGATGGTCTTCTCAGTATAGAGGTACATCACCCTCTATCCTTGAAGGCTTTATTTTATTCCATGATCATTATATTCGAGTTCTCTTCGATATGGGTGCGTCGCATTCATTCATATCAAGGAGCTTGTTGATGCTATTTCTTTGGATGTTTCATGTATGGTTAGTTTGTTGAGGATTGCTAATCCTGTCAGGGGATCCACAATCCTTAGCATGCTTTGTGAGGATATTGAGATTGTTTTATATGGATTTTCTTTCCGTGCGAATCTGCACGTTATTTCTTATTTGGGTTTTGATATGATTTGGATATGGACTGGCTAGTGCGATGTGATGCCAGCATTATTTGTTCTGAGAGAGTTATATATCTTTGACATCTAGATTCGTCTACTCAGCTATCACTTGTTCTTTGAAATGTTGATAATTCTGAAGTGGTTATAAATTCTATAGACTCAAGAGAAAATGATGATATATCTCGTATACCTGTTTGTGACTTCTTTGATGTGTCTGAGCCTGTTTTGGGTTTGCTACCCAAGTAGACTATCAAGTTCTGCATTGATCTCATTCCAGGGGCGTAGCCAGCAAGTCTTCCTCCCACAAGGATGCCTACAAAGGAACATGAGAAACTCAAGAAGCAATTGTTGGAATTTGAAGCTAAGTAGTTAATTCGGTCTAGTTTTTCACCGTGGGGTGCCACGATTGTTTTCGTGATGAAATCCGATGGAGCTCCGAGGCTTTGCATCGAATATTGCAAGCTTAACGAGTTTACCGTCAAGAATAGGTATCTGTTGCCTAGGATCGACGATATGTTCGATCAATTGAGTGGCGCAAAGGTCTTCTTTCAGCTCGATCTTACCACTGGTTTTCATCAGCTATGAGTTGTGAAAGATAACATACCTTTTACAGCTTTCTGCACTCGATATGGATCTTATGAGTGGCTTGTCATGCCATTAGTTTTGATGAACACTCCTGCTTTCTTTGTCGATCTTATGAATCGAGTATTCGGGGAATATCTCGATAAGTTCATCCTTGTGTTCATCGATGACATCCTTGTTTATTCGAAATCTAAAGTCGAGCATGCTAATCACTTGAGTACTCTTCGTCATCGGCTTAAAGCCAAATTCTCCAAATGCTACTTTTGGGAGAATAAGGTTAAGTTCTTAGGCCACGTTGTTTCTTTCGAAGGCATTTCGGTCGATCCCTCGAAGATCGAAGCCATCCAGAATTGGAAGAGGCCTGAGAATGTTAATGAGATTCGCAGCTTCCTTAGATCGGCGGGTTACTATCATCGATTCATTATGGATTTTTCCTGCATTGTGCTTCCTCTCACCATCCTTACTTGAAATGGCATTCGATTTATTTGGTCCGACAAGTGTGAAGCTTCTTTTCAGCATTTGAAGGAGCTTCTCGCTAATGCTCCTATTCTAGTGATTCCCAAAGGGAATCATGATCTTGTTATCTACACTGATGCTAGTAGATGTGGCCTCGGTGTCATGCTTATGCAGAAGGATCGGGTAGTTGCTTATGCTTCTAGGCAACTGCGACCAAATGAAGTTCACTATGCCACTCATGACCTTGAGTAAGCCGCCATTGTCTTCACCTTGAAGGTTTGGCGATATTAACTATTTGGCGAGCACTTCATTATCTATATAGATCAACAGTCCTTGAAATATTTGTTCACTCAGAAGGAGCTCAATATAAGGCAACAACATTGGGTCGAGTTCCTTGCCTCCTATGACTTCGATATCCAGTATACCCCTGGTAAGGGTAATCGTGTTGCTAATGCGCTTAGTCGCAAACTTTCGGCTATTGTTTCTATGATGCTAGCCGAATGGGATGTTCTTGAGACCTTATGCCTTTGTAATATTCATGATTGAGCTCCATCTTCTGATTCACCTATATTATTATTCAGTTTGGAAGCTTTACCCAGCTTATTGGATCGTATTGCCGATGCTCACCATCGTGATTCCGATCTGGTGCACCTTATCCAAATTTGTGAATCTGAATCCCGTGATGAGGAGTTGCGGGATTTCAGCATTGATTCTCATGGGTGTCTTTAGAAGAAGAACCATCTTGTTGTACCTTTTGATTCTGCATTTAGGCATGACATTCTCAATGACTTTCATTGTTCTAAGTATACCATTCGTCCAGGTAGTAGCAAGATGTATGCCAATATGCATTGCCTTTATTATTGGGAAGGCGTGAAGTGCGATGCGACGAGTTATGTGAGTAATTGCATGACTTGTCAACTTATCAAAGCCAAGCATCAGCACCCTTCTGGTCTTCTTCAGCCTTGAGAGGTCCCGTTGTGGAAATGGGATCAGATTTCCATGGATTTCATTGACGACCTACCTCGTTCGAGATTGGGCCATTCTACCATTTGGGTTATTGTTGATTACCTCACTAAATCTACTCACTTCATTCCTATTAAGGACGCCTTTCATTTGGCCAAGTTATATATCAAGGAAATCGTGAGACTTCACGGTGTTCCAACTTCAATTGTTTGTGACCGTGATTCGCTTTTTGCGGGTCATTTCTGGTAGAGTCTTCAGCAAGCTTTGGGAACAAAGCTCAATTTCCACATAGCATATCATCCACTGAATAGGTGAACTGTATTCTTGAGGACCTTCTTCATGCTTGCATTCTAGATTTCGGTGGTAGTTGGGAAGATTACATACCTCTTGTGGAATTCTCCTACAATAATAGTTTCAGTCTAGCATCGGTATGGCTCCTTTCGAATCCTTACATGGAAGGCCATGTCGATCACCTTCGTGTTGGTTGGAATCTGAGGAGAAGCTTATTCTTGGCCTAGATTCTATTCTTGATTTTTATGAGAAGATTATTCTTATTCGTCAGAGAATGAAAGAGGCACAGAGCCGCTAGAAATCCTAAGCGGACAACCGTAGGAAGCCTCTTGAGTTCTCTATTGGCGATCTCATCTTCATTCGTGTTACTCCTCTGAAAGGGGTTATTCATTTCAGTACGACTGGGAAATTGGATACTCGCTCTATGGGACCATTTCCTATTACTGAACATATTGGCCTTGTGGCTTATAGAGTTTCACTTCCAGCTCATCTATCTGGCATTCATGACGTATTTTACGTCTCCCAGCTTCGAAAGTGACATCGAGAGTCAGATTCTGTTATCGATTCTCCTGATTCGTGAGAGCTTGAGATCTCACCAGACCTATATGTTGTGCAGTAGCATATTCACGTACTTGCTTTGGAGGTGAGACGCCTTCGAAACAAGGACGTGCCGCTTGTTAAAGTTCAATAGTCTGCTAATCCCAATGACTACACTTGGAAATCAATAGAGTTTATCGAGCGATCCTATCCGGATTTCTTTCTTTGCATAGAAATGGTGAGAATATCTCTTTTTCTCAAGCATATTTCTTTTCCTTTTGAGTGTTGAGATTAAATAGTTGAATACATATTCTTCTTTGGAAACTGCGAAGATGTAATTTTGTTAAAGGAGGGTCTGTGGCAACCTTGGTTTGGAGATTACCTTTAAATATTGAATTATTACAATAATTATAATTTAATATTATAAACCAAATTAAAATTGGAGAAATTAAATTGTTTATTTAGAATAAACAATGGATTTTACAATTTAAAATTAGAAAATGAAATTCCAAGCTTTATTTTGTTTTGTTTGGGGTGATAATAAATGGAATATGGGCTTTAGATAATGAAAATGATTTCATTTTAGAGAAAATGCAACAATTATATTAATTATTGCTTATTTCCTACTTTTAATAATTTTTAAAAGAAGTATGTAATTTTTTAAAGGTGGTTTATTGAAATGAAAGGTGAAAATTGGTTTAAAAATAAGTTTTGGCTACAAATTATGTTTGGAAATGGTTTGAAATATTTTTCTAAGTGAGAAAACAAATTTTATGGAATTTTAGAAGTTAAAAACGATGTTTTATTCATTTATTTGAGTAAATAGTGTATTATTTTTAAATTAAGGATTTTAATAATAAAAATTTTTAAAAATGTAAATTAATCTTTTATATGACAGAAAATGTTTTATTTTGCATGTATACAAGTTTTCACATTTTTCTTCTTTGTAGATATGAAGAAAATGAATTTTATTTGTGTATATATGTGATATGCACACATAGTTTGGCTAAGTGTTGATTTTAATCTTAATTCACCTTATTTTCTTTTCAATTTGGGTCCAAGTCAGCCCATTACCTCACTAAGCCAGGTTAGAAGGAGAAAAGGAGTTGTTATACATTCATTTGTATACCTCCTTCTTCTTCCTTCAGTTGAAAAGAAAAACACAATAAAAAAATTCTCAAATTACAAAACCAAGCTTGTATCTTCAATTAAACTCACCAAATTCAAATCTTTTTGCAAGCCAGTGATAAATCTAAGGTAAACCCCTCCAAAGTACTGAATTCCCTCACCAAATTCTTATTATGGTAAGAAGTTTACTAATTTTTACTATATATTGTTTTGCATGTTCTTCATTTGCTTTCTACAGGTTCTATAGGCTTGTAATCTAGCTAAAAGCTTCCTCTTTTCATAAAAAATCCGAGCTTTTACAACAAATCAGCAAAGCGAGTTGTATAAACTCACAAACAAGCCAAACAAAAGTGCCAGCGCTTGAATCTGTAAAAAATTGTTTATGTTTGCAAAAGTGATTTGTATATCTTGTAATTCCGGCAACGAAATGCTACCGGATTTCTTGCATTTGATAGCCTGCACGTCGAACTCCTTCTCTATAAATTTTGGTTGAATTTTATTGCCTTTTGATATGCTAAAATCTTGCTGGAAAATCAGTTTTTAGGCAGAAATTGAACTAGAAAAAGTTCGTATGCTAGGTCGACTGCCACACATCCCTGGGTCGACCTGACTATCAAGCCAGAGGCTCCTAGGTCGACCGTGCGGTCAACCTAGGGACCAAGGAGGTCGACCTGGCAAAGGCAAAATTTTGCCTTGCCTCTTCTTCTGTTTCGATATTTTTTTAGCTTCTTTTTCTCCATTTTCTGGTTAGATTTCATGATTTTTTGATCGTTTTGAAGGCCATGATGTCTATCAAGATGCAAACCAAATTTTAGAGATTTTAAAATTTAAATTTTGAATTATTTGAATTCAAATTCGAATATCGGTTTGGGTGAATTTCCTTGTTTTTATTCATTTTCGAGAACGGTTTTCTCCAAATATTTTTTAAATGATTTTCAAAATTAATATGCATTTCAAAATTATTATTATTTATTATTTTCAAGTATTTTCAAGTATAAAATCTATTTATTCACTATAATAAGGGAAATTTTTAAATAGGGTTTTCAAATTGATTTCAAAAATTGGTTTTAAAAGCTTGTTTTTCAAAGTAAACTATTTTATATATAAATTACACGTTTTTGCACATTTCGAGCGAATGGAAAGGAGAATTAAGTGGTTTGGTAAAACATGCGGTATGAGACACATTCGTTTATCTTATCAGTTAATTTCTGACCTGTCTGTTTGATAGTTTAGACCTTTGGGTAGAGTTTACCGACGAGATGAGGTAAACTTTTTACCGATTTGAGTGTGAAATTTACTAGCGGTTAGTAAACCATTTACTACAAACGTGTGGTATAAGACACACATTAACACTATTCGGGTTCCTATACAAAAGTTTGTGACACATTTTTCTAAGAGACATATTAGCCATTACTGCACATTCGAGTCATTTGTCCTTTAGTACGTTTTTCTAAGAGACTTATTTGTCTTTGGGGATGTTGTCATTCGGAATGTTTGTCTAAGAGACGTAGTTATTTGTCCTTCGGGATGTTTATCTAAGAGACGTGGCGCCTTATTTTGAGAAAACAGTACTTGGCGGGCTTATGCCATAAGCACGTGTTATATCTTTGAGATGATTTCATTGATGTTTATGATTTCATTGATGTTTATGATTTCCCAAGTGTATCGCCTTTTTATTGTTAGCTATTTGAGCCATTTGGGATGTTATATATATATATATAGTGATTTTCTTATGGGAATTTGAACTCTTGTGAGCTCTATCTTTGAGATTTGAGCTGCCTACACTGGCATTTTATTGAGATTGTCGATATGGCGTATATTTGAGATTTTAATCTCCTATTTGGAGATATATTTGCTTGTGGTATATTTGGAGATGGTGATTTTTTTGAGTTGCTTTTGAGATTGCCGTTATGGCGGGTTTGGGATTTCTCCCTTTTAAGCAGTTATATTTTTTTCCTAAATCATTATTGATGATTTGTGATATGCCGATGATATAAGGCTTGCTACATTGAGCGTTTTATGAATTGTCTTATCTCTTTTGAGATTGTACGTTTGTGTAGTGATACTATATTATCACTTGACGTAACCATACAATTTAAATTGTCCCTTCTCACTTGAGAATATTATCACATTATCCTTATGCTCATATTATTGCTTATCCTTGTAAATTGATTTGTTTAGCCAGACCGATCCATGTATTTTATACATGGGTCGGATCGAGGTGTTTCAGGTTAGATACTCTTTGGACTTGGCCTATTCTGCTTCCTCATGGACTTTTCTACTAGTCCTTTTTGTTGTAGCTTGTGTAGTCCTTTTTTTGCTACTCTGATATGTATATTCTTTTGATTCGTGTTTGCGTTGTGGTCGTCATACCACATATGTGATGTATCATTTTGTATACTCTGTGATGTATCAGTATATATGTGTGTATATGAGATTATCTGCTGTTCTGTGGCGTGTTTTGCATTTGAGTTGCTGTATTTTGTTCTGGTAAATCCTATAGCCACCTTGGCTTTGTATTAAATATTTATTGGATATATTGATCCACTTGAGATAGAGAAAAAATAATGCATTTATCAACGTATTCAATAGATAGTTAAGACAACACTATAGATGATCGCTCCTAAACAACCATATTCTCCGCATTAGCATACGGTATCACCCAGTAATACTCTTTTTTAATGTGGGTTCGGGGTGGAGCGTCACAGATATTGTAAACAATGTAGCATGTATGATAATTTTTATTTCCAATGCATAAGGAACCCAACTTACATGCTCTATATTAAACAATTCAATATAGTGTCTATATATATTGTTTTAGGACATTCCCAACGTCCTTTTACTACTTATAAAAATGTGTTTCCAAATCCTATTTCGAGAATCAAACAACCAAAATAAAATGATTTTAACATGAATACTTCGTTAACTATCATAATTTTTTGTTTGCTTATACATTTAGAAACACTTTAGTGCCTATTAATATTCTCTCCTACGGACACATGCTTCCTCTTCATTTTGATTGAAAATCAAACTATTTGATTCCTCTATCAAAATACTTGCTTGATTATGATGCTTATTGAATACTAGTTTTGTATTATATCTTGGATCGTATGCATAACCCACAGACTCACAATCGCTCCCACTGTCTTTGAGAAACTTTGGTTATTAAGTGCAAACAATATATTATAATTTTTTTTAAATACACATACACTAAAACACAAAATCATATTAATGTATCTTATATTCCAACTGCTTTAGTCTTCTTCCTGAAAATGCATCTTCGGCCAATGGATCCTAATCCTTTGGGTACAACTATCGAAATCATATTTGCTAATATACTTGAAATCCTTTCTAGATTTGTGCATTACGCCATATGCTAGAGTCAATACTCTAAATGACGTATAGACAATTGGGGAAATTATTTTCCCGACATCGATAAGAAATTCGTAGTTTCGCTTTAATTAGCGAGAATTCTTATTAGACATTCTAGTTAGTTGTTTCCATTTAGGCTTGGTCTATTTCATTTGATTCTTTGCAATTAGTTTTATCTTTGGATCATATGAAAAACCTATTTATTACCAATAATTTCTAAAAGAAATTCCTTCATCTTATAGTGTAGTTTGTTGAAATAACAATTATTTCTCAATGCAACAGAATAGGTACTCATAAACTTTTAATTAATCTCCTTTATATAAGTCTAAAAATGATTTAGTTTTTAGTTTATGAGACTTATGTTCATTACATAAATTGGTCAATCGATATTGATCGGTCTCAAACTCTATAGGGTCATCCACAAAAGATCCCTTATGAATAAGTATTACGTTCAATCTCTCATGTCACACAACTTATCAACCCCTTGACCTTGGAGGATTATTATAAATTCTTATCTTATATGGTCTCGTAAACTATGCTTTAGATGAAACTAAATTTAACTAATATGCTTACACATAAGCACATGACCTAACCGAAAGAAGTTAACTCAACTTCACTCATCATCAATTATTCTTTGTCCAATAAAGTCTGATTACTCCTTATCGATACAACTTTATGTATCACCAAGAGGAGTATTGAGATAGAATCTTATTCATTTCAGGTACATTGGGAACCCTGTCTAATATACTCACTTATTCGATCAAACTAAATTATTTTATTTCCTTCGCATGTTATGTTTTCTACTTCTGTTCTATATTCAATGAACTTATCATAAATACATTGCTTGTGAGTTATATACACATGTTCGTTTTCTATGATAATTTATATGTGAAATAAACGGAGTAGGTGGATCAGTTTTGGTATCACTAAACATTTGAACACATACATCTTTATGTATCAATTCGAAGCATTCATCAACTATTTTGTCACTTCTACTAAATAGGTGCTTTGCCCTTAATATTCTGAGATATAATTCATTAGTACAGTATGATTCATAATTATATTATTTAATAATTATTCCTCCAAGATATGATTTGGTTCATAATCTCAAAAATAATTATTAAACTTTAGATATTTCTATGTTATGTAGCTAATGCAACAAACAATGCTATTATAATAGGTTTTTTCATAATGAATATTCAAAAAATTAATAACAAAATAAAACTATATTTATCTTCAATTAATACTAAATATAGTTATTATTTTATGAGCAATATTTGGTACATTTACGAAAACAATTTTTATGTCTTGATGCATCCACTTTTAAGTATCATATGGAATGGTCCAACTATTTCTGATATTATTATGATAACATATGAAATAGGAATCTTTGTTTAAATACTTATTATATGTTATTTATTACTTTAACTGTAACTAGTTTACAATTGAACATTTTTGATCAAATATCTTGAACTCAAAGAAATACCTTTATAGAAAACAATTTTCTATATTATAAAAAAATTGGAATAGAAATCCCACTTCTCATTCGATATTATGATATTTTAATATTTTATACAATTCTCGTTTTCGATGCCCCTTTATGAAGCAGAATGTAACGATTCGTATTTACATAACGGAGAATCATAAAATATTGTTTTTTAATCCAAATTAGGCGATATGATGTTATATCTTTGGAGAATGTTGAATAGTAACATTTTAGACCTTGGGAAATTTTATTGGATGATTTTATACCTGAAATATTGTAATTTCTATAACTTTTGTTATGAGCCAAATTAGGTCCTCAAACTACTTTCATTAGAGAGATATGATGGTTTTTCTTTCCTTGAGTGGTTATGAAAGTGATTCGTACTTACTGTTTGGGAGATATGCATGTTTGAAGTTAGATAGATTTTGGTACAATTTAATGGAAAATTAGTGCGGTTTGGGGGAAAGCTCAATAAATCCTTTCGGATTTGGGATTATTAAGGCTAAAATAATCATCACCAAATCATTCTCTTTCATCCCAAAATAGATCTAAACCTCCATTAACCTTCTTTTAGAAAAAATATTCTTTAATTTCTTCCAAATTAAGCTAAATCCTTATATCTAGGGAAAATTAATAAGGGTATTAGATATAGACTTTCAAATTCACATTTTTGAAGAGGAAAATTTTGGGCTTTGCTCTATATTTTTGTATGTTCCTCATTTAACATGCAAATCATTGCTTTTTGGATGTTTGGTGAATGATTTGTCAACTTACATCACATTATATATGTATTTATTTATTTGGACATCTTTTGAACCCGTTTTAAAGTCAAAATTACGTTTTGGAACTATTTTATAACCAAATCTGAAGTAAAAACAAGATTTAAATGTGTTTTATTCATGTTATTTGGATGCCTAATTTCCTTTATAGGTGATAGCTAAGTTATAAATACATTATATAATGATTTTCCATGATTTTTTGTATGTTTGGATGTTGATTGATACATATACTATGCTTGTTCGTAAGCTTAAATGGTTAAAATGCTTATCGGAGTAAACTAGAGATTGTGGACGACTCAATGTTTGAGGGTCTCCGTGTATAAGAAGTAGCAATGTGCTCTCTAATTTGGTGCACAAATGATGGGAGACTCGTAGATGTAGATTCAAACTTCGATGGATAGATTCTAGGATGTTTAAGTTCGAATATACTACAACATTTTAGTTCAGTGGTCTTGGTCCGATTTGGGTTAGCTTAGTGTTGGCTTCAGGTCAGTGGAAGTTTGCTTGGGGTTGACTTTAGGTTCGTTGACGGGAAGAGTCAGACATCAAATCTTGTTTGGTGGTGCTACTGTTCGATGCTGTGAAAGACCAACAAAAAACATTGTCTGGTGGTGCTGTGGTTTGGGGGACTGATAGGGCATTGGGTTCGGGGGCATCAGGGCTAGCTTTGGGATTTTAAGGACGTGGCATTGGGTTTGGCTAGGGGTTGACTTAGATAGAATTTAGGGAAACTTGAGTTTGGAGAGGCAGTGCTTCGGGATTCTTCATTGCTTGTTTTGGGGCACTTGCGAGTTACTTGAGGATAAGGTCGGTGACCTTAAAACGACTTGTGATGACCTTGGATTTTGTATGGTAACAAATAAAGTAAAGACGTGACACTTCAACGTGATAGGTTCGGAATTGACTGTGATGGCTTTACAACTTATGGTGGGTGTCTTGAGGTGTTTTAATGATCATGACTCGACGATGGGAGTTATGATGATGATCCAAAAGGACAAGTTCAACGATGAGGACTTATGAGTAAAACTATGACTACATTCTACTATAGAGATAATATATGGAATGATGATTGGGTTCCATTATGAAGATGTATGCAAAGGGATCGCTGGTAACTTGGAGTCTAATGTGCTCATATAAAGGGGGTATATAAGGACTACCAAGATTGCGACTACGTCCAGGTCTTACGACTGTGGATTACCCTGGACTCTTATGATGGAAAGTCTGGTTCCTAGCCATGCGAAATGACATGGATTTGGGAAATAAGAAATTCGGACTTGATTCGGTCTCTAGCTTGCAATTGTGCCATATGAGTTATCATATATCCAATGCACATGAGTGATTGTGAGGACTATTTGATGGATGCTATGTTTGCCATGGTTGTTTATCACTCTAGGGTATCACACGATGTAGGTTACATCGATTGGGTACCCAGACACTAGATATTGTACTTCGATTGTGGTACACCCACATGATGATGATACTAGATTGGCATATATCGATTGTTATATGTTAACTCTTTGGACGCAGTGATAGGTCAGGTATGGTCCTATATACCCTATATCCTTATTTCTATATATGATTTTTGTAGTAATTTGAGATGATGATCACTCATACTAGACTGTTGTTTGATCTGATGTTTTATGCTTTGCTTCTTATTGTCTTAGGCACTCTTAAATTGGTAAATTAAGGATAACGGGTTTGGGTAACGCAAGGAGCTATACGAAGTATGAACATGAGGCCACACTTCCATATATCTATACTTTCGAACTTATTATTGCTTATTCCGTTGCGTAGTACTATGGAGCTACACTTGTACTTGTACTACTTTAGAGATAGTTATATAGTTTACATTGAAGATTTGGGATGTAAAACTATTATTTCAGTTTTTTATAGTATGTGATCTTGTTGCACTCTGATGTTCTTATTTACGGTTCTTTTGATTATATTACTCTCTCATCTGTTCACATCTATTTGATTATTATATGTTATCTATGTGTTCCGGGATATTCTACAGGTTATGTATTTGGATTTTCATTACTTTGCACCCTTGACTATCTTCTTGCATTGGCCGAGTACCTCCATGGCACACTCTATGGGTATATTGGGTATCCAAGTTGTAGGGCGGTTATCACATTTGGTATCAAAACTTAGGTTGTATAATTGTACTTAAATCCATCGGAGATAAGGTTGGAGCAATTACCTCAGAGTCGGTCAAGTGATATGAGGGAGCGTACTTGTTATATTTTAGTTTTTCAAAATTAAATAGTAGCATATATAATGTATAAGTTGCATTATATTCATGGACACCACTTATTCCTTTTTGAAAGATTGATCATTCTTAATACAACTTATAAGAATAAGTTAGCAAATGAGGATTGCTGCAAAGACTTCTATTTCTGGAAAAGAGTAGGGAGCAAGCGAATGGGTGGCTGTGAACGCCAATATGTGCATTATGTTCAATAACATGATGAGGAACATGTTGCAAAATGCCTAAAGAGTAAATCCTGTTGTGGCTGTGGGTGATGGTGCTTCGGTGCAAGCATCGAGGGCTTTGCTAAATTGAACAAGGATTATTCTACCCTGGGTGGAAAATCATTTCTTGGAATGGAATTAATGGTCAAAGAGTATGATTGGTTGGACACCTGCGAATGCATCTTTGAGGATATCGAGATGGAGAATATGATGAAGAGGAAGTTAGATCCTAGGCAGCTCCAGGAGCGAGCGATGTGTTGGAGGAATGCCACCAAGATTACCACTCTCGAGCATCAGATTACCTAAACACAGTGTATGATGTGGTTCAAGGAGAAGTATATAGCCCTCTGCTCAGAAGTCAATGCTCTTTAAGAAGTTTTCTAATTAAAAATAGGGAGATATGTCTGTGTTGGAGTACATGGTCGAGTTTGATATGCTGTTGAAGACGAATCTATCGTTTATCAATACTCCTCTCAACAAAAATAAAAAAATTCTTATGGGCTCAAACGGCTAATTAGAAGAGACTTTTGTAGGACATATTGATGGACCCTTTGAGAAGGGACTTTAACACAATTTTCCATATCTGAAGTCTAGGTCGGTTGTTGTTTCCAATGATGAGCCAAAGCCATAAGATGGTACGGAAGGCAAGAAGAAGTGGAACAACAAAAATAATAGGAAGCAACTTAAGATCAAGGGTGGCCAAAAAAAGAGCAAGTAGGAGCCAACTTGCTATAATTGTTAGGAGATGTAACGACCCGCAAATTCCAATCCCGAAAATTCCATATTGTTAGGAAAAAAGGAAAAAGAAAGAAGAAGAAACAGAATTAAGTCACAGAAACCTCACATTCGCAGCGGAGAAAATATAATAAAATAAAATAACAGTTTTACAGAGAAGAACTGAACTTATCAAATTACCTTTCAATACGTCAGAGTTACATATTTCACAGTCACTGGACAGTTAAAATAACTTGTCCCAGATAAACAACAACATAATACAGCGAATACACTTCATACGTTTCCGCCATCCAGCTCGCCTCCTAAGATCCAAAACGTGCTTACCTGAAAATCTATAATACTCGGTCTGACCCGAGCATTACATCAAAGTAACACCCGGGTCAGGCTGGAAACCAGCGTGAGTAAACCCATAAAATATGGAATACAACATCATAAAACTTGCATAAAACCCCGAGGTAACTCGTATCAATTTTACAAATTCACAGATTGGTATAGACAACACTTCTTACACACATCAATTTCTATGTACCAAATTTAGATTAAATGATCCAGTTCACTTAAATCATTCCATTCCAGTCTATTGATTTCACATATCAAATCTGTATAGAATTATTATAGATTACAAATCGAAGTGGTTTCGGGTATTTACTAATACCCGACTCTGGTCTCTTCGAATCCAATGTCATCTAAACCCAAGTTATTCATTTAGATACCATTCATCTTTAGTTACCGGATAACACTTTTACACAGCAATTCATAATTGATACATAATTACATTTACACCGTCCATCGAACATATCATATCATAAAGCAATTTATATCAGAGATATCAACCAATCCAAAGCACTTATCATCATTCAACCATTCATAAGCAAGATGGATCACTTCCATTAATTACATTAATTAATGATCCTCTAATTACTTTCATTAGTTGATTATTCTTAAATTTCATTTAATAATTAACTTTTAACTTAATTACATTCATTAATCAACCTTGATTAATCACAATCAGAAATTAACTTCCCTTAATTACTCTATCAATTAAACCAATTATTTGATTAATTATATTAGTTAATTCTTTAATTACACTGAGTAATTATCACTTGCTTCTTTCCATAAGTAATTATCCTTTAATTACTTCCCATCGAGTAATTTCCTTCTAATTAATTACATCCAGCAACTAATTACTTCACTAAGAAATTACACCCCATTAATTACCTTAAGTAATTTTACTTAACGCAACATCAAATGATTACCTTTAATTAATTAAACTTAATTAATTTACTAAAATTAACCACATCAACTTAATTAATTACATAGAGTAACTAATTCCTTTAATTACTTCATTAAGTTATTATTCATAATAATTCTTTTACATTAAGTAATTAACCTCAAAATTACTTATTACTTAATTATTTCTTAATTGATTAACCTTGATTAATCAATCCTTAATTATTACTTTTAAGTACATTAAGTAATTAGCCTTTAATTAATTACTCAAATTAATTTAACTTCCACCTATTCACATTAATTACATTTATCCTTAATTAATTACTCAAATTAATTATGCAATAATCACTTTCATTGATTAATTATCTTTAGTTAATCACACTCATTAATTAACAAAACTTTGATTCATTTCCTAAATAAATCAATTCTTAGATCGACCAATTCTTATTTAGTTACACTGAGTAATTAGTTCTTAATTACTTCCATTAAGTAATTATCATTTAAGTAATTAATCCCTAATTACTTGCATTAATTTATCTCTAGTTTCCAATTAATTTATCTCTAATGGATTTATTACCCTCAATTAATTAATCTTTAATCGGTAACTAATTGATTTCCCTAATTACTTCATTAATTTAATTAATCATTAATTATCCAAGAAGAAAATTTATTTGAAGGTAAGCCATTTATCTTACTAATTACTCAATTAACCCATGAATTTAATACACTTTATTTTTATCATTTACTTAACCCATATTTAAAATTAGGTTAAGAATAATTTAAAAACTTAACTTGATACATATAAGTTAAACAAACATTACCATTCCTTAAACCAAAATAGAACATTCATTTTATAAGAATTAGATTTAAGAAATAATTTAAACTAGCTTCAGTTAAATTTTTGAATCTTGCCTTTATTAAATTTAAGTCTGTTATAAAAACCTCAGCTCACCTCTCAAATCTCACGGGTAAGACATGAGAACCGATCGTTCTACAATTACTTCAAGTCCCACAATGAACTATATGAGGAAGAACCCGGGATCGCATCATCCTCTCCAACTTAATCGTTGCCAGACACTGGTGCACACGCGTGCACATGCACCAAGGCTACAACCATCTCCGATCAATTCCGAGGCCACGAGCATGTCATTGACGAACATCCCCATTGATCCCAAACACCTGAGATATGAAACAAACTCGAGAATAAAATTGGGTATACAGGAACCCATCTGGAACTCACTTCCTCGACCAAACTTAGCTTGCCGACGATAAATCCGACCTCCATCATCCACACCACTAAGACCCTAACCTCATCTGACCCTCCTCCGGCCTTTCCCCCATGACCGATCATACTCGATCCAACAACGACGCCACACTAGCCACGGAAACAACCCCATCTCAAACCTGGGTCTAAACCATAGTTTAACTAAACGCCGCTGCCTATGGTGAAAATAAATTCACCTGGCATTTTTTTCCAGATCTCCGATCCTTTAGCTAGCTTTAATGGAAACCCAATCCTCCACATCGCTGCGATCACACGAAATTGCTCAAACTTACCTTACTGGTCAACCCCAAAATACAAACCCGATTCTAATCTAAAAATTGTGATGCAATTCATAAAATTCATGGATTTTGATGATGATTAAGATCATATAAGTGAAATATGGAATTAATGTTCTTGGGTTTTAACAGATATTAAACTTCTACTGTAAATTCCTTGATTTACAGTGATAACTTGTTTTACTTAAATAAAAAAAATTTAGATCTTAATTCATGTTCAAACAATCCTATTTTGCTTGAAAATCAAAGACTATCAGAGATCAGTTAATGAGAAATTTGAATTTATTTACTTGTTCTAAAATTCTGTAACCTGGAACAGAATGAATCAAACATATCAGACATGCACCACTTATATTTGCATGTTTTAAACATGCAGGCTAAAATTTCATCCATGCAACCAATTTTCCACAACACCTAACTAAATACATTCATCTTCAGCAACAAATTAAACAAGAGTTAGATTGTTTACTCACCATTATACAGCTTGAACAGAAAACAAAGAGCTCTGATCTGAATTGTCTTTGTGCAAAACTGAAACTTATTTGATTTGCTTGATGTTGTTCTTCCAAGTTGCATGCTTGAGGAAATTACAGTGTGATATTAAAAAGTTACAGTTTTGAAAAGATTACAGAGATTTGGCTTTTATTTGAGGAAGTGATAACAGGATTGCATGTAAATCTCAGGTTTAAAACTGTTTAAAGATTTGAATTGTTTGAGGGGTTTTCATGCTTATCGAAACTATTATTTA
Source organism: Allium cepa (assembly GCA_030765085.1). Classification (NCBI taxonomy): domain Eukaryota; kingdom Viridiplantae; phylum Streptophyta; class Magnoliopsida; order Asparagales; family Amaryllidaceae; genus Allium; species Allium cepa. Next base: position 519,012,151 of record CM060929.1, on the reverse strand, counting down.
AGAATGGTTTCAGATTTGATTCTAGCTTTGGAAGAATGGTTTAACAAAGAGGAGTTTCTCTTTTTTTAGAAGTTGAGAAAAAAAAGAAAAAAAATAGAAAAATGAAGAAGATAGTTTATATAGATGTAAATTGGAATTTATTTAGAATTAAGGAAAACAAAAATAATTTAACACTTGTCTCAATTACCAACACTTGTCATTACGGGTTTTTAATTAACTTACATGTGTTTTTATCATGGTTTAAAGAGTTACACTGGTATTATTTTTATTTCATTTATTTTTCAAAGATTTTTAAAAACTTTTTAAATTAATTTTCCTAATTAATGAATACAATTGTAAATTAATAAATCCTTTTCTAAATTCATATAACTTTTAAATTCAATTTAACACAAATATATATATATATATATATATATATATATATATATATATATGAATAATATCAAATTTATTTGTTTAATCTATAAATTTGTATTTTCGATATTTTAAATCAAATAATTATATAGTTATCTGATGCCAAAGAAATCCGAGTTATCACATTCCTCCCCCCTTTGAATCTTTTCGTCCTCGTAAAGGAACGAAGCCAGAATTTTATTAAAATGCTTATTATTATAAAAAATATTCCTTGATCACTTTTAAAACACTTTTAAAATCTACCTAATATTATAAATAGTTTTTATAAAAATACTTTTTATAACTCGATGTTTCAACTAGTCCATCCTTGTTCTCATAGAAATTCGGCCATACGTTGATCAGGCGTAGGACTGAAAATCTATAAGTACTTGGCAAACCCGTTTTCAACATCCAGTGAAAATACTGAGAAACATTTTATTGAAAATATAGAAAACATTCTTGAAAATAGAGGAAATATCTTTGGTGAGAATGCTCTGGAAATCATCACTTCCATCCATGGTCGCGGTTACATCCTGGGTTACGTTGTCATCGCAGCAAAAGTCCATGTAACTGTAGGCACTCCGCGTCCCTCAATTACGCCATGGAACACACAACAGATCGCAGTTACGTTGCCATCACAGCAAAAGTCCATGTAACTGTTGGCTCTCAGCGGCACACACGATTTTCGCTGTCAAAATGAAACTTCTCCATTCCTACATAGGTCGCAGTCTACAGATATAAAATCAAACGCAGACTGTTGGCTCTCAGCGGCACACACGATTTCTGCTATGTTACCATAGGTCGCAGTCTATCGATATAAAATCAAACGTAGACTGTTGGCTCTCAGCGGCACACACGACTTTCGCTATGGTACACACTACTCATAATCCCCAGTAACTAGTTTTGTCTGGACTCCTCACAGGATCAACTTTAGAACCCCCTTTGGGGATCAAGGCAGCACCACTCGGTGGCACTCCTAAGAAGTTCATTTCAAGGGAGCGCATTTTTCCCCAGAGCTATCATCAAAACATTTTATACTATACATATATAGTATCTTTCAAATCATACACCTAGTATGATCTCATACAAGGCTCCTTTACAAAATCGATTATCCCAAAATAGATAATTTTCAAAATAGGCTTTCCAAATTTCACTATTGATTTTACCCAAAAATCAAAAGCCTTTCCAAATCCAAAGGTTCCCAAAACCTTTTCTAAAATCCTCATAAGATCCTTTATATATATAGATATATATAATCCTCGATAAAATCTTTGGATCATTTCAAACTTGTATAAAATTCCTTTTATACTTCAAACACTTTCAAACTCCTTTTCTTCCAGCAATAGATTCAACAAGGAAAAGATTTATCCTATATAACAAAAATATATAACTTTGTTTATTCCTAGTCAAATATTTAAATTTGATTTCTCACTTCCTTTCTTTATAAAGTGAACCTTTAATCATGGAAATATTTGATTTCCATTTTACTTCATTGTATATTTCACAAAATATACCTTTCATTTTAAAAATCATTTCACATTTCTTATCCTCAATTTCCCAGTATCAATCTCATTCAAGCCCGTACAATGTACACATATCATCCGTATGCTATACCAATCTGATCGCTCATTCGATCACACAATTTCACTTCCGAACCAGTATCGTCCACCCGACTTCCTAGTGCGGACACAGATCTGGTTTCTTGATTAGAAACCGTCATTCTCTTTGCATAGCCATAACTATGATAGAGAATATCCAGAACCAATCAACAATCTATATCCAAATTCTCCGTCGAAAATCAAGTGAAAAATCCCATCTCGGATCGATATACTATCTCGAAATTCTGTGCTCGAAATCTGGATCAAATCACTATGCGAATAGAATAATATACGTACATCCTACGTATTTATCCTTATTGGTTTTTAGCCAAATCAATCCTTTTTATTCACATTCACTTTGATTTTCATTCACTTACTAACAACTGCTTAAGTCCTCATTTGGATTATCATTTCAATTCTAATTAGGTATTTAATCATAAACAGTTTAAACTCTGTCCAGTTTAAATTTAGAAAATAGCTTGAACAGTTCAAAATAGATAAATAGTAGAAAAATAATTATTAGTTTATAAAATAGTTGTAAAGTAGTTAATTAATTGTAAAATAGTTGAAAAATAGTCAAATAGTTGTAGAAATTTTAAATAATTGCAAAATAGTTGTAAAATAGTAATCAGTTATAAAGTAGTTGAAAAACGGTAATTAGTTATTAAAACGGTTGAAAAATTATTAAATAATTCCAAAAATAATTGTAAAACAAGTATAAGATAGTTTTAGGTTTTAAAAAGAAAAGCTGTATCGTAAACAATTTAGAAAAATAGATTTATATTAAAACAATTCATTTTGGAAATAATCCAGAGTCAAACTGTTCAATTTCTAACTTCCATTTCCCATCATAATTCCAATTAATTAAAATAAATTTCAGGTTGACCCAATTTAAAATTTCAATTTATTTCAACTCCAGTTTGAATTTAATCCCAATTCTAGTTGAATTATCCTTGATTCTTTCCAAATTCAAATCAAATTCCTTTGAATTTAAAACTATTCAACTTAAATCACAAATCCAAATTATTTTAAATCAAATTTCAATTTGAACTAATTTCAAAATCAATCTCACTTCACATCATCTCGAATTATATAAATTCGAGTTAAATTTCAAGTGTTGTTTGACCTCTTAGACCAAATTATCCTTTATTTGAAGTTTTTAAACAATTTAATTCTGAGTCCAATTTCAGAATTCCATTTTAAATCATCTTTACTTAACTCATTACAAGGTTCAAGTATGAGTTTCAAACAATTTTAATTTACAAAATCATTTCTTAACATTCAAATCTTAAGTTCAAAGGAATTCCATATCCTTAATTTTAAATTTAAGTGAAATTTAACAAATCAATTCACATTTCATAAATTATTTGTAACAATGGAATGATATCAGGATGAATAAACATCCAAATTTTATCCAACACCAATTATTTCAGTTTCCAGATCTCAAACCCATTTTGAGATCACTTATAACTCCCATTATAAATCAACCATTTAACTTTCCAAGTTAAATCCCAATTTTATCTTGAAATTTCCAATTCAGGTTGCTCATTCCAAACTTATTTAACTTCCTTCAAGTTAAATCCAATTTAATCCCTTTACCCATACTCAAATTTGAATTCTCCGTTTCAAATTTCAAAATTCTTTCACACTTATAAGTTCAAAACTTATATCCCTTTAGCTTTTATATCATACTTTAGGGAGAGTCAAAACTCAACATCTTAGAGTTTACTTTCAAATCATTTTTAATATTATGTATATCCACACATATACATATTTACTTTTTGGCCCACCAAGCCAAAATTTTAAAATTTAAACCACCTTTGGTTTTAATTCAAAACAAATTTCCTTTAACATTTTGAAACCAATTCAAATGTTTAAATTTAGAATTCAGAACTTCACAATTTGAAATCCACTTTCATTTACAACCTTTCAAATTTACAAACTGCTCTTTTTAAATGGTTACTTCCTTAAAACATTTTATTGTTTATTAGAAAACAATCATCTCATTATTAAACACAATAACCATTCTATTTCTCTGGTTTGAAACCAATTCTAATTCATCTTATTTTGAAATTCTTTCCTCAAGTTCAAAATTTAATTTCAGTTTGAATCCATTTCAAACTTATCTTTAATTTAATTTCAATTTGGTTGTATTTCTGTTGCCACTTTATTTAATTCTAATAATTTAACAACCAATTACCTTAATATTTATTAGAAATAAATATTGCTATATATATCAAAATTTATTCTTATAAAATCATTTAAAATCTTTATATAAGAAAATAACAAGTACGCTCTCATATATATACATATATATATACATACATATATATATATACATATATATATATATATATATAGACACACACACTCAACTCATTCTAGCGTACCATTGACCCTATCCTTAATGAGTAATCCCACCAGAGCCGAGGTTCTCGCTTAACCTTCTGCTCTGATACCAAATGTAATGACCCGGAAATTCCGATCCCGAAAATTCCAGATTGTTAGGAAAAAAGGAAAAAGAAAGAAGAAGAAACAGAATCAAGTCACAGAAACCTCACATTCGTAGCGGAGAAAATATAATATCAAATAAAATAACAGTTTTACAGAGAATAACTGAACTTATCAAATTACCTTTCAATACATCAGAGTTACATATTTCATAGTCACTGGACAGTTAAATTAACTTGTCCCAGATAAACAACAACATAGTACAGCGAATACACTTCATACGTTTCCGCCATCCAGCTCACCTCCTGACATCCAAAACGTGCTTACCTGAAAATCTGTAATACTCGGTCTGACCCGAGCATTACATCAAAGTAACACCCGGGTCAGGCTGGAAACCAGCGTGAGTAAACCCATAAAATATGGAATAGAACATCATAAAACTTGCATAAAACCCTGGGGTAATTCGTGTCAATTTTACAAATTCACAGGTTGGTATAGACAACACTTCTTACACACATCAATTTCTAAGTACCAAATATAGATTAAATGATCCAGTTCACTTAAATCATTCCATTCTAGTCTATTGATTTCACATATCAAATCTATACAGAATTATTATAGATTACAAATCGAAGTGGTTTCGGGTATTTACTGATACCCGACTCCGGTCTCTTCGAATCCAGTGTCATCTAAACCCAAGTTATTCATTTAGGTATTATTCATCTTTAATTACCGGATAACACTTTTACACAGCAATTCATAATTGATAGATAATTACATTAACACTGTCCATCTAACATATCATATCATAAAGCAATTTATATCAGAGATATCAACCAATCCAAAGCACTTATCATCATTCAACCATTCATAAGCAAGATGGATCACTTCCATTAATTACATTAATTAATTATCCTCTAATTACTTTCATTAGTTGATTATTCTTAAATTTCATTTAATAATTAACTTTTAACTTAATTACATTCATTAATCAACCTTGATTAATCACAATCAGAAATTAACTTCCCTTAATTACTCTATCAATTAAACCAATTACTTGATTAATTATATTAATTAATTCTTTAATTACACTGAGTAATTATCACTTACTTCTTTCCATAAGTAATTATCCTTTAATTACTTCCCATCGAGTAATTTCCTTTTAATTCATTACATCCAACAACTAATTACTTCACTAAGAAATTACACCCCATTAATTACCTTAAGTAATTCTACTTAACCCAACATCAAATGATTACCTTTAATTAATTAAACTTAACTAATTAACTAAAATTAACCACAACAACTTAATTAATTACACAGAGTAACTAATTCCTTTAATTACTTAATTAAATTATTATTCATAATAATTCTTTTACATTAAGTAATTAACCTCAAAATTACTTATTACTTAATTATTTCTTAATTGATTAACCTTGATTAATCAATCCTTGATTATTACTTTTAAGTACATTAAGTAATTAGCCTTTAATTAATTACTCAAATCAATTTAACTTCCACCCATTCACATTAATTACATTTATCCTTAATTAATTACTCAAATTAATTATGCAATAATCACTTTCATTGATTAATTATCCTTTAATTAATCACACTCATTAATTAACAAAACTTTGATTCATTTCCTAAATAAATCAATCCTTAGATTGACCAATTCTTATTTAGTTACACTAAGTAATTAATTCTTAATTACTTCTATTAAGTAATTATCATTTAAGTAATTAATCCCTAATTACTTGCATTAATTTATTTCCAATTTCAAATTAATTAATCTCTAATGGATTTATTACTCTTAATTAATTAATCTTTATTCAGTAACTAATTGATTTCCCTAATTACTTCATTAATTTAATTAATCATTAATTATTCAAGAACATAATTTATTTTAAGATAAGCCATTTATCTTACTAATTACTCAATTAATCCATGAATTTAATACACTTTATTTTTATCATTTACTTAACTCATATTTAAAATTAGGTTTAGAATAATTTAAAAACTTAACTTGATACATTTAAGTTAAACAAACCTTACCATTCCTAAACCAAAATAGAACATTGATTTTATAAGCATTAGATTTAAGAAATAATTTAAATCAGATTCATTTAAATTTTTGAATCTTGCCTTTATTAAATTTAAGTCTGTTATAAAATCCCGGGCTCACCCCTCAAATCTCACGGGTAAGACACGAGAACCGATCGTTCTACAATAACTTCGAGTCCCATAACGAACTACACGAGGAAGAACCCGGGATCGCATTATCTTCTCCAACTTAATCGTTGCCAGACACTGGTGCGCACGTGTGCACATGCACCAAAGCTACGACCATCTCCGATCATTGCCGAGGCCACGAGCATGTCATTGACGAACATCCCCATTGATCCCAAACACCTGAGATATGAAACAAACTCGAGAATAAAATTGGGTATACAGGAACCCATCTGGAACTCACTTCCTCGACCAAACTTAGCTTGCCGATGATAACTCCGACCTCCATCATCCACACCACCAAGACCTTAACCTCATCTGACCCTCCTCCGGCTTTTCCCCCACGACCGATCATACTCGATCCAACAACGACGCTACACTAGCCATGGAAACAACCCCATCTCAAACCTAGGTCTAAACCCTAGTTTAACCAAACGCCGCTGCCATGGTGAAAAATAAATTCACCTGGCTTTTTTTTCAGATCTCCGAACCTTTAGCTAGCTTTAGTGTAAACCCCGGTCCTCCACATCGCTGCGATCACACGAAATGCTCAAACTTACCTTACTGGTCAACCCTAAAATACAAACCCGATTCTAATCTAAAAATTGTGATGCAATTCTTAAAATTCATGGATTTTGATGATGATTAAGATCATATAAGTGAAACATGGAATTATGGTTCTTGGTTTTATCAGATCTTAAATTTCTACTGTAAATTCCTTGATTTACGGTGATAAAACTTATTTTACTTAAATAATTTTTTTTAGATCTTAATTCATGTTCAAACAATCCTATTTTGCTTGAAAATCAAAGACTATTAGAGATCAGTTAAAGAGAAATTTGAATTTATTTACTTTTTCTAAAATTCTGTAACCTGGAACAGAATGAATCAAACATATCAGACATGCACCACTTATATATTCATGTTTTAAACATGCAGGCTAAAATTTCACCCATGCAACCAATTTGCCGCAGCACCTAACTAAATACATTCATCTTCAGCAACAAATTAAACAAGAGTTAGATTGTTTACTCACCTTTATACAGCTTGAACAGAAAACAGAGAGCTCTGATCTGAATTGTCTTTGTGCAAAACTGAAACTTATTTGATTTGCTTGATGTTGTTCTTCCAGGTTGCATGCTTGAGGAAATTACAGTTTGATATTGAAAAGTTACAGTTTTGAAAAGATTACAGAGCTTTGGCTTTTATTTGAGGAAGTGATAACAGGATTGCTTGCAAATCTCAGGTTTAAAACTGTTTACAGATTTGAATTGTTTGAGGGGTTTTCATGCTGATCGAAACTTTGATTTAAGAATGGTTTCAGACTTGATTCTGGCTTTGGAAGAATGGTTTAACAAAGAGGAGTTTCTCTCATTTTTTTATAAGTTGAGAAAAAATAGAAAAATGAAGAAGATAGTTTATATAGATGTAAATTGGAATTTATTTAGAATTAAGGAAAACAAAAATAATTTAACATATGTCTCAATTACTAACACTTGTCATTACTGGTTTTTAATTAACTTACGTGTGTTTTTATCATGGTTTAAAGAGTTACACTTGTATTATTTTTATTTCATTCATTTTTAAAAGATTTTTATACAATTGTAAATTAATAAATCCTTTTCTAAATTATATATATATATATATATATATATTAAATTCAATTTAACACAAATATACATATATGAATAATATCAAATTTATTTGTTTAATCTATAAATTAGTATTTTCGATATTTTTAAATCAAATAATTATACAATTATCTGATGCCAAAGAAATCCGGGTTATCACAAGAGAAGGGTCATTTTATTAAAGACTATCAGGCAGAAGGTAAGAAGCGCTACAACTGCAACAAGACTAGGAAAATCAAGAAAGACTATCCAAAACCACCAAGGAATAAGCAGGTTATGTCTACATATGCTTTGAACACTATTTTGGCTTAGTAAAGTGCTCATGGGCAAAGGAGAAGGGGAAGAGCGTCATTATATGGGTATCCTTTCTATTTCTGATCTACATGTATGTGTTTTATTCGATATCGGGACTACACGTTCCTTCATATATGGTGATTTGGTAGATAGATTGGGGGTTGAAATTGAGATGGTTGACAGATGTAATAGCTCGCCCTAAAATGGAACTAAATTCCGACCCAAAAAAGGCCCATTGAATCTAGAACCATATCAGTTGGTTGTTGGTTGGTAAAAAGAACAATACAAAGCTATTTATCTACACATTCAAAGTCTCACAGTGAAAGGATAAAATATAATAATGACAATAGCACGTATTTCATTCAATTTTCAAAATGTTATTAAAACCATAACAAACATCCATAATATCAAAAACCATACATATCCGTAATATTTCGTGATTACAGCATTGTTTTTATTTCATAGGTACATCAGAAACAACAAAAAATAATAAGTAAATAAATAGTCTACTACTACAGGCCTTATTAATGTCTCTGTTTTTAGCAATGCCCTTCCCAACATGTGTTGTAATGATGAGGGAGTCAGAGCAACATATGCTTAGAGAATAAAAATCTCGAGCTTCACTACATCAATACTTGGGCAGTATAGTTTAAATAGGAACATGTCTTATGTTTTCTACCTACAACATAAATCTTTCCATATATAAGCCCAAAGACTTTTCTCAAACTAAAATAAAGTGCTTTCTGAATATAAGCCCATGACAAACTTTCTATCAACCAAATATCCATCCTATTAATGTAATTGATAGAACTCAAATCACCTAAAACCTTTTAATAGGAATTAGGCAGAATACGACCATTTAATATCTAATTTAAGTCAGGTCAATGTCATTTGCTATCTATAATCTTGAGGCGGACTCCTCACTAGTAACTATCTAGCTGGTATTGTGGAATCTCTTCAGCCACTTAACACTTCTTATTGAAATGTGCCCATTCTCAAGATATCCTCTACCATGCCTAACCCATAACCCTGATCATTTACTACTTCCTACATAGAGAAGAGGCAGGCCCTCATACAACCATTTATCGCCTTCAATCTCTAAAGTAGGTCCTTCATATTATGAACCATACCCCACGGTGATGCCTCATATTAGCCCAATTATTCATAGGTATTGATAGCCAGATTAGCTTGGCGGATTTACCCTATAGAATCTGGGACTAACCTCGCATCATTGCAGCTAATTATTATACCCGATGTCTCACATTATCCCCAAAGTCACATTATTGGTATGAAGATTAGCTGGGTAGACTTCCATGTGCTTTTGACAGACCCTGCATACCTATAACTTAATCATAATCTATATCACACTATATATATAAATATATATATATATATATATATATATATATATATTATATCAAATCTCACAGTTCCCATAATCAAGGCCTAATAAGAAATCTTTCTTATTTTGAATTTAACATTAATTAGCTTCCTAAAGGGGATATAATAAAATCAATAACCTAATTGAATACACAATTATACATCATAATTACACATTAATTATGCTTATATATATACATGCCTAGTGATTTATAAGTGTGTAGAATATACGCCCTTAATTAGCATTTAAATGTCAACTCTATAAATAATTGTACAAGTCTCACTCCATATTATCAACGATACCAAAATTCAGATATTCATATCCAAAAATTCCAACTAATAGACTTAAATATAATTAAAATTTAAACTCAACTTATTACATCAAAATGTTGAAATATATTGATAATAGAAACTTGCTATCTTAATTTTGTGCTCTATTCAACTTTTGTTTCTCATAAAAATAAATAAAGGAATTTCTATTTAATTCATGGGATTAAGCAGTACGAACTACGAATAAAATTCGTACTTTACACATTATTCCTTAACAAAAATCCTTGAACCGAATTCAAGGAAAAAGAATGAGAAGTGGAATAGAAAGTAAAATTATCAAAACTGCAAATCTACACAATTTCCATTATTTTGACATAAACCATTTTAGATTTCAACCTGGAATTGAAATTTCACGTTGAAGGAGTTTTTGGGGTTGTAATATGATGTTTTCATAAACAAACTGCGTTCTTATATTTATTGTTTATGTATTTCTGTTTTTTAATTAAAGATAAAGAGTTTATTATAAGTTCGCGACTCTAACTAAACCAATTCAACCCAACAAAAAGGGATGTTCGGAGGGGGGAGTTATTGTCTATTGTTGGCCTCTAAATTAGGGATCGGTCTTTTTTTGATCCTACTAAAATCACCTCCTACTGGTTCGGAACAGAAGAAGTATCAGGCATATTCAAACCCAAATTATACAAATCAATTACTAAAATAGAAAAGTTAAGATTTCTGTTCACAGTATATCGTTAACTTTGCCTCCATTGGATTTGATATGCCTTTGACAATCTTTATGAGAGATCTTCTTTTTGATATATATATATATATATATATATATATATATATAGCAAGGGTATTGTAAATATGTTAGATTCAATAATTAGACGTTTGGGGAAGAGTAGATTAAGAAAGTAATAAACAAAAATAGATATGTAGGATTTCCTACCTAAAACCCTAATATAGTTTTTCGAATCTTTGATGTAACGAACTGATAGAGCTTTGCTAATGTTTTTAAAATACTATATGAATAAAGTTAGGGGCTAGGCTCCTATTTATAATGATTGAAATGTAACAGAACCATCAGAATTAAGTTGTTTTAACAATATGAAAATCTGAACATTCAAACTCAAAAACCCTAGCCGCCACCTAACAGGGAGCGGTCGACTGCCCCTCTACCACCGGTTGAGGTCAGGGGTCGACCTCTCTCTTTATTTTAGGAACGTTAATTTTGTGACATTGTTTTATTTATTATATTCCTTAGTTAATATTTAATGTTAATGCTAATTTCAACTTTTACTTAACCCCCAAGTCTAATTACTGTTAATTTTTTAACTTCAAATTTTTTAAATAAGTTATTCATTTGAATTTCAATTCCATTTAAATTATTTTAAACATAGAAATTCCAATTGTCCATAATTTTTCCATTTGAGCTCCGTTTTCAACATACTATATATGAAAATTGATTAGAATTTTGCCACGAATGCAACAACACAACTTCCATGGTCAAATTCAAACTTTAGCAAAATTTTCATCTTCACGCCTATCTTATCTACTTTAATTTAACTAATTTATTTATGGTTGATTTTACAGCGTGTTACATTCTTCCACCCCTTAAAAGGAATTTCGTCCTTGAAACCTTTTCTAAGGGGTGAAAAGTGTGACGCGCACTAAACATGCATGTTAGACAACCAAATTATCTACGCATCCATCTACTTATCCAAAAGCGCAACGTGATTATGTATTGCAGACATACTATAAATGAGCTCAATCCTAGTATGAGTCAGTGACTGTGAAGAATACGTATGTTTGCAAAACAACCTAAACATGCCTAAAAATTTCTACATATGTGCAAAGTGAAGGTGATAACTATAGCAACCATCTCCTATCATCCAAATTAGCTACCACGATGCAACCAAAATTTAACTTTAGGGAGGAAAGTTTACCAGAGAAAAGCTTAGGACGAGAAGCCCTCATGCTTTCCACTGGATTTCCCCCCCATTATACTTGAACCAACCTAATTTCTTTGTTGCGGAGCTTTCTAGTTCCATGCTGCACAATGTGTGAAGTGGCACGAGATGCTATTGGCACCATTAAAATATCCCCTAATTAATCAGGCTCTATCAGGGTAGTTGTACTATGAAAGTATGTCCATAAATGCGAAACCGAAAAAAACATCATAGACTCATGCAAACTTATCTGATAAGTCCACACAATACGTAAGCTCCCTATTTTTCCCAAAATTAGGAAAGGCCCAACAAAAGTTAGTGCCAACCTTCCAGAATTTCCAAATCTTATGACCATCGCATGCTACCTAATCAACTCTACCTTTCCAAAGTCTCATATATTAAATCTTATCCAAGTAGGATTTTGTCGATGGTTTCCCAACAACAATTTGACGATTTGCATGGCCTTCCATAAAGCACTTTGAAGGGGGCTATACCAATTGTCTATTGTTGATTTTTATTATATGCAAATTCTACTAAAGGTTCATGTTGCTCCCAGTGCCTTTAAAGTCCCTGATGCAAGCCCTCTACAAATCCTCCAAGATCCTATTCACCTTTTCGGTTCGTCTTTCGGTTTGTTGGTGGTAAGTGGTGCTAATACAATTCCTAAAGCTATCTGCAAACTCCTCCAAAATTTTCTATAAATAGTGGGTTCTTAAACTAGCGGTGCTAACCGAAATTCCATGAAGTCGATCACCTCATTGATATAAATTTGTGCTAGAGACACTATGGTTTTATTGCTTCGCCGAAAAATTCTGTTACCTTCTTCATCATCCTTGTCCAATAAAAACTTTTCTTCGCATCAATGTTCATTTTGCCTCTTTGTTGAATGGTGACATTTTACAAGCTAAAATTTATTTTTTCCAAAATCCTAATGTTTCTAGGATTAAAGCATTCTTTTATTTCTGGTTATTTAACCTAATTTCCTCATTAACTTCCAGTCTTACCAAAGGTTTATTGCTAGTTAAGTGTCCCTATAAACTTTCTATATTTATGTTCTTCTCAATGCACACTACATAGATACACACACACACGTACATACACATACATACACACACACACATATATAAAAGCGGCTCAATCCCATCCAAAAACCATCATAGTAAAAAAACTAGGATATAACTTGTACCATATCCTATGCATTTCCAATAACCAAGAGAGACAACTAGTGATTACAACCCAAAAATTATAAAATAAAATTTTTCTGGAAGCATCCGTTTAATATCAATTGGTGTAAATGGTCTTGAGGTCCTAATACTCCTTATTAAATTAAGATAATCATTTCTAATATATCATTCCACCATTGCCCACTTTCCTTGATTTTCGTTCTTGGTTTCTAATAAATGTAGTCCATCCATTGTTTTAGTAAATATACCCATTACTGTCAAAACTTGAACCGTCTCAAATCAATCCTCATCTAAATCTCTTTAATATTCTTACAAATTTCAAAATCCATCTATTATTTCGATTCAATTCCTCCACAGATGCAGTATTAAATTTCCCTAATCAATCCCCGCTTAATTCCTTTCAACGCTTATTAATTACAAATTTATTACCTATTAAATTTGTAACTAATGTCTATAAATCCTAATCGGTTAATACTAACTAATTTGTATCTAATCGTAAACTATGTTATTGATATATATATATATGTATGTATGTATGTATATATATATATGTATGTATGTATGTATGTATGTATGTATATATAGTTGTTAAGCAAGGTTATACATGTATACTAGTTTCTAAACTAGAACCCTTATTTCCATTTTTTTTAATTTATCAGAGCTATTCTTCTAAAAAGGATTACAGTAATAATTGTCCATAAATGAATTTTTTCTTTGTTTGAGAATAATAAGGGATTATTTCTTTCTTTTATTGAAGTGGGCAGTGTAAACTATGAAAAAGAATATCCACATCTTACACATCTCTTTCCATTTTTGATGCAACCCTTGTTAATTCAAACAACGCATTTTTACACATATTTTGGAATTGGATAAATTATGAAAATTACACTGAAAATGCTTCAAATAAATCAAAATATAGAAATTTATATTCTAAGTCAACTAGGACAATATCACTTACAACCCAATTATAAATCTGGAATATCTTCATAATTTTTACCGATATTCTACAATTAAATATTAGGGATCGATTTCAAATTTCCAAATCAGGTTGTATATATTGTTCCTATTTTTATCATTTCTTAAAACCTTTACACTGTCTTATCAAGATAGTGATCCCATAAAAATTTGGTTCAGTTCTCATCATTCTTTCAAACTAAAATTTCATAATTATAAAGTACTTTGCCAAAACCTTTATCTTTAAATATATAATCTTGAAACTTTTTGTTAATTTCAAAAAAAATTAATTCCAGAAAGGAGTAAAATTATTTTCCTTCCTAAATACTTTTTCACTAAAGATTTATTCTTTCAAAAGGCGATCTTTTCATTCATAACATTCAAACTTTGCTTCATTTTTAAAAGGAACAATGAAAAGTTTCCCATTTTAATCACTTCCTATAACCAAGGGTTTCTTCTTTTGAAAGTAGAATTTTTATCCCCAACATTCAAAAACTCAATCATTATACGGAGTAATCATTCATTTCAAAAAAAGATTCAAAAACATCTTGTATAACTTTAAACAATGAAAAGTGGAGTAGAAAATGATAAATTCCATCCTATTATTTTACTCTTATGTTATTTCTAACAAGATTACTAATCATTCTTTATATAAATTCCTAATGTTATTACTACATACCTCAACTGTCATTTTCCACATTTCCTTATTTGGGAATGTTCCTTCTACCTACCTTATCGAGCATTCTTAACCTTCTATTCTTTCTATCTTATTCTAATCAAGTTTCATTTCCATTTGTACACCTCTTCTAAAAGAATTTTAAAGAAAAGAACTTCCAATTTTATAAAGTAGGAAAAAATATCAAGTCTAACCTACATTCTACTTTACATTTATTACGAAAACGAAAAATCCCTTTATCAAAACAATCTTTAGACCAAAAACTTTTGGCTCAATAAATTTTAAACTTATTTCAAGAATGCAAAAGGCTTTTGAGTCAGAACATTTTAACTCAACTAGTTTATATATTATGAATTTCCAAATTATCCCGCTCTTCCAAAGTACCAACTTCCAAATTTATAAAGTGAGAAAAATCGTTAGATCCATCATACGCCCTATTTATTTCAAAAAAGAAGAATCCAGAAATTGAAACTATTTAACTCAACTAAGTAAATTAAAATTTTCACAAATGAAAACCTTTGTTCCACCACTTTTTTAAATTCCATCCTTTTTCCAAAATTTTCACTAAACAATTGATAGCATATTTCCAAACCCGACTACAATCACTTTTCTTTCAAAAAAAGAGTTTCAACTTATGATGCATAAGACCTTCATTTAATAATCCTTTGAAAAAGCCCATTCAAAACATTTCAAGGAATTTATAAATATCTTTTTAACTAAATTCTTTCTCATGGGGTTAGGTCTAGAAATTAACTTTAATCGTTGCTTCTTTTGAACTTTCCTACTCGAGCTTTAAAGAAATCTAGTTATCTTCATGTGGTGATTAATGTACACCTTCTTTGCATCTTACTTCTGCATGTTTAAAAGTATTTTATCTTATAATATATAATTACAACCTAATATGTTATTCTCTATTTCTATAAATGCCAATTGTCCATAATAAACGGTTATAATTCTAATGGACAATTCTAGAAGACATTTATTTATCCATTCTAATTTTACCTATTATGCCTTCCTTATCTCTCTACAATTTCTCTAAATTTAGTCCATTTACATCCTCGTCAAATTTTTGTAACCCCCTATTTATTCCACATTTATTGATCCTTAGAGTAACTATCTTTCCCAGTTACATTTTCTATCCCTATTATTTAGTTGGTGATTTGTGTTAATGTTATAACTGCATTTAATGTGAACATCGACGTGTATTATGCTTATAGAGTTCACAATTAAAAAGAAGTCTAGGTCAAGAAAGGAATCGAATACCATTCAGCTTCTAGGGTGCTTTCATATATTGCGCTCATGCTCTTCTTAGTCAACTCCTTACGATAAAGCCTCCGCCCTATGGATAATAGAGGCAGGAGTATAAATTTAAATCTATTAACTTTTCCAACTCATAGTTGGTTCGCCCATCCTTTCGGAATATAGTCGCAACTACCTTTATAGTTGGAATTTATAGAATTAGGTGTATCACCAAAATAAGTATATATTTTTATATATAGTAGAGTTTTCGAAAAATACTTTCCAAAAAACAAATATGTCACTCATACATATATGTTTTCCAGTTGATTGGGTAACCTAGGCTTTGATACTAAATGTAACAACCCGTCTTGAAATGAATCTAAATTTCGACCTAGAAAAGGACCATCGAAACTAAAGTCCATCTCAAAGCTAGCCGTTGGTTGGTAAAAAGAAAAATATAGAGTTATTTATCTACACATTCAGAGCCTCATAGGGGAAGGATAAAATATAATAACAACAATAGTACCCATTTCATTAAAATTTCAAAATGTCCTTTAAAACCATAACAAAACATCCATAACACCAAAAACCAAATATATCCGCAATATTCTAAAATTGTAATATTGTTTTTATTTCATGGATGCATCAAAAACAATAGAAAATAACAAGTAAATAAATAGTT
The DNA here is from genome assembly GCA_030765085.1 of Allium cepa. Classification (NCBI taxonomy): domain Eukaryota; kingdom Viridiplantae; phylum Streptophyta; class Magnoliopsida; order Asparagales; family Amaryllidaceae; genus Allium; species Allium cepa. The sequence continues at coordinate 518,995,221 of CM060929.1, read as the reverse complement.
TACTAGCACAAGCCTCATCAATGTCTCCGTCATCATCATCGCCCTTCCTACCCTGTGTTGTAATGAGGAGAGAGTCAAAACAACATATGTCTGGTGAATCAAAACATGGAGCCTTACTACATTAGTACTTGGACAGTATAATTTAAATAGTAATATGTCTTATGTTTCTTCCTACAACATAAATCTTTCCAGACATAAGCCCAAAGGCTTTTCTCAAACTTGTATAAAGGGCTTTCCAAATATAAGCCCATATTTAACGTGCTATCAACCCAACAACTCATATTTATCGTCCACAATGTCCTACCAATGTAAGAGATGGCATTCAAATCAACTAATGCCTTTTAATTAGGCAGACTCCAACCATTTGATACCTTATTTAAGGTACGTCCGTGTCATTTACTACATATAATCCCAAGGCAGACTCCTCACTAGTAATTATCTAGCCGGCATTACATAGAATCACTTTAGTCATTTAATACTTTCTATTGAAGCAAGCCTTTTCCTGAGACATCCTCTACCATGCCTAACCAATAACCCCAAATATTTACTACTTCATACATAGAGAATAGGCAGGCCCTCACACAACCACTTATTACTTTCAATCTCTAAAGCAAGTCCTTCTTTTTCTGACCCATACCCCCAGGTGACATCTTACGTTAGCCTGACTATTCGTAGGTACTGGTAGACTAGTTAGTTGTGCAGACTTACCTTACATAATTTGGGACTAACCTCGCATCATCATACTTAGTTAATATATGTGATGTCTTAAATTAACCATAATGTCACACTGCTGGTAGCCAGATTAGCTGGACAGAGTTCCATGTGATTTTGACAGACCTTACATCCCTATAACTTAATCGTAATCTTTATCACACTCTACATATATTATCAAACATCTCATAATTTCCATAATCAAGGCCTTATAAGAAATAAGAATATTTTTCCTAACATTAATTACCTTCTAAGAGGGATTTAATAAAATTAACAACCAATTTATGTATGCAATTATGCGTTATAATTATACATTGATTACGCTAATATGGACACATGTTCGCATGCGCATAGTAATTTCTAAGCATGCGGAATATATACCTTAAACTAGTGTTTAAATGTCAATTATGTAAGTGATTATATAAGTCTCATTCTATATTATCAACAATACCAAAATTTCAATATTCATATCCAAAAATTCCAATTAATAGACTTGTATATAATTAAAATTTAAACTCAGTTTATTACATCAAAATAATGGAATATATTGCTAATAGAAACGAATAATCTCGAATTTACGTTATTCAACTTCTTTTTCTCATAAAATAAACAAAGGATTTTTTTTTTTGGTTTATAGGAATAAGCATTGTAAATTATGAATAAAATTCATAGTTTACACACTATTCCTTAATCAAAATCCTTCAGTCAAGTTCAAGGAAAAAGAACGAGAAATGGAATAAAAGGAAAAATTATGAAAACTGCAAATCTACAAAATTTCCATTATTTTGACATAAACAATTTGATATTTCAATCTAGAATTAACATTTCTCATTGAAGGAGTTTTGGGGTTTATAATATGATGTTTTCGCAAACAAAACTCTCCAGGCATATTCAAATCCAAACTATGCTAATCAAATATTAAATAGAAAAGCTAAAATTTCCACTCACAGTATATCCTTAGTTTTGCCTCTTTTGGATTTGACACGCCTTTGACAATCTTTATCAGATCTCTTCTTTTATATATATATATACACCAAGGGATTTGTATATACATTAGATCTTGGAAATTAGATAGTAGAGGAGAATAGATTGAGAAAGTAATGAAAAATAGATATATATGATTTCCTACCTGAAACCCTAATAGAGTTTTTTGAATCTTTAAAAAGACAAACTGATAGAGCTTTGCTAATGTTCCTAAAATATTTTGTGAAAAACAGTGAGAGGACTAGACTTCTATTTGTAGTGGTTGAAATGCATCAGAATCTTCTGATTTAAGTCGGTTTAATAATCAAAATATGGGTGTTCAAACTCAAAAACCCTAGCCGCCACATGACAGGAAGCAGTCGACCGCCCCTCTACCACCGATCGACCATTAGTAGTCCACCGATCGAGGTTAAGGGTTGTCCTCTCCCTTTATTTCAGGAGCATCCGTTTTATACCATTGTTTTATTTATTATATTCCTTAATCAATGTTCAATGTTAACACTAATTTCAACCTTTACTTAACTCGCAAGTATAATTACATCTAACTTTTGAATTTAAATTCTTTAAAGTTAATTATTTATTTAAATTTGAATTCCATTTAAATCATTTTAAATATGAAAACTTCAAACGTCCATAAAATTTCCTTTTGACCTCTGTTTCAATATATTATATATGGAAATTTATTGGAATTTTGCTACGAACGCGGCAACACAACTTTCATGGTCAATTTCCAACTTTTGCAAAATTTTCATTCTTAACCCTATCTTATTTAATTTAATTTATTCAGTTTATTTATGGTTGATTTTATGGGGTATTACAACCAAACTTTAATTGTAACAAACCTTGTTGGAGGATCAACTAGCCTCTACATGGTTTGTTGATTTATCAAGTCATGGATGTTTATTTGTTTATGATTGCTTTGCTTTGGGTTTTGTGAGGTTTGGTATCATTATAAAAATGGACCAGCTGTAGAGATTCAAAGCAGTGGGGGATTGTAATAGTCCATTGATGACAATAGGAATGGATAATGGGCGTAGATTGGAGTTAGGCTGCCTACTGTACGATAAGGTGATGGATAACTTTGTGTATTTGCTCGAGATCCCATACGACGAGTTATCGTCTGTGCCTACAACTAAGGAGTACTCAGACATATTCGAGGAGGTGGCCGAATTACTACAAATAAGGAGATTGAATTTCATATAGATTTGGTGAAGGATGCTAGACTAATCATCATGCCATTGAGGCATATGGTGTCGAAAGAGCAGAGGGAACTAGAGGTGCAAGTGAGTGACGTATTACAATGAGGGTTCATCTGATAGAGTATATCAGAGTGGGGTGCACCTGTAGCGTTTGCCACTAAGGTGGATTGCTCTTTGAGATTGTGTATTTCTTACCATGAGGTGAATAAGGTGATGAATAAGAACACATATCCACTCCTATGTATTGATTACTTGTTCGATTAGATCTATGGTGCTAGGGTGTCCTCTAAGTTGGATATTGCGGTAGGGTTTCATCAACTGAGAGTGGGGAAGGTGAGTGTGCTAATTATAGCGTTTTTTACACCATAGGGGGTCTATGAGTGGTAGGTCATGCAGTTTGGGCTAACCAATGCACTGGCATAATTTTTTGACCCTGTGAATCATGTCTTAAAGGATTAACTAAGTAAGTTTGTACCTTTTTTGTGGATGATATCCTTGTTTATTCAAGGATGTAGGAAGAAAACGAGGATCACTTAAGGATCATGCTCAAGGTGTTGAGTAAGAACCAATTAAAGGCATAATTTTGTAAGTGTCACTTATGGAGATGGAAAGTAAGATTCTTAGGTCACATTGTTTCTAAAAAGGGCGTTGTTATGGATCCTGTAAAGGTGGCAGTAGTATAGGATTGGGACTGACCCAAGAGCACTACATACATCAGAAGTTTCCTTAGATTAGTAGGATACTATAGATGTTTTATCATAGACTTCTCGCTGCATTGTTAACCAACTTAACAAAGAAGAATCAGACTTCTTATTCGACCTCGAGGAGTGAGCACAAGTTCATGAGTTTGAAGGAGAGGTTGATGAGTGCATTGTTGTTAATGACTCCAAATGGAACTGGGATAAAGAATTGTCGCCTATTCTTTGGCCCTATTGCACCTCCAACCCCACTTCAACCGGCCATACTCGTTTCTTACTATCCTATAGGCACAAAGCTATGCTACCCAACGAGGTGGTCATCCCTTCACCTTGATTTTTTTACCTACGAGCCTAAGAAAAATTACGAGCTACTCGATGTAATAACCTGCATCTTAATGTGCCCGAATTTTCGCTAAATCGAAAAATCAAGCCCACCAGGATATGGATCGTTGGTGTTGGTATCCAGTAATAAACAAAAATTTCAGAGAGCTATCAATAATAACTCGTAGTAGAATAATAATGTATGATAAACATATATGTACAACACACACACACACTGACTAAGGAAAATACATTGGGTATCTGGTGCCCTTGTAAGTGCAGAGCATGCATGTGAAAATCTGTCCTTCCACCATTCCTGCCTTATACTAGTACCTATTCCTCTAAATTTATCACGTGAATTCTAATGAGAAGGGTTCAGAAATACGTTCTGGTGACCAATAAATTACAAACTTTATCCACAACACTAGTTTATACCGATTATTTTTCATTACGTATTATGTCTATTATTCAGAACTTAGTCATTTTGACTTCATATACACATACAATGCACTCAACCTACTCCGAGCTATAAGACACACACATGCGCATAACATGCATATATATTTATAAGCATTATTGTCCTCCATGGATAAGGATACATTCCCCTCTAATATCCATAACTAAGCATCATACCCTTGCGATCTAACCACTTTGCATCAAATACCCAATTCGAAATCCCAAATTACGACAACAATGTGTTATACTTACACATTAAGAGGTTACCGCAATGCCGACTCACATCAAAGACGACTTAGGGCCTATCAATTATCTATGCCCAAAACTCAATGGCATTGCCACTTATTGCACTACACCGGGTATCCAACAATAGTGTCTAGGCCTTCGCCTTAAAGTATATAAAATGATTAGACCGATGGCACTCTCAACCTGCGTATATAGCCCTAAAGTATATGGTATCAACATTGCAGATATAGCAGCCCACCGTCCAATTTATATAGCCTAACGCAAATCAAGGAAATTCCTATCTGGTTACTTAATACCCCATGTTGGAATTAAAGTAGAGCCCAATTGGCCATTTAAGACTTCATATTTAAGGTGAACCCACGTTAGTATATTCCCTAAACCTATACGCGAAGTATATCCCCATAGGTCCTACAATTGTAGATGTCCCATATTAGTATAATATATACACAACTGCCGGTAGCCCCTTGCGGGAGGCAGACTTCTACTGTGTAACATTGCCGACCTCGCATCCCAACCCATACTAATAACCGTGTCATTTATAATAAATCTACATATTTGGGGAAGACCCAATAAATCATACTCATTATAAATGCATTCTTGAGGCCATATAATTTCAATTAAAAATTATTACGCCTCCTAAGTTCAATTATTAGTGTCCATTTACTTACTATGAACTTGCTTTTTTATTTCGATTTCATGATTACTAGTAACATTTACTACTTCTTTTCAATTAATACAATTAAGTATCATCTATTCCTTCATTTTAACTAATGCAATTAAGTATCATTTATTGCTTCTTTCCAAATTATACAATTTGGTATCATTTACCGCTTCCTTTTAGTCAATACGAATAAGTATCATTTACTACCTCTTTTAAACTAATGTCCTTTTTAACTTGATTACTATAACCTCCAAAACTCTTCAATTCACTATCATATTCGTACGTAGCGCTCATTGTTTATTTCTTAACTTATATTTAATCTATGTACTTAATCGGCGATGGAATTATTTTTATTTTTATTTATAACACCTTTACTTCTACACTTAGGAATTTCTGTATTTTGATGCGTTGGAACTGTATCTTTTCCAAAAAGAAAATATTATCACTGTAATTTCCCATGAACTATCTAAAAAGAGGAATTATGTTGTGTTCGGAATTTCAAGGATTTTCTTTTCTGTGTTTATTGGAACAGACAACATAAAATATGGTAAACATCCCTATTTTGCACATTTTTTCCTTTTGGGCATATTCCTTGTTATTTCAAATGAAGCACTTTCATATGTAATTATAAAGTTGAATAATATATAGAAATTTACATACAAACATTCTTCGCTCCAATAAATTGAAATGTAAATTTAACCCCAATAAAATTTGAAACAATCTTCAATTCATGTCCAAAACCTATAACATTCAAATAATTAAATATGCGATTAACATAAAATCTTATTAGTGAATTATCTTATAACTTTTAGGGACTACTTTCACGGTTACATTCTAGATTGGGTATATACAACATGTAATCGAAGTTAACAATCTACTGAATATGTAGGCAAGGATCTCAAGTTCATTATATATATAAATTTGAGCCTACAATTCCATAATTTATATTTATGCATAAAAGAAATAAATTCACAATGATATAAATCTAATATTATATACAAATATATAATTTCTCACTTACCTCTTAGCTTTCAAATCTCTTGATCTAAATATGTTATCCTTGTTTGAGTGCCTTTCTTTCTGCCAAAATATGTTACAAAAGCACACATATATTTATTAGAATGATATATTTGAGAAGATATTTTAATTGAATGTAGTTTTAAGTTTATATTAAGAATTTACCTTTTCTTCCCAAAATCAATTCACCCCTATTCTTCTTCTCCTTTATTCTCCACACTTCCACACACATACACACACAAAAGTATGTGTTATTTTATAATTTTCTACGATTCCTAGAATTAATGGAGAGGAGAAAATGGTAGAGTTTTATGCCTTGATTTAGAAAATATGAGAAAAAAGTGAAGGGCTAGGCCTGTATTTATAGATGCTTGAATTAATTTTATCCATTGATCAGATTATATTAAATCCAGGCCACTAGACCTAGGTTCATACTCAGCCTTCACCCTTCCACCAGTCAACCGCTCCTTTAGAGGCGGTCGACCATAGTAATAGACCGGCCATAATGAAGGTGTTAAAGGTTAATGCTATTTAATAATGGTTGACTAGTTTCCTTTCGTATTTTATTTCCTTGTATAATTTTTTTTAATTATTTTCGATCTGAAATCTTCAAACGTTAATAAATTTTCATTTGAACTCCGATCGTAAAACTTTATATATGAAAGTCGATCAGAAAATCGCCATGAACAAAATGATATAAGTTTCATAGCCAAATTCTGTTGTTGTAAGAATTCCATTCTTAGGCTTTAATAATTTTTAATTAATTCTTTTTAATTAACCACTGTTTAATTTATGGAGTGTTACACTAATCCCTCTTAAAAGAATTTCATCCCCGAAATTCCTCAAAGACTGAATCACGTAACATAGCACACAACAATTCTATGATATCCAACCAATAAATATGCAACCAATTTTGCATCCAATTGTGTGCACACGCACGTAGTATCATAATACATATGATATGAATGCTGAATAATGCTAAATCGGCGTCTCCTATACAAATGCATTCATTTTTTAAATAATTTGGAAAATATAGTGCAAACATCCTATATATACTAGTAGTTCTATATGTATGCAAGTTTTCAAAAATCAAAATCTTTATTCACATAAGTTTTCACACTTCTATGAATAGGAGTATGGTCCAACCAAGTTTGCATCCAATCTCTACCATCCAACGCTTAGCACACCATTTCTAACATTCAAAATTTTGAAATCCAATTTTTCTAAATCTATACTCTTATGGCAGAAATGGTATTCAGATGGATAATTTTATATTTCCACCTTTCTTATGTGTACCTATACCGCTATACATTGGAACCTTCTTTTTCGCCCATAAATTCTTTTCCAATTTTTCCAAGTGCGGTTCGCATAAGGAAATTTATTTTAAATTTTAAAATAGAAATATTTTATAAACAAGTTTTATTCCATTATCGACAAGTTATGGAAAAAGGAATTCCAAAGATAAACAGCTTTTCTCCCATCATTTTCTATGTTTTACATATTTTCACTCCTGCTAACGAGTAAAATTCATATTTACTAACTCGTCGACTTTCTCTATGTTAAGCATGTGTCATTTCTAAATCATAAAATTTTCTCTTTTTCCATTCAAAATCCTTTTCAATTAAATTTGTGAAATAGTTGGAAATTTTTAAATTAAACCCACATTTCAAAACTTTTTCAAAAGTATTTTATATTTGAGAAATTAAAGATTTTTGAATAAAAAATTTCGAAAGTATTTTTTTACTTTTCTAAACAAATCAAGCCATATCCCAACATAATCGGCATTCAGTCAATGCCATAACACCTATGATTGACCGTAGCCAATTATAAAGTAAAATTATAAATTTTGAAAAAAGAATTCTCTATCATTTTAGAACAACAATCGGCGCACAATCATATTTATACATTTCAGTTTTCAACACATAGGGATAGTGACATGTGGTTCCGTAACAACATTTCCATATCCTTAGCTTACTAAAATTTATCTCCTTGAAATTTTAACGCTTTTAGGACTTATCCATATTTACTTTTAGTAGCTAATTTAATAAATTTCCTAATTTATCAAACTTCCAGTCGTAATATGCATTAGTTGAGTGTCTTTATGAGATTTCCTTGTTTATATTGTTTTCTAATCAATATAACGATCAATCCAGAGAATCAACGTAGTAATAAAAAAGAACATTTCTCATAACATATTGTAAGCCTTTTTACAAATAGAGGCAATTAATGCTTACAAACCAATGCCTAAAAGGAATAATTGTTGGAAGTTGCCATCTAACACTAACAGATGCTAATGTTGTTGTGGCCCATTCACTCCTTACTCAATTAAGATGGACATTTCTAGCATGTCATTCTACAATAACCAATATGTTTTACCTTACCTTTTTAGCTTCTAATAAATAAGGTACATCCATCACTTAATTTATTACAACCGATCATGGGATGAACTATGCACCCCTACACTCCAGTTTAGATTGCCTAATGCAAATTAAGTAAATGCCTGCCTGGTTCCTTAATACCCTATGTTAGAATTGAAGTAGACTCCAATTGACCACTTAATACTTCAAATCTAAGGCAAGCCCACTTTGGTATATATTTTAAACATATACACGAACATATATCTCCACAGGTACTATAGTTATAGATGTCTCACAATAGTACAACGTATACACAACTGCTAGTAGCCCCTTACGGAGGGCGGACTTTTGTTGTATAACATTCCTGATCTTGCATCCCGACCCATACTAATGGCTACGTCATTTATAATCAATCTAAATATTTGAGCTAGAAAAAATAATTCACACATTATAAAGTATTCTTGAGGCTACATAATTTCAATTGGAAGATTATTATGCCTCCTAAGTTCAATTATTAGTGTTCATTTACTTACTATGAACTTGCCTTTTCTATTTCAAATTCATGATCAATACAGTTGGGTATAATTTACTATTTATTTTCAATTAATTCAATTATGTATCATTTATTGCTTCTTTTCAGTTAATACAGTTAAGTACCATTTATTTCTCCTTTTTAAATTATACGATTCTACATCGGTTACCGCTACCTTTCAATCAATACGTATAATTATCATTTACTATCTCTTTTAAATTAATGCCCTTTTTAAATTGATTACCATAACCTCCCTAACTCTCCAATTCATCGTCTTATTCATAATTAGCGCTTATTATTTATTTCTTAACTTATATTTAATCACATGTATTTAATCGATGATGGAATTTTTATTATTTCTATTTATAACAACTTTAATTCTACGCTTTGGGATTTCTATATTTAATATATTGGAACTTTATCTTTTCCGAAAAGGAAATGTTATCACTATAATTTCCTATAAACTATCTAAAAAGAGGAATTGTGATGTGTTTGAAATTATGAGGAATTTCATTCGCTGTGTTTATCGAAACAAATGGTACAAAATATGGTAAACATCCCTATTTTGCACATATCTTTCTTTTAAGCATATTTCATGTTATTTCAAATGATTCGCCTTTATATATAATTATAAGTTGGATAATTTTTAGAAATTTACATAGAAACATTCTTTATTCTAATGAATTAAAATGTAAAAACCACAATCAAGTTTGAAATGAACTTCAGTTCATGTTTAATAACTTATAACATTCAATAAAAATAATTTAAAATTAACATAAAAATATTGTTAATGAATTATCTCATAACTTTTAGGGACTACTTTCACCCTTACATTCCAAAGTCGGATGTATAAAGCATTTGATCAAAGTTAACAGTCTACTGAATATGAAGGCAAGGACCTTAAGTTCATTCTATATATAAATTTAAGCCTATAATTCCATAATTTATATTTAGGCATAAATAAGTAGTTTCACAACGATGTAAATCTGATATTATATAAAAATTATATACCTTTCCACTCACCTCTTATCTTCTAAATCACTAGAACTAAATCCATTATCCTTGTTTGACTCCCTTTCTTTCTACAAAAATATGTATCAAAAGCGCATACATATTTATTAGAATTATAGATTTGAGAAGAGATTTGAATTAAACGTAGTTTTAAATTTTGATTAAAAATTTACTTCTACTTCACAGAAACAATTCATCCCTATTTTTCTTCTCTTTTATTCTCCGCTATTCACCACTTTGTGTATGTGTTTTTTATTTTATAAATTCTACAATTCCTAGAACTAGTGGAGAAGAGAAAATGGAAGAGCTTCGCTTCTTCATTCAAAAAATTTGAAAAGAAAGGTGGGAGGCTAGGAATGTATTTATATGCGCTTGAGTCAATCTTATATGTTAGATTAGATTACATTAAATCTAGGCCGTTAGGCCTAGGTTCATTCTCAACCACCACCCTTCTACCGATCGACCTACCTCAGTGAAGATGGCGACCGATTAACTCTATTTAATTATTGTTGATTTGTTTCCATTCTTATTATATTTCCTTAAAGATATTTTTAATTATTTTCGATCTGAAATCTTCAACGTTAATAACTTCTTTGTTTGAACTCCCAGCATAAAACTTTATGTGTGAAAGTTGATCAGAAATTCAGTATCAACAAAATGGTGAAAGTTTCATAGCCAAATCCTAACGTTTGTAAAAATTCTTCTTGGGATTTAATAATTATTTATTAATTCTTTCTAAATAACCACTGTTTGATTTATAGGGAGTTACATTCTTCTCCGTTTAAAAGAATTTCATCTCTGAAATTCCTCAAGGAATGAATCATGTAACATAGCACACAACCATTCTAAGCTATTTAACTAATAAGCATGCTACCAATTTTGCAGCCAATTGTGTACAAGTGCACAGTGTGCCACAACACATATGACATATATGCTGAATAATACTAAATCAACGCCTCCTAAATGAATGCATTTTTTTAAATAATTTGGAAAATATGGTGCAAACAACCTATATGTATCGGTAGTTCTATATGTATGCAAGTTTTCAAAAATCAAAATCCTTGTTTTCACACAATAATTTTTTCACACTTCTATGAAGAAGAGTATGGTCCAACCAATTTTGCATCCAATCCCTACAATCAAATACCTAGCACATCATTTCTAACATTCAAAATTTTGAAAATCTACTTTTTCTAAATCTATACTCTTATGCCAAAAAGGTATTCAGATGGACAATTTTATATTTCCACCTTTCATTTGTGTACCCATTCCATTGTACTTTGAAAACTTCTCTTCTGCCCCTAAGCTTTTTCCCAACTTTTCCAAGTACATTTCACATAGTGAAATTTATTTTAAAATTTTTAAAACAGAAATATCTTATAGATAAGTTTTGTTCCACTATCAACAAGGTATAAAAAAGGAATTCCAATGCTAAAACAGCTTTCCCCCTATCATTTTCTATGTTTTACATATTGTCACTCCTGCTGAAATATAAAATTCATATTTGCTAACTCATCGACTTTCCTTTCGCTAATCAAGTGGCATTTCTAAAATCATAAATTTTCTCATTTTCCATTCAAAATCCTTATTAAATAAATTTGTGAAATAGTTGGAAAATTTTAAAATAAAATATACCTTTAAAAACATTTTCAAAATTATTTTATGTTTTAAAAATCAAACATTTTTAAACAAATTTTTTCAAAAATATTTGAATTTTTATTTTTCAAAACAAATTAAGCCACATCCCAATGTAATCATGATTCAGTCAATGGGTTAACGCCTATGACCGACCATAATCTATCACATAGTAAAATTTTAAATTTCAAAAACTTTTTTCTTTTATTTTAAAATAACAATCAGCATATAAGTATATTTATAAATTTCAGCTTTTGAGGCATAGGGATGGTGACCCGTGGTTTCGCAACATCCTTTCTCTGTCCTTCGCTTGCTAAAATTTATCTCTCTAAAATTCCATGCTTTTGGGACTAATTATTATTTTCTTTAGCAGCTAATTAAATAAATTTTCTAATTTATTTTATAAAATTTCAGCCTTAATTAGCATTAGTGAAGTATCCATATGAGATTTCCTTGTTTATGTTATTGTCCAATCAATATAGTGGTCCATCTAGAAAATCAACACAGTAATAAAAAGGAACATTTCTCATAAAATATCATTTGTGTTTTATATAAATAGAGGCAACTAATGCTTACAACCCAAATCCTAAAAGGAATAATTATTGGTAGCTACCTTCCAACATCAACTGGTGTTAATGATGTTGTGACCCTATCTCTCCTTACTTAATTAAGATGACATTTCTATTATGTCATTTTACATTAACCCGCATGTCTTAACTTACCTTCTTGGCTTCTAATAAATAAGGTACATCCATTACTTCAATTATTACACCCAATTATAGGATAAATTGAGTATCATACACTACAGTGGATATAAATATAAAGTATGCATATTTAAAATAACTCAGATGAAATTGGCTTGGCGGGATAACCTTTCCACCATCAATCTTGCCTTCCTTAACCTTGAGTTTACCAACGTCCATTATGTGTCTTTGACATCTAATTATCCTATATTACTATCTTATTTTTACCCAAATCTCTTGATAGTATTCTCAAATTTTTGTATTTACTTTCTATATCATTAATCTTCCATGCAAGCATACTTTAGAACTCATGGAGGTGTATTTTGATACCATTCATCATTCCTTTATGGGTTTTCTTATGGCTTTCACACATACCAAATAAAACATTTCTAGATTTATACCAATATTCCTTATATTCTACAGGGGTTCCTTGTTGCTACTCTATGAGTATTCGTAGCTATTACATTCGTAGCCCCTAAATTTTATCCTATCTTACCTAGATAGTCAACCCTATCTGCTTTATATTAAAGTTGGTTTGGTTTTCACAGCTCTTTATAATATTAATAAACTTTATATTCAGAAGTACTTAATCCAAAACTTTTTTCTTTAAAAATATACACTTAGAAACTTTTTATTATATCCAACAATTTATAACTAAGAGTCAAGTTTTTATGGCATGAACAGTCATCAAATCAATTTTTCGATTTAATTCCTTTTCACAACAAACCTTTCCACTTTTACTTTAATAGTAGGATTTTTAGTTCAAACCATTTATTAAGTTATGCATTTTAAAACCTCAATTGTTGTACAAAACTACCTTTCAAAAAGGCACTGTTATACCATTCTTTTAGCAGGAGTAGACAAGGATCTGTTACTCGTGCAATTTTCACTTTCAACCTTAATAGAGATTCTGATAGCATACAAGGGGGGCTTCTAAAATATATGTGCAATCAATGCACATAATTACGGAAAGTATTTGTTTTCCTTTTTTTTCCCTTATATTGCTTCTAATTGGATTACTAACATTATTTTAATATAAATTCCTAACGTCATTTCTATTTATATTTCCTAATATTACTACTATTTAATTTCCTCTACCTAAATTTCTCTAATTTAAGTTGCTCCTCCTTATTTAGCTCTTTTTGTGCATAAATCAATTTCAGTTATTTTTCTCCATATTTTCATTATATGGAAATATTCTTACTACCTTCATTATCGAGCATTTTTACCCTTCCATTTAATTTATATTCTAAATCTTCTTCCTATCCTAGTCCGCCTAATTCTTCTTAGCATTGAATTATTTCTAGCACTTTCTCCATTACATGCTTGTGCCCTTCCATTCTATTTACCCTATTTAAATCCAGTACCACTTCATGTTGTCAACCCCCTTAAAAGAATTTATAAAACTTCGAATTTGCAAAATAAAAAAAAATCACCGAGCTATACAAACGCTCTATTTTCTATTTTTTTCAAAGAAAATGCCTCTTTATTTATATCCATTTTAGCCAAAAAAATTGGTCTAAATAGTCTTAGTTTCAGTTAGAAATTATGTTTAAAGAAAATACTTTATTTTTAGAAAATTCTATATTTACTTACTTTTCCAAAACAAGGATTTTTAATTTTTAAATAAATCCTTTAAAAATTGTTTCAAATATTTTCAAGTAAACTTTTTTATTAAATTTCGTCATATCGGGTTAAACTTGGAGTGGGTTTTATTTGTCCCTTCTTTTGTACTTTTCTTCTTTTCCACTTACTTTATGACCTATCTTCATTCATAATATATTAAAATTTTGCCTTTCATCTTAGAGTGAATACTACACACCTTACTTCGGGAACTTACTCACTTCTTACCTTTGGATATCTGCCATACATTGACTCTTTACTTCCTATTATCTAGACCTAGCATAAATCACCAATTGACAAATGGAATCCACAACTATAGGGCAATCTAGGCCCAATCAAGGGAGTCAAGCACCATCCAGCTTTAGAGACCTTTTATACGCCATAATCATGCTTATATTAAGTCAACTCCTTTCATTATGACCTATCTCTCATGGGGTGATCAGGATATGTATATATTTTTAACTCCATCTATTGTTCCAACCCATAGTTGCCTTATCCATCTCTTCAGAGTATGGCCGCAACTACTTATATAGTTGGAATTTTCAGTGTTTGGCATATAATCTATAATTATAGGTAAAAATATAAATATGTTCACTCAACGTATCCTAATTTCTATGATTGACTAACCTAGGCTCTGATACCAAATGCAACAACCCGCACCTTAATGGACCCGAATTTTTGCTAAATCGAAAACCCAAGTCCACTAGGGTACAGATATTGGCATTGGCATTCTGTAGTAAACAACATTATATCAAAGGGCTATTGGTATGAACTCATAGCGGAATTATAAAGTATAATATATATATATATATATATACTGATTAAGGCGAATAACTCAGGCATCTAGTGGCCTTGTTAGTGTAGAGAATACATCAGGAAATATGTCCTCCTACTGTTCCCACTTTGTACCAGTAGATGTTCCTCTAAATCAATTCCATAGGTTTTAATGAGAATGGGGTCAGAAAAGCGTTCTAGTGATTGTTAAATTACATAGTTTATGTATAACACTAGTTTTTGCCGATTATTTTCCATTACCTGTTATGTCTATTGTTCAAAACTTAGTCATTTTGACTTTGTATACGGAAATGATATGCTCAACCTACTCCGAGATATAAAATATATACACAATATGTCCATGTCGTTAAAGCGCTTAGCGGTTCTATAGCGGTGGAGGTGCAAAAAGTTATAGCGGTGGAGGTGTAAAAAGTTATAGCGGGGATGTAGCGGAAAATAGTGGAGGTTCAAAAAGCTTCATCAGATATGAAACTAGATATTTAAAGTATTCTCAATCTCACATCAGTTGTGTAGGAAAAAGAAATATTTTTTAATCTTATAAAACAAAATTGAATAATATCATGATTTAAGACTATATTAGTGACTACAATAGGTTTCTAACTTATTTTGAGCCATTATGTCTTAAAATTAGATCATTGCCCTAGCTTTGTTGATTTGATTTAAAAGAAAACTAGTCAAATGAAACTTTATATTTTAATGTTGCTATAGCGGTTTCTAAAATGCCTTGATTTAGCCGGTGTAGCAATAAACAGCGGGGCTTAAAGCGAATCTACTGTTTAATAGTGCTAAATTGAAATAGCGTAGTGTTAGGGGATCGCTATGCACTATAGAGGGGATTTTATGGAGATTTAACGTGGCTTGAACTACATAGATATACGTATGAATTTAAAAGCATTACTATCCCCCGTAAAATAGGATACATTCCCTACTAGTATCTGTAACTTTGCATCGCAACCTTGCGATCTAAACGCTTCATATCAAATACCCAATTTGAAATCCAAAACAATGACTATAACGTATCTACTTACACATAGAGAGGATTCTGTAATGTCAGCACACGTCAAAGATGACTTAGGTCTTATCAATAATCTATATCCAAAAATCAATGATAACGCCAATTATTGCACCACAATAGGCACCCAACAACAATGTCTAGGTCGAATTGTCAACATACACCGAGGTACCTCCCGTTAATGTCGTGCTATAAAGCATTCCGACCGATGTTGCTCTCATCCCACATATACAGCCCTAAAGTATATAGTACATACATTGTGGACATAGCGCCAAGCCTTTGCCCATCGTCCAATTTAGATTGCCTAACGCAAATCAAGGAAATGTTCACCAGGTTACTAAATACCCCATGTTGGAGTTGAAGGAGACTCTAATTGGCCATTTAAGACTTTAAATCAGAGGCGAACCCACTTTGGTATATTCCCTAAATCTATACACGAACACATATCCCCATGGGTCCTACAGATAGAGATGCCCCACATTAGTAAAATGTATACACAACTACCGGTAGCCCCTTGAGGAGTGCAGACTTCTATTATGTAACATTACTGACCTCGCATCCTAACTCATACCACTGACGCATCATTTATAATAAATCTAGATATTTGGGCTTGACCCAATGCCATATAATTTCAACTGGAAAATTATTACACCTCCTAAATTCAATTGTTAGTGTTCATTTACTTATTATGAACTTACTTTTTTATTTCAATTTCCCGATTAATGCAATTAGGTATCATTTACTACTTCTTTTCATTTATACAATTAAGTATCATTTATTACTTCTATTCAATAAATAGAATTAAGTATCATTTATTGATCCTTTTCAAATTATATAATTCAATATCATTTACCGCTACCTTTCACTTAATACAAATAAGTATCATTTATTCCCTCTTTAAATTAATTCCCTTTTTAACTTGATTATTAAAACCTCTCTAACTCTTCAATTCACTATCTTATTTATTATTAGTACTTATTGTCTATTTCTTGACTTATATTTAATCACATGTATTTAATTGAGGATTGAACTATTATTATTTCTATTTCTAACACCATTAGGTCTACACTTAGGTATTTCTATATTTAATGCGTTAGAACTGTATCTTTTTCAAAAAGGAAATGTTATCATTATAATTTCCCATAAACTATCTAAATAGAGGAATTGTGTGGTTTTCGAAATTGCAAGAAATTTCCTTTTATTTGCTTATTGAAACAAACAGTATAAAATATGGTAAACTTACTTATTTTGCACATCTCTTTCATTTGGGCATATTCCGTGTTATTTCAAATGAAATACCTTCATATATAATTATAAAGTTGGATAATTTATTGAAATTTACATAGAAACATCGTTCATTCCAATGAATAAAATGTGAACTTAAACCCAAATCAAATTTGAACAATCTATAATTCATGTTTAACAACTTAATGTTCAAATAGTAAAATTCGATATTAACATAAAATCCTATTTATGTATTATGTCATAACTTTTAGGGACCACTTTTACCGGCATATTCTAGATTTAGGAGTACACAACATTTAATCAAAGTTAACAATTTATTGAATATGTAGGCAAGGACCTCAAGTTCATTCTATATATAAATTTAGGCCTATAATTCCATAATTTATATTCAGTCATAAAAGAAATAGATTCACAATGATATAGATAAAATATTATCTAAAAATAAATAATTTCCCGCTCACCTCTTAGCTTCCAAATCTACATATCCAAATCCATTTTCCTAGTTTAACTCCCTTTATTTCTACCAAAATATGTATCAAAAGGTGCATACGTATTTATTAAAATTATAGATTTGAGAAGAGATTTGAATTAAATGTAATTTTAAATTTAGATTAAGAATTTACCTCTTCATCGTAGAATTGATTCGCCTTATTCTTCTTCTCTTTTATTCTCTGCTATTCTCCATATGTATATATATATGTATTATTTTATAAATTTCTACAGTTCCTAGAATACTAAGGAAGAGAAAATGGCAGAGCTTCACTTCTTGATTCAGACAATATGAGAAGAAAAATGAGGGGTTGGGCTTGTATTTATAGGCGCTTGAAAACTATTTTATCCATTTGATTAGATTAGATTACATTAAATTCAGGCTATTAGGCCTGAGATCATTTTCAGCCGTCACCCTTCCACCGATCGACCGGTCCTTCAGAGGCTGTTGACTAATAGCAATCGATCGGCCCTAATGAAGATGTCGACCAGTTAATGTTATTTAATTACATTGATTTGTTTCCTCTCTTATTTTATTTCGTTATATATATTTTTAATTATTTTCGATCCAAAATCTTTAAATGTTAATAACTTCTTTTAAACACCATTCGTAAAACGTTATACATGAAAGTTGATTAGAAAATTGCCAATAATACAATGGTGTAAGTTTCATAGCCAAACTCTGACATTTTAAAAAAAACTATTTTTGGGCTTCAATAATTATTTAATAATTTTTTTATTTACCTATTTTTAACTTACGGGTTGTTACACTCGAGTTTGAGCTCAACATAGTAGAAGAATGAAGAGTTAAAGTTGAACTCCGCACCAAAGATTACAAAAGATAAATGAACAAGCACTACAACTCATGAATAAAGCTCTGATAATTCATTGTTGGCAATTTAGTTCTACACCAGGTGTTCGCAAATATAAATAACCCAGCTAAAGGGGTGTTCGGGCCCGAACTAGGAGGGTTCATATATTTCTTACTTCATCTCTCACCAAGACGGAACCCACATTTCCCGCACCTGGATCCGCATGCACCTCTAGGCCTATCATGTATAAAATCTAGCACAATTATAAGGCTATGTAATGTATATTTTATGAAGAATGCATCGAAGATAACAAAGCCAACTTTGTTCAGTAGATCACCAAGGCTATTCAATGAGGATGAGTTCTTATGCGCTTATTACCTTGTTTGGGGACTAATAACTTCTAGCATAAAGGACAAAGGAGCTATTCAATGCTTCCCTCCTTAACGGCTGGCTATCCAATGATGGTGAATCACCATGCATTCACTTCCTGGCCTGGGAACTACCAAGCCGGAAGCCTGTCACGTAAGAGAACCTTTGAACCCACACTTAGGTTCATGTCGGGACCACCCACCACCTTTATAGGCTATCCAATGAGAATGAGTTATTATGTGCTTAATGAGCATGTTTGGGGAATGGCGTCCTTTGTTGCAAAGGACTACATGAGCCTCTTCTCCCTTCCTATTTGCCTGGATATCCATGAGGGTAATTGAATTATCATGCATTCATTTCCTTATTTGGGGACTGCAAGGCTATCCAGCAAGATTAAATAATCATGCATACCTGGGGACTACCCACCTGCTCTATGAATTTGGATAAGACGTCACTCCCCTTCGTACCAAAGTGCATCAACGAGATAGGCATGAACGCAATGGTCTCGTATCCCTCGCCCATGATGCCGCCCGTCCCTCATGTGGGTCAGGGCACTATTGTCGAGACTTGGGTTGTTACCCCAAGGGATGTCGAAGTCCGGCATCATAGTGAACCTATATAAAAATAAGTCGGCCCGACATCAACCGACAACGTGTTACCCTAGAGAAGCTTTGAGCCATTCAGCGCTCTGGTTCATGTCGTGAACACCTACCACTCAATCCTGCCACATGTTGCCCAAGAGAACCTTTTAGCCACTCAGTGCTTAGATTCATGCTTGGACCACCCCCTCTTAATGAAATAATAGGCAGGCCCAACAACCTACTTCCCGCCTTGGGTTCTCACTTACGATTGGACTCTCTAGCATACGCTTGCATCCGAGCCCATATGCCTCTCTGGCATCAAATATAAGTCACTAAAACTATGTACGTAGTTCCCATGAACGTGTCACTCTTACCGCCCGTTTCATTACAATTCTACTATTTTATCATACCTCATGAAAAATGTGCAAGCATAGATAAACATGAACTATATCGACTATTAAAAGTATGCAACTATACAAGCTACACGTAGAGACAGACAGATAAAGAAAAAAAATATTTAATGGATTTCACAACCAAAAAGATTTTCATTCATCTACAAAATGCGGGGCGTACAACCCAACCTGCTAGGTATACAAAAAGAATAAAAGAATTTACAAGGTTGATTCGCTGGCTAATTGGGTCAAGGAGTCAATATGCTCATTGGTCAAAACATTTGACACGACTACCATGGCTGTCGTAATCTTTGTAGCTACATCAACCTAGGTCGCTGCGTGGGTCCCAATGTCAAGAAGGCGCATGAAGATGGGAAGATCATAGTTTTCCCTGAACATGGCCTTAATCATGTTCGTCAGTAAGTTCTACCATACAGTCTCCTCTACCACACAAGCAATCACCGCATAAACAAATGACTGGCACTTGGTTATTCACTGGGCCACGTCATTCCATAGGGCTTCGGCCTCCATATCGGCTCTCTACAATCTCCCTCTAAGGTCCTCGGCAGCCTTCTCTGCGCGATCCCTTACCTCGACTGCATATTTCGCTACTTTGTCTACTACTGATGTCACCTCTTCGGTCTTCCTCCTGGCTTACCTACAATTCTAGACCTCGTCTTTAAACTCCAAGAAGTCATCCCAGACATGGACGGAGAGGTGGGTGGCCTACAAAAATTAGTTAGAAGAATCAATAAAGCAAGAAAAAGAAGTATGAGTTTGGGAGGCTTATGAAAAAAGCATCCCATGTGTTGATGTCGATTACGTTCAGATCAGTCTGGGTGGGTTGGTGCTAGAATATCAATGGACATCATCTAAAATGACCCCAGTATCAGTTCTCAGTCATAAGCCTGGTCAACATCTAGGGACACATGGCTCACTGGCACCCCCATTTTCACCTTGGGCCAACCCATCCCCATCGAAGATAGACGCCTGCCTGGCTGGCAAAAGGAGCAAGCGCGCCAAAAGACTTCCCTGTCCTAACCCACTTCCTTCTCCTCTTAATTTTGTCCTCAAAAGGCACATGCTTGGGACTGGGAGGTAGCCCAATGACCTCCTTGTCTACCCTAGGTCCGTTTAGCATATTGGTCATAGCGGTTTAGGCACCAGAGTCAAGGTTGTCGAAGATGTCAAAGCTGAACTTACCAGCTTCTTCAACAATAATAAAAAGCAAGAGTTATTCAAAATTAAGAGTAAAAGAAAGATAAGTGCAAGTAAACTACCATTTATACTAGGTCGGTCTTGCTTTCTGACAAAGAGCAGACATGATGAGGCTATGTTGCATATACTAGTTTGGTCCGTCCCACAATGAGGCTCACCTGAAGGCCTAGCTTCATATCTAGGACACAAAGGTCATATGTAGGGATTTTCTTAGAGGAGGGACTTGTGTCTCTACCAATGCCCAGCTCTTGTAACCTTCCTCAACACTACTTCCCTTAAAGCTCGCCTTGGGATCCTAGTCAATAGACGATGTCTCGCTCCAAGGGACTGGTATATTAGTTAATTATTGTAGATCATATTATTCCCACCGTGGCATTGGAACAACACTCAACATATCAAGGTCAAAAAATTTCCATTCTTCAAGCCCTCACCTATGACAAGGTCATCATATCCTCTTTTAGCCTTAGTGATTGGCTCACCTATGTTGTCCTGGAATTTTATTTTAGGGTAGTCCTATTTTGGTTTAGGCACTTTCTTCACCGGTTACATTGTTAGACCAACCCACTCGAAAACCATCATTTGGGATCCACTCATTAACCTGAACAATGAAGGTTTACGTTGTCACCAAGATTCACATATCGCATTAGTTAGCGATGGCCATCAGTAGTTTTGAGTTTTTATTCGGCGTCCCGAAACAGACACTGGCATAGGTAAGAGAGGCCCATGTCAATGGGCAAGTTAAGAAAAGGAATGCAAGGGAAAGAGAAAGGAAAAGGAGAGTAGCAAAAACTTACCAGAGGTTAGGAACTTGAGATGTTGTAGCCCGAGGTTCACCCCATGGAGGACAATGAAGTGTTTCACTATCCAACTCAGGGTGGCTTTGTTAGGAACATTGGTGAAGATAACGGGCTAAGTGTTTTCTTGAAAATAGAAGTAGGCACCGGTTGGGTACTAGGTTTCCTTCCACATTTGTAAAATAATTTCTATAAAGTTAGCATTTATCTTGGGAAGGCTGTGATCCATGCAAGCAAAATAAACTTCGTACAGGACCTGTACCTTGAAATATGTACCAAGGGCAAGCTTTTAGGCATTCAAAATCGAGACAAAATAGGGGTTGAGAAGTAGCGTGACTCCCACAATGAAGCACTGTTGTAAAAATCCTTTTAGGCCTCCGTGTAAGCCCTGCCTAGGCGCTAAGCGATCCTTACCACCTAGAGATTCACCTAGGCCTGCCTAAGAAAGATTCACTGCATTATGTCAGAATATAAACATATTCTTAGGTACTGATTATGCATTAATTAAGGTTTTTTTCACGTATAAGCATCGGTGTACTAGTTTTATGTGGTTTTGCCTCCATGGCTACTCCTAAACAAATCCAAAATCCTAGATTTCCAATTTATATCAATTGATACTAAACAAAACATTAAAATTTTATCCAAAATACATGAGTTATCAAAACCACTTAGCACTGATATATCCTTAATTAATCACTCTAAACAAATAATCCATAATCCATACATATCGCCTAGTGTCGGTCAAGGGACTTTTACAACCATGTCTTAAAGTAGCCTAAAAATAAGGAAAAGAAGCCCAGTGGAGGGTGGTCAGTACGGTCGATGGTGGCGGGATATCTAGCAATCCCGACATTGCATCCATGACTAGCTAGGTTCTTGGCCATGTCGATTTTCCCATTTGTTAGCTCAGAGGTATTGAGGCTAGCAATGCCAGCAGAGCTAGATGTGCCAGTAGAAATTGATCTAGATGTAGCCATCTGAAAAAAAGTGACCTACATATCTCTAGCATTTTTTCTCAGCAGCACCCAATGGAATCATCTCGGAGTGGAGGTTGGGTGACCGCATTCATGGCATGCCCTAGATCAGGAAAACCATGAAGGTTGGCTAATGAATTTAAAATCCTTGGCTAAGTAACAAGCCTCGCGGACCCTACCTATTACTCTATTTTTTACTTAAATCCCATAGTTATAAAGTTGGGACTAGTTTATGACCCATTACCAAATTATTACCAATATCACTACTAAAAATCATAGATGTGGCGCCAAAGTCGATCATCCACCGTTAACATGGCAGGGGTGGTCAATCGACATCCAAAGATTGCCAGGAAACTGAGGATTCCAACCACATTGCCACACAAAAGCAATAGCAAAGTCAAGCATTGAAAATATGGAAAAAAAACCTGCACAAGCTCAAAGCTTTCCGATGGCCATGGCATTTACAACAGTACAGAATAACGAAGGAAAGAACTTACTTGTTTTTCTCATAGGTAGCTGGAAAAGTCGAAGGTTTTGGAGAGCTTTTTGGAGCTTTTTAATGGTAAAAAAAGATCTGATTGCTTTGGTAAAAAATGAAAGGGGAGAAGATGAAGTCTATTTATAATACCCAACCCCTTCATCTTAGTCTTTTGATCTGAAGGTTCATCAAATCTTAACCGTCTAGGTATAATAATTTCCCTTGTCAATTCCTACACGTTAGAAACGTGAGGACACCTACCACACCTAAAAAATAGACCATCCCAACTAATGATAAAACAATATGTATGGCATGCATTAAATGCGTAGCAAAAGAACCGATCAGTGGGACCTTTATGACTTGACATGCCTGCTATGCTCATAAAGACGGACTTGGAAGGAAAAATGTTGTTCAAATTTCTCGCTAGTGTAATTGGGAAGACGGTTCGACACAATCCGAACCAATGCAAACTAGCCCAGCACTTCTAAGCTGGCCATTTCATGCTTGCCCAAAATCTATCTAGGATCAAGCTAGCCCACCTATTCAACAACCATCTAGGTCAACTGCCTATAGCTCAACTCAAGATGGCTTCAACAGCCTACTCATTAGACAAGCATCGGCTTAACGTGTCTCTTCTTCGACCTGACTTTATCGTAACTGGCTTTCCATTGGCCTTGGGCAACCCATCTCGTCATCCCACAGGTGGCTTAGTACATCCCTCGCAACTTGGTTCTTAATAACATTTAGCATTCCTCAACAATCTTCGATGGTAAGCGACTGGCCAGCATAGCCTGAAAGAAGCTACTCGCCCGCATTGCAACATAGACATGCAAAAGTAAACAACAAGTCATACAACCAGCCGTATCAGGTACTGTAGCAGATTTACTAAAAGCATGCATACTCTTGTAGCATGCCTACAGCATTAAATGTGCATTAAATGCTAAAGATATGCCTGGTACGGAGGGACAATTTGCATGTTTCCTAGCAAGACATTCCATACCACCTTTACAACAACATTCCATTAACCTATGCAACCAGATCAACGGCTATGCATGCTTCCCGCCTATTTTCCTAAGCAATCTTAGTCATCCACCATCCATTTCAATTACTCTAAATACCTCGTGCCATAGAACATGAAAGGGGTTGAACATTGATTTTTATGCTCGGAATACACATTCCAGCTAGCGAATCCTCTTTAAATTCTTAGGAGTAGCAACATTTTTAATCCTAAGTGTAATTTTTTATCATTCTCTTATAACTCCTTGTAATTGTAAGAGATAAACGTAGTAAGGGATTTTCAGAGTGGACGTAGGAAAGCTTAGCCGGGCTAATTTGCATCTTTGCTCCATTTACTTTAAGTTTCTTTTTGCTCCTCGTTTTACATTTTTAAGCTTATTGTTAGCAGATAACCTTTACTTTCGCAAATGCATTAGTTTAATATTGAGCTTAGCTAATTTATTAGTAAACACCTACAAAATTGATAGGCCTTAATAAGTTAGCCTTAACATCGCTAATTAAACCTCGTAGACCATCTGGGTTCTGATACTATTATAGGAACTGGCGATTTGAAAGCGAGTGAAATAGGTATATTTTAGAAACTAAATCCTACTTTGGATCTATTGGTCCTATGGAGGAGTCTAAAGAGATTTATATCTAAGCTAAATTATATTAAATAAATTCTTTATTTTATTTAATTCTATTATTAAAAAAAGTTTTCAATTATTTGTATATTTTAATCAATAAGAGAATTATATTAATTATAGTACATTAAATATACTCTTATGTGTATGTGTGTGTAACATTTGCTTGTTTATTTTAATTTAGAGAAAAAAACCTTTTTCTCTAACTCTTAAAATTACTCAACTGATGATGGAAGATTTTGTTTTATTTAGAGAGAGAAACTTTTTATTTCTTTCTCTCTTTAATTAAATTGATTAATTTATTTAATGACAATAATGACCAAATTTATATTTGGCATATATTGTGAGTATATCCAAACATGCTTTAGTGTATGTGTGTAAGTGCAACATAGCAAAAGGTGTACAAAGTTAATATATACGTATATAGATGTTGGAATCTACATCTATAACATATACACTGCCCATTTATATATGTAATAGCTCACAAAGCTTTTTATAAATATATACTTATATACATATATGTGTATAAGTGCGTATGTCAAAAATCTACTGTGCATTAAATGAAATAAATAACATGGAATATTAAATAGATTTGATAAAAAGGACACAAATTTGATTAGGCAATGGTGCATTTAAGAACACTAAAGCAAAGATCAAAAGGCATTTAAAAGAAAATTAATGAAAGGTAAAGAAGAAAATCTTAATGTGCACTTTTAATAATTCATGGCATAGCCCTTGATAGAAGTGTAGGCTGGAATGATATGTGATGTTGTCCAAGCTCGCAAACCACTTCAATAGTTGACCTGCAATGTCGAGTTGGCCAAGGACTTACTTTAAGGCTGGTTAGTCAAGACTTTGATAGGATGAGCTTGAAAGTATGGTTGGAGTTTTCGAGCTATCATAGGTAGGCAGAAGTTCAGCTTCTCCAGCTCTTTGTATCTCGTTTCTATGCCTAATAACCTCTTGTTGACATAGTAGATCAACCACTGGATCTTCTCTTTTTCTTTAATGAAGGCAGCACTGACCGCATGGTTAGTCACTGCTAAATATATCTACAAATCCTCCCTACCGATGGACTTGGACACTATCGAAGAAGTGACCAAATTCTACCTTAACTCCTCGAATACATTAATGTATTCCTCATTCCAAGAAAACAACTTCCCTTTCTTGATAAGGTCAACTAAAGGAGACACTTGTTGGTTGCCTTCGACATGAACTTACTTAATGAGCCTACCATCTCATTCAAGCTTTGTACTTGCTTCATAGTTCTAGGGACTTGGATGGCTTGGATTATGTCAGGGTTAACCTCAATATTCTTGCGTTTACAACATAGCTAAGGAATTTTCAGGCCGGACAAAAAGGGAGCATTTCTTCAGGTTCACCTTCATATTGTACTGACACGGTATGTTGAAAGTCTCAGTCAAGTTATGTAGATTCCTCCTGGCTTTTTCAAACTTACTAGCATGTCGTCCACATACATCTCTATAGATCGGCTGATCTGTTCAGCAAAAATGCAGTTGTCGAGGTGATGATAGGTAATGCCTACATTTCATAGCTTAAAAGGCATGGCACGATAGTAGTATGGACTGACATTTATGATGAAGGAGGTGTGCTCTTGATCTGGACAATGCATGACATTTTGATTATACCTAGAATAGGCATCCATGAAAGTAAGGAGCTCATGTCCACTGGTCGCATCCACTAGCTGATCAATAAAATAAAATGTAAAGCTATCTATTGGGGTAGGCTTTGTTGAGGTTGGAGAAGTTAATGCAAGTTCTCCAGGACCCATTTGGCTTTCTGACCAGCAATGGATTAGCTATCTGGATTGGATATTCTGCCTCCTAAATGAATTTGTTGGCTAATAGTTTCTCAATCTCTGATTTAAGATATCGCCACCATTTTGGGTTGAGTGGTTGATGTAATAAATAAGGGTGGCTTTGGGATCAATGTTGAGCGCATGGAAAATGATCTTGGGATCAATATCGGTCACGTCAGCATGTGTAACATCCCCTATTTGGAGGCTCAAAACTAACGGCTGCAGATGCTACAGTCATCGATAGTTATTAATCCTCGGCGACCAAATATGGTAATGTTAGATAAATTGATACACGAAAACACGTGAATATGGAAAAAAAATTAAAATATCAAACAAGTTTCACATTCCAATTCAAAATATTTCGAATTCATTGCATGATCCCACAATCGTTAAGCACGTTCAGCGAAAGTATATTTATTACAACATACGCTAAGAGCGACATATAAAGACGTCTTCTTCGATGATCAGAGTATATATAGGCAATTTAACAACCTTACCTTTACAAACAACATAGGGAATCAAAATAAAAGAGAACTCTAGATAGCTAACATGCCTCCAGCATGTCTTTGGAAGCTTTATTTGTCTAAAGATGTACCTGAAAACCTCAACTCTCAAACTACTCAAAATCAATTGAGTATCCAAGATTTTAATAGGAAAACATAAACCTTGGGTCAAACATAAAGCCTAGTATGGATAATAATATGTCATCTCAAACCATTTAGATATCTAGTGAAACCACGCGGCTTAGCAGAACGGGTTTTCTCCTCACTAGTATCCTAAAACCTTTATAAAATCATATACCGTGCTCCTACATCCATATTGGTTAAAATAATTCAAGACAATGTGATATGATGATACGAAAAAAAGTGAATCAATTCTAGATTACCCATCCCCATTCATTATGACTATATGTCTCAGTTATAGTTTCTAGGGTTACTGCTAACCTAATAGTTTTCGTGGGTTGACTAATAACCGGCTAAAAATTTATGGACTCCCTGTCCTATTTCATAGTTTTCATGAGATCATTAAGAACCTATTGGCCCCTGCCAATATCTTTACTATTTCATGAGTTCTCCCTGAACCTATTGGTAACTCCAATATCTTTCTCTTATCCTAATTTTCATGGATTGACTAGGAACCTATTGACTTCTGTCATTATCTTAATCTGGATATAGTTTTCATGGGCTAACTACAAACCTATTGGCCTCTGCTAATATCAAATCATAGTTTTCATGGGCTAACTATGAACCTATCTTCTTGACATCTTCATTCAAACATAGTTTTCATAGGCTTACCATGAACCTATTGGCCCCTACCAATATCTTTTCCTATACACATTTTTCATGGGTTTACTGTGAACTTATTTTCCCCTGCCAATATCTTGAATTACTTTAATTTATGTGCACTACTGGATCAACCTAGCTGGTTATTCTGCTCTTTCTCAAATTACCATTATGGGTTCATCACAATGTGAATATATATATATATATAAAGAAGAAAACATTAAAACATAACAATACCACTCATGTGGGTTTAATATCGTTGGAAGTATTTTCATGTAAAACATGGTTAATCCCTTTAAATTAGTATTTTATCAAGGAAAGCTACTTCTTAAAACCATTTCAAAAATCCTTTACTTAGCCATGGATTTTCCTTTTTAAATGAGATTGGGTTATATTTTTTGAAAAAACTAAGGCTTTCGAAACCTTCAAAACTTTGCTTTCGACCTCACTGGATAACCTCCTTCGGAAGCATATAAATTTCTTTTCAAAACATTAGGTCCCTGCCTTTCGAAATACTTTAAAACCTCTCTTTCGAAACCTTTCGAATGTAATAAATTATTACTTATTAACTTTTTAGAAGCACAGCTTCGAAACCATTAAAATACCCCTTTCGAAACCTTTAAAAGTACCCATTTCAAAACCTTTAGAAGTATCCCTTCCAAAACAATTGAAAGTCCCTCTTTCGAAACCATTGGGTTTATATTTAAAAATGTTATTTGGGTCAAAATGAATATAAACGAAAGTATCTCTTTTGAAACCGTTCTTTATCATATAAAAGTATTGGGGAAAACTTGATGGCGTCGGCACCATCCTTTCGAAAGCTTCAAATCATTTAAACAAACACTGAAGGATAGCATGCAAACCTCCTTTCGAAGCCATTGCCTTCGTAATCCTTGGACCCTTTCGATAGCATTTAGGAAGTTACTTAGATCATCTTTATAACGAAAACTACCCTTCGGAAGTATTGATAAGTTCCATTTACTCGAAAGGCAACAAACAGTAGCAGAGCTTCGACTAGGTTGGAACCTCTACTTTCGAAAGCATTATTTTACAAATAAGGGAAATCATTCCAAAGCTCTTATTTTTAAAACATAAAATGGCATCCCCTTCAAAAGCTATTAGAAAAATCCTTTCGAAAACATATCTTTCGACTACGTCTAAAGCTTTAGTAAAACATAGGTGGGCACTTCGCTTTTTAAAACAAAGGTATCAACCCCATCGGAAGCATTGCTTTCGACACCATGCCTTCTACCTTTCTTCGATCCACTACATACCATCTAAGTGATGCCTTGTGTATGGTTTCGGCCTGTGTTAGTTTCGACTAAGTTGAAGCGGAAGCATTAGAATAGAAAGGTACTTCTAATAGAGACAGAACCTGCTTTTTTGAGTAAAAGCCGACTAATGCCAATTAAAGAAAATTCCATCTAACTAACCTGCCCATGTGTAAGCATGTGATGGTTACCTCAACTTTTTAAATTCTTTACCAAAGTAACTGCCACTTAATTTCAAATATAAGTCAAGGTTAATTTCACTAATAAGCCGTTCTTTTAAACAAAAACAATAATGCAATTAAGTCTTTCCTTTTAAATAATTTATTTTCCATAGTAAATCAATTAGAAAAAATCCTCAAAAATCATAGAAATTCACTTTCATCATGTTATCTAACTTATCAAAATTTCAGACCCAAATTCTCAATATAATTTTTGAAATAAATTTATAAACCCAATTAACCATATTTTTTTTGAAAATTGATAATAATCTTTCCATAGCTTGGAAAATTATCAAAATTTTTACCCAACTCCAAAATCATGTTTTTCGTAACATAAAATTTTTCCATGGCATTCAAAGATCATTTACCATCAGTTTTATCCTAAAACTGCATAAATCCTCATTTAAACAATCTTGTTTAAGTCAAACAAATTATAATTCAAGCATATCATCATCCATAATATCATAAAAATGAATTTAATCTTAAATCCTAAAACATATGATCATAAAAAAATAAGATGGTATAAATTATTATTCACCTTGATTATGATAAAGAGATTGGATTGAGATTGAGATTTATTCCCATTCTTTAATTCCTTAGCTTGATTTGAATTTTCTCTTTTTTAACAAAGGCCTGTTCCTCATTATTTTTGTATTTTGTTTTTGAAAAATGACATGAATGGGAAAATGAAACGTGAATGGTGTACGGAATGAGAATATATTTAAGGAAAAGGGTTATTTGCGGCTATTTCCAAATATACCCTTATGTAATTAATTAACTTAGAAATCATTCTTAAGCCCATTCAATTTATTAAGCACGATCTTAATTTCATTTTCATATCTCAATCCCCCTTATCACTCTAATTATTCTATTTAATTTATCTAATTAAATCTCCTGAACAATTTTATCAAAAAATAGAGGTGTTACCGGCTCCCCTCCTTAAAGAATTTCGTCCTCAAAATTCAGTAAGGACTAAATACTGAACATAGCAATCATCTGTAACAACCCCTAACAACCATACTAGTCTACATGATTAGAAATTATCTATACAAATTTAATATAGACATACCTTGAAAGCAGATCAGGATATGTATCTCTAATCCTGCCCTATGTCTCCCAAGTATAGTCCTTCTCGTTGTCGATCCATTGAATTTTCTCCAACTTGACTGTCTTGTTCCTCAGTCTTTTCTCATCTCTCGCTATAACTCGAACTGCTTATCTAACAAAAGTCAAATTAGGCTCTACTACTAAATCTTCCAACTCTTTCAGAGGAATCCTAGTCTCTGGATCATGCACATACTTGCGAAGATAAGACACATAAAATACGTTATGGACGCCTGCCATACTGCTCGGTAACTCTACTCTATATGCGAGCTTTTTAATCCTCTCTATAATTTGGAATGGACCAAAATATCTCAGGGTCAGTATCCCTGACTTTTCAAATCATGCCACACCATTCATTGGTGATACTTTAATGAAAACCTTGTCTTCAACTGAGAACTCTAGGTCTTTATCTGCGTAATTTTTCTATAAAGATTGAGCTTCCTTCATCCTTTCTTGGATCTCTGACGCCTCCCTAACCAAATCTGGACCTAAGACCAATCTGTCTCCAGTCTCCAACCAATATGTTGGGAATTTCCATGGCCTTCCATATAAAGCTTCAAAAGGCGTCATTCTTATACTAGTCTGATAGCTATTATTATAGGAACACTCAACCAAATATAGGTGATCTTCCCAAGATCCACCAAAGTCCAATATACAAGCTCTTAGTAAATCCTCGTATGCCTTATTGACTCCCTCTGTTTGCCCATCCGTCTGAGGATGATATGCAGTACTCATCTTGAGCTTAGTTCCTAACACACGTCCTGTAGACTCTTCCAGAATCGCTAGTGAACAAAGCATCTCTGTCACTGACTATGCTATTAGGAATTCCATGAAGTCTAACCATGCTCTTCATGAACAACTTAGCTAAAATAGGTAATAATGAATTTGAAGAAGAGTTTCATAATAAGATAATAATGAATTGGCTTCCTTGGTTATTATCACAAATGATTGTTGTGTTTAATAATAAAATGTGTATTAATGAGTAAGCAAAATGAAATGTTTTAGAGAATAAAACATTTAGGAAAGTATGACTCATAAATTGGAACTGAAGGCGATCTAAATTGTGAGGTTTTAAATCTAGATCCAGAGATTTGAAAATTGTTTCAAAGTGATGAAGAAATAATAAATAATGTTATTTAATATGTTTGAATGAAGGGTCTTGTTTAAAACAAGAGTTGTTTGAAAATTTAAAGAAATTTGCTTTAAATTAAAAACCAAAGGTGGCTTAAAATAATATGGATATGTGAGGAGTATACATAATATCAATGATGGTCTGAAAGAAACTTTAAATGTTGCGTTTTAAATTTTTGTTTGGAATGAGATGTGATACCCATAGTTATAATTTTTTGAACTTATAAGTGGGAAGATTATTAATGTGAAGTTTAGAATTTGAAATGGAATTCAAATTGGGTAAGGTAGGCTGGATTAAGTAAATTGAATTTAACTTTGGAAAAGTTAAATAATTTAACAAGCAACCTGAATTGGAAATTTCAAGATGAAATTGGGATTTAACTTGGAAAGTTAAATGGTTGTTTTGAATTGGGAACTTGTGTGATCTCAAAATGGGTTTGAGATCTGGAAGTTGGAAATGGATGAATATTTTAAAATAATTTGGATAATATTATCCTATTGTTATTAATAATCTTTAAACCGTGAATTTGATATGTTTAAATGAATGAAGAAATGAAGTATGGTAATATATCCATTATTGAGATAAAAAGGGAAATTAAAGTTTAATTTGAAATTAAGGAGATGGAATCACTTTGAATTTAAGATTTACATGCTCAAATGGAACATGGAAATGTAAATGGTTAAGGATTGGTTTCAAAATTGAAATTGGGTAATAAATTGGATTTCAAAGATTAAATTGTTTAAAAAGATTTGAATTATTATTTGAACCTAGAAATAGGCTTATGGAGAAGTAAAGGCAATTTAAAATAGAATTTTAAATTTTGGATTAAGAATTAAATTGTTCAAAGACTTTGAAAATAAAGGATAATCTGGTTTAAAAGGTTAAGCCAACATTTGAAATTTAACTCGAATTTATATAATTTGAGATGATTTAAAGTGAGGTTGAATTTGAAATTAGTTCAAATTTAAATTTGATTTAAATAATTTGGATTTGTGATTAAAGTTGAATAGTTTTAAATTCAAATGGAATTTGATTTGAATCTGGAAAGAATCAAGGATAATTCAACTTGAATTGGATTAAGTTCAAACTAGAATTGAAATTGAAAATTGAAATTGGTTCAATCTGAATTTATTTGAATTAATTGGAATTATGATTGAAGATGGATAATTTTAAAAAAATTCAAATGGAAATTTGAAATGGATAATTTGAAATGAAATTGAAGTTGAATGGGTTTAAATTCAAATAGGAAGTTGATTTGAATTTGGGATAAGAATGGAAGTTAACTTTATTTGAATTGAAATTGAAAGTTAATTGGAAATTGGCAATTGATTGGAATTGGGATCAATTCAAATTAAAATTAAATAAATTTAAATAGAAATGGAAATTTAAATTTAATTGATAAGAATGGCGATCGGGAATTCAACAGTTTGGCTCTGGACTATTTTCAAACAAATTATTTTGATTTAAACTGTTTCAAATCTATTTTCCTAACTATTTACTATATAACTTTTCTTTTTAAAACCAAAAACTATCTTATACTTATTTTAACTACTTTTGGAACTATTTTACTATTTTACAACTATTTTATAAACTAATTACTACTTTAAACTATTTTGCAATTTTCTAACTATTTTATAACCATTTAACTATTTTATAACTATTTTATCATTATTTAAATATTTTAATGATATTTTACAAACTAATAATTATTTTTAAACAGCTTATCTATTTTTAAAATTTTCAAGCTATTTTCTAAATTTAAGCTAGACAGAGTTTAAACTGTTTATGATTAAATATCCATTTGAGATAAGAATTGAGCTGATAATCCAAATGGGATTGAAGCAATTATGAATAAGTGTATAGAAATCATAAGTGAATATGAATAGAAAAGGAAATTGATTTGGCTAATAATCAATGGAGATAAATACGTAGGATGTTTGTATATTATTCTATTCGCATAATGATTTGATACAGATTCGAGCACTGAATTTCGAGATAGTATATCGATCCGAGTTGGGATTTTTCACTCGATTTTCGACAACGAACCTAGATATGGATTGTTGATTGGTTCTGGATATTCTCTATCATAGTTGTGACTATGCAAGGAGAATGATGGTTTCTGATCAAGAAACCAGATCTGAGTCCGCAGTAGGAAATCGGGTGGACGATACTAGTTCGAAAGTAAAATTGTGTGGTCGAGTGAGCGATCAGATTGATATACCGTATGGATGATATGTGTACATCGTACGGGTTTGAATAAAATTGATAATGAAGATTTGTGGATAAGAACTATAAATTATTTTTGAAATGGAAAGTATATTTTGTGAAATATATGATGAAATAAAGTAGAAATTGGATATTTCCATGGTAGAAACTTTCCTTGTGGAAGTAAGTAATATGGTTAATAATCAAATTTGAATATTTGATTTGGAATAAAAAAAGTTATGAATCTTTGTTATATAAGATAAATCTTCCCTTGTTGAATCTATAGCCAGAAGAAAGGGTTTTGGAAATATTTGAAGTATAAAAGGAGTTTTATACAAGTTTGAAATGGTCCAAAGTTTTAAAAATATATATATAAAGGATCTTATGAGGATTTTGGGAAAGGTTTTTGGAACCTATGAACTTTGAAAAGGCTTTTGATTTTTAGGATAAATCAATATAGGAATTTGGAAAGCCAAATTTGAGAATTATCGATTTTGCAATAATCGATTTTGAGAAAGGAAATTTATATGGGATTCATACTAGGTGTATGATTTGGAAAATACTATATGTGTATAGTATAAAGTGTTTTGAAAATGGCTCTGGAGAAAAAGGCGCTCCCTTAAATGAACTTCTTAGGAGTGCCGCAGGGTAGTACTGCCTTTAACCCTAAGGGGGGTTCTAAAGTTGATCCTGTGAGGAGTCCGGACAAAACTAGTTCCTGAGGATTTTGTGTAGTGCGCAGCGAATATCGTGGGCACTGATGCCTACAGAGGCATTTGGGTTATGCTGTGATGACAGTGTAACTCGATGTCACTACAATCTACTGCAGACCATAGCGAAAGTTGTATGTGCTGTTGAGAGCCAACAGTCTACGTTTGATTTTATATCGATAGACTGCGACCTATGGTAACATAGCGAAAGTCGTGTGTGCTGCTGTGAGCCAACAGTCTATGTTTGATTTTACATCGATAGACTACGACCTATGTAGGAGTGGAGAAGTTTCATTTTTGGCAGCGAAAATTAATGGCGTTGATGCCTATAGTTACATGGACTTTTGCTGTGATGGCAACGTAACCCTGAAATGTAACCGCGATCTGTGGCGGGTTCCATGGCGTAATCAAGGGGCGTGGAGTGCCTACAGTTACATGGATATTTGTTGCAATGGCAACGTAAGTCAGGATGTAACTGCGACCATGGATGGGGATGATGATTTCCAGAGCATTCTCACCAAAGATATTTCCTCGATTTCAAAAATGTTTTCTATATTTTTAGTCAAATTATTTACGAAGTATTTTCACTAGGTGTTGAAAACGGGTTTACCAAGTACTTACAGATTTTCAGTCTTATGCCTAATCAACATATGACCGAATTTCTATGAGAACGAGGACGAACTTGGTGAAACATCAAGTTATAAAATGATATTTCTATAAAAACTATTTTGGCAATATTATACAGATTTTAAAATTATTTAAAAGTGATCAGAGTGATTTATCTAATTTTAAGTATTGAATAAATTCTGGCTTCGTTCCTTTTCGGGGACGAAAAGATTCAAAGGAGGGAGGAATGTAATAACCTGGATTTTTGAGCATTGGATAATTGGATAATTATCTGATTTAACTATTGAAATTTACTAATTTATAAATTGAACAAATAAAATGTGGTAATTTCCTTTATTAATTATTTGAAAATTGGTAAAAAATTTATTTTCAAATAATAATAATGTGATATTTTAAATATAATAATAATAATTTCCTTTATTGGGTTTGTTTGGAATATATATACTTGTTTGAGTTGATTTTTAATTGGATTTTAAATTGAATTTGAATTTGGATTTAAATTTGAAATATAAAAGATATATTAAACTAGTACAATTATTTTTAAGAGTATAATTGGAATTTTTATCATTTTCTTTTTAATTGTATATTGGTGAAAAAAATTAGTTTGAATATTAATCTATGTTTGATTTTTTTTTATGAGTACGTAAGTAGTTCTATATTATTTTCTTTAAAAGGGTTTTAAAAATAAGTTAAGAGAAAATGTATTAATGTAAAAATGTAAATATAAAATTAAATAAAACATAAAGCACTAAAATAAAAAGAAAAGACTAATATTTAAAATAGGATTTAATGAAGGATGATACTTTCTTTAAGTATATATATAAGTCGTATTTATATATAAAAGTATTAAACTATAATATGCAATTATATAATGATATAAATTCATATAAATTAACAAATGTAAATATTAAATATACTTATAACATTCGTAAGTTTATATGATATGCATAAGACATGTGTAAGCTTATGGTAACTTGCATTTACAAGTGGCAAAGGTCTTTTTCATTAAATTATAAATGATATTTTAACATAAAAAAAAGAGACCTGGCTATTCTTTTCCAATTCTAAGTTTTTTTACACTCTCCTTCTCCATTTCTCTCATTTTCTAAATCAAATTAAGAAAAAGGTGTACAACTTCAATTATATCAAACTTTTCAACCTGAAGCATAAGAAATTCAAAGATCAGTTCAGATTCAAATCATCAAACAATCTTCTGATCATTCCAATCAAATATCAATTAACCAAGCTACAGATCAAATCAAACAAAACTGCACTATTCCAATTATTCAAGGTGAGTAAAACTTGGATCTTAAAAGTTTAATCTGTCTATATACGTAACATAATCCTGGAAATTATGATAAGTAGCATGTTTTTGCATGTTTGTTTAGAATTGATTGTATATATGAATGTGAGTATGGATCTGCATGTCTCCGTATATAGTATTATCTCTGTTCTTACTTACAGACAAAAACCAAATCAAAGAAAAAACCAAATCAAAGAAAAATCATTATCTCCCTATATTTTTTTTTTGTATTATGATCTTTAAAGGAAATTTATTAGTAATTGTCAGATTTGACTTTTAAAAATAGTTTCAAATATATATGTGAAGTAATTATGTCGAAATTTAAAGTGTACAGTGGTAAATTGATTTAAATCAAAAATCAAAGTAGAAAATTTTCAAGTTTAACTTATATGATCTGAATCGATTTTGGAAACGATGATTTCTAAGAGTATAATTGATATTTTTAATCATGTATTGATTGAGTAAATTGGGAATGAACAAGGATTGACGTTTTACCAATTTCTGGCGATTGATGGACTTAGGGTGTTCGGGGTCGTACCTGAAGGTGGCTGGAAGGGAGGAGGCCACGGAAAAAATAGTTGGAGTGTCCATCGATCATTGCGGCTGCGATACTGGGGCGTTGTAGGGTTTAGTGTTCTGATGGGTGGGTCGTTGAGCTCGTGACAATTACGGTAAGAAGGTGGCATCGGGATTGATGGGTCGTAGGGGAAATGAAGTAGGAGTCATCGGCGAGGCTGTGGACTAGGAGACGTGGACTCCGGTGATCAGATTTGGATGGCGCCAGGAGGATAGTTAATCGAGGTTTACCTGATAGTCCCGTGAGTGTTCGATTTTTTATTTCGAAGTGGATCGTGGGTTCTGGGTGATGGAACGCTTGGAGTGGGTCACCGGCGACTTGCGAGAGCTCTCGGCGATGACCAGTGTTGATCAGCGTGGTCGTGCATGTGCACACATGTACGAACGTGTCAAGGTTGAGTAGGGATCGTTTCAACTCGAGTTCGTACTCGTGAAATGCTTGGATTGGCTCGAAGGCAGGAACGTAAAGAAAAGCATGGGAATTGACTCAGGTTTTGGTGTGATCATACTCGGGATTTTCTCGAGTTATAAATTAGACATTAATCAATTTTTAAACTTAACTAAGTCAATATAAATTAATAATCTTAAAACTATTTTAAGTGTTAAATTGATTATTTAATGCTTGTTATTTCAAGTTGAGAAAGTATTTTAAGATATTAATTATTGATTAATAGATTAGAAATTCAAGAGTGATTATTATAAGCAAAAGAATAATTAGTAGTTGTGAATAACTATTGATTTAGGGTTAATTAATCAATGAAATTAACCAAAGTAATTTAATTTACAATTGGGATAATTACTTGATGAAAGTAATTAAAGAAAATTACTTAATGAAAGTAATTAAGGATTAATTACTTAGTGTAATCAATCAAAGAATCAATATAATTAATTAAGGAGTTAATTAATTAAGATAAGTAATTACAGGATAGTTAAGTTCTTTCTATGATTAATTAAGGTAAATTAATTAATGTGATTAATTTAAAGATTTCTTGTAAATGTAAATTAATTAAAAGAATAATTAATACAAAAAGTGATTAAAGGATCCTTAATGAATGTCATTAATTAATTAAAGATTATTTAATGTGAATGGTTAAGACTAAGTAATCTATAGGGTAATTAAAGATTGATTACTTAATGTAATTAAAGGATAATTAATCAAGGATGATTAATTAAGATGGATGATTAAAGAATGATTAGTTAATTGGGTTGTAATTAATTAATGATTAAGTAAGCATGATTTAGGAAATCCAGGTGATTTAAGTTGGAGATTAATTTAATTAGAGATTAATTAAATTAATTAAGAGTTATATATCTAATGAATCTTGTTTATGGATGGATAAATGATATTGGATGGCTTGGATTTATGATATCTCTGATGGGCATTTGAGATGGGGTGTGATAAGGATAGGTTGAACTGTGATAATATAGGTTATACATATCCAAGTTGAATTGTTATGTGATATGATATCCTGGATATGAATTGGATTGTTTAAAATTTATCGACTTGGATTAGGAATGATATTGGATTCGAAGATACCGGGGTCGGGTATCAGTAATACCCGAAACCACTTTGATTGGTAAACTAATAATTTTTAATTGGATATGTGAGATTAAACAGGCTGGAATGAAATGATTTGAGTAACATTGACATTTAACTTGAAAATTTTTGTGTGAGAGAAATGTTTGACTATAAGAACTCGTAAAGGGTACAAATTACCCTGATATTCAAATAAGTTATAGCTTGGTATTTCATATTATATGTGTTTACTCACGCTGGTTTCCAGCCTGACCCGGGTGTTACTTTGGTGTAATGCTCGGGTCACACCGATTATTACAGATTTTCAGGTAAGGACATTCTGGAGCTCAGGAGTCGAGCTGGATGGTAGGAACGTATGGAGTGTTTCCACTATGATATTATGGTATATCTATGACATGTTGATTGTATATGTTCAGTGTTTGAGTATATGTGTAACTCTGATGTATTAAAGTGTAATTTGATAAGTACAGCTTTCCTTTGTATAACTGTTATTATTTGTTATTATATTTTATCCTTCGTGAATATGAGATGTTGATGTTTATGTTTCTCTTTTTCTTCTATCTCTTTCTTTTTTTCTCCTTACTATCTGGAATTTTCGGGATCGAAAATTTCGGGTCGTTACAGTTGCCCCAGGTTCTCGTAGATGGATCTATCAGCATTAAAAGGGTAGGAGTTGTGTGAGATATCCCTACTTGCCAATGGAAAACGACTTGTTCATTCCATGCTAAGATGAGTTCTTTAGTTCTTTAGGGATTGGTCAAGGAGATGGGATTCCTTCCATCTCAATCTTCATTATGGTCGATGGTCCCAGCATGACCCTAAGTGCTGCTAGAGTCGAGGGTACTCTCAGAAAACACATCATTGGTTGCCATGATCCGATCACTTGATCGGTGCCACATGGGGAGTTGCAAATGTTGATGCCTCACTTTCAAGATTAGGAGCGGTCTTGGCAAGTACCAAAGCACTTGCTCGCATGAAGGTTCTATTGAGTGACTCACCATAACAGTTGCAAGTTCCTATTGAAGCATGAAGACACCATTATTGGCTTGTCTGAGGGAGGTCCCATAATACTCTCTAGCTTTTTGTTTGTTGCCTCGGATTTCCTCAATCCTGACCAAGACAAGGAACTTCATAACGAGCGCATGTAGGAGACGATCGCATCTAATTCTACAAATGTCAGTCATTCTATCAAGAGATTGTATTTTGATGGGAATTCAACAATTATAAATTTTACCTGAATATTTTCTACAAGGGTACCTGTATGAATGTGATTACGAGGGTGGTAGTACCCATTGGAACAATGCCCGCACCCCTAAAGTCGTAGGTGAGCAAGGCACAGGGTATGAGGCTAGAGGCAGGGAGCTTGAGAGCCTCAAAGACATGTTTGGCCTTGAGATTGACTAAGCTACCCCATTCATGAAGGCTTGATGCACATTTGCGTTTGTTATTGCAAGACTGATGACCATATGATTATGGTGGGGGTAAGAAACGACTTCCCTATCATTAGCAGTGAACATGATGGGCTGATATGTTTCCATCCTAGGTACTTTAGATGCTCTATTAACTAAAGAATAGATCTAGCCAACAGAACCTACTTCTCTCTGATACTAGGACTTTGCTCTACGGTTCTTTCGACCATATGTGGGCCTCCGCATATGGTTAAGGTGTTGGTTCTGGCTGCAATGTTATTGGATTACTGGGGTGGTGACGGTTGGTTTTGAGCTATCTTTTGTTCTACTTGATATCGAACAAACTCTAAAAGTGTCCCTTTCAAGATTAGTCTTTCAATTTCATCTTTGAGCACCCGGAACTTATTGGTGGAGTAGTCATTGATTTAATGGAACTGGAAATATTTGTCATTGCTATAGTACTCCTCTCTTCTTCCACCGCTCGTGCGTTTAGTCTTTGAAATTGCATTCGGTCCCTGTTGGTCAGATATATTGTCTCCATATCTACCATGACATATATTTGGTGCCCTACGGCCCTCTTGGTGTTGTTATGTCGACCATAGGGTTGATGGTCAACATTTTCATGGGGACTGACTTGGCTTATATGTTGGGTTTCACCATCGCTGTCAGAAAGATCTACATCCATCATCCTTATAATGTCATTCTCATGTTGATAGATTTAACTTAGGGATGCAGCTGTCTTCTTTTGGAGTTATTTCCACCTTCTCTATTTGTACCTGACCCCCAAGCAGAGAACCATAACCAGGCTATCCTTGTCAGCAAACCTAGCCTTGGTGGATTCATTATTGAAGTAATTCACATATGGCTGAAGACTTTCGGTCAGCCCCTTTTTTATTTTACCTCGCTCCCTAGACATCATTGCATGGGTTTTTTAAGTGAAGAACCTGATCTTGAAGTCTGCATATAGCTAGGCCTAAGAATGGATGATGCCCTATTGTAGGTGTAGGAACCAGTGGGAGGCTGATCCTGTAAGGGTGGAGAGGAAGAGTAGACACTGAGCTGGAAAGATGGTAGGCATGGGTGATGGAAATTAAAGATAGTAAAGTGATCAGATTGGTTGGCACACCTGTCATACTCGTTAATGGGCGGCAAGGAATATTGCTTGTGGATGTACACATTCGGGACTTCCTCAAAAAATGACTCTACATTCTTGTCATCGGAAAAATCTTCACACCAGTATTCGTATTCTGGCTTGCACTCTTTAGAGTTGTTGGAGAAGAATCTTTATTTCCTCTCGGAAGCCAGCATTGGCGTACTGTGTAATGGTCTGGTCAGTGATCAGTTATGGACTCATCTAATATCTTTGTAGAGTGGGAGATCGCTGACAATGAGGTGATGGAGAGTGATGGCGATTATGGTAAGTTGGAGTGTGAGACCTCATCTCCTTATGCACAAAGGGTAACCTTTAAATGATCGAGTCGTTCCTCTCTTGATCTAGGCCTAGCTGCTCCCCTAAGGGATCAGGAGTGCAGTGATGGGGCCTTTGGCACTCCACCAATAGCATGGATACCACCACTAATACGCTCAAACCTCAAGTCCTCCAGCTCCATATGTCATCAAGAGCCATTCAAAAGCTGACCGTCGTTCTTCTAAAGTAGAGCGGCGATGTCTTGATTCCCTTGTACGGCTATCTCCGAGTCAATGTTAATAACGTCACATAGCACACGCACAACATGCCTTCTTAGACGGACATGAACATCCGTGATTGGGATTTCAGGCACCACTCTACCATAGGCCTTGGCGATGTTTATGAGGTCATAAGATTTATAGAGAACTGGTTAGAGAGGAGTTACTTCAACCACTAGAGGGGTAGGTGGAAAAAGTTCACAGTTGACTAGACGTCTAACCTCATTCCCGAAACATTTACCTCGGGGCCTAGAGTTCCCACCTTGTTCAAGATTTAGAGTGCACTTCGCCATATATCATTGTTAAGCTTAGGGATGGGGCTAGCGGCACCAGCGACCGTGCTACTATTAGCTTCATGGTCATTAGATTTAATGACCTTATTATCACCATTAGAATTTGACATAGTGAAATGTGGAAAAAGCGTGTAGAAAAGGAAATGGGAAGAAAGATGAAAACTTTTAGGAGATGCCTTCCTTCTAAAGCCAAAACGTTAACTGATAAATTATCCATCCCTGAAATTAGACTAATGTGTTTGTGAAATCAATGGTTATTTGCTAACATTAGGCTAAAAATGTAAAATAAGGAGAAAATAAGAAAACTAAAGTATATAAGACAAAGATGTAGAGTAGCATGACTAAGCTTACCAACATCCACTATAAAGATCTCTTACTATGTTTCTCTCTTACAATTACAATAAATTACAGGAGAATGATAAGAAATTATACACTTAAGACTAAAAAGTTGCTAATTTTAAGAGTTTTGAGAAAATTTACTTGTTGGAAATGTATACCGGAGGATAAAAATCAACTTTAATCCTTTGACGTAATATGGCATGAGGTATTTACAGTAGCTAAAATAGATGATGAATGGCTGAGATTACGCATAATAACAGGTTAAGGAGTTCTAGTTGACATGGATCAGAGTTGGGATCTAATGTGCTGGCTAGCTAACCATACTTGCGAGAAATTTGAGCAACCGTATTCTCAACAAAATTAAAATAATAAGATGGTTTTTCACACTTGAAGACTATTTTTGATTTCTATTTTTATGATCAACAATATTTACAATGTTTAAAATTTTGGATATAATATATTTATTTCAAGACAATATCTCGATATTTGCTATGGAAAGTTTATATGCACAAAATATATCAATGCATTTTTATTACACTATCGATTTAAAGAAGTTTATCACTTTATAAAGAAATACCTAAAACTCGGTTTATATGTCATTAATATATTAAATTTAAAATACTGTAACATCTCGACTTCCAGTCGGTCTGGATTTTTCGCAAAAATGCTAAAATCC
This sequence comes from Allium cepa, assembly GCA_030765085.1. Taxonomy (NCBI): domain Eukaryota; kingdom Viridiplantae; phylum Streptophyta; class Magnoliopsida; order Asparagales; family Amaryllidaceae; genus Allium; species Allium cepa. The sequence continues at coordinate 518,952,040 of CM060929.1, read as the reverse complement.
AAGCCTACTAAATCCCGAGTTGGGTATCTGGTATCCAGCAAATAGGCAAAGACAAATATATCAGGGCTCAAATAAATATCTCACCGTGGAACTGACTAAAATATAATAGTAAGTAAATACTCACCAAGATAATAAGACTTTTTAAACAAGTGTCTCAAAGCTAGAAAGTCTCTGCCGTCTACCTAACCTGTGGGATGTTATGAGGAGACGGTCAGAACTAAAGTTCTGATGAATGGACAAATTATACAATTCTAAGCTTAATTCTACATATACCATTTTATTTCCAATTTCTGTTATATTATGTTTACTGGGCTTATAATACTCTCGCCACTATGCGTGAATCGTACCCATCTACTCCATAGTAGATTAAAATCTAATAAACAATATATATGTAGCTACATGCCCAAAGACCACATCAGTCCTAGTTACTACCTATAGTACCTTCCGTATCCTCCTCGAAAAGGACTCCATCGTCTTGCTTTTAGAACGTCCTATAACTACATCCGTAAAGAACTGCTTCATGAGGCCTATAATACAGATGCTTCATCATCTACTACGAAAACGTAAAACTACGTCCCCACTAGCTTATACTAGTGCTAGGACATCCACAATGTACCACTCAGTGCGTACCTTGAGGATTATACATAATTGTTATATCTACTCCATGAATCCCACCAACAAGGTCTACCTTGTACAAAACTCGGTCGAGGATTTTCTATATCTGTAAAGGTCCGCTTCGTTAGGCCTACAATAAAGATATTATATTTGGTCTTTCTCTTTTCTCATCATGGCTATGGCCCCACACAGCCCCCCCCCCCCCCCACAAACTAATCAAAAGACCTCTCAATAGCTAAGTGGTTGTGCTCTACTTCAAACAATCTAAACATCCAATTGGCTGCGCCCCTCATCCAATGTCTCGATAGTGAAAGAATCATTGGCATGTTGGTTTAACTCTAGTCTTTCCCGAACTCGCTCTGATTGATGATAGCTTGATCTCCGCATGCGACTATCCTTTTGGGTCCTGCCTACTAAAACCTGCTTGTAACTGGGAGTATGGTGTCATACGAATATCCTACTCCATCGTTTTTGACTGCCTACAAAGGTCTGCTTCGTTAGGCCTGTAATGCAAAAGCAGTCAAGGCATACTCTCTTGATGGAACACCTATAGACCAGCCTACGGGGGTGCAGCTTCGTTAGGCCTACCCCATAGTGCCATCCTAGAGTATCCTCACGTCTCGTTGAAGTCTCATACTTCCTTCAAGCCCAAACAACTAAGTTGGACATTCTTTTTCTGTATTAAAAATCTACAATGAACTGCACCGTTTGGCTCTTTATCCAGATTCTCTTTGGTTATTCCAAACGCACCTTACCATTTTATTAGACCCTACGTCTAATCTTTATTTTGCGTTTAGTTTACTTTTCTTATTCTTTTGGCTACTTATTTAGCCTAAGCAGCAAGCCCGACCCCACTTATGTGTGAGACCATTAGTCCTAGGCCTGAAAGGGAATGCCGCCGGTACGGGTCACTTCTATTATTTTGCTTCTTAACTTAATCCAAGATCTAAGTTTGATTAAATAAGCCTCTTCTATTTCTTTCATTTTAATTATAACTTCGTGTTACAATTATATTTGCAACTGTTAGCTTTATATTCTTTATTTCTTTTATAACCTAAATGTTATAAATGTAATTTCCAGCGTCTCTTTTCTATTATAGTCTGTCTTTTTTTATTATTATACTAAATTCTCTTTAGTTCTCTTATATTTTATGATAGTCTTAACTTGGAACTACGTCCAACTGTCACAAATTACTTATCATAATAACTGCTTTACTTTTTATTTTACTATTTGCACGGTAAATGCAGATCTAATCACATGTTATGTTTGTTGTTTCTAGTATTGTCAAATAATTAACTTGATTATTTCTTCTTCTTTAATTTCTTTCGCATTATTCTCTTTTATTCTGGGAAGTAGTTCTGTTCTATTTGATTGGTTACAAAAACTGTGCTGAAAATCCATTTCCATATTTTAATACTAAATAATGCTATAAACAATAACTCGTAACTGCAAGATATTTCTTTTATTGTTGGGTAATGCAAAATACAGTAATGTCTCTATTTTGCACTAATTCCCTTTTTTTGCTTTTATTCTTGCAGTTACATTTATCGTTTTTCTTACAATTTTAAACTAAGAAAATGTATTCCCTTTTCTAAATCAACCAACTAATCTATCAATAACTTCCAAATCAAGTTATTAGATTTTCTCCTTTTTAATTAATTTCTCCCGTTTTAACATAATTTACTGTAAATTTCTCAATTTAGGCTTATACCTTTCTCTAAAACTTTTAAGCCTAATATTACTTATATTTAGTTGGATTCCTTTCTTTTTCCAGATAAATAACATTTAAATATAAGTACACTTCTCTTATAAAATTTACAGTTTCAACATAGCTAATTAGTAGAACTAATTACTGAAATAAATGCTGAAATAAATATTTAACGAGAACCTAACAATATTATATATCATAAACATAAAAGAGATATAATTTAAATCCACTCACCTGTCGTCCTCAGCTTTACTACATGGTCTTTCTGAATCCCCTTTTAAGGCATCTCATACTTTTATTAAAAAGATATTCTCCCAAGAATTATTTTCTATTTAGGGTTCGGCCTCAGGCAAGGAACCCAATTGGAAGAAAATCTGATTGTGAGAAAATAGCTAGGCCTAGTGTTCTATTTATAGTGGAGTTTGGGCATCTCAGACTATTGCATTTTTGGATTGAATCTGGAGCAACCACGTCACAGGCTCGCTGTGGATCGTCGGATCCTGAAAACAATGCTTCAGATCGCACGAAAAATATAATTATAAACTTTGGCACATCCCTGGAAGATTTTACGTCCAGGGCAAAACGCGGGTCGACCTATATGCCGACCTATGTTCTTTGGAGGTCGACCTATACGTCGACCTATGTTCTTTGGGGGTCGACCTTAGGGTCGATTCTTATGTTTTGCGGGTCGACCCGTAGGGTCTTATTATTATTATTATTATTTCATTATTCTGATTTCTTGTTCTTCTCTCAACTTCTTCGTATTAGCTCGAATTTCGACAAGTTATATATGGAAATTAATCAAAAAATCACCACGAACACAACGGTATAGATTTCGAGGACATATTTTGACAATTCCAAAAATGTTTATTTTCACTATTCATCGTTATTTGATTATTTAATCATCTAAAAGTGTGGGGTGTTACATTCTCTAACCCTTTAGAAAATTTTGTCCCCGAAATTCGACAAGGGTAAAACTATGTAACCTCTCATCAATCATATCCATTTTGTGTAAATTCAATTTTGCGACCATTTAGGTCCTTGTGCAAGGTGTCATTCAACATAAAATATACGCATGTACATGAATTTCTAAGCGGTACCTCCTATATGAATGCTTTTCTTCTTTAAAATCTCCTTTTTAAAATATGATTCAAACATCCTAAATATACTTGCAATTTCTATATGAACGCAATCTTTTCAAACTCAAACGTTTTTCACCTAATTTTTCTCACACTCTTGCTGATAGGGGCGTAGTCCAACAAATTTTTCATCCAAATCCTACCACACAACTTTTAATATTCGAATTTCAAAAAAAAAATTCCTTTCTCATGTCTGAAAGAAGGTAGAAAACGAAAAACCTCACATTTCTTGTTTTACTTTTTGCGCAGCTCTTTCTCCGTACTTGGAACTTATGTCACTATTCTATAAAAATCTCTATTTTCTTTCCCAAGCATGGTTTACATAAGAAAAAAATTCTTTTCAAATTTTGCTATTGATGATTCTGTCATTTTCTTTAAATTTTACTGTTTTTCTTTTAGTTACTTTTTACTGCTTTTACTTTTCTTTTTATCTGTTTACATCCTAATTCTCTTCTTGTGAACATCACAGAGAAGAGCATCTACTAATCATCACTAATTTACTACAATAGGAACTAAATGCTTACATAGGAGTACAATCTCATAAAAGGAAACAAGTCCTACTACAGAGCGATACTAGATAGGTAAATATAGTAGCTAAGCATAGCTATCATTTAGGGCTAGGAGGCCTAGGACCATGTCCACTCTAACATAGAAAGGTCCTACTCTAGGAATCCAAGTAACTCATATGCTCTTTCTACCGCCTATTACTGGTTAGTAACATACGATGTGTTACTCACGATGAATAAGATCTATTCATCTCTTCCATCTCATACTCAAAATGGAATAACCTAGCCTCATTTACTACAACTAATAAGGATTTCAATCTATGCAGTCTCTATCAAAAAAGGAAAATAAGTTTGGGGAAATTTTCTCTTTACCTTTACCTTTCATTTTTTCCCAAGTAAGGTCTACCTATCCCAACCACGTGTGTATTACTATCTTACTAATATCACTTCACTATTCTTCTATAGTCTACACACATGAAGCAAAATTCATAGGTTCCCACTAGTGTCATATACACTTTACGGGAATATTTATTATTATTACTAAAAGTAATCACTGCTATCTCCTACATAGCCTTACACTTTTCCTATCATACCTGGAAAATGATTCCTATCTACTCCATATTTAAAATTTTGGTTCAGAATTTATCATTTCAGTTAAAAATTTAAAGCTTCTAAATTTTTGAAACATCAAATCTCAAAATCCTTTCCTTTAAAAGTGTTACATTGAAATTTCTATTAAATTCAAAGGTACTTGGTTATTTAACATTTTAACTTTCTAGACTAGCATCTTTACATCTCTTTGAATTCAAATTATTCTCCAAACCTAGAGGGGAAAACTCACAAATTCTAAGTTCAAAACTTATTCCTCTTTTCCTTTTAAAGACCTTTACATCTTTCCAAAAAAAAATTGGACTTTTAAATTAAACTGTTTACTAAGTTTTTCTCTTCCAAAACTTATTTACTTTTTCACCAAACCATTTTTCTTTAAAACATGCCTTGCTTGTCCTTAAAACATTTTTTTTCTTCACTTTCAAAAATATCCTCACATGTTTTCAAAACATCTTCTTTTCATAGATTTTCAAATTTACAAAAACTGGAGTAAATAAGAACAATTATTTTATCAAAAATGCTCAAAAAGTTATTTTCCATAGTAAATCGATTAGGAAAAATGTTCAAAAATGATAGAAATTCACTTTCATCATGTTATCTAACTTATCAAAATTTCAAATTCAAATTCTCAATATAATTTCTGAAATAAATTTATAAACCCAATTAACCATATTTTTTTTGAAAATTGATAATAATCTTTCCATTTCTTGGAAAATTATCAAAATTAATACCCATCTCCTAAATCATGTTTTTCATAACATAAAAAATTTCCATGGCATTCAAAGATCATTTACCATTGGTTTTTTCCTAAACCGCCTAAATCCTCATTTAACAATCTTGTTTAAATCATAAAAATTATAATTCAAGCATATCATCATCTATAACATCGTAAAAATGAATTTAATATTAAATCCTAAAATATATGATCATATAAAAATTAGAGATGGTATAAATTATTATTCACCTTGATAATGACAAGGAGATTGGATTAAGATTGAGATTTATTCTCATTCTTTAGTCCCTTAGCTTGATTTGAATTTTCTCTTTTTTAACAATAAAATGACGTGAATGGGAAAATGAAACGTGAATGGTGTAAGGAATGAGAATATATATATAAGGGAAAGGGTTATTTGCGGCTATTTCCAAATATACCCTTATGTAATTAATTAACTTAGAAAACGTTCTTAAGCCCATTTAATTTATTAAGCACGACCTTAATTTCATTTTCATTTCTCAATCCCCCTTATCACTCTAATTATTCTATTTAATTTATCTAATTATATCTCCTGAACAATTTTATCAAAAATTAGAGGTGTTATAGGCTCCCCTCCTTAAAGAATTTCATCCTCGAAATTCAGTAAGGACTAAATACTAAACTTAGCAATCATCTGTAACCCCTAATAACCATACTAGTCTACATGATTAGCAATTATCTATATAAATCTAATATAGACATACCCTGAAAGCAGATCAGGATAAGTATCTCTAATCCTGCCCTCTGTCTCCCAAGTACAGTCCTTCTCGTTGTTGCTCCATTGAATTTTCTCCAACTTGACTGTCTTGTTCCTCAATCTTTTCTCATCTCTCACTACAACTCGAATTGGTTATCTAACAAAAGTCAAATTAGGCTCTACTACTAAATCTTCCAACTCTTTCAGAGGAATCGTAGTCTCTGGATCATGCACATACTTGTGAAGATAAGACACATGAAATACGTTATGGACACCTGCCAAACTGCTCTGCAACTCTACTCTATATGCGAGCTTTCCAATCCTCTCTATAATTTGGAATGGACCAAAATATCTCGGGGCCAGTTTTCCTGACTTTTCAAATCATACCACACCCTTCGTTGGTGATACTTTAATGAAAACCTTGTCTTCAACTAAGAACTCCAGGTCTTTATCTGCGTAACTTTTCTATCTGGATTAAGCTTCCTTCATCCTTTCTTGGATCAACTCAATCTTCTCTGATGCCTCCCTGACCAAATCTGGACCTAAGACCAATCTGTCTCCAGTCTCTAACCAATATATTGGGGATTTGCATGGCCTTCCATATAAAGCTTCAAAAGGTGCCATTCTTATCCTAGTTTGATAGTTATTATTATAGGAACACTCAACCAAATATAGGTGATCTTTCCAAGATCCACCAAAGTCCAATATACAAACTTTTAGTAAATCCTCGTGTACCTTATTGACTCTTTCTGTCAGCCCATCCGTCTGAGGATGATATGCAGTACTCATCTTGAGCTTAGTTCTTAACACGTCTTGTACACTCTTCCAGAATCGCTAGTGAACAAAGCATCTCTGTCACTGACTATGCTATTAGGAATTCCATGAAGTCTAACTATGTTCTTCATGAACAACTTAGCTAAAATAGGTGCCATTCCGGTTGAATTATCTAGAATGAAATGGGCACTCTTGGTCGACCTACCCACAATAACCCATATACTTTCATTTACCCTATTTGACGTTGGCAACCCGTTTATAAAATCCATGGATATCGAATCCCATTTCCAAACTAGAATCTCTTGAGGCTGAAGCAATCCATTTAGCTCCTGATTTCCGACTTTCACTTGTTGATAGTTTGCACCACAAGCCTACAACCCTCTTCATACCTTCTCAAGCTCCTCTTTATATCTTGATACAACTTGGTCCCTCCAGAATGAATCGTAAACTTGGATCGATGACATTCTCCAAGAAATTCTTTCCTCAAGTTCTCAAAATTTGGAACAAATAATCGTCCATTCTTTCTCAATCATCCATTTTGCTCAAGTTTAAAGTTTTTCAGATCATCGATATCATTTCCAACCTCAAGCCTTCTGATCTTCTTGGCTAATAATGGATCCACCTTCTACTTAGAAGCAGTTTTCTCGATCAACACTGGTCGAACTTCTAAACAAGTCAACATGGCAGTACTCTGACTAGAACTAGCAGTCGATCTTAACTGCACACTACAGGTAGTCAAAGCTTCTAAATCCTTTCATTTTGCCAACATAAATAACACACATTTTGATGTCTTCTGCAAAGAGCATCCGTCACCTTATTACCTTTCCCTACAGTATATTCTATACCAAAATCATAAGTAGCTAAAAACTCTAGCCATCTCTACTGTCCCATAGTCAACACCTTCTGAGAGAATAAGTATCTTAAAGACTTATGATCTGTGTATAGATAAAAATCTCCCCCCTAAGAGATAATGCCTCGAAACCTTCAATACGAGGATCACCGCAGCCAACTCCAAATCATGAGTAAGATATCTTACTTAATGCGGTCTAAGCTATCGTGAAGTGTAGGCAATCACTTTACCCTTCTGCATCAACACAGCTCCCAATCTAGTTTTGCATGTGTCAGTATACACCACCAATCCTTGATTTTCGTTTGGAACTACTAACATTGGTGTATTGGTCAACAATGCTTTAACTTAATGCTTCCTCACATTTGTCGGACCAAACGAACTTCACCTCCTTTCAGTTAGGTTAGTCAAAGGTGTTGTTATCCGCAAGAAATCCTTAATGAATCTTCGATAATAGCCAACAACTCCAGGAAAATTTATAATCCTGGTCGCTGTCTCTGGTCTCTCTAATTATTAACAGCTTCGATTTTATCTAGATCGATCGACAACCCTTTCTTTGAAACCATGTGACCAAGAAACTTAACCTCTTTCTTCCAAAAATGACACTTGGAGAACCTCGCTTTTAGTTGATGCTGTTTTGGCGTCTCAAGCACAACTCTAAGAAGATCTTCATGCTCTCTTTCATCTTCAGAGTATACCAAAATATCATCTATAAATACCAGCACGAGCCTATCCAAATACTCTTGGAAAACTCGGTTCATCAAATTCACCAAGAAAGCAGGCGCATTTATTAACCCGAATGGCATTACTAACCATTCGTACGAGCCACTCTTAACTGATGGAAACCTGTCACTAAATTCAACTGGAAAACACTCTAGCTCCACACAACTAATCAAATAGATCATCAATTCTCGGCAATGGATACTTATTCTTTATCGTCCTCTCGTTCAACTTACGATATTCGATACACATCCTCAAGGACCCATCTGGTTTCTTTACGAACACCAGGGCCGCTCTCTAAGGCGAACTGCTTGGTCTAATAAAATCCCTTCCATCTGGGTCCACTAGCTGCATCTTCAATTCCTTCATCTCAGTCAGTGTCATCCTGCTAGATGATCTACTTACAGGTTCAGCTCTTGGCACAAGATCTATTCAAAATTCATTAGCTCGTTTCGGTGGTAGTCCTGTGGCTGGTTCAAAGACATTTGCAAAATCTCTTGCTACTCTAACCTGACTTAACTCTTCTCCCACTTCCATTGCACTTAACAAAGCACAACTACTCCGATCGGAATTCTCCACTGTGAATATAATTCGGTTATGACTATTAGGGTGTCTTGGTGATATCTTCCCATCTGGGAAAAATATCCTAATCTCATACCATCTCAACCAATCCATACCCAAAATAATTCTGAAATCTACAAAATTGAAAACATACAATCTACATTCAAACTTATGACCTAACAAATCAAGTTCAACTAGTCACATCTCATCCCTAGAGTCGCACCCTCCTAGTGGATTTCAACCCTTAAGGATGTAACAAGGTATGTGGGTTTTAAGCATAACCTATCAACCAAAACTAGGATATAAATAAACGTGATGCACGGGTATCAAATAGTATCCTAACTGGTATACTATGAATCAAAAATGTATCTTCCATCACAGTCTTCCCTCTATCAGCTGCAGTTGGCTTAGCAGACGGTAGTCCAACAACAAAAACCTTTCCCTTGTCCATCCTAATCGGTTCTGGACACTGATTCTTATAGTGCCCAACTTGATCATAGTTGAAGCACTTCATATTCTTCTTACCTGCAACTTTCTTCCACTTGCTTGATCGACACTCATTTGCATAATGACCCTTCTTGTCACACTCGTAGCAAACTAAATCGACCTTTAGCTTCTTGGTAGCATCTCCCTTCTGGACTCCCTTGTTCTTAAAGAACTTTCTCTTCTTTTCCTGAGAACACTGGGTTTCAACTGGCTTCTATCAAGCACAAACAGGAAGCATCCCCTCATGGCGGATTGCCATCTCCATAACCACGTTACAAGGATCTCGAATATGTGTAAGGGTCGCCCCAGCAAGCTCAGGTCTCAATCTTCGAATGAACCTCTCATTCCATCTGATGTCAGTGTCTATAGCAATGTACCATATCGAGACAGCTCATCATACTTAGTAGCATACTCGATAACCGACATATCTTCCTGAACTAGATCCATAAACTTTCTCATCGACGCTGACTTAGCAACCTCAGATGAAAACCTCTGTTCAAATCTCCTTCTAAATTCAGCCCATGTCAACTCTTCATGTGGAACTCCAGTAGTAACATTATTCCACCATTGAAGTGCTAACCCTTGCAACTGCCTTGAGGCCAACCTTCTCTTATGTTCATCATCTAAACCCAGATCAACAATTCATAATGCAACAACCAATTCTATACTTATATGGCATCCTCCATTCCCATAAATGGTTTCCCACCAAGATCGGTGTAATCTCTTCTCGGCTTAGCATAACTATTCCCAGCTGGAGCCACATGAATAACTCCCCTAACATTTCCAGCAACTCCTGCTTGCATCATATTGACAAAGAACTAATACATCGCCACTATATCTACTGGTGGATTTCCAACACCCATATTGGCATCAGCATTTTGGTTAGCATTAGCCTATCAACCTTGGTTCCTCTTGGTAGGTCGAGCATTTTCGTTCGTTGTAGTGCTTCCTCCAAAGAGATTTCCTCTTCTGTTACCTGCTTTTATATCTTCTTTCTCTTAAATCTGCATACGAGCCTTAGTAAGATATAGAAGAATGGTCTAAGAGATGGAAATACGTACTTATATATAAATATATATTAAAACAAGTACGTTACTATAGCGTTAACCCAAACCCCAACAATATTTCTGATTCATTGGATTATGTTTCAAAAAGCTTGTAGGTTTAACTTTTCTTTTTAGTTTTCATAAACCTATGCTCTGATACCGACTTGTAACATCCCCTACTTGGAAGCCCAAACCTAACGGCTGCGGATGTTGCAGTCATCCATAGTTATTAATCCTTGGTGACCAAATACAGTAATATTAGATACATTAATACATAGAAACACATGAATTGGGGAAAAAGTTAAAACATCAAACAAGTTCCACACTCCGTTTCAAAATATTTCAAATTCATTATGTAATCTCACAGTCGTTAACCACATTTAGAGAAAATATATACAACATACGCCAAGAGCGACATATGAAGATGCACCCTTGGATAATCATAGTATATATAGGCAATTAAAAACTTTGCATTTACAAACAACACAGCGGAATCAAAATAAATGAGAACTCTAGATAGCTAACATGCTTGTTGCATGTCGCCAGAAGTTTTATTCGTTTAAAGAGGTACCTGAAAACTTTAACTACAAATTATTTGAGTACTCGAGAGTTTAAGGGAAAAACATAAACTTCAAGTCAGACAAAAATCTTGGTATGAATAATAATATGCCATCTCAAACCATTTAGATATCTAGTGAGACCACGCCACTTAACGGTCCCCTCACTAGTATCCTAAAATCTTTATAAAACCATATACCGTGCTCCTGCATCCACAATGGTTAAAATAATTCAAAATAGTATAATATGATGATATGCAAAACAAGTGAATCAATTCTGGATTAACCATCCCCATTCATTTTGACTATCGGTCTTAGTTATAGTTTCTAGGGTTACTATTAACCTAATAGTTTTCATGAGTTGACTAATAACTGGTTAAATGTTTATGGACTCCCTGTCATATTTCATAGTTTTAATGGGATCACTAAGCACCTATTGTCCCCTACCAATATTTTTATTGTTTCATAGGTTCTCCTTGAACCTATTGGCAACTTTAATATCTTTTTCTTATCCTAGTTTTCATGGGTTGACTAGGAACCTATTGACTTCTATCAATATCTTAATTTAGATATATTTTTCATGGGCTAACTACAAACCTATTAGTCCTTACCAATATCAAATCATAGTTTTCATGGGCTAACTATGAACCTATCTGCCGACATCTTCATTTAAACATAGTTTTCATGGGCTTACTATGAACCTATTGGCCCCTATCAATATCTTTTCCTATACACGGTTTTCATGCGTTTACTGTGAACATATTGGCCCCCGCCAATATCTTAAATTAATTTAATTTATATTCACTACTGGCTCAACCTAGCTGGTTATTTTGCCCTTCTCCAAATTACTGTTATGGATTCATTACAATGTGAGTGTGTGTGTGTGTATTTGAAGAAGTAAACATATTGTTTAATATCCTTGAAATTATTTTCGTATGAAACATGGTTAATCCCTTAAACCTAATACTTTTCGAAGGAAAGCTTCTTCTTAAAACCATTCCAAAACTCCTTTACTTAGACATGGGTTTTTTCCTTTTTAAATTAGATTGGGTTATTTGTTTTGAAAAACTATGGCTTTCGAAACCTTCAAAACTTTGCTTTTGACCTCACTGGATAACCTCCTTCGAAAGCATATAAATTTCTTTTCGAAACATTAGGCCCCTGCATTTTGAAAACACTTTAAAACCTCTCTTTCGAAACCTTTCGAATGAAATAAAGTATTACCTATTAACTTTTTAGAAGCATAACTTTGAAACCATTGAAAGTACCCCTTTCGAAACCTTTGAAAGTACCCGTTTCGAAACCTTTAGAAGTATCCCTTCTGAAACCATTGAAAGTCCCTCTTTCGAAACCATTGGGTTCATATTTAAAAATATCATTTGGGACAAAGTGAATATAAATGAAAGTAACTTTTTCGAAACCAATCTTTATCATATAAAAGTATTGAGGAAAACTTAATGGCATTGGCACCATCATTTCTAAAGCTTCAAACATTTAAGCAAAACACCGAAGGATAGCATCGAAACCTTTAGACCCTTTCGAAAGCATTTTGGAAGTGGCTTAGAAGATCTTTAAAACAAAAACTACCCTTCAAAAGTATTGATGACTTCAATATACTTGGAAGGCAAAAGAACAACAACAGGGCTTCGACTAGGTCGGAACCCCTACTTTCGAAAGCATTATTTTACAAATAAGGGAACTCATACGAAAGCTCTTACTTTTAAAACCTAAAATTGCAACTCCTTCGAAAGCTATTAGAAAACTCCTTTCGAAATCATATGTTTCAACTGCGTCCAAATCTTTAGTAAAACAAAGGCAGGCGCATCGCTTTTTGAAACAAACAAAGGTATCGACCTCATCGGAAGCATTTCTTTCGATACTATGCCTTCCGCCTTTCTCCAATCCACTATGTAAAATCTACGTGATGCCTTGTGTATTGGTTTCGGTCTAGGTTAGTTTCCACTGAGTTGAAGTAGAAGCAATGGAGTCGCAAGGTACTTCTAATAGATGCAAAACCTGCTTTTCTCAATAAAAGCCGGTTAATGCCAATTAAAGAAAATTTCATCTAACTAACCTGCCTACGTGTAAGCATGTGATTGGTTGCCTCAACTTTTCAAATTCTTTACCAAAGTAGCTGGTGCTTAATTTCATATTTAAACCAATGTTAATTTAACAAATAATCCCTTCCATTAAACAAAAACAATAATGCAATTAAGTCCTTCCATTTAAACAATTTAATTTCCATGGTAAATCGATTAGGAAGAATCCCTAAAAAAATCACTTTCATCATGTTATCTAACGTATCAAAATTTCAGACCCAAATTCTTAGTATAATTTCTGAAATAAATTTATAAATATTATCCTTTGAAAATTCATAATAATCTTTCCATAGCTTGAAAGATTATCAAAATTAAAACCTAACTCCAAATTGTGTTTTTCATAACATATATATTTTCCATGGCATTCAAAGATCATTTACTATTGGTTTTACCCTAAAACCATATAAATTCCCATTTAAACAATCATATTTAAATCAAACAAATTATAATTCAAGTATATCATCATTCATAACATCATAAAAACGAATTTAATCTTAAATCCGAAAACATATGATCGTAAAATAGAATAGAGATGGTATAAATTATTATTCACCTTGATTATGACAAGGAGATTAGATTGAGATTGAGATTTATTCCCCTTCTTTAATTCCTTAGCTTGATTTGAATTTCTCTTCTTTAACAATGGCCGGATCCTCTTTATGTTTGTGTTTTATTTTATAATGACGTGAATGGGAAAATAAAACATGAATGGTGTAAGGAACGAGCATATATATAGAGATAAGGGTTATATGCGGCTATTTCCAAATACACCCTTATGTAATTAATTAACTTAGAAACCATTCTTAAGCCTATTTAATTTATTAAGCACGGCCTTAATTTTATTTTCATATATCAATCCCCCTTATTACTCTAATTATTTACGTTATTCTATTTAATTGATCTAATTAAATCTCCTAAATAATGTTATAAAAAATTAGGGGTGTTACAACGTGCCACCATGCGAAGACGTCTTTGTTTTGCAGGAGAAATTTGATCAGATCATCTTTAATTTCCGGGCTGAGTTCTATGCCAATTTGAATGACTTTGCTAGGATATGCATACTGTACGGATATTGACTCCAAGGAAGTAGTTGATCCGCCCTTAGTGTTTGAATCCCCATGCGAGGGTCGAATGGGTTATCATCAAGATCTAACTTAGTTTTCAAGTCGCATTGGTCCAATGTGTAAAACATGCACTCTATAACATCCCCGGTTAGGATAGACATCCACTCTCCAGTTAAGGGGTTAAGGTTGACCTCCGTTCTCGTAGATGGCTCTATCAGCATTAAAAGGGTAGGAGTTGTGTGAGGTATCCCTGCTTGCCATGGAAAACTTCTTGTTCATTCCATGCTAAGATGAGTTCTTTAGTTCTTTAGGGAGTGGTCAAGGAGATAGGATTCCTTCCATCTCAATCTGCATTATGGTCGATGGTCCTAGCATGACCCTAAGTACTGCTAGATTCGAGGGTACTCTCGTGCAACACATCATTGGTTGCCATGATCAGATCACTTGATCGGTGCCCACATAGGGAGTTGCAAATGTTGAGGCCTCGGTTTCATGATTAGAAGCGATCTTGGCATTTACCAAAGCACTTGCTGGCATGTCTGAGGGAGGTCCCATAACACTGTCTAGCTTTTGTTAATTACCTCGGATTTCCTCAATCTTGCCCAGGACAAGGAACTTCATGACGAGCGCTTGTAGGCGACGATCGCATCCAATTCTACAAGTGTCAGCCATTCTATCAAGAGATTGTATTTAGATGGTAATTCAACAACTATAAATTTTACCTGAATATTTTCTACAAGGGCATCTGGACGAATGTGGTTACAAGGGCGGTATTACCCATTGGAACAACGCCCGTACCCCCAAAATCGTAGATGAGCAAGGCACAGGGGATGAGGCTAGAGGCAGGGAGCTTGAGAGCCTCAAAGACATATCTGGCCATGAGATTGACTAAACTACCCCATTCATGAAGGCTCGACGCACATTTGAGTTTGTTACTGCAAGACTGATGACCATATGATTATGGTGGGGTAAGTAACGACTTTCCTATCATTAGCAATGAACATGATGGGCTGATATGTTTCCATCCTAGGTACTTTAGATGCTCGATTAACTAAAGAATAGATCTGGCCAACAGAACCTACTTCTCTCTGATACTAGGACTTTGCTCTACGGTTCTTTCGACCATATGTGGGCCTCCGCATATGGTTAAGGTGTTGGCTCTGTATGTAATGTTGTTGGATTACTAAGATGGTGATGGTTGGTTTTGAGCTATCTTTTGTTCTACTTGATATCAAACAAACTCTAAAAGTGTCCCTTTCTAGGTTAGTCTTTCAATTTCATCTTTAAGCACCCGAAACTTGTTGGGGGAGTAGTCATTGGAACTGGAAATATTTATCGTTGCTATAGTGCTCCTCTCTTCTTCCATTGCTCGTGGAGTTTAGTCTTTGAAATTGCATTCAGTCTCTATTTGTGAGATATATTGTCTCCATATCTACCATGACTTGTATTTGGTGCCCTACGACCCTCTTGGTGTTGTTCTGTCGACCATAGGGTCAATGGTCGACATTTTCTTAGGGACTGACTTGGCTTATATGTTGGGTTTCACCATCGCTGTCAGAAAGATCTACATCCATCATCCTTATAATGTCATTCGCCTGTTGATAGATTTAACTTAGGGATGCGGCCATCTGCTTTTGGATTTATTTCCACATTTTCAGTTTGTACCTGGCCCCCAAGCAGAGAACCATAACCATGTTATGCTTGTCAGCAACCCTAGCCTAGATGGATTCATTATTGAAACAATTCACATATGACCGAAGACTCTCGATCGACCCCTTTTTTATTTTACCTTGCTCCCTAGCCATCATAACATGGGTTTTTGAAGTGAAGAACCTGATCTTGAAGTCTGCATATAGCTAGGCCCAAGAATGGATGATTCCCTATTGTAGGTGTAGGAACCAGTGGGAGGCTGATCCTGTAAGGGTGGAGAGGAAGAGTAGACACTGAGCCCGAAAGCTGGTAGGCATGGGTGATGGAATTGAAGAACGTAATGTGATCAGATTGGTTGGCACACCTGTCATACTCGTTAATGGGCGGCAAGGAATATCGCTCGTGGATGTACGGGTTCGGGATTTCCTCAAAAAATGACTCTACATTCTTTTCATCGGAAAAATCTTCACATCAGTATTCTGGCTTGCATTCTTTTGAGTTGTCGGAGAAGAATGTTCATTTCCTGTCGAAAGCCAGCATTGGCCTACTGCGTAATGGTCTGGTCAATGATCAATTGTGGACTCATCCGATATCTCTATGGAGTGGGAGATCGATGACGTTGAGGTGATGGAGAGTGAAGGTGATTATGGTGAGCAGGAGTGGGAGACCTCATCTCCCTATGCACAAAAGGTAACCTTTAAATGATCAAGTTGTTCCTCTCTGGATCTAGGCCTAGCTGCTCCCCTATGGGATCAGAAGTGCGGTGATGGGGCCTTGGGCACTCCACCATTAGCATGGATACCACCGCTAATACGCTTAAACCTCAAGTCCTCGAGCTCCATATGTCATCCAGAGCGGTTCAAAAGCTGACTGTCATTCTACTAAAGTAGAGCGGCGATGTCTTGATTCCCATGCATGGTATCTCCGAGTCAATGTTAATAACGTCACATAGCACACGCACAACATACCTTCTTAGATTGGCATGAACATCCATTGTTGGGATTTCAGGCACCACTCTACCACAGGCCTTGTCGATGTTTATGAGGTCATAAGATTTATAGAGAACTGGTTAGAGAGGAGTTACTTCAACCACTGGAGGGGTAGGTGGAAAAAAGTTCACAGTTGACTAGACGTCTAACCTCGTTCTCGATACATTTACCTCGGGACCTAGAGTTCCCACCTTGTTCAAGCTTTGAAGGCACTTTGCCAGATATCATTGTTAAGCTTAGGGATGGGGCTAGCAGCACTAGCGACCGTGTTACTATTAGTTTCATGGTCATTAGATTTAATGACCTCATTATCACCACTAGAATTTGACATGGTGAAATGTGGAAAGAGCGTGCAGAAAAGGAAATGGGAAGAAAGATGAAAACTTTTAGGAGATGCCTTCCTTCTAGAGCCAAAACGTTAACTAATAAATTATCCATCCTTGAAATTAGACTAATGTGTTTGTAAAATCAAAGGTTATTTGCTAACATTAGGCTAAAAATGTAAAATAAGAAGAAAATAAGCAAATTAAAGTATATGAGACAAAGATGTAGAGTGGTGTGACTAAGCTTTCCAACATCCATTATAAAGATCTCTTACTATTTTTCTCTCTAACAATTACAAGAAATTACAGGAGAATAATAAGAAATTATACACTTAAGACTAAAAAATTGCCAATTATAGGAGTTTTGAGAAAATTTACTTGTTGGAAATGTATATCGAAGGATAAAAATCAACTTTCATCCTTTGATGTAATATGGCATGAGGTATTTATAATAGCTAAAATAGACGATGAATGGCTAAGATTACGCATAAAAACAGGTAAAGAAGTTCTAGTTGACATGGATCGGAGTTGGGATCTGATGTGTTGGCCAGCAAATCATGCTTGCGAGAAATTTGAGCAACCGTATTCTTAACAAAATCAAAATAATAAGATGGTTTTTCACACTTGAAGACTATTTTTTAATTTCTATTTTTATGATCAACAATATTTACAATGTTTAAAATTTTCGATATAATATGTTTATTTCAAGACAATCACTCGATATTTGTTATGAAAAGTTTATATGCACAAAATATATCAATGCATTTTTATTACACTATCGATTTAAAGAAGTTTATCACTTTATAAAGAAATAGCTAAAACTTGGTTTATATGTCATTTATATACTAAATTTAAAATATTGTGACAACCCGAATTCCAGTTGGTCTAGATTTTTCGCAAAAATGCTAAAATCCAAGCCCACTAAAGCCCGAGTTGGGTATCTGGTATCCAGTAAATAGGCAAAGACAAATATATCAGAGCTCAAATAAATATCTCACCGTGGAACTGACTAAAATATAATAGCAAGTAAATACTCACCAAGATAATAAGACTTTTTAAACAAGTGTCTCAAAGCTAGAAAGTCTATGCCATCTACCTAACATGTGAGATGTTATGAGGAGACGGTCAGAACTAAAGTTCTGGTGAATGGACAAATTATACACTTCTAAGATTAATTCTACATATACCATTTTCTGTTATATTATGTTTACTGGGCTTATAATACTCTCGCCTCTATGTGTGAATTGCACCCATCTACTCCCTAGTAGATTAAAATCTAATAAATAATATATATGTAGCTACATGCCCAAAGATCACATCACTCCTAGGTACTACCTATTGAATATGCGATTACATGATTTTTGTTGATGATAATAAACATATATATATATATATATATATATATATATATATATACGTGTAAATGTATTTGTTAATGTACTATTTTATTTTTCACAAACTAAATGAATATTTGCCGAATAAAAATAAATAACACAGAATTTGAATTCAAACAGAATTTTTTATTCAAACAGAATTTTTTATTCAAACAAATATTTATTACAATTTTGAATAGTACAAACTCGAGCTCTCACTATACATACACAATTTTGATTACTATATAAATTCAATTACATCATAATTTTACTTTTACATCTGACCTCACTACATATCACTCATACACTCAACTCGTAATTTATCTTCAATTTCGTTCCAGATTGAATCCAGCATCTAAGCAATCTGCAAAAATAAATATTGACGCAGTAAAATTGAAAAGGAAATATTTTTGCAGTATAAAATAAAATGTGAATTTTTGAAAATAATATTTTCCTAAGTTATTTGGGTTGTTCGTCATCATTTAAATATGAATTCATCATACACGAACAACTTGTGACATACACAGTGTATCATTGTATATGCCACAAGGCCGTGCACATCGAAATATACACTTGATTGATTTACAGGGACAGCTGAGCATAGGTCAAACCCAAATTATCGGATTCAACTCAAGTGCGATAAAATAATGTCACAACTTTCAGCACAAGGTCAAATCCGAGCTTCAAGCTGGATTCAACTCAGGTGTAATTCGACAAACCAAGACAAGATTACATATCAAAATGCACAAAGGTCACAATAAAGCACAAAGCAGTTTCAAGTCAATATACAAACAAACATGCACAGTGTCGACTAGTCAATATAACCAAGGCATCAAGCATATACACAAATTAATGCAAACTATTACAGTTTGCATATTGAAACCAAGTGCATGTAGACATCAGGTACATGAAGTAGTTTGGGTTAAATTACAAACTGGAGCAGCTCGAATAAACAATGCAAGTTTAATAAAATGGTCAAAATCCAAAACCAACATAAAAAATGCCAATAATATGGATATACAGTGATGCATGAAACAAGTCAAAGACTGCAACACTACAGGCACCAGATCAGAAGATCAGTAAAGACATGAATCAGACTCGAGCAGGTCCAGAACAGGCAAGCCCAAACCGATACACCAGCCTCAACCTGTTCAACCAAGACTACATGATGATCAAAGTATGCAAGCTCGACTAACAGGTTCAGCCTCTTCATCAAGCAACAACCAGACTACAACTATAACATGAAACCAAAGCAAACTTAGGTGGACAGTACGACCAAGTATGGAAGTGACTCAAAACGGAGAGTAACATATGATCAGTGGGATGCATGCAAGTACACAGTGGAAAAGATGAATGCTGACATGCACCTATATACATACATGAATGAATGTATACACATGATGCAATGCAACAACATACCAAATGAAACAATGAACCAGGCTACACAATGAAAATCAGTGCAACCCAAAGTCAAGAACAGCAGCTACAACTCAACTGCAAATACCCAAGTACAGCAAGCACTTCACAAAGTCAGAGACCATAATCAAGCAACAACATGTACAGGACAGTGAACTAAGTCATGGATCAAACCAGCAATGTCATAGAACAGATGGTATAGTTCGAACGTGATCACCAGTTTTTTTTTAAGAAATCAAAAATGGTCGAAGACGTGGATTTGCATACACAAAATCTGACCGGAGTTAAAGTAAACGAAGATTAAAATCAAATGTAACAGTTTCAAACCAAAACCATAGTGACCAAGTAATTTGACCAAGTCATGAATCAACACCGTGAGTACCAAGCAAATGAATTGAAGAAGTTGGAGAAATCATCAGCATCAAAGCAAAATCGAACGGCCGATCAAAGTAATTGACAAATTCAAACAAATTTATACGAACCCAAATAAAGGAGATCGAACCCATATATAACCCAGAATCATCATCGACTATTAGGTATCGAGTTCAAGTTCGAAAACACTAAAGCACAAAAGCATAAATACATACCGAAGCAAAGATAAAAATCGATCAATGAAGCAGCCAAAGTGAGCAACGAGGAAACGATCGAAGCTACTCACGATTATCCACGATCAATCAACTCAAAGTCAGCTACTTCGAATTACAGAATAACCCTAATTTGGATCAAAGGGAACGAAGCCCTAAATTGCAAAGAAAGAATAAAGCCGCCACTAACAAAAAGGAACGGGCTAAAGAATATAAAAGGGGTCTGCTTTCTTTTTTAATGGCTTTTAATTTTTAATTAGGGTTATTTTATTTTAAATTGTTTTTAATTTGTAATTTCTTTTTAAACCGTTTAAATTTCTAGTCATGTGACTAGGGGACAAACTACGTGGCGTAGTTTAAGAATTCGCAACTCAGTGGCTGATTTATGGCAGGGTTTTGAGCGTAGAATTAGGTTAGTCAGTAGCGGGTGTCGCGAGTATACGTGTGTAAGCGTGTGACTACTTAATTTCTAGTAGAAACCTTGGGGGTAGCATGTAGGCAGGGTTTTGCCGAAGCTGGGTAAATTCTGTGTCGTTCTATTTCTGCATTTTATTATTCTGCTATTTTTTCTGTGCTGCTATTATTCTGTGATCTGTGTTGAAATAATTTTATAAGCTTCCGCAATTAATTTTTATAATTAATACCATCACTCTATTCACCCCCCCCCCCTCTAGGGTGAAATCGATCCTACAAGTGGTATCAAAGCAAGGAATAGAAGTCGATTTTTGGTTTTAAAATTTTGATTTTCTCAAAAATCAATTTTTGTTTTAAAATTTTGAATTTTTAAAATGGTTGCTGAGGGTCAATCCATAGTTAGACCACCAATGTTCAATGGTGAATATGCTTACCGGAAAAATAGGATGGAAATTTTTCCGAAAACCATTAATGCTTGGAATATTGTTGAGACAGGTTATAGATCCCCGATTATAACTGTAGATAATCGGGAAATAGATAAACCAAATGAACAATGGACAGAACTAGAAAATAAATTACAAAATACTAATGCTAAAGCTATGAATTCTATTATCTGTTCATTGGATCAATTTGAATTTAATCGTGTCTCACAATGTCTAACTGCGTAGGAAATATGGCACACACTAGAAGTGACTCACGAAGGAACATCTCAAGTCAAAGAATCTCGCCTTGCCATGCTAAGCAGCGAATACGAGAACTTCACAATAGCGAAGGAAGAAAATGTCAAAGAGATGCATGGACGACTTTCCAATATCGTATACAAATCAAAATCTCTTGGAAAATCATACTTAGAGTTGGAGATAGTCCGAAAAATCCTCAGAGTCCTTCCACGAAGTTTTGAAGCCAAAGTGACTGCCATTGAAGAATCAAAAGAATTGAAACAAATGAAAGTCGAAGAACTCATCGGAAATCTCACCACTTATGAGCTAGAAATGAAATTCAAGGAAGAGCGTGAAGGAGGAGATACTCGAAAGAAATCAATAGCTCTCAAAGGAACAACTGAAAGTGATGACGACGATGATGAAGACGGAGCAGCAGAATTGGACCTGATAATAAAAAAAGTCAAAAGGTGGAATTACAAATACAGAAATCCAGCTCTAAATCGAAAATTGAAAAGCAAAATAAATAAAATATTGGACAATCCAGAAGAACAGAAGATCATCTGTCATAAGTGCAACCAACCCGGACACATCAAGCCCAATTGTCCTTAAAATCAACGCGACTTTAAAAAGAAATCAAAAAGGAAAAGTTTTGCAGCCACGTGGAATACTAGTGATGCAGATAATCAAAGTTCTAGTAGTGAGAGTGAGAAAGCAGATATGTGCCTTCAAGGGAACATAACTGATAGCGATGATGACGAGCTAAGCAAGGTATCAAAGCTCACTCACTCTGAATTACTTATTTATTTCCACGAAGTGAATTGCTGTTTTGAACGACTTAGGGAGAAGTATGCCAAACTTGAATCACAAAAAGATACTTTGATAGAATTAAAAGAACAACTTTACCAATTAGTTAAAACCTATCAAAGTAGGATCCCTAAGTGTGATAAGTGTCCAACATTCGAAGAAGAAATTAAAAAATCAGACATTAATGTAAAATCACTTGAAAATGAAATTCTGATTTTGAAAGAGAATGAAAATACTCGGAGAGAGAATTCTATTAAAAAGTGCACACAATTGTTAAACGAAAATGAATCTCTCAAAACTCAAGTCCGACAATTGTCAACGACTTTAGATAAATTTCAAAAAGTGAAAAATCGTTGAATATGCTATTAGGAAAGCAAACTATTAATACAGTTAGACAAGGACTTGGGTATAATCAATCTAAAAATGTTAGAAATGAGATTAATCATGTAAACTCGATGTGCACAACTTGTAGAAAATTTGGACACAATCAAAATAATTGT
The DNA here is from genome assembly GCA_030765085.1 of Allium cepa. Lineage (NCBI taxonomy): Eukaryota > Viridiplantae > Streptophyta > Magnoliopsida > Asparagales > Amaryllidaceae > Allium > Allium cepa. The sequence goes on along the minus strand of CM060929.1, from coordinate 518,929,143 downwards.
TGGTATAGACCCAAACACATGAAAACTATACTAATTTGGGTTCCAAAAGGCACAAATATAAAAACTCTCTAAGTTAAACAAATTTGGATGCCGAAGGGAACAATTATAAATAGTTTTGGGTCTCCACAAAATTATTTTTCTAAATATTCTGCCACTAACAACCATGGACCTATAAAAACAAATAGGTCACGAAAATCTTTTTCCGTGTAGGTGTGGTGGCAGGCTAAGGAACAACAATAGTGCCATTTGGATTCTGGCTGTTCCAATGGCACACCGAGCGACAAAGTAAAGTTCCTTAGCCTAGTATAAAGGTGACAGAATCACAATGGGCAACAACGAAAAATATCGTAAAGGTAAAACAGGTAATGGTATATTTATTTGAACGATATATTAAATGTGATAATCTGCACCATATTCTGAATTAAATCAGCCAATAATGAGATGATGAAATAATGATGATTTTTGATTCTGACTTATTCAAAATTGTTGGCCAATCATATTCTTATGCCAAAAACACTATAAAAATCTCTTAAGATTCTTTGAATTACTTCATATATATTAGTTTGGATTAAAAATAGTGTTTTGTTGGATGATAATACATTTGGTTTTAATACGGCTAACTCTATATTCACGGTTTTTGAATATTTACACGGCTTCATTTCAAATTCAAGAGAATGTCATTTAAATTGCTGTTAAAATTGAGTTTGAAATTTTTGGTGCACACTTCATGGTCTATCAAGTTCAATTAATAATAATTTTGAGTGAAAGAGAAATTCAGATGCATCTTACACTGGTAATCTAGTTGATAGAAAAATTACTAGTTGAACATGATTTTTTTGTTGAAACATTTGGCAACTGCATCGTTTTTCAAAGAAAATATCTGCATATTATTCAATTCAAATAATTTTCAAATAGCAGAAATTTTTCTTATAAAACCCCTTCTAGAAAATTATTTTTGACCTCATTTTCAGATTGGTCATTTTTTTTAAAAAAATGATTATATAATTATTTTTTAATTTGATTTTAAATAATTACATTGACTAATCTGACTCCCTAACGATTATCGAAAAGATAAATAGTGATTGAAAAAGTGATGAGTGTTGAAATTTATCATATATTATGACTCGAGACGGTATAATTAGTAAATTTCTTTAGAAATTTAAACAAGATTTATAAAACTTTTGTTGGTAAAAATTCCATGATCATCTCTATTTCTATCATATTTCTAAAGACCATCACTCATCAAGATTCTATATAGTTTGTCCGTATGTGGTACTTTAAACAGGAATCATTCGTTTTTCATTTTACATTTTTTTTTAAAAGAATATAAAAATTTATATAGTAAAAAAATAATAATAAATAAATACCAAAGTATTCACTCTCATTCAAAAGTCCTCACGATTATGCATGGGTGAACTACTTGGAATTTGTTATGAGCTTCCATGCTCATTTAAAAGTCCTCACGGTTATGCATGTATGGAACGCATATCAAAAATTGATTTTTAAAATAAACAAGTTGATTCTAATCCTATTTAAAAGTCCTCATGGTTATGTGTGGTTAGAAGATACTTGAACTCATTTTTTTAAAATAAAATTGAAATACTACTAATCTCATTTAAAAGTCCTAACGGTTATGCATGGTTAGTAGATATTCAAATTCTTGATATAAATATACCACAAATAGACACAACTGTACAGTTTTATACGATGATATCATTCCCATCATTCTATAAGTGGAAGATGCGCCTAACAAAATATTTATGATTTTTTTTTTGATTTTTTTTGAAGTTTAATATTTATATTCGATTGAGTTTTAATGATGGATTAATATCGATCACTTTATCTCTATTTTCTCTAACACTATTACTCTTTTGCTGATAACAAAAGGGGGAGAGAAAAGTTAAGATTTTGTCAAATAAAATCAAGCAAAGGTCAAATATTTTCCATTTGCATCTAGGCTCATTTGCATATTTTTAATTTGTATGCATATATGTAGGGGGAGCTTTGTGTAGAAAGGAAGCATTTAAAAAGGGGGGCAATTAGAGCATATCAATGATCAAATACATTTAACATATTCAAAATCTTAAATATATGTTTGTTATCATCAAAAGGGGGAGATTGTTGAATATGCGATTATATGATTTTTGTTTGATGATAATAAACATATATATATATATTCGTGTAAATGTATTTGTTAATGTACTATTTTATTTTTCACAGACTAAATGAATATTTGCCGAATAAAAATAAATAACACAGAATTTGAATTCAAACAGAATTTTTTATTCAAACAAATATTTATTATAATTTTGAATAGTACAAATTCGAGCTTTCACTATACATACACAATTTTGATTACAATATAAATTCAATTACATCACGATTTTACTTTTACATCTGACCTCACTACATATCACTCATACACTCAACCCGTAATTTGTCTTCAATTTCGTTCCAGATTGAATCCAACATATGAGCAATCTGCAAAAATAAATATTGACGCAGTAAAATTGAAAAGGAAATATTTTTGCAGTATAAAATAAAATGTGAATTTTTGAAAATAATATTTGCCTCAGTTATTTGGGTTGTTCGTCATCATTTAAATTTGTATTCATCATACACGAACAACATGTGACATACACAGTGTATCACTGTAAATATACACTTGATTGATTTACAGGGACAGCTAAGCATAGGTCAAACCCAATTTATCGGATTCAACTCAAGTGCGATAAAATAATGTCACAACTTTCAGCACAAGGTCAAATCCGAGCTTCAAGCTGGATTCAACTCAGGTGTAATTTGACAAACCAAGACAAGCTTACATATCAAAATGCACAAAGATCACAATAAAGCACAAAGCAGTTTCAAGTAAATATACAAACAAACATGCACAGTGTCGACTAGTCAATATAACCAAGGCATCAAGTATATACACAAATTAATGCAAACTAGAACAGTTTGCATATTGAAACCAAGTGCATGTAGACATCAGGTACATGAAGAAGTTTGGGTTAAATTAAAAACTGCAGCAGCTCGAATAAACAATGCAAGTTTAATAAAATGGTCAAAATCCAAAACCAACATAAACAATGCCAACAATATGGATATACAGTGATGCATGAAACAAGTCAAAGACTGCAACACTACAGGCACCAGATCAGAAGATCACTAAAAACATGAATTAGACTCCAGCAGGTCCAGAACATGCAAGCCCAAATCAATACACCAGTCTCAACCTGTTCAACCAAGACTACATGATGATCAAAGTATGCAAGCTCGACTAATAGGTTCAGCCTCTTCATCAAGCAACAACCAGACTACAACTATAACATGAAACCAAAGCAAACTCAAGTGGACAGTACGACCAAGTATGGAAGTGACTCAAAACAGAGAGTAACATATGATCAGTAGGATGCATGCAAGTACACAGTGGAAAAGATGGATGCTGACGTACACCTATATACATACATGAATGAATGTATACACATGATGCAATGCAACAACATACCAAATGAAACAATGAACCAGGCTACACAATGAAAATCAGTGCAACCCAAAGTCAAGAACAACAGCTACAACTAAACTGCAAATACCCAAGTACAACAAGCACTTCACAAAGTCAGAGACCATAATCAAGCAAAAACATGTATAGGACAGTGAACTAAGTCATGGATCAAACCAGCAATGTCATAGAACAGATGGTACAGTTCGAACGTGATCACCAGTTTTCTTTAAGAAATCAAAAATGGTCGAAGACGTGGATTTGCATACACAAAATCTGAACGGAGTCAAAGTAAACGAAGATTAAAATCAAATGTAACAGTTTCAAACCAAAACCATAGTGACCAAGTAATTTGACCAAGTCATGAATCAACACCATGAGTATCAAGCAAATGAATTGAAGAAGTCAGAGAAATCATCAGCATCAAAGCGAAGTCGAACGGCAGAGCAAAGTCATTGACAAATTCAAACAAATTTATACGAACGCAAATAAAGGAGATCGAACGCATATATAACCCAGAATCATCATCAGCTATTAGGTATCGAGTTCAAGTACGAAAACACTAAAGCACAAAAGCATAAATTACATACCGAAGCAAAGATAGAACACGATCAATGAAGCAGCCAAAGTGAGCAACGAGGAAACGATCGAAGCTACTCGCGATTATCCATGATCAATCAACTCAAAGTCGGCAACTTCGAATTACAGAATAACCCAAATTTGGAACAAAGGGAACGATTCCCTAAATTACAAAGAAAGAACAAAGCTGCCACTGACAAAAGGAACGGGCTAAAGAATATAAAAGGGGTCGGCTTTCTTTTTTAAGGGCTTTTAATTTTTTAATTAGGGTTATTTTATTTTAAATTGTTTTTAATTTGTAATTTCTTTTTAAACCGTTTAAATTTCAAGTCGTGTGACTAGGGGACAAACTACGTGGCGTAGTTTGAGAATTCGCAATTCAGTGGCTGAGTTGTGGCAGGATTATGAGCGTAGAATTAGGTTAGTCAGTAGCGGGTGTCACGAGTTTACGTTTGTAAACGTGTGACTACTTAATTTCTAGTAGAAACCTTGGGGGCAACACGTAGGCAGGGTTTTGCCGAAGTTGGGTAAATTATGTGTCGTTCTATTTCTGTATTTTATTATTCTGCTATTTTTTCTGTGCTGCTATTATTCTGTGATCTGTGTTGAAATAATTTTATAAGCTTCCGCAATTAATTTTTAAAATTAATACCATCACCCTATTCACCCTCCCCCCCTCTAGGGTGAAATCGATCCTACACTATATATAGTACCTTCCGTATCCTCCTCGAAAAGGACTCCATCGTCTTGCTTCTAGAACGTTCTATAACTACATCCGTAAAGAACAGCTTCATGAGGCCTACAATACGGATTTTTCATCATCTACTATGAAAATGTAAAACTACGTCCGCACTTGCTTATACTAGTGCTCGGACATCCATAATGTACGACCCAATGCGTAACTTGAGGATTATATGTAATCGTTATATCTACTCCATGAATCCTTCCAACAAGGTCTACCTTGTACAAAACTCAGTCGAGGATTTTCTATATCTGTAAAGGTCCGCTTCGTTAGGCCTACAATACAGATATTCTACTTGGTCTATCTCTTTTCTCATCATGGCTATGGCCCCACATAGCCCCCCCTCAACTAATCAAAAGACCTCTCAATAGCTAAGTGGTTGTGCTCTACTTCAAACAATCTAAACATCCAATTGGATGCTCCCCTCATCCAATGTCTCGATAGTGAAAGAATCATTGGCATGTTAGTTTAACTCTAGTTATTTCTGAACTCAATCTGATTGATGATAGCTTGATCTCCGCATGCGACTATCCTTTTGGGTCCTGCCTACTAAAACCTACTTGTAACTAGGAGTATGCTGTCATACGAATATCCTACTGCATCATTAACCTTTTGACTATCTACAAAGGTCCGCTTCGTTAGGCCTACAATGCAAAAGCAGTCAAGGCATACTCTCTTGATGGAACACCTACAGACCTACCTATGGGGATGCAGCTTCGTAAGGCCTACCCCACACGGCCATCCTAGAGTATCCTCACGTCCCATTGAAGTCTCGTACTTCCTTCTAGCCCAAACTAACTAAGTTGGACATGCTTTTTCTGTACTAAAAATGTAAAGAACCGTAAATTCTCAATAATATAATTTGTTGATTTAATACGATCTTGGTAATTAAAATTGGTAGAATAAAGACCTTGTAATTTAATAGTGAAACAAACGTTAAAATGAAATGTTACAATGAAATTAAAACTAATTATGAAGTTTCAAACTAATTGAAATAATGTAAATTCTTGCACTTAGTTATACATTCGAATATAAGAAAACAAGTGTGAATGTTGAATCATTAATGAGATAATATATGATCAATATAAATAGAAGTAAATAAGTGTTAATTAAGTAATTGTAACATTTGATTTGTAAATAATAATGAATTCACTAATGTGATTTAAAGAAATAGTAACGGTTGTAAGTTACTATTTAATTGGTTTATTAATTTAGTTGTAAATGTTAGATTTAGGTATAAAGTTTGAATGTAAGAAAATAAAGGTAAGTGTGGTGCAAACAAATGAATTAGTATATAATCTATGGCAATTGAATGAATTTAACATTTTGTAAGCAATTATAATAATTAGAGAAAATGATAAACTTGAATGTAATAAAGATAATGGTAACAACTATTATAAGTTGTCTATTTAGGCTATAAAATGAATTGGAAATCAATTGTATTCAAATGTAAATAAATGTTCATTTATGAGAATTAATGCAGTAACGGGAGGTGTGAATGTATAAATTAACTTGAAACGTAAATTTATTTATAAAGTAATAAGTTGGTAAAAGGAATGGAACTAAGGTAAGTTTATTTAATTGGTTTCAAACCTTAATTAATGTGTACAATTGAAAAAAGTACACATTTAAAAAAAATAACATTTAAAAAAGTAACATTTATACAAATTTAAGATGTAAATAGGGGTGTATTAATGTAATGGAATATGTAACCAGGTTTATAAAGAAATAGTGGCCATAGTATAAAGATGGAAATTAAATCAAATCAAATTACGGGAATCAATTTTAATTGATTGGGATGTAATCTATAATAAATAAATTTAATGATAAGTAAATGAATTTAATTACTATATTAGTTGAAAACTAAGATGAAATGAGAATGCATATTTTATTTATAAGGTAATATAAAAGAATGAAACCTATCTGAATGAATTAATTGAGGTTTCAATCATAATAAATGTATACATTTGATAAATTTAATAAAATAAGCAATTTCTAGAAATTTGTATTTTTGGTCAACTGAAAGTCAAAGTTTGATCACAGTTGAAATTTTTAATTTTGAATTTTTAAATTTTAATCTTTTTCTTTGTAAATGCATTTTACTTTATATTTATCTTGCTTTTCGTTTCATGAAATTCCGATTTATACTTTTAGATTAGGATAAATTACAGCGTTTTACACGCAATAAATTTATGTGTTTTCATTATATATATATATACATATATATTTCATATTTTATTTCCCTATGTTTGTTTATTTAATTTTTATTTTTATTTTAATTGTATAAACTTAGATTATATTTATTAGATTTATCTATTTTAATGGCAAGGAAACAAATTAATTAGGCGTATGTTACTTTGCTTTAATTGGCATACGTTACATTTGTTTTATTTCTTGCCTCTTTATTTGCCTATCCTTTATTTCCTACCTCCTTAATTAGTTTCTAGCCGTGCCTGCCTAAAACTTTAGCCATTCATACCCTATCAATTCACATGAAAAAGCAAGTAGCTTACCCCATTTTGTTCCATTGTTTCTTTTTATTTAATAGGAAATAAATCTCTTCAAATCTCTAGCCATTTAAGCACTTAATTACTTGCCAATTCGTTGCACTTGATTAGGCGTGAATAACTCCCCTAGTAAATTCTAATTCACATGCAAAAACTCTTTACCACATCTCATTTTCATTTGCATCTTCACGTGAGAAATTTTCTTGTAAATAATGGCTTCTTTTTCTTTTGTTTTTCTATTTTTTTCTCTTCTATTTTCTTTTATTTTCTTTGTCTTCCTTCAAGCTAGGCTCAGCCTCCATCTTCTTATTTACTTCTATGGTGTGTATAAACTTTATTTATTTAGTGAAGGTTTCTTTTGTGTATGTACATCTATATTTATTGGATAGGTAACAAATCAATTAAGATACGTTTTAAATATAGGCATACGTTTCTTAATTTATTTATTGCCTTTATATATTTCCCACCTTTTTATCTTCTACCATATCTATTCATAAATGCATAGTCGTGATTATCCCCTTTTCAATCACGTACAAAGTTCTCAAACTAATCTTTTCATTTGTTTAAGAAAAATATATACAAGATCTTTTCCTACTTAAATTGTGCCTTTTTAAATTTCCTTGCCTTTTTATTTTCTAACTACTCCTAAACTTTAGCCATTCAAATCTTTTTGTAAACCTAGCCGCCTCTTATCATTCACATGAAAAAAAAAGTTTCTCATTGTATCATTTGTGTGAGGAAGGAAAAAGTCTAGATCCATGGCTTCCTTCTCTCTTCTTTTTCCACTTTCGTTTTTTTATTCTCTTTTTCTTTTTGTTTTCTCCTTACATAGCTCGGCCTCCACCACCACAACATTACCTCCTCCTCACTATTAGACCATGGCCAAGCCCACTTGGTGGTTGAAAGCAAGGTTATGTTCTTTGATTCGTAATTGCATAGTTTAATCCATCTTCTGTTGTGTTGAGTCTTATTCTTATGATTTGTGTATTTGTTATATACAAGATATGGATCTTGACTCTCCATCTACTCAAAAGTTTGGTAGTGCCTTGTCGTGCTTTGTGGAGTTTTAATTGTGTATTGTGAATTTGATTCTAGCTTTTAAAAGGTGAGTTTTTATCACTCTAGATATATGTACTTATATTATTGCGGAATAATGACAAGTGGATCTATATAAATTGATATGTCATTCATACATGCCTATGATATGTTATATGATGTTAAATGATGTTTATATATTTGTTACATCATCTATATCTATTTATGTGATATACTGTTCATTTTATATACTGTATCTCACACTGCAAGTTCCCTATCACTATGGGTTGAAATGATACATACCCGAACGGACATTAGAATAAGGAAAAATCATTATGGGCTGAAATGATAGGCTCAAATGATCTTTATTGCATTTATTTTACTTGGGATTGCGGGTTTGAAATGATAGAACCTGGATTTTTCTTTTTGAATTACGGATTGAAATGATACATATCTGTATCACTTGACCTAGGTTAGAAAATTTTATACAGGCCCATGGATAACATTTTATAATAGTTTTCTAAAATTATTAAGTATTTTGAATTTATAAATATATGTAAATTTAAATAAAAGGTTGATTTAAAGATTTAGAATATAAAGCGATATTGTTTTTCTATAAGTTAAAATTTTATAAGTTGATTTTGGTTTTTAATTGTAATGAAAAAAATCTTTATTTGGTTTTAAATTTGTAATTTAAAGATTTGGAATATAATAATCAACTTAATAATGAAAATGGATTTAATGTGGAATTCTAAATCTAGCCTAGTAGTTGGAATGAATTTTATTCCATGAAGCGGATATGTTTGTATAAATAAGGTTACAGTGATTTTCTATAAGTTAAGTTGTATAAGTTAATGTATAAAATATAATTTATAAATATATGACTTAACTTGATGGTTGGAAATTGGTTTTCAAATGGAGATTTTAAGTTAAGAAAATAAGGTATTGTAAATTGAAGAAACACGTAAATTCTTAATTAATGAAAGAAACATGTAAAGTTTTAATTAATGAAAGAAACGTGTATGTTTTTAATTAATGCAAGAAACATGCAAAGTTTTAATTGATGAAAGAAAAATGTAAGTTTTTAATCAATGAAAGATACGTGTAAAGTCCTAATTAATGAGAGAACATGTAAAGTTTTAATTAATGCAAGAAACATGTAAAGTTTTAATTAGTATGGTATTGATTAAATTAGTAAATGCTCTTTACTGTAATAGGAATGTAAATTAAAACGTACATTTGATAATATAAGTTTTAATTAGTGTAATATTGATTAAAATGATAAATGCTCTTTATTATAATAAATGTAAGTTAAAACGTACATTTGACATGTAAGTTTTAATCAATGTAATCGTGTAATTTAAATTTATTAAAATGACAAATGTTACTTACTGTAATAATAAAATGTAAAGTTGATAATGTACATTTGATATGCAAGTTTTAATTTTTGTAAATGGCATACTATAAATGATTAAAATAATAAAGTTTTCTTTATTGTAATAAAAATGTAAGTTAATAAGGTACTTTCAACTTAACATAAGAATTTCAGCTTTAAATTGGATATTACAGTAACATAGTTTATTAAACTATAAGGCTATGATAAAATGACCATGTTAAATTTGTAAGCATATAAATACTTTGATTTTATAAAATGTTAAAGTGGAAAGTATTACATCCCAAAAATGCTATGATTCCTTAAGGTAACATTTCCAAAATGCTATGATAATTTAAAGGAATATTTCAAGTTTAATAAATTAAAGGAAATATTAAATGATTTGGAAATTTGGATTTTATTTAAACGATATATTATTGAATTAGTTTTGAAATGGAAATGATACTATTGTGATATGGTTTTGAAATGAGTGTGATATTTTGGTTTTCAAAGTATATACTAGTTTGAAAGAAATGACATGATTTTAAATGGATATGCTAGTTTGGTTTTGAAAGTACAAATTATTTTGAAATAAATATACATGGGTTATAATAACTTTTGGTTGTTAAAGAGACCGGGATTGGATGTTGTCATACTCTCTGCCAGTTCCGAAAACCACTTTAACAAATGTGTACGCGGTGGTGATTCCAGAACGAAGTAGGATGGCGGCGGCGTTCCTTTGAGGTAAATACGTGGACCCAACTCCCGTGAGTTGGCATAAGGTGGCTAAAACAGGAGCGATTGACGGGTTAATTGAGGTAGCACCTTTGATCGGACACATCCCTTCGATATTATACTTTGACTCTTGGATTGATTCGGTGGCCACTTTTGATTTTTTTTATTTGGGGGTGTGGCTCTAGGTGGGCGGTAGCTGCGGCTACGCGTTACCACCGACCCGGAAGCGTAATTGGTATATCTACCCTGGCATTGCCTCGTTGTGCCGTGTCACCTACCCTGGCACGCCTTATACGATTTTCTTTTGTACCATACCTATGGAGTGCCCTCTGACGACGCCCAGTACGGGGGAGATTACGGTACTGTATAGACTATGGAAATATATTATGTGTTAAGGGCTATATAGGTAACCCCTTAACGCTATTTAAAAGTAAGTTTATTTTACTAATAGACACTATTATAATAGCGAAATATTACTACATAGTAAATAGTTTAACGGATCCTTAGACGATGGACGGTCTCAAGCATCATTTAAGTTACTTGTACCTTATATTACAGTTCACTTGAGTTGATTTACATTTTATAAGTATGTATGTCCTGACTCGAGTGTTTTGTGTTTTCTTTACGCTCGGGTCAGACTGAATGATACAGCATTTGAAACTCTCCTTCGAAGTTGGAAGCTTTGCTTGAAGATCCAGCTGTCTATTTCACTTTCGGTTATCCAGTTGATTTCAGTTATCCGGTTGGTTCCAGTGATGTATTATGATTCATACCTGGTTATCATGTTGAGACCTCCGTTGTATCTTGTTTGACTCTGATGTATTTTTATAGTAGCTTCATGAACTACTATTTCTTTACTTCCGCTGCATTTATTACTCTGTGTCTGTGATCTGCGATTTATTTATTTACTGTTTATGCTGTGTTTTGCCAAATTTATTTTACAATTCGGTATTTTGAGCAATTCAATTCCGACATGTGCGGATGCGAATGGTTGAAAATATCGGGTCGTCACATTTGATATCAGAGCTTTGGCTCTAGGAGAAACTTAGCATATATGGTAAATTTATTTACAGAATCACTTCCATTCGAGTGTGAATCTCTTCCTTTTGACTCGATCCCTTTTGAATTTTGGAACGTTCCCTACGGTTCGGAAATCCATTCTTGTCCCTCACTATTCATCCTCCGTTGATTTTGGAGTATCCCATAACTCCACTTCGGATGATCTTTAATGAATTGGCGGTCTCGTCAACATTCCGATGATTTGTAAAGAGGTGAAACTCCTTTGCAATTAGCATTGATTAACCAGAGACTTAAATATATCCTCGGTTTAGATGCTAGTACCTCTTGTTATTCCGAATTCTATTTCTTAAGATCGAATGTAGAATTTCCTTAGAGTTCCACATTGATCTAATTTTTGAAGTCGTGGTTGGCCGTGATTTATATAAGCTTATCCATTTCCTTATTCAGTTAGTTAATTATCCTATTTTTTTGTTTCAACTTATCCTCAAATCAAATTTTCTTTGATTTGAATTAATCAAATATGAATCTCTATCATTGCTTTGAAAATATATTCCTGTATAGTGTATTTGTAAATCTATATTTAAAATGTTTATATATTGTGTTGTTTGAGTTGTTGATGTTGATTTGGGTTTTAGATCGATTCGTCTGACCAACGCTATCAATAGGATCTCCAAAACACTTGAACAGAGCAAACAGACACAGTATTATTTTCAAATTTAGTAAATAAATAAATTTTGTATGACTATATTGTATATGTATATAACTATAATTTATGAATTTTGGTAGTTAATTGAATTGGATGTTGAGAAATAATATTTGACCCTGTAGTCTGTAACCATTAGCTTTTGTTTCATATATATAAATAATTGAACTATAAAACATGGATATAGATTAATTTGGAAATTTAAATGAATGTAAATCAAAAATTTGAGAATTTAATTTCCGATGATTTCAAAATTTGTGTTTAAAGTTTTAAAGGAGATATTATTTAAAGTATTTCGAATAGAAATTATTTCAAAGAATTTTTAAGTTATAAATCATCGCTCTTTTCTTTGTCGCTGGAAAATAATTTCGGTGATGACTGCAGCATCATCGACATTCATTTCTAGTTTCGAAGCGAAGAGACCAATCTGTTGTTTTGCTACAGTCTTGCTTTGGAGAATTAATTTGGTTTGGATTTCTAAAATATTACTTGATTTAATTATATATATAGATATATGATTTAAATTTGATTTGATATATATTGTATATATATTTATTTACCTCTAAATGGTTTGAAGTTAATCGGAAATGTAATTCTTAAGTTTACCTTAAAGAATGTTTTCAATTATAAAATAAACAAAAAAAAATTGAATAAATATTTAAGTTGAAATAATTGAATTAGAAAATTTATTTGTATAATACTCAATTGCATTCCAATAAAACTTACCTAAATCATTCAGAAGTTAACTATGTAATTGGGTAATATACAATATAAAAAGGATTTTTGTAAATAAAAATTTAAGAGGTCATAATAAAAGTTATACACTTAAATTTTAGTTATAAAAAGATTAATGGAGGTAAATAAAATGAAAGGTTAATTGAATAACTTATAATATAAAATGGTGTTAAAGGAATTTTTGAATAAATTGGTATATTTTATTCAAATTAATTAATTTTGTAAATTTATGTGTTTACAAAGTTAGTATTTTTGAATAAGATGTATTGTTTACTTAATTCTTTCTTTCCCTTCTTTTTCCTTTCCGGGGACGGAAAGTTTTGAGTGGGGGAGAGTGTAACGACCCGTAAATTCTCAATAATATAAGTTGTTGATTTAATACGATCATGGTAATTAAAATTGGAAGAATAAAGACTTTGTAATTTAATAGTGAAACAAACGTTAAAATGAAATGTTACAATGAAATTAAAACTAATTATGAAGTTTCAAACTAATTGAAATAATGTAAATTGTTGCACTTAGTTATACATTCGAATATAAGAAAACAAGTGTGAATGTTGAATCATTAATGAGATAATATATGATCAATATTAATTGAAGTAAATCAGTGTTAATTAAGTAATTGTAACATTTGATTTGTAAATAATAATGAATTCACTAATGTGATTTAAAGTAATAGTAACGGTTGTAAGTTACTATTTAATTGGTTTATTAATTTAGTTGTAAATGTTAGATTTAGGTATAAAGTTTGAATGTAAGAAAATAAGGGTAAGTGTTGTGCAAACAAATGAATTAGTGTATAATCTATGGTAATTGAATGAATTTAACATTTTGTAAGCAATTATGATAATTAGAGAAAATGATAAACTTGAATGTAATAAAGATAATGGTAACAACTATTATAAGTTGTCTATTTAGGCTATAATATGAATTGGAAATCAATTGTATTCAAATGTAAATAAATGTTCATTTATGAGAATTAATACAGTAATGGGAGGTGTGAATATATAAATTAACTAGAAACGTAAATTTATTTATAAAGTAATAAGTTGGTAAAAAGAATGGAACTAAGGTAAAGTTATTTAATTGGTTTCAAACCTTAATTAATGTGTACAATTGATAAAAGTACACGTTTAAAAAAAATAACATTTAAAAAAGTAACATTTATACAAATTTAAGATGTAAATAGGGGTGTATTAATGTAATGGAATATGTAACTAGGTTTATAAAGAAATAGTGGGCATAGTATAAAGATGGAAATTAAATCAAATCAAATTATGGGAATCAATTTTAATTGATTGGGATGTAATCTATAATAAATAAATTAAATGATAAGTAAATGAATTTAATTACTATATTAGTTGAAAAATAAGATGAAATGAGAATGCATACTTTATTCATAAGGTAATATAAAAGAATGAAACCTATCTGAATGAATTAATTGAGGTTTCAATCATAATAAATGTATACATTTGACAAATTTAATAAAATAAACAATTTCTGGAAACTTTGTATTTTTGGTCAACTGAAAGTCAAAGTTTGATCACAGCTGAAATTTTAAAATTTGAATTTTTAAATGTGAATCTTTTACTTTGTAAATGCATTTTATTTTAATATTTATCTTTCTTTTCGTTTCATGAAATTCCGATCTATACTTTTAGATTTGGATAAATTACAGCGTTTTACACGCAATAAATTTATGTGTTTTCATTATATATATATATATATATATATATATATATTTTATTTCCCCATGTTTGCTTATTTAATTTTTATTTTTATTTTCATTGTATAAACTTAGATTATATTTATTTGATTTATCTGTTTTAATGGCAAGGAAACAAATTAATTAGGCGTATGTTACTTTTCTTTAATTGGCATACATTACATTTGTTTTATTTCCTGCCTTTTTATTTACCTGTCTTTTATTTCCTACCTCCTTAATTAGTTTCTAGCCGTGTCTGCCTAAAACTTTAGCCATTCATACCCTATCAATTCATATAAAAAAGCAAGTAACTTACCCCATTTTATTCCATTGTTTCTTTTTATTTAATAGGAAATAAATCCCTTCAAATCTCTAGCCATTTAAGCACTTAATTACTTGCCAATTCGTTGCACTTGATTTGGCGTGAATAACTCCCCTAGTAAATTCTAATTCACGTACAAAAACTCTTTACCGCATCTCATTTTCATTTGCATCTTCACATGAGAAATTTTCTTGTAAGTAATGGCTTCTTTTTCTTTTGTTTTTCTATTTTTTCTCTCTTCTATTTTATTTTATTTTCTTTGTCTTCCTTCAAGCTAGGCTCAGCCTCCATCTTCTTATTTACTTCTATGGTGTGTGTAGACTTTATTTATTTAGTTAAGGTTTCTTTTGTGCATATACATCTATATTTATAGGATAAGTAACAAATCAATTAAGATACGTTTTAATATATGCATACGTTTCTTAATTTATTTATTGCCTTTATGTATTTTCCACCTTTTTATCTTCTACAATATCTATTCATAAATGCATAGCCGTGATTTTCGCCTTTTCAATCACGTACAAAATTCTCAAACTAATCTTTTCATTTGTTTAAGAAAAATATATACAAGATCTTTTCCTACTTAAATTGTGCCTTTTTAAATTTACTTGCCTTTTTATTTTCTAACTACTCCTAAACTTTAGCCATTCAAATCTTTTTGTAAACCTAGCCGCCTCTTATCATTCACATGCAAAAAAAAGTTTCTCATTGTATCATTTGCGTGAGGAAGGAAAAAGTCTAGATCCATGGCTTCCTTCTCTCTTCTTTTTCCACTTTCTTTTTCTTTTTCTCCTTTTCTTTTTGTTTTCTCCTTACATAGCTCGGCCTCCACCACCACAACATTACCTCCTCCTCACTATTAGACCATGGCCAAGCCCACTTGGTGGTTGAAAGCAAGGTTATGTTCTTTGATTCGTAATTGCATAGTTTAATCCATCTTCTGTTGTGTTGAGCCTTATTCTTATGATTTGTGTATTTTTTATATACAAGATATGGATCTTGACTCTCCATCTACTCAAAAAATTGGTCGTGCCTTGTCGTGCTTTGCGGAGTTTCAATTGTGTATTGTGAATTTGATTCTAGCTTTTAAAAGGTGAGTTTTTATCACTCTAGACATATGTACTTATATTATTGTGGAATAATGAAAAGTGGATCTATATAAATTGATATGTCATTCATACATGCCTATGATATGTTATATGATGTTAAATGATGTTTATATATTTGTTACATCATCTAATATGTATTTATATGATATACTGTTCATTTTATATACTGTATCTCACACTGCAAGTTCCCTATTACTATGGGTTGAAATGATACATACCCGAACGGACTTTAGAATAAGGAAAAATCATTATGGGCTGAAATGATAGGATCAAATGATTTTTATTGCATTTATTTTACTTGGGATTGCGGACATAACTCGGATTTTTCTTTTTAAATTACGGATTGAAATGATACATATCCGTATCACTTGACCTAGGTTAGAAAATTTTATACAGGCCCATGGATAAAATTTTATAATATTTTTCTAAAATTATTAAGTATTTTGAATTTATAAATATATGTAAATTTAAATAAAAAGTTGATTTAAAGATTTAGAATATAAAGAGATATTGGTTTTCTATAAGTTAAAATTTTATAAGTTGATTTTGGTTTTTAATTGTAATGAAAAAAATCATTATTTGGTTTTAAATTTGTAATTTAAAGATTTGGAATATAATAAACAACTTAATAATGAAAATTGATTTAATGTGGAATTCTAAATCTAGCCTAATAGTTGGAATGAATTTTATTCCATGAAGCGGATATTTTTGTATAAATAAGTTTACAATGATTTTCTATAAGTTAAGTTGTATAAGTTAATGTATAAAATATATATTATATATATATGACTTAACTTGATGATTGGAAATTGGTTCCCAAATGGAGATTTTAAGTTAAGAAAATAAGGTATTTAAGTTGAAGAAACACGTAAATTCTTAATTAATGAAAGAAACATGTAAAGTTTTAATTAATGAAAGAAACGTGTAATTTTTAATTAATGCAACAAAGAAAAGTGTAAGTTTTTAATGAATGAAAGAAACGTGTAAAGTCCTAATTAATGAGAGAACATGTAAAGTTTTAATTAATGCAAGAAACATGTAAAGTTTTAATTAGTATGGTATTGATTAAATTAATAAATGTTTTTTACTGTAAAAGGAATGTAAATTAAAACGTACATTTGATAATGTAAGTTTTAATTAGTGTAATATTGATTAAAATGATAAATGCTCTTTATTATAATAATGTAAGTTAAAACGTACATTTGCATGTAAGTTTTAATCAATGTAATGGTGTATTTTAAATTTATTAAAATGACAAGTGTTACTTACTGTAAAAATAAAATGTAAGGTTGATAATGTACATTTGATATGCAAGTTTTAATTTATGTACATGGCACATTTTAAATGATTAAAATAATAAAGTTTTTCTTTATTGTAATAAAAATGTAAATTAATAAGGTACTTTTAACTTAACATAAGAATTTCAGCTTTAAATTGGATATTACAGTAACATAGTTTATTTAACTATAAAGCTATGATAAAATGACCGTGTTAAATTTGTAAGCATATAAATACTTTGATTTTATAAAATGTTTAGGTGGAAAGTATTACATCCCAAAAATGCTATGATTCCTTAAGGTAACATTTCCAAAATGCTATGATAATTTAAAGGAATATTTCAAGCTTAATAAATTAAAGGAAATATTCAATGATTTGGAAATTTGGGTTTTATTTAAACGATGTATTATTGAGTTAGTTTTGAAATGGAAATGATACTATTGTGATATGGTTTTGACATGAGTATGATATTTTGGTTTTGAAAGTATATACTAGTTTGAAAGAAATGGTATGATTTGAAATGGATATGCTAGTTTGGTTTTGAAAGTATAAATTATTTTGAAATAAATATCCATGGGTTATAATAACGTTTGGTTGTTAAAGAGACCGGGATTGGAAGTTGTCATACTCTCTGCCAACTCCGAAAACCACTTTAACAACCGTGTACGCGGTGGAGATTCCAGAATGAAGTAGGATGGTGGCGGCGTTCCTTTGAGGTAAATATGTGAACCCAACTCCCATGAGTTGGCATAAGGTGGCTAAAATTGGAGCGATTGACGGGTTAATTGAGGTAGCACCTTTGATCGGACACATCCCTTCGATATTATACTTTGACTCTTGGATTGATTCGGTGGCCACTTTTGATTTTTTTATTTGGGGGTGTGGCTCGAGGTGGGCGGTAGCTGCGGCTACGCGTTACCATCGACCCGGAAGCATAATTGGTATATCTACCCTGGCATTGCCTAGTTGTGCTGTGTGCCTACCCTAGCGCGCCTTATACGATTTTGTTTTGTACAATACCTATGGAGTGCCCTCTGACGACGCCCAGTACGGGGGAGATTACGGTACTGTATAGACTATGGGAATATATTATGTGTTAAGGGTTATATGCGTAACCCCTTAACGCTATTTAAAAGTAAGTTTATTTTACTAATATACACTATTATAATAGTGAAATACTACTACATAGTAAATAGTTTAATGGATCCTTAGAGGATGGGCATTCCCAAGCATCCTTTAAGTTACTTGTACCTTATATTACAGTTCACTTGGGTTGGTTTACATTTTATAAGTATGTATGTCCTAACTCGAGTGTTTTGTGTTTTCTTTACGATCGGGTCAGACTGAGTGATACAGCATTTGAGACTCTCCTTCGAAGTTGGAAGCTTTGTTTGAAGATCCAGCTGTCTATTTCACTTTCGGTTATCCAGTTGATTTCAGTTATCCGATTGGTTCCAGTGATGTATTATGATTCATACCTGGTTATCATGTTGAGACCTCCGTTGTATCTTGTTTGACTGTGATGTATTTATATAGTAGCTTCATGAACTACTATTTCTTTACTTCCGCTGCATTTATTACTCTGTGTCTGTGATCTGTGATTTATTTATTTACTGTTTATGCTGTGTTTTGCCAAATTTATTTTACAATTCGGTATTTTGAGCAATTCAAGTCCAACATGTGCGGATCGAATGGTTGAAAATATCGAGTCGTCATAAAAAATCTACGATGAACTGCATCGTTAGGCTCTTTATCCAGATACTCTTTGGTTATTCCAAACGCTCCTTACCATTTTAATAGACCCTACGTCTAATCTGTATTTTGCGTTTAGTTTACTTTTCTTATTCTGTTGGCTACTTATTTAGCCTAAGCAGCAAGCCCGACCCCACCTATGTGTGAGACCATAAGTCCTAGACCTGAAAGGAAATGCGCTGGTACAGGTCACTTCTATTATTTTGCTTATTAACTTAATCCAAGATCTAAGTTTGATAAAATAAGCATATTCTATTTCTTTCGTTTTAATTATAACCTTCGTGTTACAATTATACTTGCAATTGTTAGCTTTATATTCTTTATTTATTTTATAACCTACGTGTTATAAATGTAATTGCAAGTGTCTCTTTTCCAATCTAGTCTGTCTTTTTTTATTATGATACTAAATTCTCTTTAGTTCTCTTATATTTTATGACAGTCTTAACTTGGAACTACGTCCAACTGTCACAAATTACTTATCATAATAACCGCTTTACTTTTTATTTTACTATTTGCGCGGTAAATGCAGATCTAGTCACATATTATGTTTATTGTTTCTAGTCTTGTCAAATAATTAACTTGATTATTTCTTCTTCTTGATTTCTTTAACGCTTCGCGTTATTCTCTTTTATTTTGGGAAGCGGTTCTATTCTATTTGATTGATTGCAAAAACTGTGTTGAGAATCCATTTCCATATTTTAATACTAAATAATGCTATAAACAATAACTCGTAACTGCAAGATATTTTTTTATTGTTTCTTTAATTGCTAGGTAATGCAAAATATAGTAATGTCTCTATTTTGCACTAATTCCATTTTTCTTGCTTTTATTCTTGCAGTTACATTTACCCTTTTGCTTACAATATTAAACTAAGGAAATGTATTCTCTTTTCTAAACCAACCAACTAATCTATCACTAACTTCCAAATCAAGTTATTAGATTTTCTCCTTTTTAATTCATTTCTCCCATTTTAACATAATTTACTGTAAATTTATCAGTTTAGGCTTATACCTTTCTCTAAAACTTTTAAGCTAATATTACTTATATTTAGTCGGATTCCTTTCTTTTTCTAGATAAATAACATTTAAATATAAGTACACTTCTCTTATAAAATTTACAGTTTCACCATAACTAATTAGTAGAACTAATTACTGAAATAAGTGCTGAAATAAATATTTAACGAGAATCTAAAAATATTATATATCATAAACATAAAAGTGATATAATTTAAATCCACTCACCTGTCGTCCTCAGCTTTACTCCATGGCCTTCCTGGATCCCCTTTTAAGGCATCTAATACTTTTATTAAAAAGATATTCTCCCAAGAAGTATTTTCTATTTAGGGTTCAGCCTCAGGCAAGGAACCCAATTGAAAGAAATTTGATTGTGAGAAAATAGCTAGGCCTTGGATTCTATTTATAGTGGAGTTTGGGCATCTCAGACTGTCGGATTTTTGAATTGAATCTGGTGCAACCACGTCAAAGGCTCGCTACAGATCGTTGGATCCAGAAAACAATGCTTTAGATCATTCGAAAAATCTAGTTATAAACTTTGGCACGTGCCTGGACGATTTTACATCCAGGGCAAAACGCGGGTCGACCTATACGTCAACCTATGTTCTTTGGAGGTCGACCTATACGTCGACTTGTGTTCATTGGAGGTCGACCTTAAGGTCGACTCTTATGCTTTGCGGGTCGACCCGTAGGGTCTTATTATTATTATTATTATTTCATTTTTTTATTTTCTTGTTCTTCTCGTAACTTCTTCGTATTAACTCGAATTTCGACAAGTTATATATGGAAATTAATCATAAATCACCACGAACACAACGGTATAGATTTCGAGGACATATTTTGAGAATTTCAAAAATGTTTATTTTCACTATTCATCGTTATTTGACTATTTAATCATATAAAAGTGCGGGGTGTTACATTCTCTAACCCTTTAGGAAATTTTATCCTCGAAATTCTACAAGGGTAAAACTATGTAATTCCTCGCATCAATCACATCCATTTTGTGTAAATCCAATTTTGCGACCATCTGAGTCCTTGTGCAAGGTGTCATTCAACATAAAATATATGCATGTACATGAATTTCTAAGCGGTACCTCCTATATGAATGCTTTTCTTCTTTAAAACCTCCTTTTTAAGATATAATGCACACATCCTAAATATACTTACAATTTCTATATGAATGCAATCTTTTCAAAACTCAAAACGTTTTTCACCTAATTTTTCTAGCGCTCCTACTGATAGGGGTGCAGTTCGACAAATTTTTCATCCAAATCTTACCACACAACTTTTAATGTTCGAATTTCAGAAAAAACTAATTTTCCTTTCTTATGTCTGAAAGAAGATAGAAAACAGAAAATCATTTTTCATTTTACTTTTTGCTTGGCTATTTCTCCGTACTTGGAACTTATGCCACTATTCTATAAAAATCTCTACTTTATTTCCCAAGCATGGTTTACATAAGAAAAAAATTTCTTTTCAAATTTTTCTATTAATGATTCTGTCATTTTCTTTAAATTTTACTGCCTTTTCTTTTAGTTACTTTTAGTTGCTTTTACTTTTCTTCTTATTTGTTTACATCCTATGTTTTTATTCTCTTCTTGTGAACATCACAAAGAAGAGCATCATACTAATCATCACTAATTTACTACAATAGGAACTAAATGCTTACATAGGAGTACAATCTCATAAAATAGAAAACAAGTCCTACTACAAAGCTACTAGATAGGTAAATATAGCAGCTAAACACGGCTATCATTTAGGGCTAGGAGGCCTAGGACCATGTCCACTCTGACATAGAAAGGTCATACTCTAGGAATCCAAGTAACTCATATGCTCTTTCTACCACCTATTACTCGTTACTAACATACGATATATTACTCACGATGAATAAGATCTATTCATCTCTTCCATTTCATACTCAAAATGGAATAACCTAGCCTCATTTACTGCAACGAATAAGGATTTCAATCTATGCAGTCTCTATCAAAAAAGGCAAATAAGTTTGGGGAAATTTCTCTTTACCTTTACCTTTTATTTTTCCCCAACTAAGGTCTACCTATCCCAACCACGTGTGTGTTACTATCTTACTAATATCACTTCACTATTCCTCTATAGTCTACACACATGAAGCAACATTCGTAGGTTCCCACTAGTGTCATATACACTTTACGGGAACATTTATTATTACTACTAAAAGTAATCACTGCTATCTTCTACATAGCCTTACACTTTTCCTATCACGGCTAGAAAATGATTCCTATCTACTCCATATTTAAAATTTTGGTCTGGAATTTATCATTTCATTTAAAAAATTAAAGCTTCTAAACTTTTGAAACATCAAATCTCAAAATCCTTTCCTTTAAAAGTGTTACATTGAAGTTTCTATTAAATTCAAAGGTACTTGGTTATTTAACATTTTATCTTTCTAGACTTGCATCTTTACAGCTCTTTGAATTCAAATTATTCTTCAAACCTAGAGGTGAAAACTCACAAATTCTAAGTTCAAAACTTATTCATCTTTTCCTTTTAAAGACCTTTACATCTTTCCCAAAAAAATTGGACTTTTAAATTTAACTGTTTATTAAGTTTTTCTCTTTCGAAAACTTATTTACCTTTTCACCAAACCATTTTTCTTTAAAACATGCCTTGCTTGTTCCTAAAACATTTTTTTTCTTGACTTTCAAAAATATCCTCACATGTTTTCAAAACATCTTCTTTTCATTGATTTTCAAATTTACAAAAAATGGAGTAGATAAGAACAATTATTTTATCAAAAATCCCTTAACTTTCCTACTCTTTCAAATATCTAACCTTGAAAGAGTTTCTAACTTATTACAAATGGGGACTTTCTACAAAGGCAAGCGACCAATGCGCATAATCAATGGAAAAATACGAAATTTCCATTTCTTAGCTTTCCTACTTAGGCTCTCTATAATATCCCTCTTAACTAACACTATCTTTAATTATTATACTTCTCATTACACCTAATGATTTTATACCTTAATGTATTGGAACTATTTCTCTTATGAAAAACCATTAACGCTAAAACCTTCTATGAATCCTTTAAAAGAAGATTTCGTGTTTATGTGAAATTACTAGGAACTTATTTTGTAATTTTTCGAAATAGGCTATACAAAATATGGTGCTTTCCATACCTTGTACATCTCTTTCACTTATTCCTTACAACTTGCACAAAACATCTTTATTTGTGATTTAGTTTGATAGAAAATTATATCATTATTCATTTCATTCCAATAGATTAAAGTATGTTTAACCTATATTCACTTACAATAGACATTTCCTACTAAATTTATTAATTTTCAAATATTTAACTTACATCTTTTTTTCCAAAAGAACTCATTTTCAAAACTGTTTTAATATTTTCATAACTAGAAAACATTAATAAGTGTATTTACAGACCAATTTATTTCTATACTTAGAAATTATCTTCAAAACGCATTTATATTTGGATCAAAACAGATGTTGCATAAAACACCGTAACTACAACCCAAAAATAGTAGTATATGGATTTAGTTAAAATAAATATTATAAATCCCATATGTCATGTAAAAACATTTCATTTGAGAGTCACCTACTATAACAATAGTGTCACAGTCTATGCTTCATTTATTTTTCACGAAAACATCTATTACAACAATAAATATTGTAACCTATGTTTTCGATACTTAACATACTTTAGGTTTTTATATTTAGAATCTTTGTTTACCTACAAAGAAACAAGCGAGCTATACATGCTCTATAATTCTTCAAAAAGAATTTTATCTTTAACAACACTTACATTATATAGAAACCAATTTAAATTTCATACCACTTTTTTTTCAAAAACCCAATATTTACTTCCTCAAACATATTAACAATTATATTTTTCAACTTTTCAATTCCAAAAGTTTCATTTTATTGGGATAGACATAAAGTGGAATTTTTTCTTACTACCCTGGGAATATCTTTCCTAAACCTTGAAAATCTCATTTCCTTACTAAAAACTATTATTCATTTCAAAATAAAAAAATACTCTCCCTACTATCCCTAGTGAACTTTCCCACTTCCTATAGCATATGAATACCAATGTATACTATAAATCGGCAATATCATAGGGTACAACATCCTTGGATCATCCCAAATCCAACTAGCAAACTATGCACAAATATACTCCTAAAAACTTTCCATATGTTAAAATCTATAACTGGGGACTATTTGGATTTTAGTACATAATATATTTATATTTTATTCAAAAATACAAATACGTTCACTCATATTTCCTAATTTACTTAGGATCTACTAACCTAAGCTCAGATACCAAATGTAATAACCCGATTCCAATGGGTCCGCATTTTTTGCATACATGCTACAATCCAAGCCCACTGAAGCGTGAGTTGGGTATTTGGTATCATGCAAATAGGCAAAGACAAATATATCAGAGCTCAAATAAATATCTCATGTTGAACCGACTAAAATATAATAGTAAGTAAATACTCACCAAGATAATAACACTTTCTAAACAAGTGTCTCAAAGTTGGAAAGTCTCTGCCATCCACCTAACCTGTGGGATGCTATGAGGAGGGGTTCAAAACTAAAGTTCTAGTGGATGGACAAATTATACACTTCTAAGCTTAATTCTACATATACCGTTCTATTTTCATTTTCTATTATATTAGGTTTACTGGGCTTATAATACTCTCACCTCTATGCGTGAATCGCACACATCTACTCCCTAGTAGATTAAAACCTAATAACTAATATATATGTAGCTACATGCTCAAAGACCGGTCATAAGTACTACCCATAGTACCTTCCATATCCTCCTCGAAAAGGACTCCATCGTCTTGCTCCTAGAGCGTTCTGTAACTACATATGTAAAGGACAACTTCGTGAGGCCTACAATACAGGTGTTTCGTCATTTACTATGAAAACGTAAAACTGTGTCCATACTAGCTTATACTAGTGCTCGGACATCCACAATGTACCACCCAGCGCGTACCTTGAGGAGGTTCTGTCTACTCTCTGAATTCGGCCAACAAGGTCTACCTTGTACGGAACTCAGTTGGGGATTTTCTATATCAGTAAAGGTCCACTTCATTAGGCCAACAATATAGATATTCTACTTGGTCTGTCTCTTTTCTCATCGTGGCTATGGTCCTACATAGACTCCCCTCAACTAATTGAAAGTCATCTCAATAACTAAGTGGTTGTGCCCTACTGCAAACAATCTAAACATCCAATTGGCTACATCCCTCATCCAATGTCTCGATAGTGAAAGAATCATTGGTCTGTTGGTTTGACTTTAGTCTTTCCCGAACTCGCTCTGATTGATGATGGCTTGATCTCCACATGCAACTATTCTTTTGGGTTCTGCCTACTATAACCTACTCATAACTAGAAGTATGGTGTCATATGAATATGCTACTCCATATCAACCTTTTGACTGGCTACTAAGGTCCGCTTCGTTAGGCCTACAATACAAAAGAAGTCGAGGTATACTCTCTTGATGGAACACCTACAAACTTGACTCCGGGGGTGCAGCTTCGTTAGGCCTATCCTAGAAGGTCATCCTAGAGTATCCTCACGTCCTGTTGAAGTCTCATACTTCCTTCTAGCTCAAACTAAGTAAGATGGACGTGCTCTTTCTGTACTGAAAATCTACGATGAACTGCTTCGTTAGGCTCTATATCCAGATTCTCTTTGGCCTATTCCAAACGCGCCTTACCATTTTATTAGACCCTACATTTAATCTTTATTTTGCGTTTAGTTTACTTTTCTTATTATTTGGCTACTTATTTACACTAATCAGCAAGCCCCATACGTGTGAGACCATTAGTCCAAGACCTAAAAGGGATGATGTCGGCACGGGCCACTTTTATTATTTTGCTTATTAACTTAATCGAAGATCTAATTTTGGTAAAATAAGCATTTTATATTTCTTTCTATTTAATTATAATCTACTTGTTACAATTATGCTTGCAATTGTCACTTACATATTCTTTTCTTTCTTTTATAACCTACATGTTATAAATGTAATTTCAAGTGTCTCTTTTCATCTAGTCTGTCTTGTTTTATTATGATACTAAATTTTCTGTGGTTCTCTTATATTATATGACAGTCTTAGCTTGGGACTACGTCCAACTGTCACAAATTACTTATCATAATAACTGTTTTACCTTTTATTCTACTATCTGTGTAGTAAATACAGATCTAGTCACATATTCTGTTTATTGTTTCTAATCTTGTCAAATAATTAACTTTATTATTTCTTCTTCTTTAGTTTCTTTAATGCTTTGCGTTATTCTCTTTTATTCTGGAAAGTGGTTCTATTCTATTTGGTTGGTTACAAAAACTGTGTTAAAAATCCATTTCCATATTTTAATACTAAATAATGCTATAAACAATAACTCGTAACTGCAAGATATTTCTTTTGTTGTTTTTTTAATTGTTGAGTAATGCAAAATACAGTAATGTCTCTATTTTGCACTAGTTCCATTTTTCTTGTTTTTATTCTTGCAGCTACGTTTATTGTTATTCTTACAATATTAAACTATGGAAATGCATTCTCTTTTCAAAACGAACTAACTAATCTATCATTAACTTCCAAATCAAGTTATTAGATTTTTCTCCTTTTTAATTCATTTTCTCCCGTTTTAACATAATTTACTGTAAATTTCTCACTTTTAGGCTTATGTCTTTCTCTACAACTTTTAAGCCTAATATTACTTATATTTAATTGGATTCCTTTCTTTTTCTAAATAAATAACATTTAAATATAAGTACACTTCTCTTATAAAATTTACAGTTTCAACATAACTAATTAGTAGAATTAATTACTGAAATAAATGTTGAATTAAATATTTAACATGAATCTAACGATATTATATATCATAAACATAAAAGAGATATAATTTAAATTCACCCACCTATCGTCCTTAGCTTTACTTCATGGCCTTCATAGATCCCGTTCTAAGGCGTTTAATACTTTTATTAAAAAGATATTCTCCCTAAAAATATTTTCTATTTATAGTTCAGCCTAAGGCAATGAATCTAATTGGAAGAAAATCTGATTGTGAGAAAATAGCTAGGCCTAGAATTCTATTTATAGTGGAATTTGGGGATCTCAGACCGTTAGATTTTTGGATTAAATCTGATGCAACCACGTCACAGGCTCGCTGCGGATCGTTGGATCCAGAAAACAACGCTTCAGATCGCTCGAAAAATCTAATTATAAACTTCGGCAGGTCCCTTGATGATTTTACGTCCAGGGCAAAATGCGGATCGACCCGTGTTCTTTAGGGGTCGACCCTTGTGTTTTGTGGGTCGACCTATAGGTCGACCCGTAGAGTCTTGTTATTATTATTATTATTTTCGTTTTTCTAATTTCTTGTTCTTCTTGTAACTTCTTCGTATTAACTCGGATTTCGACAAGTTATATATGAAAATTGACCAAAAAATCGCCACGAACACAATGCTATAGGTTTCGAGGCCATATTCTGACAATTCCAAAAAAGCTTATTTTCATTGTTCATCGTCATTTGATTGTTTAATTATCTAAAAATGCGGGGTGTTGCAAATATCAAAATCAATTTTATGATATATAAATATATGTAGACAAAATATAAATAAATCTTGAAATTTATAGTTAATAAATAAGTACAATTGATTATTTACATAAGTTAGCTTACCGATTGTTGAATTCTAACAATAACAAATTTGATATATATCTTATTTATACCAAGAAGATGACAATGCTAATTTTTATTCAAATATATATAAATTCATAAATTTCAAGTAAAATTTATGTATTATAACAAAAAATGACAAGTCCAATTTAAAACTCACTCATCTAGTAATTCATCTATCTGTTAATTTACTTATTAACCTATTAATTAATAATTTATTAATCTAGTAATTAATAGTAAAAAAATTCACCATAATTTTCTATTTTTATTTGTTCGTCCTTAACTCTTTTTTTTATTTTATTTCATTATTAAGTACTCCACAATTTAAAAAAAGCAATTGGTTTTCTCTTTAATTATACTTCTACTGCACTTAATGGTCTCGACACAATCGATTTTGTAATTTTACATCTAAACGCATCATCTATACACATATACATTTACATGCACAACCACAAACAGGTTAATCTGCATAGTAAACACACCAATTATAGATTTCATGCTATCAAAATAATAATTTAACAATATCTTAATACATTATGTAGTGTGAACTGTCAACTTTGAAAGAAACTTCATCAGTGTTCTATCGAACAAACAATTTTATCTTAAAACAAAGCAACAAAAAATGGATGGAAGAAATGTCCAAACTATTCAAAGTGATAAAATGAAAGATGGAAAACATGAAAATAAAAAATAAAGAAAGCACTAAAATTATCCCTATTCCCACATGACCACATCCTCTTCGTCCCTTCACAAACATCTCGTACACTAATCTCATCTTCATCTTCTGCTTTTTTTCCATTTTACACCCTCGCTATTGCTCTATTACAAACCCACCCCTCATCCTCCATCAAACCCACTTCATATTTCCAACAGCTTCAGCTTTCCTCATAATTATGCCTCCAGGTCTCATGTCAGATACAACCAACAACAACAGCATCAATAGCAATAACAGCAATAACAACAACAACAATATAAGCATTGTTTGGTTTAGACGAGATTTGAGAGTGGAAGACAACCCAGCTTTATCTTTTGGTGTAAGAAGTGGGTTAATTTACTGTGTTTTTATATGGGCACCTGAAGAAGAAGGCCATTATTATCCAGGAAGAGTTTCTAGATGGTGGCTTAGTCAAAGTCTTAATCATCTTGGTTCATCTCTTAATAGTCTTGGAACTAAACTAATCACAAAGAGGTCTTTTGATACTTGTGCTACTTTAGTTGAGATTATTCAATCCACTGGAGCTAGAAATTTGTTCTTTAATCACTTATATGGTATGTTTCTTAGTTTTTCAGACAACCTTTGTATGTTTTGGGCTATTTTCTGCATATTGTTGCTTGATATGTCTAATGATTATAATTCTTTTCCATTTTGGGTATTTGAGTATTTTTAGTATTGATTTGTATTGTTATATAGAGCAGTTGGTTGCATGTGGGTTCTCATTTGTAAGTTTAATATAGTTATATGATGATAGGTTACTAAGATTTGTTATTTATCTGTGTATTTTGTGCCTTTTTTATTTGATCAACCAGCTTCAAGTATTTTGGTAGAAGACAAAGTCAACTGGATTTATGATTAAAGTATGGTCAAGACTTCTATTCTTTATTAAATACGTGTGTATGTTACCAAGTTATGGAACAAAAATTGAAAAATCAATTTCTTGAATTTCATTGAAAACGATTAATTTAATTTTAATTGCATATGATTATAGTACAATAGTAGTTTGTATGTATGAATGAATATGGTCACTGCAAAGGATTTATGCTAAACAGAAACCGTCTTCACTACACTTGATTTAAAAAAAGTGTGTAGCACCCATGTTGTTTCCTCATAAATTACAAGTCTATGTTCTAATAAAAGTGTAGTTAGTTTGTCATTTTAAATGGTGATTTGTTAACAAAAGAACTGTTCCGTTCTCTTTCGATGGAAACTGATTTTTGTCATACTTATTCCACTAAAATTATATCTTCTTCTTATGGGCGTTTCCATAGTGTAGGAAAATCAATGGGTGCTAGGTTCTTATTTGTTTATTGTTCAAGTTGTCACATAATTGATTGTGGTATTTTGCAATAAAATGCATTAATATTGTGGTTAGCATCTTATGATATGTTTTTGTTGGTAGATCCTTTATCGCTTGTTCGAGATCATCGATTGAAAGAAATGCTCACAGCTCAAGGGATAAATGTTCATTCTTTTAATGCTGATTTGCTTTATGAACCATGGGAAGTAAATGATGAGAATGACTCCCCATTTACAATGTTTGCTCCCTTCTGGAACAAATGTCTGAGCATGCCTTATGATCCAGATGCACCATTGTTACCTCCTAAAAGAATTTTGTCTGGTTTGTTCTACTACTTAACACCTTTCTTCATATATAATCATGGCACTTGTTTATTAGCTCTAATAATTATCAATTGACATGGTAATCATGTCCACTTTTGTAGCATCTACAGCTCAACATATCATGCAATACATATTATGTACCTGTGCACATATAATTAGCATCAAAATTTTGCTTCTTGTAGGGGATCTTTCAAAATGCCCTTCAGACACTCTTGTATTTGAAGATGATTCTGAAAGAGGAAGCAATGCACTTCTTGCTCGTGCATGGTCACCTGGATGGAGAAACGCTGATAAAGCATTTACCGCCTTTATAAATGGACCTCTCCTAGACTACTCTACAAATAGGAAAAAAGCAGATGGAGCAACTACATCTCTTCTTTCACCTCATTTACATTTTGGAGAACTCAGTGTACGCAAAGTATTCCATCTTGTTCGAATGAAACAGCTCGTATGGGCTAATGAAGGAAATAAATTAGGTGAAGAGAGCATAAATCTATTTCTCAAGTCAATCGGGTTAAGAGAGTACTCTCGATACGTTAGCTTCAACCATCCTTGTAGCCATGAGAGACCGCTCCTAGCTCATTTAAGGTACTTCCCTTGGGTTATAGATGAAGGTTATTTTAAAGCATGGAGGCAAGGGAGAACGGGTTACCCATTAGTGGATGCGGGTATGAGAGAGTTGTGGGCAACGGGTTGGTTGCATGACAGGATACGGGTTGTGGTATCAAGTTTCTTTGTGAAAGTATTGCAACTTCCATGGAGGTGGGGAATGAAGTATTTTTGGGATACTTTGTTGGATGCTGATCTTGAAAGCGATGCATTGGGTTGGCAGTATATTTCAGGTACTCTTCCAGATGGTCGCGAATTTGATCGCATGGACAACCCTCAGGTAGCAGCTTCTTTTTTCATCAAATCAAAAAATCACGTTGTTTACAATAAGCAAATATGTGCTGACCATGTGCTACAACATAAGAAAATTAATCAGACTCAGAATTTTTGGCAACACAACCAAATAACTTACGATTATTATCCATGTCATTAGCATTTATTTTTTCTTTTGCAAAAGGTTAGTAAATTATGTTTTCTGAAAAAAGATGATAGTGTAGTACCAAGTTTACAAGTTTAGCAGCATCGTAACAAATTACTTGAATCTCAAATAAAATCATATGTAACCACTCAATCACATCTGATATCAAATGTTGTACCAATATTCAATACATATAAAAAGAGAAATTTTAAATTTATGTCCTGCTAGTGCTCAGTAACTATAAAAAGATGATGAATTGTAGCATCTGATAGATAAAAGATCAGTTCTATTTGAACATCAAGAGTTACCTAACATACACTATTCACTTTTTAAAAACAAATCTATGACTATGTTGTCGTTTTTCTTAATTGCATTTCCAACATCTCCTCTCACATCTCATTGAATTAAGATCTTAATAATTAAGGATTTAATCAAACCAATACGTTTTGGCGATGAAGTTAATGAATTTTTTGATGAATAGAAACCATAAATATTAGTTACGGAAACCTTCGCCACTGTCCCAACAGATTTATACACCACTTTTTCAAATTATTTAGTGACTTGGGACTGTTCCAATTCCAAATTTCCTTCTTGCTACATGCTAGACAACCCTAACGAGTTTGAAAGGGGAAAAATAACAAAAGTTGAAGATTGGGTTGATTTTGTAACAAAAATTGGTATGTTAAATATTTTGTGTATACTGGTTTGTTATAATGTGTGTGAAGTAATTGTTGGTTTATTAATATAATTTATGTGCATAGAAATGTTCATCGTTTCTCATCCCTTTAAAAGATGAGAGAAAACCGTCATTGGCGCATATCTATTGCACTGAAATAGATTATATTGACCTCATTCTTGTATGTATCCCATAAAAACCCTTGGAAATACTATTATGCTCTGAATGTTTTGTCACTTCACTCTGAACTTCAAACAAAAAACGAGCTTTATTTCATAAATTAACGTAATTTCTCCATCTAGTTCCTATGTCATATTGTATTTATCCTTAGAACGAAAATCAACCTTGTTGTCCACTAATATCTTTCTTACTCTTCAGTTCGAAGGCTACAAATTCGATCCAAATGGAGAATACGTGCGTAGATGGTTACCCGAGCTAGCTCGTCTACCGACTGAATGGATACACCATCCTTGGAATGCACCCGAAATCGTACTTCGAGCTGCGGGAATCGAACTAGGCTCAAATTACCCTTTCCCTATTGTCGAAATTTCTCAAGCAAAAGCAAGGCTACAGCAGGCCTTGAATGAAATGTGGCAGCTTGAAGCGTCTTCAAGAGCTGCAATGGAGAATGGAACTGAAGAAGGCTTAGGAGATTCATCTGATGTGCCTCTTATCGACTTTCCTCAAGGGATCAATATGGAAGTTGATCGTGAATTACCCATTAGAGTAAATAATACCACTGCTGATACCAATAATAATATTGTTAATAATAATTCTATCATGATTGGTGGAAGAAGGTTTCAGGATCAAATGGTTCCTAGCATGACTGTTTCATTGCATAGAGTGGATCAAGATGAAGCATCTGTAGCTGTTGACAGTAGAGGAGAAGTGCCCATGAATATGAATGTTGAAGCCGAGAATAGAAGCGAAGCTATGGGCATGAGGAATAACGTGGAAAGAGGAAATTCAGCTAATTCGGCGTCTGAGTCGGCGACTACTTGGACTGAAAGGGATGGAGGAGTTGTTCCGGTTTGGTCACCTCCTAGCGTTTCCAGTCATTCACAATCTCATCAATTTGTTAACTGGAGGCAGCTTTCTCAGACAGTGTAAGTTACTGTTTTACATGTTGCGTGTAAAATGGATTAAATATCCTCATCTATCAAACTGATATTTTCATTAATGGAAAAAAAAAATGCAGTACAAGGAGCTGGGAGGTGGAGAATGCTGTGCAGCCAAATGCCATAGTATAAAACCCGATAGCGAGAAGGAAAAATCAATCTATGTAGCTTTGAATGGTTTACCATATAGAATCAATTAGTTTATGGGGACATTTAGTCTTTCAGTTCCATGTACCATATATCTGTGTATAGATGTTGTATTTGTCAAATAATCTGAATTTCTATGATAAATCCTTGAACATGCTTTTCTTACGTTTCTTTGTAAATAGAAGCCAATGTGATGAATTTCTTGAATTGATTTTGACAGTTTCTAATTAAATGAGAAAATGAACTTGTAAATTGTATGTTTTCTGCAATATTAAAAGGATGGGTTTTGATCTGTTTGTAAACTTGTGTACGCAATTGTAGCTGGATAAATATCTAATATTCAAAAAAATCGTACGAATGCCGAAATGTAGAAATTTGCATTCTATTTTTGTCAAAATAATATTTTATTGTGCCTATGTTTTGATATAACGAAAAATGGTGAAAATTAGATTGAAAGTTTTCTCATTTCAAGATAATAAGTTTTAAGAACCGCACTTCTGAATAATTAGTTTTAAGGGCAATTAAAAGGAAAATGATAAATTCATTTATTTTTTTAAAGTTATATCGGAAAATGATAAATTCATTTATCATTATTTTTGTATAACTGAAAATGATAACTTCATTTATCCTTTCTATGTGAATTGTTTTTAAAGTTTATTTTTCAAGAGTGTTGTTCTTAAAATTTATTATCCTGCACGAAAAAACCCTTTGAGTGAAAATCCCTATTAAAAATATGTATTTTTAATAGTGTATATCGTATGTATTTAATACATGTTAACTGTTCAAAACTATTTATTATAATCATATTTGTTGATTTTGCATACTTTTGGAACTGGAAAAAAAGTTATATTAAATCAAAAATTTTATTTATGGCTCTGGATTTATCTATCAATTATTAGCGAATGAAATAATTTTTGGATATTTGTTCCTATCCTCAAATGATTTGAAACGTAAATGTGAATGTACCACTATTCGCATTCGAATAGTTAATGGTTTTACTAGAGTCATCCAGGGTAAAATTGTTTTATTATATAATTGTTTGATATTTGATTTTACATATCGACATTATCTTACTTTGTTGACGATTATTCTTAAATAAAACCGCACAAAAACACCTCAAAAAGTGTGCGCATCTTGAAGAAATAATATACTACTAGTTTTGCAAAAGATACTGTAGCACAGGCAGTTAATCATGAAGCACGGGCAAGAATTTAATGGCAGTGTGACATCAAGAAAATAGAATATGACCCATTATGCTTCTTCAAACATTTACAAAACAAGGTAATTATTTTGAACTGCCATTGCAATAATCAGTGTTTAACAACAAACTTTGATAAAAAAATTGTCTCAAAGACACCAAGATTTATTTTTTGATGGAGGGACAAATTTTGAGAAAAAAGTAGGGTGAAGAACAATGCTAGTTGTAAGTAGTATTATATTCAGTTTTTACACTATGCAAAATGCTAGTTCTAACTAGTATTTAATTTAGTTTTTACACCTAACAAAATGCTAGTTCCAACTAGCATTGTCCTTCAGCCTATTTATTTTCAAAATTTGTCCTTCAGTTTAAAAATGGAACTTTTTGTCCTTCAGTCTAAATTTTTTACAAAATTTGTCCCTATGTCTATTTTCCGCTTTTAACAACATATATACATCCAACTTATTCCCTTTACTTAGAATAAACAGGACAGCATATTTCAACCCAACCCTTGGCTATCCAGAAAAATGGACATCTCATTCTCAACTTTTACGGCTACTGTTTGTGCTTTCATAAAACAGAATATATCCATTATCACTGCTGCTTGAATTGTGCTGAACCATTAAAACAGAACGTCATCTTGGATTAGTAGATCATATAACGTAAACATAGATGATGCATTATAATCATTGTTCTGATGCAGATTGTGCAAGTTTATATGCACCATGATGAAGTATGCAGCTACAATCCGTGTATTCTGTATGTAAAATTTTGACCCAGTCTTTTACTTGTGTGATCGTGTCCCATTGCATTATGACTGCGAATAGATGAGTTAGGGATGCACATATATGATATATGAATGCATAATTAAATGCTTTGCAGAATAAGAACATAATTATTATCGTACATTTGGCTCATCTTTTAGCTAGATGAAAATTAAAGATAAATAGTGAGGCGTCTTTTGTTATATTTTTTTGTTATTTATGCGTTATAATTTGTTTTGCTTCATTGCAAATTCTAGCTCACACTTTGTAAGTGCAAGGATTCATCTCATTTGTTAACTTTAGAACGTGGGCTAGAATGTACCTTCTCGCATTTCCCTTTTACACATTAATATTATTTTGCTTTGCATGGTTTGAAACAATGTATTACTTGTGGTCTTCGAGGTGCCATAAACTAGGGGTGTTACGGACGTGCTGTTGTGATAACAATTATTATTATCTTAAACATTAGCTGTGATCATTGTTGATGGTATAAATTTTCTTTAACCATTGCCGTAAACATAACCGTTTGTGATGTTAACTGTCATATTTTTCATACATACATCATCAATCATAGACGTTTTCGTTGATAAATATTAATAGTTCAATATTTTTCCATGAACTAGTTTACCTATTTGTAAAATAAATTTTATACGGACACGTTGCTAATCCTTGAAAATTACAAACTACCAACGTTAAAGTATTTTTTAACTTATATTTTAAAATTATATACTTATATAATATAAAAAATCACGTATGGTTAGTTTATTTTTTACGTGATTACCAATGTCAAAATAGTCGCTGGATTAGATGCCAACCGCATGATCGGTTATCTACGCTTAGTGGTTAATGGTTTGACCCTAATAATCCTACCATATACTTTTGTTTATTTGTTGCGATTCTAAATTTTATTTGAGTAGGATAAAAGAGTGAATTGACCCTCTAGCTTCTTCTCTACTTAAATAAATCGTAATCAGTAACCATTTATCTACTTAAATATATTGTATACTATAATCAGTAATCATTTATGTCAATGTATGTAAACTGGAACAATATAATATCGTATTCGACAAACTATCACTGTTTGTTTCAGATTGTTATTTTCAGTTGGATTAATATACAACGCCGGAACTACTTTCTCGATATAACGTCATTTGATTTAATTTATAACATATATAGATAACTACATTGTACTATAAGAAAATTGCCTTTACCATTATTGATAGGACGAATTAGGACACTGATAGCATTTCCGGTTGGTCACTTGAGTGACTCCCATCAAAGGGTCGGTGAGTCTAAAAAGGAGCTCACTATTGTCTGTCAAGGTCGATTTATAACGGATAAGTATGTGGTCAAGTTTTACTGTTTTTCACATGGATTGAAATCTTGGTCATACAAAGATGCATGTTTGCTATTAGGTGAGTGTCAGTCAGCAAAAAGTAATGCTTATTTGATGTATTGACTGACTTTTTGTGTGGAAGATGCTCTAACAATGTCAAATGGGAAAAATGTTTGTTGGCAGTAGAAAAAAACGGTGATAGTTCTTGCTTCTTTTATTATTGTTGTTATTTTAATTACTTCGTTGTATTCTAACACATCAGTACATATGATATGTTTACGGACGACGTCAATCTCCATCATGTGGTAACTTTGGAAGGAGAGAGTAATACATAATTATTTGTCTGAGAGGGAAAAACTATTCTACATCACGGGTGTCTAATGCTAGCGACATCATTGATTTTTTTTTTCTTCTTTTTTCGCCCTTCTTTCGTAAGACGCGGGCACCCCGATTTCAATCCCCAATGGCTGAGCGACTTTCCACAACCGAGATAAACGGAGTGCTAGCAGAAGGGCTCTTATTTGAAATGCTAAGGATTTTTTCTACATGACCAGTAACTTGCTGTAGAAATTCATCTTTGGATCGTAGTACTGTAGTAGATAGATATGAGATTTAAACATATTAATATTTTACTTAGAAAAAAATGCCAGGCACACGTTTTTCCTCGTGATACAGTGTGTAGTTGTTGGCAGCATGTTACAACGCCTTTAAAAACATGAACAATAATTGTTGAAACACAAAACATAAAAGATAGAAAATAAAAAAGTAACAACCTTTAACTAGTATCATTAGCTTGAATAACTATAATAGTATGTCCTAACAAATGATCATATATATATATATATATACATAACAATAATATAGCGGAAATAAAAATACTACGGTAGGTGAAAACATTCGGCCCATCTCCTCAATCTTCAAAGACAATCCACAAAAACCCGTCTTTCTCATACTGCTCAAAAGAAACATTTAGTTAGCATATAACATTTTCTTTTGAGACTGTTCGCATCACCAAAACGGTTATCCCCTCAAAAGAACCAAATTCATCAAATAAGTACCTAAGATGATATAATTAAAATATATAATGTCCAAGGTGTAAAATATAAATTAAATCATTTTCAAAAAAAAGAATATAAATCAAAATATAGCCGTGCTGGTTGCATCTCACGACATAACAATATTAGAAATACAACTAAAATAACTAAGGTACATTAACATAAGAATTTTTGTTGGAGGCACCCCCAGTAAGCTGAAGCGGACCTCTTAATAAGGTCAGAAACTACCTTCTGAAACCACGCGTAAATAAAATATGTTACAAAGAAAAACATAAATGATCCACACCAGAATACGTGATACCGAATACTATCATCCCGCTGGCCACAATCGAAAGCATCTTTAGATATTTGGAGTTAATATACCATTAGATTAGCTAAATCCACTGGCTATGTTCATGTTCTGTTTTCTGTGATTACCAATGGTGGAGTCGCGTTTAGCATGTCAACACACGAGTCTTCATCACTTGAATAGATCTAGAATCACTCTCTGGATTGCAGCATCTCGAACAGCCCACGAATTTCCATGTACCCCAACATAAGTCGTCCAATAAATGTTAACGCCGACGTCTTCTTTGGATTTAATTTTGTCGATAGGCCGTTCAACTCTATAGCATTTCACTCCTCAGCCGCTTCTAAAACATAGAACATGTATATCGGTTTTGAAATGGTTTTCGGTAAGTAATACACGTTTCCGTTCCTGATCTCTTAAATCGACGAATTTTCTGTTAACTCAATTCCGGATCTTTAAGGGGTAAATGAAAGATATAAAGGAGTCATCCACGATGGATCTCATATATATACGTTTTTAAAGAAAGAGACGATTCATACGAATGAGCCCTCCCTGAGAGATCTCCAATCTATCAATATGTGATGTCCACATATACTTCCGAAGTAAATTTAGTCAAACTCGATAGTCAACTAATAGGCTACCTAGTACAAAATAGAGACGGTCGCATATTGGAATCAAGTCTCACACACACACACACACACACACACACACACACACACACTCATCACGTTTTCGACTTTCTCAACTTATACCGTCTCTGATCAAGAGTGAAGTCGGTAGGTTAGAGCACCAGTGCTTCTAAACGCTACTTGAACATCATTCATAACTCTCACAAGTAGAATAAATCTATTTTGTCGACTCTTAGTGCTAAGTTCACAACTAAATACTTTTCGTAAACAAGGAAACACACAAAGCACGATTAAATTACACAAAGCATGATTATACCGCATAAGCAACTTTTAATCTTTTTTTATTTAATTAAATCTTTTATTAATTAATTTTTTTTGTAAATACTTGTGTTTGTGTGTGTGTGTGTGTGTATATGTGTGTGCATGTGTGTGCACGCACGTGCGATACATTTACAAAGATATATACATGAATACTACTATTTTACTATTCATTTCGGCTTTTTTCAATATTTAGAAATGTATCCATGTTTTTATCCTAAATGGTATAAGAATATTCACAAATCTTAAACAAGATTTCACATTTATAAGAGTTATATTAAATGGGTAAAAAACAAATGTTATTAAAAACATTGTTACTGTAAATCCAAAACCATTTTATACTTGTCATTATCTTTAAAAATATTCATTTCAAAGATCTATGCATATTTACACTTATTGAAAAAGGTAATATACTTTTAATTAATTTTACAAAACAATTTACTATAACATAAGTGCTATAATCCAAAACTTCTTTTATTCTTTTATACAATACTTAACTTAAATTTTCCATATATATATATATATATATATATATATATATATATATATCGTTCAATAACATCCCCATTTTGCCGCTGTAACGACCTGCAAATTTATCACTGGATAAATTACATTCATTTTTAAAATATTCATATATGAGTTGAAAAGTAAGAAATAATCATGTTTTAAGTGGTAAATAATAATAGTTAATTTGTTTGGAAAAAATATTTGCGGACAAATTACCGAGGTAAAATATTGAAAATTTATAAATATCGTCCAAGGTAAAATATTGATTAAACAGTCGGAAATTGTCTTATCATTAAAACTGCCTTTAAACAATAAGGATCGTGTAGAGCTCTGCATTCATATACTAATATATGTATTCAAACAAGATTATGAAATAAATAATTATTTTATTTTTTGAAAATAAAATGTATTTATGACATCGACGGTTGATATCATCGGTTTTATATATTTCTTCGAAAATTCAAGTTAAGATTAAATATTAAATAAATGGGTTTTCGTTAACAAATAAACCTATTTTAATTATTTAATAATGGTGGTAAAATAGTTTTTAAAATTTGTCTACCAAAATAGATAGTTCGTAGAAAAATAGAAAATGTGACCGAAGAACGTTTTTTGGAATTTCGACTTTTCGACACCGAAAAGTTTTCAGGAACGTTGTTTGCTTTTGTGCATGGTATGTACACGTATATAAGAGTTAATTAACCAAACAGTAATAATAAACTAATAGTATATTATCTTATGTTAATTATGTTTAGCAAGTGATGTGTCAAGTCACGGTTTTAAAAATAATAACACACACACACACACACACATATATATATATAAGTATATATCATTATCTCTTGTCATATCTTAGCATTATCATCATTATTCATCATGACCTAGAGGATGTGACTAGAGAGGGGGTGATGTGACATATAAGGGTCTGGAAGATGGTGATGCGACTTGTCAAAATAATGACATGTTATGATATTTTAAGATTAAGGTTAAAATGGTAATTTTCCAACTTTCTTTCATCTATAAATACACATCCCCTTCCATATTTTCATTTACTTCTCCATTTCCATTTTCCTAAAGCTTTCTTTATATTTCATGGCTTCTTGTGTTAGTTTTAAGTTTTTCTAAAATCAAAAGTTTTAAATTGCTTTAAAGATGCAATTTGTTTTTAAACTCTTTCATCTCCATTTTCCTCCCATTTTATTCGACCATAACTTCCTCTATTTTACACCAAATCAAGATTTTTTTTTTGAAATCGTATAAAATTTTACTAGCTACAACTTTCTTTTTCACCACCTTTTTTAGTTTCAAGCTTAGGTTTTTCAAAAACTCATTTCTTTGCAGTGTACTTTTAAACTCAGAAATTCAGGTCCGAGAATAGCTCTCCTTCTTTGATCATATCTACTTCAAACTTAATCTGATTTGAGTGATTAATTTTATTAAATTGTAGAAAAAAGAATTTTCCAAAACTTTTCTTTTGGTTACATTTTCAAAATCCAAGAGTAATATGTCTAAAAATTAAGTGGAAGATGATATATTTTTGGGGCGATTTTTGGTGCGTCTAAGGTATTTCAGGTTTCAAAGATTTTTGGTGAGTAAAACTACTTTGTTTTGAAAAGGTTTTTTACTTTATTTTGATGTGCTATTATGATGATAATATGATAAGAAAACTGAAT
This sequence comes from Allium cepa, assembly GCA_030765085.1. NCBI lineage: Eukaryota > Viridiplantae > Streptophyta > Magnoliopsida > Asparagales > Amaryllidaceae > Allium > Allium cepa. Next base: position 518,888,271 of record CM060929.1, on the reverse strand, counting down.
GGTTATTATGTCGATCGATGATGATTTGATGGATGTTATGTTTGGTATTGAATTTAAGATTTGAATGTGATGTTGCCAAGTTATTAAGCATATAATCTTATGTTTATATGTATGTTTCATTGTGATGTTAAGTGTATGGTAGTATGGATGTATGGTTGTGATTTAAGAATCAAGTATGTTGAGTTGAAACAAAGTTAACAAATTTATGTGTTGCGACGGACGTGAGATCCAATTTGAAATCAAAACTATGATTTCTTGTTTCAAAATTTGAAAATGATTTTAAGTTTTATCTTGGTTCAAGGTTTTAAAAAATTTATAAGTATTATTTACATGTAGGAGCAAGAAATTAAGTGAAGTATTTCACTTAAAATAAGTAGAGCGAACTGCACTCATAGCGATAGTCGCCATGGATGCAGTTTGACAAAAAAAATCACGATTTTAATCTTTAAGTGATTCATTTTGAAATTATTTTGCAAAAGTTTTTCAAACATAATTAACAACATAGAAAGAGATTAAGTTTATATTATTTAGAAATTTACTTATTTAATAAAATAATTAAAGGTAATTAGCAGTTAATTAGTAATTAATTAAGTGATTAGAGGTTAAGTAACACTTGACTAATTGTTCATTAATAAGGTTTCAATTAGTGACTAACGAAGATAAGAAGCAATTAAATGGTTAATTATTATTTAATTAAGTTAAGTAGGTTAACTAATTATTATTTAATTAAGTGATTATTAAATTAATTTTTACTTAATTAGGGTTTAACTAATAATGAATTGTTTAAACCTTACCTAAGATGCATTAAGAAGTTAATTAGGATTTAATTAAGTTCTTTAAGTTAATTAACGTTTAATTATGATTTAATCTTGATTTAATTGTGATTAATTAAGATAAAATTAGGGTGAAGTCAACTAAATATTCTTTAATTTTTTGCAAAGGTTGTTTTAAACCTAATCGGTTATATTTTAAATCAATTTTCTTTTTAAATTAATTGATTTTAAATCAAAGGATCTCTCGTCTGGACCATTAAATAGCCAAATGAATTAAGGTGGTGGTTATAAAACGTTGATACGTTTTATGGAAAGTAAGCCGACTTGTATTTTGCACAAATGTTGAGTATTGGTAATGCGATAATCACAAGGAAATTAATTTCAATAAGCGGGTCATGATAACGTAAGCATATGGAATGTACTTCTATATGTAAAACTTTTACACCCAATAATGGATGTATCTGTATCTGTAACTTGACATCTACTTATGATTGATTGTATGTTATGAGTGAATCCCTTACATATCTGATGTTAGGCAATACCCATGATATAACTTGAATAAGTAAATCAAAATTTAATGATCCATTGTAATCATTAAGCCTCCGTCTAGTTTTGGAAATCAATATTTCATTTTCTTTTAAAATGGTCTTCAAGGTTATTCTATTCTAAACAAGATATTTGAAGAATGATTTGACAATTGTTCGGAATATAATATAAAGAAGTTTATGAATAATCTTGGGATTTTCATAAAAGGAGTTTTAGAAATAGTTTTGAATGTTTATAAAATGATTTTATAAATGGATTTGGATGTCTATAAAGGGAAGTTTTATACAAGGTTTGAAAGTTTATAAAGAATTCATATAACTAGGTTTGAATAATTATAAAGAGTCTCATAAATGAGTATGGAGGTTGATAAATGTTTTGTAAATGGGTTTGGGTTAAAGAAAAAATGATTTCATGGTTAAGGAAAATTTATAAAAGGATTTATTAAAGATAATTACATTAGGAATTCGAGGTATGGGTTTCTCGAGTTTGACCTTTTAAAAAAATGGTGGTATGGAACATCCATTCCACAGTTAACACTGATGGAGTAGTGCTTAGAGTTATCATTCTCTACAATTTAAATAATGTAGTTATATCCATTTAAGAGATTCGAAAATAGGAAATCTTATAAATGTTTTGTGAATATACTTATGTAAAGGAGATAAGTATATGAATATTGATAAATGTTTGGGAAAGGAGATTAATAAATGAATATGGTTTTGAGGCTTTGTGATTACTTTGGGTAATTAAATCTCTAGATTTTATGATATGATTACTATTATTTGATAGTTAAATAACCGACTATCAAAATTGGCCTAATTTGACTTAAGAAGTATGAATGTAAATTCAATTTCCCATATAAGGACTCGAATACTTACTTCCAAAAGAATCGGGAATGAGTCAGTTGGAATTTATCAGTTGTTGATACAGAGAGACTGGGATCGGATCTATATCCAAAAACAACTCTGAACCAACATGTGTGTTAGAGTAGAAGGCATCTTGAAGATGATAGAAGACTAAGCTCTTTGAAGTGCAAGGGTTACTGCTACTAATCTTGAGAGCGATTCCAAAATGAATGCGGTAGAGTTAGTGCCTTCAGTTTCGTTCAGACCGAAAATGAACTTGTATGGATGAATGCTGGCATTGCATTGACGCCTAGAGGGTAGTGTTGGCGTTGTAAGATGGATTACTATTCAGAAAGGTAAAACGTAACATCAAGCCTCTTCAACTGGGAATGACTAACCAAGGATACGCAGCAGGGCTGCGTGGGTCGCACCTATTAGGTATATCATCACCCTTTTAAATATATACACAATCATCAATAAATTCGTGTACTTAGGAGCACTCGGTTAAAGGTTGTGGGTTATGATATATTCGGCACTATCCAGCAAGGGGTAGGCTAGTCCTATGTTGGTTGGGTCGTTAAGTACAACCTCGGTGCATTTTTCTAGAGGTAACTGTAGCGGGCTGTACCCCGGTAGCCCAGTCATTAGTTAGAATCCATTCTCCAATATGTGCCTTACGTTTTCGATTGTAGAGCCTAGTATGTTGGAATGTGGGATGCAAATATTTCAGCTATTTTATCTATTTACTTTAAACGTAGACATTATGATAATATCATTGGATTTTGATATAAAATGTCTTGGTTATCGTAAGGTAAAAATCCATCTGTTTTTATGTGTGGTGTGGGCTTACGAGATACGTACCCTTTGTTTAGAAGGTTTTCAAATATAGAAATCAGTTTGGTTGTTACTTACTATCGAGTTTTACTCACGTTGGTTTACCAGACTGACCCGGGTGTTATTCCATGTGATGCTCGTGTCAAATCGAGCATGTTTTCTCAAGTATAGCTGGATACTTTGGAGCTGGAGAGGAGTTGGATGGTGAAGACATATTTACGTATATTTTTATTCCTCTGTATTATAGAGTCTATATATTTGTCAATAGAAGGACATGTTTATATAACCGTCCAAATTTAGGATAAATCTAGTGTACTCTAATGTTGTATATATGCATAAAGATATTTCCTTTATGTAAAAATCATTGTTGTATTATATATTATTCGTTGTGTTATGAGACATTGTGTTGTTTAGTTTTCTTTTATCTTCTACCTTCTTCTTTCACCATAACAAATCGGTATTTTTCGGCACTTGAATGTTCGGCATGTGATATAGTGGACGTATTAGTGTTGATATTTGAGAGTCGAAAATTTAGTTCGTTACAGCCGCACCCTTCCAGCCTCCTAATTTCTACCACACGTTCTGATTTTAATAATGGTTATTCTTCTCTCTTCCACATGATTTCATCGTTTAAATCAAAATATGCGGTGGATGTTAAGGTTAGAATGGTGTTACAAAAATAAAGATGTCATTGAATGGTTATTTGCATACACATATACAAACATACATACATGCATACATACATACATATGTGTATGTGCATATATATAGGTGTATGTGCACACACACAAATATACATATACATATACATATACATATACATATACATATACATATACATATACATACATACATACATACATATATATATCATCCACACAAGAAAATGTGGCCCGTCTCTTTTTCTGGATTTTTCTTAGGGCATCTCCAGTGGGTTACGGCTAAATATTCAAGGTACTGAATATTCAGCCTGTAACTGGGCTGGGTTTTCCAAAGGTTAGGCGCCCATTAAATGGGCACTAGCCCCCCTTCTTGAACCTCTGCCTCTCTCCCCTCCCTCATTTCTCTCTTAATTTCCAATTTTTAATTTTTTAAATAGAAAATTTAAACGAAATTCCGCCACGTCCAACTAAAATCGATAGAAGAACGGCCCATAGGCATCCAGCGGAACAAGCTGGACCATTACACGTTCCTCCGAAACCAGGAGTATCACTAGATAATCTACATGTACTACATGATCTTCCATATGGTTATCGGCACAGAGTCGAAACCGCTTTGATCACGCTATAAGTACAATTTACGCATTAATATATTTGGTTACTTTTATATGTACATCACATAACCATATTAAATAACTGTTAGTATATCCAAAATTATTGATTCATAATTTATCTATAGGACCATTACATTCATTGTCGTGGTAGTTGGGCAAAGTGCATTATCAAGTTTTATGACTCTCTTCCCGATCCTATTATAGAGAGGCTACAGGCTAGCCCTTTTTGTCTGTTTTTGTCGATTAGGCATGTCCAGTCCTTTGATCGGCGTCTTATTCAGGCATTGGCTGAGAGGTGGTGGCCCATCCACTTTTTAGATTTTGAGCTTAGTATTAACCCGGTTGATTTCTACATGCTCACTGGCATTGAGATCGGACAGCATGGCCTTTGACCATTTCCATTTGATGATTTATACGAGTCCCAAATCTGTTTACTGTTTTTCTACGACTTATAGCTGTTAGCTATGCCACCAGTGGTTCTATTAAGTTGACTTACCTACAACAGTACATCACGACATATATTGATAGAGCTGGATGATGGATGCAGTTACTAAAGTATTTCTGCTGTACTTGTTTGGTTCGAGCTTTTTTCGAACCAAAAAGGTACGATTCGACTAGGCTATCTAGCATCTCTTGCCGGGTTAGACCAGCTTCGTACTATTGATTGGGGCATGGCGATATTGGTCACCCTTTATACCGCTTTAGATTTATTTACGCTAGGCGATGTCAAGAAGATGCATACTTTTTGGTACATTTTTCCATTATGGTACTACGAGTACACAACAAACTTGCATCCAGGACATGGCTAGTCAGGCTGCTGAGCAGTACATCCCTCGGATGAGACGATAGAAGACTATTCAGTACGTACATCACGTTCCCTTAGGTGTACGACATGACTTGATGGAGGCTAGGTCACTGCCTGATATGCGTAGCCGGGGTAACATCATACGGACTCCTTGGGCCTCACATTGGACTCACCTAGGAGATGTAGGGTCTTATGATGGACAGCCATCCCTTGATGGTTGCATATACATTATCCACCCACAGGGTGGCTTTGCATACACCTACATTTATGCCTATGTGGTATTTGGGAGAGAGATGTGCTTATCAGATCACAGGTGATCGTCCTATACCATCTAATCCTTTATCATGCGAGGACATGTTTGGTAGACATAGGGTGATTGGAGATCAGTACATAGATGCTCGGGTTGGGTGGGTGGATAGTAGTACATTCTTCATCGATGGAGATTACGATGCTTATTGGGCCAAAGTAGCACCCCGTAGATTCATCGTACCATATTATGTTCGTTGGGTCAACTCTGATCATATATGACCTCACATTGCAGCCGGTAGAGTTTAGATACCACATGTTTCATTTGACCCGACTCCGTCATAGTTCTCCTAGACTCTGATGTAGTTGGAGCCTGATATTACCTTTAGAGCATATGACATCAGATGTACTCTAGTTGAGCGGCCTTTAGTCTTTCTAGAGCACCTCGACTACCTGGTGTGCCTTCAGTTGGGTCATATCCTCCGTATGAGTTACGTTTATTGCTTATTGCCATTTTTTCTATATTTTATGTTTAGTTTCTTATCTATCTCAAATTTCATCTTTATGCAGTGTGCAGCTAGATTGGATCAGAGTTTCACTTAGTGTATTTCATGATATGAGTCTTGCATATGCTCACACCATGCATGATACATACATACAACATACGCAGATGCTAGAGGCACATATTGATCATCTATCAGCTAGACTTGCTGTATATGAGTCTTATGGACCACCGAGCGGGAGGTGATGCTGCTCCCAGTTGGTATGGCACTGGTGGTGTAGATGAGCACGATGGGGATGATGTCGATAGGGATGATGACGATGGGGATAAGGATGATGGGGAGGATGAGGACGAGGGGGAGGATGATGATGACAATGATGGGGACGATGAGGATGATGACGACAACAATGTTGCGTTCCTCTAGTTGTATAGCTTTTACTTTAGGAACAGTGGACATTTTATTACATGTAGCAGTACCTATAGCTTATGTACTTATATTATTGTTTGAGTATAATGTGAATTCTATATATTTATCTAATTTCACTTTCCTTGAATTAGGGCGATAATGTTTAAACCATTAATTCATCAAATTAATAGATAAACCGATTATAATTGTAGACATACGTACATGGTACACTGATAAATTAACCTAATGGTGACATACAAACAGAAAGAAACTATCAGTGATATTACAATTGCAGACATACGAACATATTACACTGATAAAATACAACACATTAATAATAGAGCACAAACATGAAGAAACTACTAGTGGTGATTAAACTGCAACTTTTGTAAAGAAAGTCTAAGAAGTCTTATCTCCTGTTCAAACTCGTTTACATATGTTATGCCCCTTGGATATAAAGGATCATCCAACCATTCTGCGTGATTGCATCCAATCGACCAGAATTGACATAGCTGGATTCGACGATCAATATTTTCTCCATCTGCACGTACTACAACTTCAACCCCATAACTGCAGTGACAGCAAACTAAGTACGATTCAACTTCTTGCTCAGTGGGATGTTGAACAACTTGAACCTGGTTATCAGGTTGTTCATATGCCAGTTGAACAACCTGTTGTTCGTATGGTGGTTCAACCACCTCTTGAAGTCTCAGCTGGTCAAGATCTGGAAACTGACTGCTGACATCTTCATAGTGTTGGTATTGGTAATTGATAAGCCATTCCTCATCAGTGTATGGACTCTTTGTTGGCACATAGCCTGCATCTAAATCGATAGAAGAAGGCCAAGAAGGCATCGCGTTGAAGAAGAAGTTGTTGTTATGAGTGAAGAAGAAGATGATTGTGAATGAAGAAGGAGTTCAAAAGGCGCATATATAAGTAAACATATCTCTTTAATTAATGTGCTACCATTACTTTTTGATCTGATAACAACAACAGACAATATTATTTGAAATGACAATTCAGAAAGCTGTCTAAACATTGAAAGATTCTTCATACAACATAATATTACTTAAGAAACAACACATTGAGACATCTCCAAGTTAACAATACATTACCGACTGTTACATAACCAACTAGCTATACCATTATATTAAGGCCATCCAAATCTTTCTAGCCAATTTTGACGTATGATGTACGCATCATGGCCAATGAACGAAGTGCGGTATTTTAATTTGTATCGACCATCAAAAATCGAACGTGTAGTCTCGAATACATTTTCCGATATAACCTCATTAATAACCTTTGTGTAATGCGTGCATGCCCTAGTAAAGTTTTCGTACGCTGTCCTAACCTCTTGAGTTATACGTCTAACTCAACCCTACGTCATTGTCATAAAGTTGAGCTAGAGTGTCCCAAAAATGAGTTATCATTATCTTCTGCCTGTCACACATCTCATAAGTTTATATGTAGTATTGCATAAGCAACTTCAATTCATGAGACAAAAATTTCAAGTTGGGCATTGTTGTTTGAATTATGTTAAGCTTTTAAATGTCTTAAATAGATAACGATAATATGTACATATATATTGGATGTTCCACTCAATAAAGAAAGCAAATGTGGTCAGCAATGGAATGTGGCTACGGCATATGATTTGACTGCACACCGAGCCATCTTGTCTCCACTCATTAAAGAAAGCAGCTGTGGATGGCAGTGGAACATGGCTATAGTGTATGATTTGACTAGACACTGTGCCACTTTGTCTCCACTTAAGAAATCAGCTGTGGCCAGCAGTGGAACGGGGCTAAAGTGTATGATTTGACTGCACACTGAGCCATCATGTCTCCACTTAAGAAAGAAAGGAATATTGGCCGAAAAATGAACGTGCCTACAGTATGTGATTTGACTGCACACTTAGCACCTTGTCTCCACTCAATAAAGAAATCAGCTATGGACGGTAGTGGAATGTGGCTATAGTATTGATTTGACTAGAGACTACGCCACTTTGCCTCCACTAATTAAGGAATTAAGTTATGGCCAGCAGTGGAATGTGGCTACAGTGTTTGATTTGACCACACACTGAGCCACCTTGCCTCCACCTAATAAAGATAGGAATATTGGCCGGCAAATGAACGTGGCTACAATATGTGAATTAACTACACACTGAGCCAACTTGTCTCCACTCAATAAAAAAGGACTATTGACCAGCAAATGAACGTGGATACAGCATGTGATTTGATGAAACACTGCTAAAGTGTCTCCAAAACGTTATCCCTTGTAACCACATGGATCTCATACTTGTTTAGCACAATTCAATCTAACAAAACATTCACAAATAAAGAACTCTCCTGAAAAACAATGTCTGGAAATTTACTAAAAGCTATATTGTTATGCGATAGCGACTTTGAAGGAGAAGGGTACACGTTAGCACATCAACAAGAGGAAGAGGAACTAATGATGATCTACCATGAAGCATACGGTTCAACTTCTGGAAAACATGGTGGCACAATCGTGAGTCGGAAATACATCAACTGTAACCAGAAAGCATTCCACAAAACACTTGTACAAGATTACTTTGCCCATGATCCAACTTATGGTCCAGATATGTTTAAACGACGATTCAGAATGAGTCTTCCATTGTTATTAAGAATTCTTGAAAGTATTCAGTAGAATAAAAATTACTTTTTTTTTACAAGCAGTACGCTGCATAAAAACAAGGTTTGAGTGGGCATCAAAAGATGACCGCGGCTTTGAGCATGTTAACATACGGTACACCCGCTGATACCCTTGACGACGCATGTCGTATTGCAGAGAGTATGAAATTGGAAAATCTAGATCACTTCTGTCAATCAGTTGTGGATATGTATGGGACCGAATATCTTTTTTCTCCAAACGAGACATATGTAATGCGATTGCGTGAAATACATGAAAGCAGAGGCTGATCTAGCATGCTTTTAGATTGTATGCATTAGGAGTGGAAGAACTGTCCTAAAGCTTTTCATGGAGCATATAGAGGCAAAGAAAAAAAACAAATATCATCTTAGAAGCAGTTTCCACTCATGATTTGTGGATTTGGCATGCTTTCTTTGGAATGCTTGGCTCTCTTAACGACTTAAACGTTGTCGAACAATCTCATTTTTTTAATGATTTTGCACAAGGTAAATCAAATCCTGTATCATTTACTCTTGGTCGTAACATATATGAGCATGGATACTATCTAGGAGATGGAATTTATCCCAAATGGAGCACGATTGTAAAGACATTTGCAAACCCAATGACGGAAAAATAGAAACAATTTGTTGCAATGCAGGAAGGACAAAGGAAGGACGTAGAAAGGGCGTTTAGGATCCTTCAGGCAAGAATTCCAATAGTCAGCAATCCATGTAGATTATGTAAGAGATTAAAAATGGATACAATTATGTTCTGTTTTAATTCTACCTAACTTGATCATTGAAGATAAATGCAGTATGGACTATCCCGATTTCGAGAATGATGGGGCTAGACAACCCCTTGAATTGTTCCGCACTGCCACATTACGAACTGAATGACAGTACGCAATTCATGTCGGTCATAATGAAGTATATTGTAATGCATCTATTCATAGTAGGCTTCAAAAGGATTTAATTAAGTATATTTGGAATTCTTATGGAAATCAGTAGTTCATGACAATGGATCTTTGTTTAATTACATTTGTTTGCCTTTTTATTTGTATAACGAAGTGTAGCATGCTATGCTTATGGTGTTTGTAATAGCTTTTATGTTTGGTGAAGTAAATCTATAATGATATCTAAAGAATGCATCGAAAAAAATGATATACCATTGAATATTTCAAACCTGAAAATAGTGCATGACTGAAAACAATAGCCGAAGATACATGAATATTTCAACTACAATAACTAAAAATAGTACATGAATATTTCAACTACATATGTTTCATTCCTGATCTACTAACAAAAATGCCTTGTTTATACTCCATCGAATACTGCATTGTCAGTGGATCCATTCCTGTGATATCTTTTTCCATTACTAAGGTCTCTTGGCGTTGCTGCTCTAACTCAAACTTGCCCTTCTCAACCACGGTCAATTCTTTTAACATGACAAGCTTTTCTGCACTGCCTCTTTGACGTTCTGCATTTTCTCTCGCATGTTTTTCATACATTAGGGCTAAACGAGAATCAATTTAGGACTGAACAGCAATTTTCTTCTTAGTTTCTCTGTAACGACCTAGTATTTCGAACAATTCGCATACGCTCATGTCGGACTTGAATTGCTCAAAATGTCAGATTGTTAATTCATATTTGGCAAAACTTAGCATATACAGTAAATAAATCAATCATAGACACAGAGTAATATAATAATAAGTAGCGGAATAGATAAATATTAGTTTACGGAGCTACTATATAAAAGTCAAAGTTTAAAGTAAAATACAACAGATATCTCGAATGCGCAGAAGTTACTAATACAAATGCCAATGACAAGTCTGAACAAAACAACTGGAATAAACTAAAGTAACTAGAAAGTTGAATAAACAAAGACCGATCTTCAAGCAAAGCTCCAAACTTCAAAGGTGAGTCTCAAATGCTGTTACACTCGGTCTCACCCGAGCGTAAAGCAAAACACAAAACACTCGAGTCAGGATTAACATTCTTATACCAGTAAATTTTCTAAAGTGAAATGTCAATTGAAATATAAGTAACTTAAATGATGTTTAAGGATCCATGGAATTCTATACTATGTAGTAATATACGCTATTATAATATGTCTATCAGTAATGTAAAGTATTAAAATAATGTTAAGGTGTCACCCATATCCCATTTAACACATTTTATTTATTCTCGTAGTCTATACAGTACCGTAATTCCTCTATAAACTAGAGGGCTATCATGCGGCATTCCATAGGTACGGTACAGACAAAACTCGTAGAAGGCGCGATAAGGTATGTGACAAGGCACACTAGGCAATGCCATGGTAGATATACCGTTTGTGTATTCGGAATGATGGTAATGCATAGCAGATGCTACTGCCCACCTCGAGACACACACCCAAATAAAGGTGCACCCAACCGAATCACAAAGTAATAGAATGTTATCGAAGGAATGCGCCCGATCGGAGGAATGACCTCACTTGGCATCACATGGCTCCTATTTTAGCCACATCAAGCTGACTCATGCGAGTCATGGCTGCACTAGAACCTCATATAGAATCGTCACCTAACCACCCTACTTCATTCTGGAATCTCTACTAGGTACACTGTTGTTGAAGTGGTTTTCGATATTGGCAGAGAGTATGACAATATCCAGTCTCGGTCTCTTTAACAACCAAACGCTTATTTCAGATCGTGGTCATTCCATTTCAAATAGTTCATACTTCATATCAAAATATCACATTCATTTCAAAACCATATCAATTCGATGTCATTATTCACTTTAAAAAAAAATCATTTCCAGAATCGTAACACTTTTAAAATTTTGAACATTTTCGTAATCACAACACTTTTGAAATCATAACACTTTCAATTTAAAAGGTTAAGATTTAATTCAAATTCTCAGTAAGCTGCTTCAATTTTTATCGATTTTAAATCCAGGTTTGAACTATTATTTCAAGTCCAATAAGGTACAAAGTTTGAATATCTAAACACTTGCAATATAGATTTCATTTATATTTCAACATTCAATTTTAATTTTAATTCAAATTGGAAAATATTCACTTAATAATTTTAATAACAATTAAATAATATCTCAATTCATAAATTTAACCCAATATTAAATATTCGGTTTCAATTTTTATTTAAATTTGAGAATATTCATTTAATAATTTTTCATCAAATCAAGTTACGAATCATCCTTTCAAATCTCAAAATCAATAAGTTCAAATAAATTCTTATTTAAATTCAATTATTAACCAATTAAATTTCAAGTCAATTTTACTTTATTTTTCCAACCTCTATTTATTTAAACGTATTACAAAATCTATTTAAAAATATTATTGTAAATTTTAAAATAAATATTTAAACATATTATATATTTCTAATTAAATTAAATTTTATTAAATAAATTATATCAAATTAAATCTTATTAATAAATATATTTTAAATCTTATTATATATATTTAAAACTAATAATATTTTAAGTCAAATCATAAAATTTATATTTTCAAAATTAACGTATAAATTTAAAATTTCCAAACATGTAATTTAAAAATCTATTTTTACAAAATAAAATATCTCTAAATTATATTTAAAAATAAATATTTAATAAAATCCTTCCTTTCAAAACTTTGAAAATCATTTTAAAATATGGACCAACGGTATCCGTATATAATTTTCTATCCTATGGCCAAGTGATACGGATATTTATCATTTCAATCTGCAATTTACATATCTATGGGTATATATCATTTCGGCCCAAAATCCCGAAATTCAAAATCAATGAAAATCGCTTGGGTTTATCATTTCAACCCATAACGATTTTCCCCTAATCTATAAGATCGTTCGGCTATGTATCGTTTCAACCCATGGAGGATTCTAAACTAACAGGAAACTTGCAGAGTGATAATAATAAAATAATATTATAAAATGGCATGCACATCAATAGCAGGCATATATCATCATCAACAATTCAAATACAATATACGCAGCAGGTTATGGTATTATATGTCATTAGTAAATAATTGCAGAAAATGGCATATCATATTTAACAATTTATTAACTTAACAGTTCAAATTTAACAGCATATTTCAATTGTCATTTCATATGAAATAAATTTACCAAATATAAGAGTGTTTATTGTGAGTGATTGCTCATCTTTCGAGGCTAGAGAAATTTGATAACGAACTGAGCTGCGAATCCAAGCAACAGATTCCAAAGTAAAGTACGATGAACACGAATTTAACGATCAAACCAAAGCTAGAAGTTTCGAATTAACGGAAACAAATTAAAATTAGCTTAATATAAACTGAGCAAAATATATGTTATATATATAAAAAAAATCTTAGTCAATTTAAAAACATATATTTAAAATAAATTCTCTACATATATTTTCAAATCAAAAATTTAATTTAAACACATTAAAATATCTCTTGAAAAATCAATATAACTTACTTTATTATTTTATTACTATAAACCTATATATATACCCAGTATAGCATATTATATATATTATAAACTTAATATATATATATATATATATATATATTCAAAAATCCAAACAAAACATATTACACATACTTGTTATATGAAGTCACTTATATAATACATGCAAATATCTCTGTAAACATATATACTATTGTAATTATATATATAATATTTCTTTATATAACTTCCCTATATAATATATACAAACAAACAGTTTATATATATGAATTATAAACTTATAACAATTTATGTACAAACTTATATAAATCTTTTATGTAAACAGATCTTTAAATATACATACACACATACATATATAATGCCCCACACACACAGATATACACACACACACACACACACACACACACATACATACATACATACCTTTATAATATAATATATAAACTGCAATCTAGTTGGACTAATCTGGAGATGGTGCGGCAGGTCAGGCTCGAAGGAGGGTGGTAGGCCAAGCCTGTACGTGGCTACTTGAGTGGTGAATGGGAACAATGGTGGTGTAAGTGGGGAGGCTTCGGCTGTGAAGGGGACTGTTGTGGACGAGGTGAAGCAAGGAGGCGGGTATGGTGTGGCCGACGGGAGGGATGATGCGTGGAGTGGTTAAGGCACGGGTCTGCAGTCGGTGGTGGTTTGAAAGTGGGTTAAGCGGTGGGAAAAGGCGGATATGGAAAAGGTAGAGGGCTGGCGAGGCTGAGGTGATCGGTTCAAATGGAGTATGGGTCGGATTCAATGCTGGTGGTCTCGACAGCAGAAAATGGCGGCAGGGCAGGTGGTTAAGGTCGGAGGAATGGCTGAGTCGATTGGCGCCACGAAGGGATGAGGTGGATGGAGGGGCTGCTGTGCTCGGAACTGCACAATGGGTGAGGCGGATGTTTGGCGTGGCCTATGTGGCTGAGAAGGAAGGCATGCGTCGACGTGATCCTGGGTCTGACGTGCCAGGAGAGGAGGCTAGTTTTGGTCGGAATTTGGGTGGAAGGGCGATGGATGGCTGTTGTGTTCGGGTGCCAGGGGTGATGAAGGCAAACAAGGGTGACGAGCTCCATGCAAACAAAAAGGAGGGGGTATGGATTCAAGCAAACATGTAAATATATATATATATATATATATATATATATATATATCATTATTATATTATTATTCTTTTTTAGCAATGACAGAACAGAACGAAGAAAGTGGAATAGGAAGAAACGAACCAAGTATAAATATTAATTAATGGGAATAGTGACAGTCATAGGGTTGCATTGAAAATACTAAAAGTTGTGGCTGTTAGATTTCTCAGGTGGTAAATTGAAAGGACATAGAATATCAAAAGATTCACAACTGGTACCAGTACGACCAATTGTTTCATCGATTTTTGCCCTGCACTAGACGTCGAAATGAACAAACGAAAATACTGCGGCGATCAACACAACAAGACGAATAGAATGGTACACAGTTATCAGCGGTATGACCGTCTTATCAAAAGTCGATATTTCGCTGCCAGGCTACTGCAAATTCACCGAAAATAAGATAAGCGGTGATAAAGAAGTCCAAATTTGACGAAATGAAATATGACATCTCACTCAGAAAATGATTTACAAATTTATTAAATAAAGATATTCATATTTCAATAATATTTTATTTGCATCAATTTTAACTGATTTAAATTGAAATTGAAATTACATAACAGAACTAACATTCATATTTACCAATGAAAATTTCCATTTGCTATGTTTAAATAGGCACATAACAAATATCAAATTTTCATTGCTAAATTTAATTATTTTATTTTCAAGAAAAAAATTCAGTTAATTACGTTATAAAAATTGTTAAAATTTCCAGGTTGTTACATGCTCCTGCCCCATCGGTCTAGCATCTTCATCAAATTCGAGTTCTGCTTCTTCGGCTTCGTTATCTAGGCATACATTAGAGTCCATATGAGAAGAATTGCCTAGGCTAGAACTATAATCAGTTCGACTTGCTTTTTTCTTTCCCTATGACTTTGTTTGGACATCTCTTGAGTTTTTTGCGTTGTTCGAGCTCCATTTTTGATGACTAACAAGCAAGTCATAGCAATTTGTAAACTGATAGTAATGTGGTTTCTTTGTACAATTTTCTCTTGGAAATAATTTCAAGAATTGATCGTTCGTCATTCTCTTCTGAAAAAACGGAATAACAAATTGATAAAATATGAATATAAATAGAAATTAATATTTTTCAAAACGTTACCAATTCAGTTTTGCCACCCATTCCACTTAGATTTGCTGTTTTTATTTTGTGAATTTGAGACTCATAGAACTACGTTTGTCGATTAATCTTTCTAAATCGACCGGTAATTGTAGACATTGACCTAGTCTTTTCAACATGCTTTATTGTACGACGATCATCCGGACAACCAGCCCAATCCGAATCAGAAAATGCATGAAGAGATAAGTTGGTTGGAATAGAGAGCTTTAGACCGAAATTGATTGTATGTTTCAAGTAGCGAAGTATACGTTTGACAGCTGCCCAATGGAAATCTCGTGGATCATGCATGTGTTGACATACCTTGTTCACTGCGACAGCCATATCAAGCCTGGTAAATGCAAGGTATTGGAGAGATCCCACTATGCTTCGACACTGAGAGGGATCAGAAAATTTGGGACTGTCGAACTTTGACAGCTGTGTGTTGGTGGCTAGAGGTGTGGTGATGGGCTTGGCACCATCAAATTTGCTGGTTTGCAGCAGCTCCATTATGTATTTACGTTGGGAGAGAAAAAGGCCATTTGAATGTGGAATTACTTCAATGCCAAGGAAGTAATGCAGGAGACCTAGATCTTTGATGGCAAAGGAGGAGTGTAGTTGTTGTAGAAGTGTATTAATGTGATCTCCTGGAGTTTCTGTAACTATAATATCATCAACATATATAAGAATGAAGAGAGTAGACATCTTCGTATGGCGCATGAATAGAGACGTATCTGCTTTTGAACCAACAAAGCTAAGACTGATAAGGAAACTAGTAAGTTTGAAAAACCATGCTCTAGAGGCTTGTTTGAGTCCGTATAGAGATTTTCGTAGTTTGCATACATAATTTGAAAATTTAGGATCAATGTTCCCTGGTGGTTGCTTCATATAAACCTCCTCGGTAAGATGACCATGAAGAAAGGAATTTTGAACACCAAGTTGACGCAATGGCCATTTGTTGACTAGAGCAATTGTAAGGACAATTCGAATGGTACATGGCTTAATGATAGGACTGAATATTTCACCATAATCAATGCCTGCTTGTTGGTTAAACCCTTTCGCAACTAATCTGGCCTTATGTCTCTCAAAAGTGCCATCGAATTTTCGTTTTTTTCGAAAGACCCATTTACAACCAATTACATTCTGGTTTTTTTTTAGAGGTGTAAGAATCCAAGTTCCATTTTACAGTAAAGCATTTATTTCATCATCGTGGCATTGTGCCAATGAGTATGTATTTTGGCTTGGGAATAGCAAGTGGGTTCGTCTTCATCTAAGGTTTGTAAGGGATGGTGAGTGGTCAATAGACACATGCGTTTTACCGGCTTTATAATCCCAGCCTTGCCTCGTGTAACCATTGGATGGGTTGGTGGGTTGGTGGGTGTTACTGTAGTAGGGGAGGACCGTGTTGGTTCAGCTTGTGGGAAGGTAGGTTCTAGCACACTAGGAGAAGGTGCTGCTGGTGCTGGTTGTGAACCGGTAGGTAATGGTGAAGGAGATATGTTACCGGTAGGTAATGATGAAGGAGACTGAATGGTGGGGGCTGGTGAGAGATTAGAGAGAATTAATGAAGTGGTTGGGAAGAATTGAGAAACAGAAGTACTTACAGTTGTAGTATTGTCTCTTTGACTAGAATAGGGGAAGATTGTTTCTTCGAAACGGACATGACGAGAGAGTAGAGACGTTGGGAGTCAATGTTATAGCATATATATCCCTTTTGTAATTGCAATATCAAAGAAAAACATATGGAAGAGACTTATGAACAAGTTTGTTAGGTGCATAAGGACGAAGATACGGATAGCAAAGACACCCAAAGGATTTTAGTTGTGCATAATCAGGCTTTGTGCCAAACATTAACTCAAGGGGTGTGGAGTCGGATATTGTTGGTGAGGGAAGGCGATTAATTAAATAACAGCTAGTCATGAAAGCATCGGCCCAAAATGATAAAGGCATACTAGCATGATTAAGTAGAGACAAACCGGACTCAACAATGTGTCTGTTTCGGCGTTCAGCTAAACCATTTTGTCGGGAAGTATGTGGACAAGTAAAACGATGAATAACACCGTGATTGTTTTGAAAGTTTGTGAACTTTTTGTATTCAGTCCCATTGTCTATTTGAAAAACTTTAATTTTCTTTCCAGTAACATTTTCAATTTGTAACTTGAATTGAATAAGAATGTGCAACGCATCAGACTTATGGCAAAGAGGCTAAAGCCAAGTATAACGACTAAACACATCCATTAAAAGTAGATAATAGCAATAACCATTTTTAGCAAGAACGGGTGCTGGACCCCATATATCAGAGACAATTAATTGCAAATGAGCATCATATTTTGTTTTACTAGAAGAAATAGGCAATTTATGACTCTTGCTTATATTGCAAGCATGACAAAAAGACAGGACTCATGATCAACAGGTGGATCATTAGATGACACTACTTATTAACAGTCTTTAGCATTGGGTGACCTAATCGATGATGCCAAAGTGAAACTGGCTGAGAAACAAATCCGACTGCCGGCGGATGACTAAAGTGATACAACCCCCCCTTATTCTTGCCTTGGAGAAATACTGTCCCTGTGTCCTGGTCCTTTACATAATAATGAGATGGATGAAATTCAAAAAAGACATGATTATCTTTAGAGAATTGTGAAACTAATAAAAGATTTGTAAAGATAGATGGTACATGATAAATATTATTTAAACGAAATAAGCGATTATCAATTTTAAAAGATGATTTACCAGTATGATGAAGGGGAAGAGAAGTACCATTACCAACTCGGATTTGATCAAGGCCATGATAGTCTGATTGGATATGGAGGTTAGAGAGATCATTTGTGAGATGATGAGTAGCACCACTATCCGGGCACCAGTTTGCATCAATCAGAGAACCGGGAGCAGCAACATAAGCAGTTGGAGGAGTAGTAGAGGGTGGTTTGTAAGTCTTATCAAACCTATACCAGCAATCACTTACAACATGGCTTTTACGCCCACAAAGCTGACAGGGTCCACCTTGAGATGTGTTTGAATGAGACTAGTTTTGGGGGCGACGAGGTCCTCTATGTCTATAGTTATTTGGCTTACCTCTGTTGTTCTGATATGGTGTAGATGAGCGAGACGGAGATGCTTGATGGGCAACATTGGCAGTGGGTTGGGGAAAATTGGCAAGCTGTGCCTCCAAACGCAGTTCAAAAGGAAGCAAGTTGGAGTAAAAGCATCCATATGGAGATCAGTGGCGGTGGATGTTAGGACAATGACAATGGCATCATAAGCCGAGTCAAGGCCTCTAAGAATTATGTGTTGGAGGTCAGTGGTCGAGACAGGGCTACCTGCTGCAGCAAGACTGTCAGCTAGGTGCTTGGCATGACGATAATATTCAGCTATGGTTTTGGATCCTTTTCTTACATTCTGTAATTCTCGTTTGAGATACAGGATTCGCGTTTGAGCTTTGGAGGCAAAGTGCTTGGATATAGCTTCCCATATTGCTTGTGAGGTTTGGAGGCCGACAACATGGGCGAGTGCTGATTCAGTGAGGGAGGAAAGGAGCCATCCTAATAGGATCTGGTCATGTTTGTTCCGAGCAATGTATTCTGCATTGATTGTGTTGTTCGTCAGGGTTTCAGTGGGGCATTTATTACTCCCGTCAACAAAACCTTCAAGTTCATAGCCTTTTAATAAGGAATTGGGTGCGCCAAAGTAAATGGTTGGAATTGTCCAACTTAACAGAGATAAGGTGGTGAATTTGGACTGACGGAAGGGTGGGGTTGGACGCTGCAATAGTGGGAGTGAGATTGGCAGTGGTGGAGTCTTCATTGCCCATGGTGAGAAAGTGAATGACAGGGATGGTTTTGGGATAGATCGACCTGCTCTGATACCAAGTAAAAACTGTTAATGGCTTGCACAGCCACATCCTTCTATATTATTCAGTATATATACAGAGAGTGATTTACATAACACTTTGAGTTGTTAGCCTAAAGAACATTCCAACTACAATTTTGTATATACTCATACAGACCTAATCTTAAGGGATATATACGTAATAAGTGGATAGACTTATTCTTGCTAAGATTTGCTGCAGTTGTGGGTTGCACTGGTGTTGACAGTCTTAACAGTAAAAAACAAGTTCGCCAGCTGAAAGTAAAATTATACAGTAAGGATGAGTTATACATCTAGTACTCACTTTGTAATAGAGATGTTTTTTACTTTAAATGCGGTGTATCAATAACAAATTGATAATTTGTCATGTTGTGAATTTACTTTTACTGTGAAGTACAATTTAATATAAGAAAAAGTGTATTGTGTTTCTGTGTGTTACTTTGTTATACTTATTCTATTTGAAAGTTTTAACTAAATTGAAGAAAAAGCATATTGCTTTTGTGCTTGTTACTTTGTTATGCTTAGTCTGCTTGAAAGTTAAAACTAAATTAACCAGCGAGCATGTTTAATTTTTATTCTGAAAAGTTTAAGACCGATCAAAGACCATATTTCAGAATTCAGTCTTTACAATACTTAAAAGACCGGGTCATTATTTGTTAAGGCCGGAAATTCAGTCACAAATTAATTTTTGAAACCAGAGATACAAAGACTGAAATGTCGGTCTTTAATCTGTCTTTAAATTTTATGTAGAGACCGAAGTACTTAATTAAAGACTAAATTCATGGGTCTAATTCAATATATTTTCATAGTGATTCTTAGTCGTCTATTTACTTCCAAGTGAGCATTTAAACATGGTTCTACTTTGATAATCATGTTTTCTATGCACGTTTCTTCGGTGATGTTCTTAGTGGTTCTTTGGTGATGTTCTTAGTGGACTTCCCGAACATTTGACAACAGGGAGAAAAGCCTCTATATTAATATTCCAACCCTAATTTTGTAGTTGAAGCAAAATTGAGGTATAAATTTCATTACTCTTGCTTTTCATATTCATAATTTGACACGTTATATTGACTATAAATTATATTGTCACTCTTCATTGTTTATTCATTACTTCATTAATTAACAATTATTCAAGCTTACCACTATATGGATGTATCTAAGAAATATATATTGCTGGTAAACAAAATTAGTATTATATTTACTTTTGTAGCTTCTAAAGGCGTCGTTGGTTGATCTTGGATTTGTCTTGGATTTGACATGATTTGTTGTTTGACTAGATTTGTATTTGCTAGTTTGAGTGTTTGATGATTCATTGCCATAGTTATTTTTCGTAAATGACTCGTAACTAAGGGATTTGGAATTTATACATGGGTGTAGTTGTAACCACTGCTTTGCCTTTATATATGAATTTTTGATTAGATTTTATGCTTACCATGGAGATAAAAATTGCTTTAAAATACATGTAAAAGGTTTATGCTACTATTTTATAGAGTCAATCTTGTGTATCTACAATTCACCAACTCTGTTAATTAGACGATATCAACTTCATGTTTTTGATTTTTAGATCGACCTGGGATTTCCACTACAATGGTTTGATACCATATACATAGTACCATTTATTGATGTGTTTTGAAGTAACATATAAGATATTATTTACTGTTTATTTATGAACATGCCAATTTACATAAACTTAGCCAGTCTTTAAAGTTGATTATTGTATGATCAATTTATAGTCCCACCTAAGATCAGTTATGCGTGGAGTAATTATTTATGATTTTATTTTAGGATATAAAGCGAACCTTTATACTTTATTTGCATGGGGGATTCTATGACTAAAAATATTACCACTGTTTTAGAGGCTAAGCAATATTTATTTACTTCACTTAATTACAACCATGAATTCACTTTTTCACTCTTAGAAATTATTGTGTTATCAAAGGAAAAAATGGTAATAATATTATGAATTTTCTTTAATATTTAATTCATTTCATTAAACTGAAAGACTGAGCCGGAGTAGTTTTCCTAAAGGTTTTATATTTCGAACTGCTTCTTCTGCATATCTATGCAAGGGTGCGGTGAAGGAGGATAGAAGAGGGCCTACCATTTGGGACAAATATGCTCATTCATTTGGATGATTATTGATTTAAGAAATGTTAATGTTGATATCGATCGCTAACATCAGTTTGAGGTAGATATACAGCTTATGAAAAATATGGGAACGGGTGCTTTTGGATTTTCAATAGCTTGGTCTGGAATTTTTCCTAACTGAAATGGTCAGATTAATCAGGCTAGAATTGACCGCTCCAATAAAGTCATAAATGCATTGCTAGCTAATGGGCTTGAACCGTATGTACCGTACCATTGGGACCTGCCACAAGCCTTACATGACAAGTAGAATGGACGACTTGATTGACAAATCATAAAAGCTTGTGCAGATTATCCAGAGACTTGCTTTAAATATTTCGGTGACTAATTTAAACATTGGATGATATTCAACGAGCCTCATTAATTTTCAGTTCATGGATATAATTCTGGTCTTCAAGCTCTTCATTGATGTTCTTATTTTTTAATGGAGGAAAAGGAAAATTAGGAGTTGAGCATTACATTGTTGCTCATAATGTTCTCAAAGCCTTATGAACTACGCCTACAAAATGGTACACCACTGTGCCTGTTTTCATCACCTAAAATGGAATGGATGATGCAAATAATATCTTCATCGCATGAAGAAAAAATAATCTGAAGGATGATAAAAGGGCCCTTTACTAGCTACCTTGGAATTCTATCCGCATCAACTG
This sequence comes from Allium cepa, assembly GCA_030765085.1. NCBI lineage: Eukaryota > Viridiplantae > Streptophyta > Magnoliopsida > Asparagales > Amaryllidaceae > Allium > Allium cepa. Next base: position 518,866,033 of record CM060929.1, on the reverse strand, counting down.
GGGTAATGGTTATAATTGGAGATATGAGAAATATCGTGCTTCCTTTCATTCCGATCTGTTTAAAGTATTACAACTCTGCATCTCAACCATTAATACTATATCAAACGGTGGACAAAAGACTGCTGCATTACAGTGTAAATTGCAACTTGGGCCTTCTCTTCTCAAAGCCCAGATATACTTGTATATATTACAACCGTTTCATGAACAATGTGATATTCTGAATTCAAACTTCTGTATCAACAATCATTACAAACTCTTGTAATAAAATTTGTAGTGAATTCAATTTCTTCATTCAATTATCCTCTGTGATTACAAATTTCAATTTGGTATCAGAGCTCATTCAAGGCCTAACAACCAATTATAGATTGAAATTAACTCATCAGAGAAGATTCATCATCTGAGTTTTAATCGCTCATCAGTAGACAGAGTCTCATCATCTGAACGAAGGGATTCATCAGAGAAAATCAAGTGCCACGCCTAGTTCAAGAACTGGACTGCATCAGGATTCTCTCATCAAACCCATACAGAAATCAATCAAGAAAAGCTTCGGAAAACAGCAAAAGAAATCAAGAATCATCACAGAGAGGAAGTGCCATCCAACAAGACTTACCAAAACTGAAAAGCAAAAGAAAAGGGAAAGCTTACTCATCATTTAAGTCTTGCAGTTGCATCTAACCTGGTTGTGAGCAATTCGTGTTTCTTAATTCTTGATTTCTGCCTCTATTTGATTTGTTGATCACTAGTTTTATCATCACTCTGTCTGTATATAATTTGAAATAATCATGACTGATGATACCACTTCTGCCACATCTGTAAATGTAAGCAATAATCATCAACCCAACACTACAGTTGAAAAACTTGTTAATACTATAGTGAGCCCTCAAACTAATCTTGTGAAAGCACACTTGAGCGAAGATAATTATCTTCTCTGGAAACTGCAGATTGAAACTGCAGTTCAAGGATATGGAATAGAAGGTCATATTCTTGGAACCATTCCAATTCCTCCCAAATATGTAACTGTTGAAGAAAATAAAACAGTCAATAATGAGGAGTATACAAAATATCACAGGCAAGACAGACTCATCTGTTCTTGGCTACTATCTTCGATAAATACAAATCTACTGTCTCATGTTATTGGATGCAAGACAGCAAATGACATATGGTCAACAATTGAAAAAGTGTTCAACACACAATCAGCTGCCAAAGTAATGTATTACAAGAAGCAATTACACAACATGAGGAAAGATAACAGTACAATGAGGGAATATCTTTTCAAAATCAAAACAACTTGTGATCGTTTAAGTGCTGCAAATCATAAAGTATCTGAATCTGAACAAATTTTGACCATTCTAAATGGATTGAGTGATGACTATGAATCAGTGGTTGCTGTTATTGCATCACAGAAAGAGTTACCATCTATAGATGATGTCCACTCCATATTACTTGCTCATGAAGCCAGAATTGATAACAAAAAACCACAAGACACTGACTTCAATATCAACTATACTACTCATTACAAGAACAAATGCCAAAATAATAATAAGTCAGAACAAAGTATTCAAAGAGGAGGAAGTTCCAACAGATCAAGAGGTAGAGGGAGATGGAATAATGCCAATAGACCCAAATGTCAGATATGTGAAAAAGTGGGTCATACTGCAGTCAAGTGTTACTTTAGATACTCAAATCAAGCCAATGGTTAAAGAAATAATAATCCCAGTGCTAATGTTGCTCAGGTCAACTCAGAAACACAGACAAACTGTGATAAAAACCATAATTCTAATGACACTGCAAGGCCAGAAAGTGTACAGGATGACTGTTGGTATCCAGATTATGGTGCAACAAATCATATCACAAACAATCTTGATAATTTGAATCTTGGCAATAGGGAGTACAGAGGTAAACAGTTAATTTGTATGGGAAATGGTAAGTGTATCAACATCACTCATATTGGTAATGCTTATATTAAGGGCAAGAAGCAACTGTTCTTACATAATTTATTAAGAGTTCCCAAAATTAAGAAAAACCTCATCAGTGTGTCTCAATTTGCCAGTGACAATAAAGTTTATTTTGAATTTTTTCCAAAATACTGTTTGGTTAGAGACATACTAACTAAAGCTATTTTATTGCAGGGTGATGCAGAAAAAGGACTATATAAATTCAAATCTGTCAATAACAATGTGTACCCTAGCAATCAGAAGTACTGTAACATGTGTGTTGGAAAAGATTCCAAAAGTGTATTTGATGTATGGCATTACAAGCTTGGTCATCCTAGTGTGAAAGTTGTACAACAGGTTCTTAATGAAAATAGAATACCCTTTATGTAACAACCATGTATTTTGTAATTATTTTAAATTGAAATTCCTGATATAAAAAAAATTATTTATTTAAATTGGATAAACTTTATTTTATTTATTAAAATGAATATATTTTGTTATTTTAATATAGATGTTGATTTTGATGTGGATTAGAATTTCAAACATGCATAAATTGAATATTTCCAGAAAAGTGAATTTTTGGTCAAATAGTCAAACTTTGACTTTTAACTTAAAATTTAAAAGTTTGAAATTTTGAATTTTATCTTTTATTATGAAAATAAATTTAATAACTTGAACATTGCTTTTTGTTTCGTGGAAAACGGAGTTAAACTGCAAAAGGTATGTACATTTCAATTTTGAGTATAAATTGTTTATTTTGCAATTTTGTTATTTTAAATTGTATAAATTTTATTTTTTTCTCTGTCATATTTTATTTTAATATGTTATATTATGTATATTTTGACTTTTAAATATTTTTAAAATGATAATAGAATTTTTCTAAAATTTACTATGATGATTTCCTATTTTTAAAAGGTTGTTTTCCTTTTTCTGCTATTTTCTTCATCTAAACTATATTTAAATTAAAATTTATTTATTTACTTTTGTGATTTCCTTTTTATTTTGTGTTCTTATCTTTATTTATAAATACTTTTAAGTACATAAAAATTTTCCCAAGTTCATTGCACTTATTTTTCATATTTTCAAGACTAGTTGCAAATTTAGCTGTTTTATTTAATTAAACTATATATAATTAATAATTATTTTTTTTATTTACTAAATTTTCATATTTTATCTGATTATATATATATATATATATATTTCAGTTATATAAGGTTTAAAAAGAAAATAATGGAAATTTGAAGAGTTTGTGCCTCTTTAGTTGCTCAAGGCTCTTCGTTTTCCCGCCTCTTTGTTTTCCAACCTTTTCATTTCTAGCCTTAGCCGACCATATCTTTTTGCTATTGCCGTGACTCCCTCTCATATTCACGTGAAAAATGTTTCTCAACTCCTCCTAAAAACTCACGGCTTGATAAAAGAGAAAAAATTGCAAATGGCTTCCTTTATCTCTTCTCTTCTTCACAATTTCAATGATTTTGCTTCCTCCTTTGCAAAGCTTTGCTTGGCCCCACTCTCCACCATCATCACCGACCATCACCTCCTCCATCTCTAGCTGCAACATCAGCCTCTCCTCTGTCCATGTCCGGCCATGGCATCCCAAAGATGAAAACAACACAAAAACTCCTTGAAACTATGCTAGCCTAGCCACAAAACATCACCTACCTCTTCCTATACACTTTGATCACCCCTAGAACCACCACCACCAGCCACTACCTGACCTTTGGCCGCTGCTACACCATCTCCAGATCTGACCTGAAGCAAGGCCGTGAGCCCTAGGCCAAAACCCCACCATCCAAACTTGTAGAACCATGAACAAACCATCCATTCACCAAATCCCTTCATGTTGCTTGCCTTATCACCTCACAACCACCACATATGGCCTTGGCCGCCTCCTATTTCTCCACCACCACCATGATACCACCTCTGACCTTCCACCTCTCCACTGTCCAGACCTGTACTTGCCTTTGGCCGAGCCCCACTTGCTTTTGGTCGAGCCAAAAATGCACCCAAACCCTACCTATTGTTGCCTTGACTTAGTATGCTTCATGTTGTAACTCCTCCATCTTCATCCACTTGTTGCCATGTGTTTTGATGCTAAATCCAAGTCATGTTGACACCTAGGCCAAGCCTAGTGTGATGAGAACAAGCCCAATTGATCATGTGACAAGCCATGTTGTCGTGGTCAGGCACTTTCGTGTTAAAGCTGGGTAATGTTCTTTATTGATTTAAAGTTTCCATTTCGTTTAAATTCATATTTGTATTGTATGCATATGTTTATATGGTCTTGTTTATTTGTTGTATACAAGATCATTATCAAGGCTTTCCATTTCATTCAATTCAAATCGGGTTTGTCGTGCTTTTGGAATCGCTCTTGTGTTTGTTGTTTTGGTCTCTAGCTTCGAAAAGGTGAGTCTTTCTCACTCTGACATTTCTACTTATGAATTAGTGAATTGATGCCAAGTGTTTAGTAATATAAAATGTTTATGCAAGTTAATGATGATCATATGATATGCTATGCCATGTTATTACCATGTTAAAACTGTTAATTATCACCTGACATATGATATATGACATTATATTATGGCATTGACATTGTTTATATTGTTTATGCATATATTCACATTGCAAGTTCCTTGTTAGAATAGAATCACTATGGGTTGAAATGATACATACCCGAACGGACTTTAGAATAGGAAAAAATCATTATGGGCTGAAATGATAGGCCTAAGCGATTTTTATTGTATTTTATTTGACTTGGGATTGCGGGTTTGAAATGATAGAACCCGGGTTTTCTTTGTAAACTGCGGATTGAAATGATATATATATCTGTATCACTTAACCTAGGTTAGAAAATTATATACAGACCCCGTGGTATATTTTTAAATGATTTTTTTAAAATGTGCATTTTTAAAAGTATGAAATTTTTATTTAAAAATATATGTTTTATGGATTTAAGAAAATTAAATATTAAGTCTTGAAATTTTAAATTTAAATACGTAAATTTGAAGTAATTGTGAATTTTGACTTTAAATTTTATTTTAAAATATAAATAAATAATGGAAATTGAATTTAAAGTTTTGAAATGATATTTGAAGTAAAATTTTAAGTTTATTAAATTTATAAATTAATAAACAGTGAATTTTGACTTAATAAATGAATGGAGTTTGCAAAATTGAATATTTGATCTTAAAATTTTATTGTGTTAAATCATATGTTAAAATGATTTTAAATGTGAAATTTTGAAGTCTAGAAATATGATTTTTAAGTTGTAATAATAAAAATTTGGAGTTTTATTATTATTTTTGAAAAGCTAAAATGAAACCTGGAATTTTATAGCATTTTCAAAATGCTTTAGTCTTTTGACAGCATTTTAATGCTATTGTTTTGAATCTAACAATGTTTGAAATAACTAAATATCTATTACGACATTTTATAAATGTCGCTATTCTTGAAATAAACCATTTTGGAAAATATAAGCTACGATAGCACTTTATAAATGCTGTCGTTGCTATAATTTGACAATGTTTTGAAATGTTATAGATTTTAACACTGTTTGGGCTATATTTTATAGTGTTAAATAATTTAACTTTTGAAATGGATTATCTATGAAATTTTAGAAGTTTTGAATATTTAAATTTGAATTTTTAAGGAATTTAAATTGAATTTGAATTTAAATAAAGTTTACTTGGTTATGTGTTAAACGGAATGAAATGTAATATAATAAATGAATTTTTGAATGGAATTTTGGAATGTATTTTTGGTAATGATGTTTGAAATAATAAATGAATGACATATTTGATTTTTAAATGATATTTAACTTTGAATATTTGGATTTGAATTCAAATAATGATTTGATTATGAAGTTTTGAAAGGATGTAATATTTTAATGATTTTGAAATGGTTTGGAAATGATTTGATCTTTATTTTAATAAAGAATGTGAATGTTGAATGATATTTGATTTTGCTTTATTTGATAAAGGAATATTTGAAGTTTATATTTGTATGAAAAGATATTTGGTTTAAATGTAATTTAAGTTTATTTTAATAATGTTGGATTTATGAAATGAATATTTCAAAACTACATAATAATGAAATTAGATTTGAGATATGAATATATGGAATTATAAAGTTTAGTTTTGAAATGTGGGATATTAAAGTTTGGAAACATATTAAAATTGGATAGCTTATTTTGTAGATCAAATCAATATTTGAAATTTATAAGATTTGAAATGTTTTGTTAGAAAACTGAATTGAATTGAAATTGATGGTTTGATTTGAATTAAATTGGAAATTTGAAATTTTGAATTAAATTGGAAATAAATTTGTAAAATGTAAAGAATTAAATGAATGTTTCATGATTTCAAATGTATGATTTCAGAATGTTATGATTTTCAAAGTGTAATGATTTCAAGTATTTTGGTTTCGAAAGAGTTATAACTTTGAAAGTATTATGATTTTTGGAAGTGAATATAGGTTTGAGATGGAAATGATAAAGTATAAACTATTTTGATTTGAATATAGTTTTGAAATAAAAATGATTTTGGTTTCGAAGTATAAACTATTTTGATTGAATAAATAGTTTTGAAATAAAAATGGTTTTGGTTTCGAGGCGTAAACTATTTTGAAAGGAATATAGTTTTGAAATGAAATGATTTGATCCTTTTGAAATATAAACTATTTTGAAATGACCACGGCGTTATAATAACGTTTGGTTGTTAAAGAGACCGCGATCGGAAGTTGTCATACTCTCTGCCAACTCCAAAAACCACTTTAACAACCATGTACGCGGTGGAGATTGCAGAATGCAGTAGGATGGTGGCGACATTCTTAAGGTATATTACGTGAACCCAACTCCCGTGAGTTGGCATAAGGTGGCTAAAACAGGAGCGATCTCAGGCCAAAGGAGGTAGCACCTCTGGTCGGACTCATTCCTTCGATACTATACTCTTACTTGTGATTGATTAGATGGCCATCCTTCGATTTTGATTGGGAGTGTGTTCCGAGGTGGGCGTATGTGGCTGCTGCGTTACCACCAGCCCGTGTGCATAATTGGTATATCTACCCTGGCATTGCCTTGTGTGCCGTGTCACCTACCATACCGAGCCTTTACTACGAGTTTGTTTTTCTCCCGTAGCCCGTGTGGTATCCTCTGACAGTCACCCAGAGTGGAGATGGCATGATATTGGATGGACTACTGGGACTATTATGTGTGAAGGGTGATATGGGTAGCCCGGAACGCTATTTAAAAGTATGTTTATTTTACTGTAGACATTATTATAGTAGCGCAATATTACTACATAGTAAATAGTTTAACGGATCCTTAAAGGATGGACGATCCCAAGCATCCTTTAAGTTACTGATGCATTTTTGTTACTGTTCACTTGAGTTTATTTACAGTTCATAAGTATTTATGTCCTGACTCGAGTGTTTTGTATTTTGCTTTACGCTCGAGTCAGATTGAGTGAGTTAGCAATCAAGATTCACCTTCGGAGTTGGAGCTTTCCTTGAAGATCCAGCCATCTATTTTGTTTTCTGTATTCAGTGATTTCAGTGATGTATTCTGATTTGTACCTGATGTATCTTGTTACTTTTTGTTGTATCATGTTTAACTCTGATGTATCTTATTTTTATATAGTAGCTTCATGAACTATTATTTCTTTTAAATTCCGCTGCATTATTAAATACTCTGTGTCTGTGATTATGTATTTACTGTATATTCTGAGATTTGCCAAATTTTATTTACAACGCGGTATTTTGAGCAATTCAAGTCCGACATGTGCGGATGCGAATGGTTGAAAATATCGGGTCGTTACAGTTGGTATCAGAACTTTGGTAGCTCTAGACAAAACTCAGCATATAGAGTAGATGTATTTACAGAATCACTTTCATTCGAGTTGAATCTCTTTCTTTTGACTCGATTCCTTGGAATTTTGGAACGTTCCCTGTGGTTCCAAAATCCATTCTTATTCCCCACTACTCATCTTCATTTGATTTCGGAGTATCTCATAACTCCACTTCGAATGATCTTTATAGTGAATTGGCGGTTTCACCACCATTCTAATTTTCTTGTAAAAGGGGTGAAACTCCTTTACAATTAGCATCGATTCACCAGAGATTTATATTTATCCTCGGTTTAGATGCTAGTATCTCCTATTATCCCAAACTTTATCTCTTGAGGTCGAATGTTGATTTGCCCAGAAAATCCACATCGGTCTTATTCTTTAAGTCACGTTTGACCAGGTTAAGGTTGCCCGCGATTTATATAAGCTTATTCATCTACCTTATCTGTTCATCTCATCTTTATTTCCAACTTATCTTCAAATCATTTTTGAAGTGTATTTGTAGCTAATATTTAAAATGTTTTATATATTGTGCTGTTTGAGTTGTTGATGTTGATTTGGGTTTCTAATCGATTCGTCTGATCAACGCTATCGATAAGATTTCCAAAACACTTGAACAGAGAAAACTGACACAATATGTTTTTAAAATTTAGCAATGAAATAAATTTTGTGAAATAAATTTTGTAACTATATTATAAATCTTTATCTGGATTTTATTTGAATTGGTTGTTAAGAAATAATATTTGATTTTATATATCATTTTCTATTGTTTCATATATCTAATTGAACTATAAAACATGGTTATAAATTTATTTGGAAGTTTAAAATGAATGTAAAACAAGAATTTGAGAATTTAATTTCCGATGGATTTCAAACTTTGTGTTTAAAGTTTTAAAGGATATATTATTTAAAGTATTTTCGAATAGAAATTTGTTTCCAAAGAATTTTAAATTTAAGCTCTTCTCTTTGTCGCTAGAAAATAATTTCGGTAATGACTGTAGCATCATAGACATTCATTTTCGAGTTTCGAAGTGAAGAGACCATTCTGTAGTCTTGCTACAGTTTTTTTTTGGAAAATTTAATTGATTTTAATTTCTTAAATAAGACTGGATTCATAACATATGCTGATATATGATTTAAAGTTGAATATATATATATATATATATATATATATAGTATACGTGCATTTAGTTATCTCTAAATAGTTTGAAATTTATCGGAAATTTAATTCCTAAATTTTATCTTGAAGGATAATTTTAAGTATAATTTCAAGATTTGGATAAATATTCAAGTTTGAAATGATTGAATTGGAAATTTTATCTGTATAATACACAATTTCATTCCATTATAACTTACCTTAATTTTAGAAGTTTACAATGTAATTGGATAATATACGATATAAAAAGATTTTATAAATAAAATTTGAGTGGTTATAATAAATGTTATACACTAAAATTTTAGTTATAAAATGATTAACAAAGGTAAATATAAGAAAGGGCAATTGAATAGCTTACAATAAAATAATGTTAAAAGAACTAAGAATAAGATAAAGCAGTTATAATAAGTATAAATTTATTTAACATAAGTGATGATAAATATATTGAGAGGAATAAATTTAATTTGGACTAAAGAGGAATTAATTTATTAAGTACATTAGGAGTATAATAAATGATCCATGATTTTTCAGATTGGTTATTTAGATAATTTGATGATAAGGTAATAAAATTAAAGACGGTTGAGATTCATTTAACTTATGTAAAATTAATTTTCAATATAAGTTGAAATTTTCATGGTTTCAAATTTATTATCTTATTTTGTTTTTCAAACTATCTATTAGTTGTCTTTATTTCCCTTATCTTGCTACAAAATGCGAAGGCTATTACTTATACCAGTCTGTTTGGAAACCTTTCTATAATCTTTGGTACTGATTTTTGAATCAGAATACTGCTTGCCATCCATAAACCGTCGGTCAAACGGAAAGGGTGAATCGAATTCTAGAAGAGCTTTTCGTGCTTGTGTTCTTGATTCTTGAGGATCTTGGGAAGATCATCTCCACCTTGTTAAATTTATCTATAACAACAGTTATTAGGTATTATTTCAATTTTTCTTGTCGCCTTGTCTTATTCTTATTTCATTCTATCTTTTCTATACTTTCCCGTACCTCATTCCTATTCGGGGACGAAAAGTTTTGAGTGGGGAAGAGTGTAACAACCATGTATTTTGTAATTATTTTAAATTGAAATTCCTGATATAATTTTTTTTATTTAAATTGGATAAACTTTATTTTATTTATTAAAATGAATATATTTTGTTATTTTAATATAAATGTTGATTTTGATGTGGATTAGAATTTCAAACATGCATAAATGAATATTTCCAGAAAAGTGAATTTTTGGTCAAATAGTCAAACTTTGACTTTTAACTTAAAATTTAAAGTTTGAAATTTTAAATTTTATCTTTTATTATGAAAATAGATTTAATAACTTGAACACTGCTTTTTGTTTCGTGGAAAACGGAGTTAAACTGTAAAAGATATGTACATTTCAATTTTGAGTATAAATTGTTTATTTTGCAATTTTGTTATTTTAAATTGTATAAATTTTATTTTTTTTCTCTGTCATATTTTATTTTAATATGTTATATTATGTATATTTTGACTTTTAAATATTTTTAAAATGATAATAGAATTTTTCTAAAATTTACTATGATGATTTCCTATTTTTAAAAGGCTGTTTTCCTTTTTCTGCTATTTTCTTCATCTAAACTATATTTAAATTAAAATTTATTCATTTAATTTTTTTATTTCCTTTTTATTTTGTGTTCTTATCTTTATTTATAAATATTTTAAGTACATAAAAATTTTCCCAAGTTCATTGCACTTAATTTTCATATTTTCAAGACTAGTTGCAAATTTTGCTGTTTTATTTAATTAAACTATATATAATTAATAATTTATTTATTTATTTTTGTTTATTTACTAAATTTTCATATTTTATATATATATTTCATTTATATAAGGTTTAAAAAGAAAATAATAGAAATTTGAAGAGTCTGTGTCTCTTTAGTTGCTCAAGCTCTTCGTTTTCCCGCATCTTTATTTTCCAACCTTTTCATTTCTAGCCTTAGCCGACCATATCTTTTTGCTATTGCCATGACTCCCTCTCATATTCACGTGAAAAATGTTTCTCAACTCCTCCTAAAAACTCACGGCTTGATAAGAGAGAAAAAATTGCAAATGGCTTCCTTTATCTCTTCTCTTCTTCACAATTTCAATGATTTTGCTTCCTCCTTTGCAAAGCTTTGCTTGACCCCACTCTCCACCATCATCACCGACCATCACCTCCTCCATCTCTAGCTGCAACATCAGCCTCTCCTCTGTCCATGTCCGGCCATGGCATCCCAAAGATGAAAACAACACAAAAACTCCTTGAAACTATGCTAGCCTAGCCACAAAACATCACCTACCTCTTCCTATACACTTTGATCACCCCTAGAACCACCACCACCAGCCACTACCTGACCTTTGGCCGCTGCTACACCATCTCCAGATCTGACCTGAAGCAAGGCCGTGAGCCCTAGGCCAAAACCCCACCATCCAAACTTGTAGAACCATGAACAAACCATCCATTCACCAAATCCCTTCATGTTGCTTGCCTTATCACCTCACAACCACCACATATGGCCTTGGCCGCCTCCTATTTCTCCACCACCACCATGATACCACCTCTGACCTTCCACCTCTCCACTGTCCAGACCTGTACTTGCCTTTGGCCGAGCCCCACTTGCTTTTGGTCGAGCCAAAAATGCACCCAAACCCTACCTATTGTTGCCTTGACTTAGTATGCTTCATGTTGTAACTCCTCCATCTTCATCCACTTGTTGCCATGTGTTTTGATGCTAAACCCAAGTCATGTTGACACCTAGGACAAGCCTAGTGTGATGAGAACAAGCCCAATTGATCATGTGACAAGCCATGTTGTCGTGGTCAGACACTTTCGTGTTAAAGCTGGGTAATGTTCTTTATTGATTTAAAGTTTCCATTTCGTTTAAATTCATATTTGTATTGTATGCATATGTTTATATGGTCTTGTTTATTTGTTGATACAAGATCATTATCAATGCTTTCCATTTCATTCAATTCAAATCAGGTTTGTCGTGCTTTTGGAATCGCTCTTGTGTTTGTTGTTTTGGTCTCTAGCTTCGAAAAGGTGAGTCTTTCTCACTCTGACATTTCTACTTATGAATTAGTGAATTGATGCCAAGTGTTTAGTAATATAAAATGTTTATGCAAGTTAATGATGATCATATGATATGCTATGCCATGTTATTACCATGTTAAAACTGTTAATTATCACCTGACATATGATATATGACATTATATTATGACATTGACATTGTTTATATTGTTTATGTATACATTCACATTGCAAGTTCCCTGTTAGAATAGAATCACTATGGGTTGAAATGATACATACCTGAACGGACTTTAGAATAGGGAGAAATCGTTATGGGCTGAAATGATAGGCCTAAGCGATTTTTATTGTATTTTATTTGACTTGGGATTGTGGTTTTGAAATGATAGAACCCGGGTTTTCTTTGTAAACTGCGGATTGAAATGATATATATATCTGTATCACTTGACCTAGGTTAGAAAATTATATACAGACCCCGTGGTATATTTTTAAATGATTTTTTTAAAATGTGCATTTTTAAAAGTATGAAATTTTTATTTAAAAATATATGTTTTATGGATTTAAGAAAATTAAATATTAAGTCTTGAAATTTTAAATTTAAGTACGTAAATTTGAAGTAATTGTGAATTTTGACTTTAAATTTTATTTTAAAATGTAAATAAATAATGGAAATTAAATTTAAAGTTTTGAAATGATATTTGAAGTAAAATTTTAAGTTTATTAAATTTATAAATTAATAAACAGTGAATTTTGACTTAATAAATGAATGGAGTTTGCAAAATTGAATATTTGATCTTAAAATTTTATTGTGTTAAATCATATGTTAAAATGATTTTAAATGTGAAATTTTGAAGTCTAGAAATATGATTTTTAAGTTGTAATAATAAAAATTTGGATTTTTATTATTATTTTTGAAAAGCTAAAATGAAACCTGGAATTTTATAGCATTTTCAAAATGCTTTAGTCTTTTGACAGCATTTTAATGCTATTGTTTTGAATCTAACAATGTTTGAAATAACTAAATATCTATTACGACATTTTATAAATGTCGCTATTCTTGAAATAAACTATTTTGGAAAATATAAGCTACAATAGCACTTTATAAATGTTATCGTTGCTATAATTTGACAATGTTTTGAAATGTTATAGATTTTAACACTGTTTGGGCTATATTTTATAGTGTTAAATAATTTAACTTTTGAAATGGATTATCTGTGAAATTTTAGAAGTTCTGAATATTTAAATTTGAATTTTTAAGGAATTTAAATTGAATTTGAATTTAAATAAAATTTACTTGGTTATGTGTTAAACGGAATGAAATGTAATATAATAAATGAATTTTTGAATGGAATTTTGAAATGTATTTTTGGTAATGATGTTTGAAATAATAAATGAATGACATTTTTGATTTTTAAATGATATTTAACTTTGAATATTTGGATTTGAATTCAAATAATGATTTGATTATGAAGTTTTGAAAGGATGTAATATTTTAATGATTTTGAAATGGTTTGGAAATGATTTGATCTTTATTTTAATAAAGAATGTGAATGTTGAATGATATTTGATTTTGCTTTATTTGATAAAGGAATATTTGAAGTTTATATTTGTATGAAAAGATATTTGGTTTAACTGTAATTTAAGTTTATTTTAATAATGTTGGATTTATGAAATGAATATTTAAAAACTACATAATAATGAAATTAGATTTGAGATATGAATATATGGAATTATAAAGTTTAGTTTTGAAATGTGGGATATTAAAGTTTGGAAACATATTAAAATTGGATAGCTTATTTTGTAGATCAAATCTATATTTGAAATTTATAAGATTTGAAATGTTTTGTTAGAAAACTGAATTGAATTGAAATTGATGGTTTGATTTGAATTAAATTGGAAATTTGAAATTTTGAATTAAATTGGAAATAAATTTGTAAAATGTAAAGAATTAAATGAATGTTTCATGATTTCAAATGTATGATTTCAAAATGTTATGATTTTCAAAGTGTAATGATTTCAAGTATTTTGGTTTCGAAAGAGTTATAACTTTGAAAGTATTATGATTTTTGGAAGTGAATATAGGTTTGAGATGGAAATGATAAAGTATAAACTATTTTGATTTGAATATAGTTTTGAAATAAAAATGATTTTGGTTTCGAAGTGTAAACTATTTTGATTGAATAAATAGTTTTGAAATAAAAATGGTTTTGGTTTCGAGGCGTAAACTATTTTGAAAGGAATATAGTTTTGAAATGAAATGATTTGATTCTTTTGAAATATAAACTATTTTGAAATGACCACGGCGTTATAATAACGTTTGGTTGTTAAAGAGACCGGGATCGGAAGTTGTCATACTCTCTGCCAACTCCGAAAACCACTTTAACAACCGTGTACGCCGTGGAGATTTCAGAATGAAGTAGGACGGTGGCGACGTTCTTAAGGTATATTACGTGGACCCAACTCCCATGAGTTGGCATAAGGTGGCTAAAACAGGAGCGATCTCGGGCCAAAGGAGGTAGCACCTCTGGTCGGACACATTCCTTCGATACTATACTCTTACTGGTGATTGATTAGATGGCCATCCTCCGATTTTGATTGGGAGTGTGTTCCGAGGTGGGCATATGTGGCTGCTGCGTTACCACCAGCCCGTGTGCGTAATTGGTATATCTACCCTGGCATTGCCTTGTGTGCCGTGTCACCTACCATACCGAGCCTTTACTACGAGTTTGTTTTTCTCCCGTAGCCCGTGTGGTATCCTCTGACAGTCACCCAGAGTGGAGATGGCATGATATTGGATGGACTACTGGGACTATTATGTGTGAAGGGTGATATGGGTAGCCCGGAACGCTATTTAAAAGTATGTTTATTTTACCGTAGACATTATTATAGTAGCGCAATATTACTACATAGTAAATAGTTTAATGGATCCTTAAAGGATGGGCGATCCCAAGCATCCTTTAAGTTACTGATGCATTTTTGTTACTGTTCACTTGAGTTTATTTACAGTTCATAAGTATTTATGTCCTGACTCGAGTGTTTTGTATTTTGCTTTACGCTCGAGTCAGATTGAGTGAGTTAGCAATCAAGATTCACCTTCGGAGTTGGAGCTTTCCTTGAAGATCCAGCCATCTATTTTGCTTTCTGTATCCAGTGATTTCAGTGATGTATTCTGATTTGTACCTGATGTATCTTGTTACTTTTTGTTGTATCATGTTTAACTCTGATGTATCTTATTTTTATATAGTAGCTTCATGAACTACTATTTCTTTTAAATTCCGCTGCACTATTAAATACTCTGTGTCTGTGATCTGTGATTATGTATTTACTGTATATTCTGAGATTTGCCAAATTTTATTTACAACGCGGTATTTTGAGCAATTCAAGTCCGACATGTGCGGATGCGAATGGTTGAAAATATCGGGTCGTTACACTTTAATAATGTTTCATTACCCTATGTCTGTTCATACTGCCAATTAGGCAAGAGTCATAAGTCGCCATTCAATGACTCTTCATCAATTTACCCAAAACCTTTAAACTTGATTGCAACATACTTATGGGGACCTGCACCCATAAGCTCAGATTTTGGGTATAAGTACTATATTTCTTTTGTTGATGCACATACTAGACACACATGGATCTATTTTTTAAAAGCCAAAACTGAAACCTATAGTGCTGTTATAAATTTCATTACCATGGCTGAAAAGCAAACTGGAAATCAAATTAAGATAATTCAATCAGATTGGGGAACTGAGTTCAAAACTCTGAGTAACTACTTTAAGAAAAAAGGTATAGTACATAGAATAATATGCCCATACACTTCTGAACAGAATGTGTTAGTAGAAAGGAAACATAGGCATATAGTTGAGACTGGACTTACTTTATTAGCTCATGCATCATTACCACTAAAGTTTTGGCCTAAGGCCTTTAATACTGATGTATATCTCATCAACAGGTTACCAACAAAGGCAATTGATGGAATAAGTCCATTAGAGAAACTATGTGGGGTAAAACCTAATTATCATAGTTTGAAAACCTTTGGTTGCTTATGTTTTCCTTATCTACGACCTTACAATGCAAATAAACTTAATTTTACATCTAAGCCCTGTACATTTATAGGATATGGTATTAATCAGAAGGGTTACAAATGTTTAGATGAAAATGGAAGAATTTTCATCAGTAGGCATGTTGTATTTAATGAAAATATCTTTCCTTATAGTAATTTAGAAATAAAAACAACAAATAAAGTGTACAACCCAAAATTCTCAATACCTGACTTACCAATTTATTTTGGAAATGAGAGTCAGAATGAAGATGTGAGGTCTACTAGGGATCACTATACTCAATCCACTGTTTCTAATCAAGATAACTCTGAGTGGATAAGTTATCCCAGTCATGCCAGTCACTCCACTGCACAAACAGAGTATGAGAAAAATCAGACAGAGGAAGATGATCAATCAAGCAACACAAGAGATATGTCAAATCAAGTAAATGAAGAAAGTTCACCTCACACTGAAACTCATACAAGACCCAGCCATCCTATGATTACCAGGGCTAAAAGTGGCATCTTCAAGCCCAAGATATATAATGTCAGCATGATTCCACATGAGCCAGAAACATATGAACAAGCTGCAAAAGACAAAAACTGGACAGCAGCTATGAATGAAGAATACAAGGCACTCATAAGCAACAATACATGGACACTTATATATCCTCCAGATAACAAAAACATAATTGGGTGCAAATGGACATACAAGATTAAGAAGAATCCTGATGGCACAATTAACAGATACAAAGCAAGATTAGTTGCCAAAGGATATACACAGGAGTATGGGTTTGGTTTCAAGGAGACCTTATCCCCAGTAATCAAACCATCTACTATAAGACTTATCCTTACAATTGCTTTACACAAAGGATGGTGTATAAAGCAATTAGATGTCAATAATGCATTTCTCAATGGCATCTTACAGGAAGATGTATATATGCATCAACCACCAGGATATATCAAGCAGCCAAACTATGTGTGCAAGATGAATAAAGCAATATATGGACTTAAACAAGCACCAAGAGTCTAGTTTGATAGACTAAAAGCAGCATTGACAATTATGAAATATCATTCTATCAAATCGGACAATTCACTATTTGTTAAAATTAATGATTCTTTAACAGTTTACATACTTATATATGTTGATGACTTGATTGTTACAGGAAGTAACAAGGATGAAATCAATAGTGTCATCAACTATTTGAACAAAGAATTCTCAATTAAAGATCTGGGTGACATCAACTATTTTCTGGGAATAGAAGTTCTGAGAAAAGAAAATTCAGAACTAATGCTATGTCAGAAAAAATATATTCAGGAACTACTTGTCAAAACAAAAATGGATAGTGCAAATCCACAACCAACTCCTATGGTCAGCAATCATCAATTATCTAAAAACAGGGAAGAAGCCATACATAATGTCAAACAATATAGAAGTGTTGTAGGAGCATTACAATATGCAACTATAACACGACCAGTATAGCTTATAGTGTTAAAAAAGTGTCTCAATTTATGCAGGATCCTAGGGATGAACACTGGAAAGCAGTCAAAAGAATACTCAGATACCTTAAAGGAACATTAAACTATGGACTATCATTTAAAGCATGCAGCAATCTAAACATAACTGGATTTTCAGATGCAGATTGGGCTGCTGATCCAGATGGCAGAAAGTCAGTTAGTGGATATTGTATATATATTGGAAACAATCTAATATCATGGTGTTCCAAAAAGCAAACTACAATATCCAGATCAAGCACTGAAGCATAGTACAGAAGTATAGCTAATGCTACAGCGGAAGTGATGTGGTTACAGTCAATACTCAAAGAACTAAGAATAAAGAATAAAGCAAAACCAGTGCTATGGTGTGATAATCAGAGTACTGTATACATGACTGCTAACCCAATACTGCATTCAAGAACCAAACATATCGAAATCGATATATTTTTTGTCTGTGAACAAGTTCAAAAAGAGAATCTGCAAATTAATCATATATCTGCTGCTTACCAGAGGGCAGACACATTCACTAAAGCTCTAAGCATGAAGAACTTCGTAAAGTTCAGATCTGACCTTCAAGTGAAGCCCATTGAAGACAAAGCACTCAACAAGCAGTCGAATTCAAGCAATTCTTCAAAGATCTGCAAGATCTGAGTAGAACTCGGCCTTCTACAAACTGGCGCTCAGATACTTGCTGCATGGTTCAACTTTAGAACTCAACTTGCAGTGAATCAAAGGAACAATGTATCGAATAGAGCTGCGCAAAGCTAATCTTGCAAAATTCCTCTCTTTTCGAACCAAAATCTGATACAAATCTCACTAATCGCCTTCAAACCCTAACCCTAGATGCTTCGGGTTTGAGGGGGGGCAATTGGAGATATGAGAAATATCGTGCTTCCTTTCATTTTGATCTGTTTAAAGTATTGCAACTCTGCATATCAACCATTAATACTATATCAAACGGTGGACAAAAGACTGCTGCATCACACTGTAAATTGCAACTTGGGCCTTCTCTTCTCAAAGCCCAGATATACTTATATATGTTACAACCGTTTCATGTACAATGTGATATTCTGAATTCAAACTTTTGTATCAACAATCATTACAAACTTTTGTAATAAAATTTGTAGTGAATTCAATTTCTTCATTCAATTATCCTTGTGATTACAAATTTCAATTGTTGTGATGTAAAAGGATATTTTGTATGGATGCTCTTGGAAAATTCGGAATCGGAATGGTCAGGTGGATACACAAGATGTGGTTTATATTATGTAGATTACAAAGACAATCTTTGAGCCTAGTGGTTTAGGAAATCTTCGAGCTAACTGTGCGCAACAGTTCATATCATTACTATAGTCTGAAATGACTTCAATAAAATATGTTAATAAGGGTATATAAAATGATTAGTTTTTCTGATAATAAGTGGATCGGACTTTGAAAAAAAAAATACTACCATGAAGTCAGTCTGACAACATATTTTATATGACTCAGGCAATTTTAGCATATGGTCTGAATTTAATTGATTGTTGAAGGGTGTTTAACATTGTATGATGGTGACATGATGTTTAACCTATAGTGTAAGAAGCTAGAACCGATCTATCGTATAAAATGAACCATCTACCAATAACATTTTAAAACCCTTAACAATTCTATATCCAAACAAAATTTATAACGAAATAGTAAATAAAATATCATCACTATATCAATACCTCATTGTTCCAAAAACACCCGTTTGCGAAGCACGGGTCTCATATTAGTTTATCATGAACGAAGATACGAGAATTCCACACCAGATATTTCCCATTTACATCTTAGTAAAATATCCTAAGCATAAACATAATGTATCCCCTTTTCGTACGTTTTCAGGGTGAAAAAGGAGATTTATAACTTAATTAGAATGATAGGTTTAAAGAAGTTAACGTTAATGAAGTTGTGAACTTAAAGATAACGAGATAGTTCTTACCTCCAGTTTATCCCGCATGACCTGAATTGTATTTGACTAACAGCGCTAGCTGTTAACTGGAAATTCTAAACAATAACCTAAAATATGTCCTAAAAATAATTGACTAACCTACATGAAAGTTTTTTGTAGACCCATATAACAAGAGGCACTTCTCTATTAACATCGTTCAGAAGCGTATGAGACTGACCATTTGCAAGCTTTTCAGACGCTGATGCGTCTTCATGTGAAGTATTCGCAGCTTTTGCTTCTTTTTCAGGAATGTCCATAGGCTCATTCAAAAGGAAATTCAAAAACTCGTGAGCATACTACAATATGTGGAAAGATATATTATAATATAGAAAGGAGATGGAAAAAAATAACATATAATTAGCAATCAATTGAAAAATATTAGCATATGCTACAGTTAATGAAAGACACATAACGTATTTATCCATGTATGGTCGTACTATGATATTATGTAATATATTTGTCAACACTTTTGTCACGACCCACTTTTCCGTACAGTTCGAACTGACACTTTACCACACGTGTCCAATCCAAATTGAACAGAAAGACGATAGTGAGAAAAAGAAAGAAGATAGAAAAGAAGATAGAAAGAAAATAGAACAATACAGAATCTCACAGCGGAACCGAATAATATAAAATATAGAGCAAGTTTTTACATAAACAAAATGGTAACTTTTACATATACAGATATCAATCAGAGTATACTAACCTATTCAGCACGGACGATTATAATACATGTCTTTACAATTGCTGATAAACACAACTAAAATGCAACGGAAAATAATCATCTACGTCAGTACATCTCTGGGCCTCCATCTCCTTTCCCTGGAGTTTCAATCTTCCAGCTAAACCTGGAAATATGCTCAGTCTGATCCAAGCATATAGGAAAAACCATGCTCGAGTCAGTCTGGTAAAACTAGTGTGAGAATTTAAATCACAAGGAATTTTATTCATTTTAACTTTCAAAATCCTTTTAAAAACAAGGGTATTCCATAAGACCGCGTCATACATAAACACAACAGGTTTTTCCCTTACGGTAACCAAAACCTTTTGTAGCAAATTCAATGATATTATAATAGTGTCTAAATACAAATACTTATTCAAATAGCTGAAATTGTTACATTAATTAAATTTCAGCAAACTAGGCTCTATAACCAAAATAGTAAAGGCATGTATTGGAGAATGGATTCCATACAAATGACTAAGCACTGGGGTACCACCTATCACAGTACACATGTAGAAAAATATGCCGAGGACCACGCCAGGATCCCCTGCAACACAAGACCAGACTACCCTTAACCTGGGTCGACCGAATATGCTATCACTCCTGGTGTTCTCATCCTTTCCGAGTTCTTCCGCACACCGTAGTAATAATATCCGCTGGTATCTAGAAAGGTGATAAACATACCCTGATTGGGTGCGACCCACTAAGCGTTGCTGCATCCCCTTGATTTTCAGTCATTCCCGATTGATGAGGCTTAAGGCTAAGATTGCTTTTTCAGGAATTTTCACTTAGAATACTCATTGTTCTCCATTGATAATGTACTGATAGCATTCGTCCATATAAGTTCATTCTGGATCTGAATGGAGCCAAAGATACTACTCCTACTACATCCATTTTGGAATAATCCTTAGGATTAGTTGCGATTAGCCCTTGCACTTTAATACTCCGTCTTCGATTCCATGCTCTTATCTTCATTTCGAAAACATATTCGTTTGATCGAAGTGGTTTTTGGATAACTTATCTGATCGTTGTCTCTTTGAAACAACGTTCGATATTTCCAGTAAACTCAACCCCGGTTCTTTAGAAAATAAATAGATGAAATAAGATCGGAGATCATCTCCTAACCATTAGTGGATGGATTTCCTCAAAATCGCCCTAGAAGAACAAACGGGTTTATACGTACAGTATAGCACCTCGAACGGTAACGTACCATATAATTCACGTGTTTCTTCTAGATATTTCCAAACTTACGTTTTGGTCCAGATTTGATAGTCGGTTATTTAACTATCAAATAAACAATCATTCAATCAAAGATTTCATTTCCCACTGAAATCACTAAGCCTTATTTAATTTAAAGTTTAATTTAATTAAATCTCTTTATCAAAAGTATATACTTATCTCATAGGATCAAGTATATTCACAAACCATTTCCTCAAATGCATTTGAAAACCTTTTTAAATAAATATGGAAAGTACTCTGCAGTATCAGCCATGGATTCTGTAACACCTCACACCCCTTAGTATACCCAAAAGGACATACTAAAAGATGTGGTGCGTTGTAGGTATAACTAAAACTAGCAGAGACAAAGATTCATAAGACAGAATAGATAAAAACAGCGAAAACAGTTAAAATAATAAGTTGCTAAAAGTCAAACTTCATAATATAGAATTATAAAACCAAATACATCATATGTCTCAAAATACCAATATATGTCTCATGAAATCAAAACCTCGATCTCATAAATATCAGAGCACAAACTATCCCTCACAAAGTGTCAGTACATGGAATAAGCTAAAAACTGAAAATAAAGAAGAGAAATACATAAGAAATCTCTGCCAAAGAAGTCTCCATGTTTCTGCAATCTATCATCTTTGCTTTTGCTAGCCTATGGGGGAAAAGGGGAAAAGGGAAAATGGAGGAGTGGGTCAGACTAAAAGTCTGTTAAATGATAGTAATTACTAGAATCTTTAAGAAAAGTAAAAGTAATGGACTTTACAACTGTTCTAGTATATAAAAGGAAAGAAAGGAAATAGATAGAAGGAATAAGCTGGAAATAAATACGAATTAACTAAATTGACATAACTGATTAACTTTGATTGTTTGCACTTGTCTTTGTTAGGTACTTTGATTAGGCTGAATTCCTAATCCTATAATTAGGCTAAAAATCTAATTCTACCCTTTGATCAACCTGCTACTTCATAGACCTATTGCGGACTAGACGCTATATAGCTCCCTATACAGAAGGTAATGGTGTCTACGGAAGACACACATACTATGCTCTTGGAACTCAATAGCAAGTTATGCAACAACCCGGTATTTAGTATCCATTAATAATCGACATTTTAACGATGAATATTGTCGCAAATTTGCCAACTAAAGTTTTAAAATTTGAATTAAAATTCTTTTATAAATTGTTAAAATGGAATTGTGGGCTTTGAATTAAATAGTGAACCATGTTTTAATTTGGGCAGTGAAAATTAACAAAAGCAAATAACCGGCCTCCCCTTTTTTCACTCTCATTCGCAACCCTAATGAATGATCGAAAGAAAATAATGGCGGCCTCGTTTATTTTCATTCGTCCCCCTTTCAAAAATTAGGGCTTACTTCTGAAGTTGCCAACCCATGATTGCTCATTCGAAAATGATTTTCAGTTTGTTGCCTTCGTCGATTGCTTGGCTCTTTGATTTGTCTTCGGCTGTTTCAATTGTGGCAAAGGTGAGTAATTCTATTTACTCACATCTAATTCATCTCTAAAATGGTGCTTCTGCAATTCGATTTTTGTTTTGCTGATTGGTGAATTTTCTGACTTGATTCGATTTTGCTCGATGTTGATAAAATTTGTATGACTTCGGCAATTACTGTAGTTGGTTGCGAATTGGGTTTGATCATGTTGATTTGACTTGTTTTGCCTTGTGCCTTAGATAGTCTGACCACTGCGTTTCATATGTAATGTTGCTCCATTGTTTTAGCTGGTTTCTGATTAAACTTGGTTTGTGCCGTGGTTCCTCTGATGCATTTTCTGGTAGCACTTTCGTCTTTGTTCAAGTTTAGT
The DNA here is from genome assembly GCA_030765085.1 of Allium cepa. Lineage (NCBI taxonomy): Eukaryota > Viridiplantae > Streptophyta > Magnoliopsida > Asparagales > Amaryllidaceae > Allium > Allium cepa. Next base: position 518,842,788 of record CM060929.1, on the reverse strand, counting down.
TACTGCTTTATGACATCGGTCATTGTATCATTGACCTGCAGTTCGAATATCATGGCTTCGGCTGTGCTAGGGTTGTTTCACCTGATTCATTTGAAGTTGTAGCCTTGATTTTTATTTTTGATGTTACTAGAATTTGTTGCAGTGCCTTGCGGTTGTGACTTGATTTTGATGACGTTGATTTAGTCATCTGTCTTTGTGTATGCTAATCTCTGGTATTTGACATCGTTTATGGTTTACTACTTTTGCATAAGTAGTGTTGCAGACTTGTGTTTTGTGGTCTTCATTGTTACCTGATAGCACTCGTGCCTGCATTTGATCTGGCACCGTGTCTTCGAGTTATACACACCACTCTTTTGCATAGTTCATCTACTTGCTTCAGTGTTGCATTTGTATTGAATGTGAGCATGTTATTTTATTTGGAATTTCTGAAGCTTGTTTTGGTTTTGACTTTTATGGGCTTGGTACATTGGTTTGTTGCTGAGTACATCCATTTAGTCACCGTATATGTATACGAACAGATATGTATGTGCGTATATATGTATGTTGTGATTCTTATTCATTGAGCTTCAGGCTAGACTTGTTTTTCTGTTCGATTTTTGCCATGCCATGAGCATATGTATATTGCTGCAGCTTCGAAAGATGCATGTTGTACCTTGTTCCTTTTATTGTTTATTGGTATCTCTTGACAGTTTTGTATTGCTTGATGTACTTTGGTTCTTTGATTTAATTGTTGTCATTTACTGTCTCACTGCTTTATTGTCACTGCCTATAGTTTGTGCAGTCGAACTTGTATTTTGTTAGCTGCAGTGTCTCGACCTTCATGTCTGCACTCTTTCTTTTGATAGTTGCTTGTTACTTTGAAAGTGCAGCACTTGCCTCTCTTATCATTTCTTTTTACTGATTTGCCTTTGATGGTTTACTCTGCTGCCACATATGTGCATCCGAGTATGTACATACATATGTATGTGTGGAAGCATGCATGGATTTGGGTCTGCCTTGTTGGTTTGTATCGCACTGAGTTAACACTCATATGTGCCGAGGCATTGCATTTCCATTAGCCTCAGGCCTAGGAAGATTAGACGAGTGGGCCTTGCATTGCAATGACCACTGACTTCATTTGCATTTTTCAGTTTCAGTTAGTGGACACTGGTTCACTTCCACTTCATGTAGAGATTGCATCTGTTTTGTCCACTTGTTCATGGTAGTTTGGCTTGGGTTTGAGCATCACTAATCTGATAATACTCGTATCAGTCATTGGTGTAGCATTGTGTACATACACACATGTTTGTTTGGTCTCTTATTGGTTTAAGTTGAAGTTTGTAGTCTGATTATTTTATTCTTTGGCCTTGCTTTCTTGATGGCATTCGATCCAGATGGTGTTGTATTATGATTTGTACTTGTGTTGAATCCAGCTGATAGTTCGGGTTTGACCCTGTGCCCGGTTGTGTACATCATTACTGGTGTGGCAACGCAGTGCACGCAAACGTGGACTGCAGCCACACGGTATTGAGTTTTTGGGTACGACATCACTGTAGTGGCAAGGCAGTGCACGCAAGCGTGAATTGCAGCCACACGGTATGGCTTTTTATGATATTCTATTTTGTTTCGATTTATGGATCTTTTGCGTATTCCATATTCCGTAGTGGCGAGGCAGTGCACGCGTGCGTGTACTGCAGCCCTACCCGAATTAATATTTTAATTGATATTTCAATGGTTTGAACTGTTTTGTTTATTCAAATCAATATTCTGAATTGCACTCTGATTTGGTTTATTTACGGTCGTCTATTGGTTACTTAATTATTATTGCTTCTGCGCACTAATAACTGAGTTTGAATTAGACTGACCCGAGTATTATTTTCTTTTGAATTTAATACTCGGGTCAAACCGAGTATTTCATGTTGTAGATATTCTGCTTTGGGTTGCTGCTAGAGTTATGAAGTTCTTTCATATCTTTTGGAGTAGTCGTCGTCATTTGTAGTAGTCTGTATAATTGTATAGGAAGATATGTATTCATGTATATTATATACGTTAATGTACTTGTATATGAAACTTCCTGAGTCGACTGTTGTAGTTGTATCATATGTACCGTGTCAAATGTATTGTAACTGACATCAGTTATTGTATATATGAGACTTTCTGTTTTATTTGTGTTCCGCATTATATTATCTGTGTAATATTTTATATTTATTGTTCTAAACTATTACGAGCCATCCTAGTTCGTTTTATACTGGAATTGGGGTATGTCGATGGGAGAAAATAAATCAGAGATGAAAAATGAAAGAATATTTATATATATATACACCACTCCTATCGAGATAACCAATACTAGTGTAAGGCCTAACTATTGATGGCCGCTCCTCAACAGCCTTATTCTCCGTGCTAGTTGACAGCACTACACCGTAGTGTTCTTGGCTAGCGTGGGTATAGAGGTGGGGCGTCACAGCTTGGTATCAAAGCCTGGGGTTTAGAATAAATATAAAACATAACTTAGATAGTACATGTGTTACAACTATTTGTTGACGTTTTATCTCTCATATTTGCATATGATTGTCTTTGATTGTTAGGTATGAATTCCTAGCGCTTATTCATATGCATTTGATTTTGATTCTTGTGTTTTCGGTTTTGATTTGATTTAGCCGATGATTGATTTTGTTCGAATCTCAGCGATTCTGAACTTGATATTTTATGTTTTTCTCGGCTTGATTTCCATTCGACTTCGGTCACTTTGTTTTTGAGAAATTGCTAAATTCTTGATTTCCAAGACTCTGACTTTGTTTGCCATTGAGTCCTTTGATGATGATGTTGAATCGTTTTGTACTCTATTATGGCCAATAATTGTTGACTTCGACATTGACTTGATTTTTATTTTTGTTGAAGTCATTTATGCATTTATGCTCGTTCTGCTTTGTTTTTCCAATTGTTAATCGATTCTTCTTTTTCGATTAGTTGTTATCTTCTTTGTCGATTTTGATAACTTCTATTTCTGGAATTTTTGGGTATTCCTACTTTGATGGATTTAGAATCGAATTCTTTGGATTTTATTCACGTCTTCGAATGTGAATTTTAGTGAATTGATTTGGTTTCCAAATTTAATCGATTCTTATTAATTCCCCGATTTGTTGCTATCATTTATTAGCAATTGTGATAACATTTTCTTCGGAATTTTTGTGAACATACCTTTTGATGGATACGGTATCGATTCTTTGGATTCTATTCACATCTTTGTATGTGAATTCTTGTGATTGATTGTTCCTACAATCATTTTTGTGATTTGTCACTTTAAAAATATAAAAAGGTTTTCTATACTAGTAGTAAATATCAAAACCCTTTTCTCCAAACGATTTCAAAACTATTTTACTACAAAACTCTTTTCCTAAACCGTTTTCCAATCTATTAGTATATACTAATCTTTACCTCCCTCGTATGAGAAATCTAATTAAACGACTTAGTAAAACGAGTGGTATATAACGCTTGCGTTTACTTCGCCGGTTAATTCTTGGACTTATTCGCTTGAATCTCTTGTGACGATTTTCTAGTGAAGATTTACAGTTTGTTCGTAAATATTTAAGTTAAGCAAGTGGTTATGGGACATGAAGCTAAACTTTTATATTTACTAGCTTAGTGTAATTGACACTTCTCGTTGATCTTGACGATCACTTTATGAATTAGACTAGCAATTGTGCGATGTCTCTTTCATTGCAGGGTTAGGCTAGACACCACTTGTGTGATTTCGCTCACACATACCTTTTTGCTTTTTGGTTAGCCTAGACACCACTTGTGTGATTCCATTCACACATACCTTTTTGTTTGCGAGGTTAGGCTAGACACCACTTGTGTGATTTCGCTCACACATACCTTTTTGCTTTTTGGTTAGCCTTGGCCTCATTCGGGTGATTCAGACTCGTCCATATGGGGTAGCTCCCCATGGTCTTCGGACCGTCATGTGATAGGCCTCTTTACCTTTTTCTGTGATATTGATTGATCTCTGGATGATTATGACGATCATATTGTGATTTAGACTAGCAATTGTGTGATGTCTCTTTGTTTGCTTTCTGGTTAGGCTAGACACCACTTGTGTGATTCCATTCAAACATACCTTTTTGCTTTTTGGTTAGCCTAGACACCATTTGTGTGATTCCATTCACACATATCTTTTTGCTTTCTGGTTAGGCTAGACACCACTTTTGTGATTCCATTCACACATACCTTTTTGCTTTTTGGTTAGCCTAGACACCATTTGTGTGATTTCGTTCACACATATCTTTTTCTTTCTGGTTAGGCTAGACACCGCTTGTGTGATTTCGCTCACACATACCTTTTTGGCTTTTTGGTTAGCCTAGACACCATTTGTGTGATTTCATTCACACATATCTTTTTGCTTTCTGGTTAGGCTAGACACCCCTTGTGTGATTTCGTTCACACATACCTTTTTGCTTTTTGGTTAGTCTAGACACCATTTGTGTGATTTCATTCACACATCTTTTTTCTTTCTGGTTAGGTTAGACACCACTTGTGTGATTTCGTTCACACATACCTTTTTGCTTTTTGATTAGCCTAGACACCATTTGTCTGATTCCATTCACACATACCTACTTGCTTTTTGGTTAGCCTAGATACCATTTGTGTGATTTCACTCACACATACTTACTTTTTGTCTGCGAAGGAGACTAAACCCCGCTTTTGTGATGTTTCACCATCACATATGTGTTACACGTGTTGGTGAGTTTTCATGCTCACGTGTAGGTGAGTTTTCATACTCCCATTTGAGTTTTCATACTCTCATTTTGGGATTTCTGGATTTCTTGTGTAGTCTTCTGGAACTTGTGCTTCACCAATTTTCGTGATTTCTATTGATAAGTTTTATCAATTTTTGTGCATTGGTGAATTCTTGTGTCATTGACTTGTTATGAATACAAGTTTAGGGTATGATATCCCTTCCTATCTTTGAGAAGATTCTTGTGACATTTTTGATGAATGAAAATTCATTGGTATTATATTTTGATGCCAATTATTTCGATGAAATTTTGACGTGTTAACTTCAGTAACCGTCAATTTTAAAATGAATTTTCAAGCGGTTATCCCGCAATGCTGATTTTGTTGTCCGTTTTTACGGTATTTCGAGAAGTGAAATTTCCTTATCGAAGTTGCTACTGACGTTGCTATTTTAATCATGTGTTTTGAAAATTTTTTATTCTTCAAAATTGTTTCAAAATAAAAATTAAAATTGTTTTTAAAATTTTTACAGTTTACGCTTTCAAAAGAATGAGGAAGCGATTTAAACGTTTCAGAAAAATCGAGGACTATGACCCATTTCTTTTACTGATTCGCTTAATTCTGGGCTTGTCCGTTTGAGAATGTGAAATGTTATTTTTAAAATACACAATTATGCACTTTCAAGAAAACGATGAAATGAATTAAACGATTTAGTAAAACTCGTGGTTATGGGTCATGTGCGTTTGCTATTTCGATTAATTCCGGACTCGTTAATTGAAAAGTTTGTGATTTCTGATTATCGTTTTGATAATCGGATGTTGGTGATTTCTGATTATCGCTTGTGATAATTAGATATTTGAGATTTAATTATCGTTTGTGATAATTAAATATTTGTGATTTAAGATTTGATTATCGTTTTGATAATTGAATATTTGCTGATTTGAAATTTGATTACCGTTGTGGTAATTCCTTATTATCGTTTTGATAGTAGATATTTGTGATTTGTGTTTTCTAATTATCTTTGCTGATAATTAGATTTGCCGATTTTGTTGTTTTCAAATTATCGTATCGATAATTAGATATTGCTGTTTTGTGATTTCTGTATTCTGTTTATCAATTTGATAATCAAATTTTGTTGAGAATTTGGGAATTTCTTTTATGAAATTAAAAGATTTCTTTGGTGTTTATATAGTACTACGCCGGTGTACCGGCTCAATTTTCTGCTATTCATGACGTTTCCTACGTCTTCCAATTACGGAAATGCCTTAGGGATTTCCGATCCTTATTCTTGAGAAACCTTCTATTCACATCATTACTTCGGAGGTTCAGCACCCTCGAAATAAAGATGTTTTTTTTCTCGTGAAAGCTCAGTGGTTCTCAAATCCTATGGATTTCACTTTGGAATCCAGAGAATTCATCGAGCAAACACGTTCAAGCTTACTCTTTCATGCTCGTATGGTTGTTACCTTTTGTCCATTTATTCCTTGTGATTGCGAGGACGCAATTTCTTTAAGAAGGGGAGTCTGTAACAACCCGGTATTTAGCATCCATTAATAATCGACATTTTAACGATGAATATTGTCGCAAATTTACCAATTAAAGTTTTAAAATTTGAATTAAAATTCTTTTATAAATTGTTAAAATGGAATTGTGGGCTTTGAATTAAATAGTGAACCATGTTTTAATTTGGGCCGTGAAAATTAACAAAAGCAAATAACCGGCCTCCCCTTTTTTCACTCTCGTTCGCAACCCTAATGAATGATCGAAAGAAAATAATGGCGGCCTCATTTATTTTCATTCGTCCCCCTTTCAAAAATTAGGGCTTGCTTCTGAAGTTGCCGACCCATGATTGCCCATTCGAAAATGATTTTCAGTATGTTGCCTACGTCGATTGCTTGGCTCTTTGATTTGTCTTCGGCTGTTTCAATTGTGGAAAAGGTGAGTAATTCTATTTACTCACATCTAATTCATCTCTAAAATGGTGCTTCTGCAATTCGATTTTTGTTTTGGTGATTGGTGATTTTTCTGACTTGATTCGATTTTGCTCGATGTTTGATAAAATTTGTATGACTTCGGCAATTACTGTAGTTGGTTGCGAATTGGGTTTGATCATGTTGATATGACTTGTTTTGCCTTGTGCCTTAGATAGTCTGACCACTGCGTTTCATATGTAATGTTGCTCCATTGTTTTAGCTGGTTTCTGATTAAAATTGGTTTGTGCCGTGGTTCCTCTGATGCATTTTCTGGTAGCACTTTCGTCTTTGTTCGAGTTTACTTACTGCTTTATGACATCAGTCATTGTATCATTGACCTGCAGTTCGAATATCATGGCTTCGGCTGTGCTAGGGTTGTTTCACCTGATTCATTTGAAGTTGTAGCCTTGATTTTTATTTTTGATGTTACTAGAATTTGTTGCGGTGCCTTGCGGTTGTGATTTGATTTTGATGACGTTGATTTAGTCATCTGTCTTTGTGTATGCTAATCTCTGGTATTTGACATCGTTTATGGTTTACTACTTTTGTATAAGTAGTGTTGCAGACTTGTGTTTTGTGGTCTTCATTGTTACCTGATAGCACTCGTGCCTGCATTTGATCTGGCACCGTGTCTTCGAGTTATACACACCACTCTTTTGCATAGTTCATCTACTTGCTTCAGTGTTGCATTTGTATTGAATGTGAGCATGTTATTTTATTTGGAATTTCTGAAGCTTGTTTTGGTTTTGACTTTTATGGGCTTGGTACATTGGTTTGTTGCTGAGTACGTCCATTTAGTCACTGTATATGTATACAAACAGATATGTATGTGCGTATATATGTATGTTGTGATTCTTATTCATTGAGCTTCAGGCTAGACTTGTTTTTCTGTTCGATTTTTGCCATGCCATGAGCATATGTATATTGCTGCAGCTTCGAAAGATGCATGTTGTACCTTGTCCCTTTTATTGTTTACTGGTATCTCTTGACAGTTTTGTATTTCTTGATGTACTTTGGTTCTTTGATTTAATTATTGTCATTTACTGTCTCACTGCTTTATTGTCACTGCCTATAGTTTGTGCAGTCGAACTTGTATTTTGTCAGCTGCAGTGTCTCGACCTTCATGTCTGCACTCTTTCTTTTGATAGTTGCTTGTTACTTTGAAAGTGCATCACTTGCCTCTCTTATCATTTCTTTTTACTGATTTGCCTTTGATGGTTTACTCTGCTGCCACATATGTGCATCCGAGTATGTACATACATATGTATGTGTGGAAGCATGTATGGATTTGGGTCTGCCTTGTTGGTTTGTATCGCACTGAGTTAACACTCATATGTGCCGAGGCATTGCATTTTCATTAGCCTCGGGCCTAGGAAGATTAGACGAATGGGCCTTGCATTGCAATGACCACTGACTTCATTTGCATTTTTCAGTTTCAGTTAGTGGAGACTGGTTCACTTCCACTTCATGTAGAGATTGCATCTATTTTGTCCACTTGTTCATTGTAGTTCGGCTTGGGTTTGAGCATCACTAATCTGATAATACTCGTATCAGTCATTGGTGTAGCATTGTGTACATACACACTTGTTTGTTTGGTCTCTTATTGGTTTAAGTTGAAGTTTGCAGTCTGATTATTTTACTCTTTGGCCTTGCTTTCTTGATGGCATTCGATCCAGACAATGTTGTGTTATGATTTGTACTTGTGTTGAATCCAGCTGATAGTTCGGGTTTGACCCTGTGCCCGGTTGTGTACATCATTACTGGTGTGGCAAGGCAGTGCACGCAAACGTGGACTGTAGCCACACGTTATTGAGTTTTTGGGTACGACATCACTGTAGTGGCAAGGTAGTGCACGCAAGCATGGACTGCAGCCACACGGTATGGCTTTTTATGATATTCTATTTTGTTTCGATTTATGGATCTTTTGCGTATTCCATATTCCGTAGTGGCGAGGCAGTGCACGCGTGCGTGTACTGCAGCCCTACCCGAATTAATATTTTAATTGATATTTCAATGGTTTGAACTGTTTTGTTTATTCAAATCAATATTCTGAATTGCACTCTGATTTGGTTTATTTACGGTCGTCTATTGGTTACTTAATTATTATTGCTTCTGCGCACTAATAACTGAGTTTGAATTAGACTGACCCGAGTATTATTTTCTTTTGAAATTAATACTCGGGTCAGACCGAGTATTTCAGGTTGTAGATATTCTGCTTTGGGTTGCTGCTAGAGCTATGAAGTTCTTTCATATCTTTTGGAGTTGTCGTCGTTATTTGTAGTAGTCTGTATAATTGTATAGGAAGATATGTATTCATGTATATTATATACGTTAATGTACTTGTATATGAAACTTCCTGAGTCGACTGTTGTAGTTGTATCATATGTACCGTGTCAAATGTATTGTAACTGACATCAGTTATTATATATATGAGACTTTCTGTTTTATTTGTGTTCCGCATTATATTATCTGTGTAATATTTTATATTTACTGTTCTAAACTATCACGAGCCATCCTAGTTCGTTTTATACTGGAATTGGGGTATGTCGATGGGAGAAAATAAATCAGAGATGAAAAATGAAAGAATATTTTTATATATATACCACTCCTATCAAGATAACCAATACTAGTGTAAGGCCTAACTATAGATGGCCGCTCCTCAACAGCCTTATTCTCCGTGCTAGTTGACAGCACTACACCGTAGTTTTCTTGGCTAGCGTGGGTATAGAGGTGGGGCGTCACAAGTTATCTCCCCTAATCGATGTCGCATGCTCGGTCACCAATGGTTTGCACTATCTATTGATCCCTCTTTTGACCTTTTATTTACCCTGATAGCATAAGCATGCTCTTGTCTCACTTCAGGCTATTGTGAGGCACTGTGTCCATAGAAAATAGGGAATGTTGTTGGTACTGGTCTCTGTCAAACAAAAACTAGCTGCATCTTATGTCCAAATCCCCATGATTTAGTCTTTTAATTATTGACCTCTTATCTACCCTAAATAGCATAAGCGCGTCCCGAGGGAAATGCTGCCGGCACGGATCTTTCCTTTTAAGTATTGACCACTTATGTACCCTAAACAGCATAAGGAAAATGCTGCTGATACGGATCCCTTCTTTTAAGTATTGACCAATTATCTACCTTAAACGGCATAAGGGAAATGATGCCTGTACGGATCTTTTTTTAAGTGTTGACCAGTTATCTACCCTAAACAGCATAAGGAAATGTTGCTGGTATGGATCCTACTTTTTATTTATCGACCGCTTATCTACCCTAAATAGCATAAAAGGAATGATGTCGATACAGATCCTACTTTCACCTTTGCTTGTTAACTTAGATAAATTATTTTAAACAAGCCTTTATTATTATTCTTACTATTTGTGCTTAATAATTTATCCTAAGTCTTAAAATAAACCTCATTTTGTTCTGTTATCTTCTTATAACCTATGTTATAATTCTGCTTATTACTTAACTCAAGGTCTAAGTATGAAAATAAGCTTCTTTCATCTTTTACTCTTTTTAGTTATAATTCTAAGTTATAACTAGACCAATCTCTTTAACTCGGTCTAATTCTAATATGTTCATCACAACTTCAGTCCATTTCCATTTTTATTACAGTCTTTACAATTTACATCTTGTCTTTCGTTATTTCAGTATTCTTATAATTTTAATCTATATTTGCATTTAATCTATTATAATCCATATGTGAAGAAGAAGGAGAAATAAAAGAAAATTGAAAATAGAAGAAAACCCAAAGCATAGGAAAAGGATGTAAATAAACAGATAAATAACAGTAAATAAATTAAAATACTGTAAATAAATGGAAAAACTATAATTAACAGAAATAAACTAAAATCAACTGAAAAGAATAGCTAAAAGAAATAGACTGAAAATAATTATTAAAACTATAAATAAACTACTAAAATGGTAATTCCAAAAATCATAGTAAAACTATAATTATTGGTGACTCTATTATTTCAAATTGCTTAAAAATCCAAATAATTACAATCACTCACTCGAGACAAAAGCTAGAATCCCTTTTTTTTTTACAACAACCAAAATTCTTTAGAAATCTCCTCTAATTTGTACAATCTCCATCTTTTATTTGAATGTGTATATATATATAATATAATTTTATTCTATAAATGTAGAATGTAGGTAACTATTTGAGAGAGATAAATGGAGTCTAGGTTTTGATTTTAGAGTGAAAACCTAGGTTAGTTTAGGTCCTATTTATAGTGTTTTAGGTGTGCTTTCAACCGTACATTAGAATCTCCAGAAATTTTGCTGACTCATTGCTGTGTCAAATCTTACAATGCGCCTTGTCTGCGCCTTATCTTATATTTAATTTAATTAATTACACCTTCAAGAATATACAAACTATAAATAACATTTTCTTCTCCTTAAGTAATTTCTAATTTGTGACATTTTATTTCATTTTAAATTTCAATACTTCTCTCTTTATTCGCATGTTTCGTTTCAGCTTTCAACATTCCATTTAATTTACATGTTTACGTCTAAAATAAATAAATAAACAACATATCAATATCCTTCTACATTTACATCTGAAATAAGTAAATTAACATGTCAATATTTCTCCATGTTTATGTCTAAAATAAATTAATAAATAACTAGAAATTCTTGTGCCAGTATTGTACATATTCACGTTTGAATTAATTGGATGAATAGCATGTGAATTATTATATCAATATTCTATATATTCAAACCTGAATTCATTAAATAACATGTGAATTATTATGTCTACATTTTTTTTCCATATTCACATCTATTGTAATTAGATAAATAACATATGTCCACAAACGTGTATATATATTGTGTATTAATTAGTAACCTAATTCTTTACCTTTAAATTGAGCAATCAATTACAATAATTGATTGGTATTAATGTTTTTATGTTTAAAAATCAAACCGGCCCTTATTCCTTACTAACAAAGAAATCACATACCTTATATATTCTGTACGAAATATAATCCTTCCATAATACACTCTTATCTTTTCTTTTCAAAATATAACGTTTATTTATTAAATGCCTTCTTTTTATAATTATATGGTTACATTTTCTCTCATTTACAATAACCCATCTCATTTGAACATTGTCATCTAAATTTATAAAAGTGATGCCTTCTTTTAAATTACACTGTTATACCTTTTTTCTCTTTTTCAACAAAACAAACTTCCTGTCTATAAAATCATACATATATTCAAAAATGAGAAGTTTATTTTACTTATCTCAAAACAAGCATTTATTTTTATTTAAAATATTCATTCCATTTTGACACAAATGCAAGTTCTTATATTAAACTCAATCATTACAAGTTAATTCCTTTTCCCTTCCTAATTGAAACATTTCAATGAATCTATTGCCAATTAATTTCAATACTAATTTCAAACGAATTCCAATTATAAACATGTTTTCTTTTCACTTATAATTACTTATTAATTCCTCCTTAAATTTTGGGTTGTTACAGATACGCAGCTCAAACATTACGTCTCTATCCTGGAGAAATCCAAACTTAACTATAGGCAGTCTCTGCCTCCAAAATACGCCATGACAGTATACTATTACTTTTCGAAAACTTTATTTACTAATTAACTCAAAATAATGCTTATAAAGTTTCTATCTAAATTTTCCAAGTTTAATTTAGGAGAAATATTCTTTTATAAAAGTTTAGTATATATGTATGTATGTATGTATATGTATATGTATTATTTTTTAAACATTATTTATATTTGAGCAATTATCTTTGAAACAACACTATCTTAATATTGATAAATTCTTAAGTAATAATTAACTTTAAAACCAAAATCCTTATAAAATAACTTAAATTATAAATTAAATATATTTTTAAATAATTAAGATAATTAAATAGTTTGAAACAATAATTAAATACTTTAAAATAAATTTTAAGAACAATAAAGTAATTAACCTTAAATCAATTTTGAATAATTATTAATTATCTTTTAAAATATCATTAATAAATAATAATTATCTTTTAAATAACTTGGATTCAAAAATCAACTTCCAAATTGGAAAGAGGCTTATTAATCTCAATGGTACTTGGTCAAGTTACCATTCATAACAATCCAGAATAACAGATACAGATATTCACATCAATCTATTTTAATAATAAATTCAACATCCAATTGTCGAACATAATTATCAGGATAATAAATAGATCTTCTATGAATATGATACAGAATAGGGTTTTATTTCTGCTAGTTGATGTTTATAAACACATATATACATTAGTAATAGCAGAACAGTGATTTATTCTACCAACCGGGTCTAATTTAATACAATTAGCGGAACGGTGTTTTATTCCGCTAAACAGATGTCAAAAAATCATAATTAAATTAAATTAAATTAAGCCATCGTTATTTTTATCAGGGAAAATAACCTCAATATAAATTTTAAACGATGTTATTTTTTTAAACCGGTAATTAAAAACTATCCATTTTAAATTGCCTAAACTTTTCGCTTATTCAAACTTGATAATGGTTTTCACGGCGATGTAGTGTTTGTTGATACGAATCCATTGCAAAAAGTTTCACTCAAAACGGACATATGGTTTGCTAGAGAGTAAATTTAAAAGTATTCAAACCCTATTTAAATAAACATTTATTTATTTATTTCTATTTATTTATATGGGCCAAGAACATTCCTTTTAGACCGATAACCACTCCCCCTCTCTCACATCTCCTCCCTTACTTCTCTGTCTTCTTTTCTTTCTTTGTAATTCAAATTTTCAAATAAAAAAAAACAAGATCCCAAAATCCAACCCAATACCAATGCCAAATTCTTTAATCAATCCACTGCTTCTTCGATCCCACACCCTAACTCTTCTCGTACGACTTCGAGACCCAACCTAACATCGGAAAACACCATCGTCCTAAAATTGGGCCTTCTCCAAACACCCAGGAACCATCGCTATGCACTCGCATACGTGCACGTGCATGTCACCATCAGACGTCGTTCACTACGCCGAGAATGCCACCAAGTCCGGCTTCTACCCTGCATTCGATTTCATGCCTCCGCCACATCTCTGACTGCCTCCACCGGTTATCTACCGTGAGCACCAAGAAACGACACCCTTCAATTTCTTCCATCGCCAAAAACGACCTCGTCTCGCTTACTCATGCTTCAACTGACCCAGCCTGCTTCACCACAACAACCAACTAGTCGTACGCTACCTTCTGGCAAACGCAACGCCACTCGACGCCACCCCTTTCACCAACGATGATGAACTCGAACCAACAAAAAACTTGCATTTAAAACCCTAAATGACCTCGCTACCCTAAATCAAACCCAAAACCAACCTTTAACCACGGTGAATGCCTCACCTATGTTCCCATGCTTCTCCTCGACCAAGCCGTGACTCCCCTCGACGACCCCACCATCGAAAATTTATTTTCTGTGGATTTTGAACTTGTTCAACTATCACATAATCTATGCTCTAAAAATCAAAATTCCTACACTAAAAATCCTATTTTGGTATAATGAACAAGACAACATACTTGATTCGACGATTTAAACAAGTTGAATTTCGTCGGAGATTAGGATGTTTACTGTATTTTTAGCTTCTCTCACAATATCTCATATAAATAAACCTCAAACTATTTTTAAGATGATCTTTACCAAAAAAATCGCTTTATTAGTTTACATCATTCACTAATTCAACTTGGATTGAGAGGAAATGATTTTTGAAAAAACTGGCATATAAAAAAAAATATAACTTGTTGAGTACTTGAATATGTACAGGCATGGTACAGGAATTCCAGAAGTTAACTCTCGCCTTGAACATGTTGAAATCTTTGTAAACTTCCAGTTGCACCTTAGTTTTATGTTATTAAACTTGATTTCTTACTTTTGCTTTTGAATTTGAAGGAACATAGTGCCTTTTCATTTCTTTTACAGTGTTTGTTTATTGATTTTGATACAGAGCTTTGTTATTTTCTTTGTGTTAAAATCTTTTTGAAAATACTGAATTATCACACATATACGCCCATATATAAACAAGTATGTGATGATGCATGCGTACAAGAGTTTGGGGCTCAAGAGAAATTTATAGGCTTAAGAAGAGTTTGTAGCTGTTGTTCAGTGCTTTGATTGATGGATTTAAAATTCAGTGACTTTGAGTTGATATATTATTTTGAGGTTCGAAAAGAAGTTAAAACATTTTTTTAATTTTTCTCTATTTAGACCAACAAGCACTTATGTATACATTTTTTCTTTTCCTTTTTTGCTTGTTTAACTTTTTTTTACTTATGTTATTTACTTAATTAAACTCCTTTGGATTTTAATATGCTTTCATATTGGAAACAAGATGTAAAGGGGCTTTTAAATAAACAACTTTTAGTCTTCATATCTATATATATATATATACACACACACACACACTCTTCTATTAAAATATATAAGTCAAGGCAATTGAAAATTTTGCTATTTCATTTTTATATAAAACAACATTTTGTTAACACTTTTCTTTTTAAAAAAATGTATAATTCAAAGCAAATGAAATTTTTTCCATTTCATTTTAAAAATATGAAATGACATTTTTTTCAAACACCATTTTATAAGAGCTTTCCTTTTTAAAATGATTTTATATTTTTTTTCTCATATTCATCATATAATATTTTCGTATCTATTTCTTCTTTCATTTTTCAATATATGCATATATTATTCTTAATATACTATATTTTTTTTATAAGTACCGTACTTTCCTTTTTGAACTTATTTATAGATACACACATTCTTGTTAACTAACATGTATATACATGTATACATATATATATATATATACATATAAGAAAATCGAATTTAAACTGTTGTTATTTAAAATACATTATACTTTCCATAAGTCATATCATTTCTATTTAAAACCCATTCATCTTATTCATCTACATTTATTTGCTATGAATTAGTTCCAAATTATATATATAAATTATGTTGTCTTGAATATATATATATAAGAGTTTCTAATTAAATCAATTTCCTATTTTATAAATAAAATCTGGAAATTCAAAATACTATCTCGGTCTAAAGTTATATATTATCACCAATCATCACTTAATGAGGATTTTATTTTGATACATATTATTGAATATTAAAAATTAATATTCAAAACTCAAGACGACTAAAATTCTGGATCATTACATTCCTTCCCCTTAAAAGAATGTCACCCCCGAAATTTCTGTAACCAGGCTAGTAAATAAAACTAACCAAAGTAAAAAAGTTAACATATTAATAAACAACCATATCACACAAGTCAATATATATATATATATGTATGTATGTATGTATGTATGTATGTATGTATGTATATTTATACATATATTCCAAAATATCAGTTATACCGAATATCAACTAGAATACTTTCACAACTACAGTCATCATATACACACACATATATATAATGTAGGATCGATTTCACCCTAGAGGGGGGTGAATAGAGTGATACTATTAATTATAAAAATTTATTGCGGAAGCTTATAAAATATTCAATTCAGATTTCAACACAGTTCACAGCAGAATAATAGCAGGACAGATATCGTAAAATATAAATAACAGAAACAGAACAACACAGAATTTACCCAGCTTCGGCAAAACCCTGCCTACGTGCTGCCCCCAAGGTTTCTACTAGACATTAGTTAGTTAGACACTTACACACGTAAACTCGCGACACCCGCTATCGACTAAACCTAACTCTACGCTCAAAACCCTGCCACAACTCAGCCACTGAGTTGCGAATTCTCAAACTACGCCACGTAGTTTGTCCCTTAGTCACACGACTAGAAATTTAAACGGTTTAAAAAGAAATTGCAAATTAAAAACAATTTAAAATAAAATAACCCTAATTAAAAAAAATTAAAAGCCCTTAAAAGAGAAAGCTCTTTAAAAAACAAGCCAGACCCCTTTTATTATTTAACACGTTCTACTTTTATTTGCTCCGTTCGTTTATATGAAGATGGCGGTTGTTCCTCTTGCAACTAAATTAGGGCTTCGTCCTTCGATCCAAACTAGGGTTTCATGATGAAGCTGCCGATTGTTCGATCAATCTGGTTGTCAATTGCGTGATGATTTGTTCGTCTTAATGCTTTCGGCTGCTTCTGGAGTTCGACTTCAATTTGGTATGTGATTTTCCTTTATGCTTTTCTGTTATGCTCGATTGAACTCCGATGGATTGAAATTGCCTATGATGAATGGTTTATATAGGATTTAAATTCCTAGATTTGCGTTCGTCTAATTTCTTCAACATTTTAGTTTCGGCCATTTGATATTGTTTTGATGCTTGAGATTTCACTGACTTTTTCAAATTCGTATATTATGATACTTGCTTCCCACGACTTTGGTGTTTAACTCGGTCAATTATATTGGCAACCATGATTTCGAATTCGACTTGTTCATACTTTGATTTCGGTCATTTTTTGGTTTCATGAATTTCTCGTTGTACTACTTCGGCCTTGTGAATTCATTGTACTGCTTCGGCCTTGGCTTGAGATTTGTTACGTGAATATTTGGTCGGCTTCGACTCCGGCCATCTTTGTGTTCATCACTTTGCTGTCTGCATTTTCATCATTCATGTATCTGGTGGCTTCAGTAGTACTTTCGACCTTGATTGGCTGCAGTTCTATGACATTGACATTTAACTTTCACTTATTTTTGGAGACAGTTTGCATTAATCTGATATTGTCACATGCCACTTGGTTTGTTGTGTCATTGTATATTTATATTAGTTCGAATTAGCCATGATTCTTCTGATGCATATTATTTTAAGCTAGTTCGTTCATGTTGTATTTGGTATCTTCACTTGAGTTGCTTGTATATGTATACAAGTGTTCACTGCTCGTAGTCTCTGTTCGACCTGATTTTGCTTTGACTTTGGTCGCTGCTACATATTGTTCAACATGTAGTTTGCTGTCTAATTTTGTACTTGTGTACTTCATATATGCACTGTGTATTGGTTGCTTCCCTGACCTGTGCATGGATTGAAGTCAGGTGCTTCATCATGGTGTACTGGTTGAAGTTTTGATCTGGTTGTTATGCATATGTATACTTCATGCTTGATTTGGGTTCATATGCACTTGATTCATATTATAGTCGTATCACCATATGTACACATGCATATACAGCTCTGCATACTGGTCCTGGCATCATCCTTTGTAGTGTTGTATAAACTGCTGTTGGTCTTCACGCATGTATATTCTCGAGCTTTGGTTATTTGCAGTTTTGTTTTTCTGGTCTTTGATTTGTGGTAATTGCATTTGTATCACTTGATAGCATCAAACCTGAGTCATTTTTGTTAGCTTTGAGCATGTTTGAATTGACTGTGTCACTTGCTTATGCTATTTGTTTGCACTGTGCATTGATCTGGACTTGCAGTTTGAGTTGCTGACTTCATGTCGCCTTGACTTTGGTTGTTGCATTGAGTTGAGTCATGATTGCAGTGACTTGACCTTTGCATTTTGTTTATTTTTCGAAATTTCACCTAAGTTGAATCCAGCTTAAGCTCGGATTTGAACTTGTGTTGAGAGTTGTGACATTTATTTTATTGCACTTGAGTTGAATCCGATAATTTGGGTTCGACCTGTGCTTACCTGTCCCTGTAAATTTATCAAGTGTATATTGGTGTGCACGGCCTTGTGGCATGTACGGTGATACACTGTGCATGTCACATTGTTCGTGTGTGATGAATTCAGATATAAATGATGACGAACAACCCAAATAACTGAGGCAAATAATATTTTCAAAGTCCATATTTTATTTTATATTGCAAAAATATTTCTTTTTCAATTTTACCACGTTAGTGAATATTTTTGCAGATTGCTCAGATGCTGGATTCTAACTGGAATGAAGTTGAAGATAAACTACGAGTGTGAGTGATATGTAGTGAGGAATTTATGTAAATCGAATTGTGATGTAATTAGTGTCAAAATTGTATATGTATAGTGAGAGCTTGAATTTGTACTATTCAAAATTGTAATAAATATTTGTTTGAATAAAATTTCTATTTGAATTCAAATTCTGTGTTATTTATTTGTATTCAGCAAATGTTTATTTAATATATGAAAAATAAAATAGTACATTAACAAATACATTTAAACGAATATATGTTTATTATCATCAAAAAAAAAATCATATAACCGCATATTCAACAATCTCCTCCTTTTGATGATAACAAACATATATTTAAGATTTTGAATATGTTAAATGTATCTGATCATGGATATGCTCTAATTGCTCCCCCTATTTAAATGCTTCCTCTCTACACAAAGCTCCCCCTACAAATATGCATACAATTAAATAATATGCAAATGAGCCTAGATGCAAATGGAAAATGTTTGACTTTTGCTAGATTTTATTTGACAAAATCTTAACTTTTTTCTCCCCCTTTTGTTATCAGCAAAAGAATAATAGTGTTAGAGAAATAGAGATAAAGTGATCGATATTAATCCAACATTAAAACTCAATCGAATATAAAAAATAAATTTCAAAAAAAATCAAAAAAAAATCATAAATATTTTGTTAGGCGCATATTCCACTTTTAGAATGATGGTAATTATGTCATCATATAAAATCATACAGTTGTGTCTATTTGTGATATATTTATATCAGGAATTTGAATACCTACTAATCATGCATAACCGTTAGGACTTTTAAATGAGATTAGTAGTATTCCAATTTTATTTTAAAAAAAATGAATTCAAGTATCTTCTAACCACGCATAATCGTGAGGACTTTTGAATGGGATTAGAATCAACTTGTTTATTATCGACTTTTGATATGCGTTCCATACATGCATAACCGTGAGGACTTTTAAATGAGCATGGAAGCACATAACAAATTCCAAGTAATTCACCCGTGCATAACCGCGAGGACTTTTAAATGAGAGTGAATACTTTGGTATTTATTTTTTTTATTTTTTTTAAAGAAATAAAAAACGAACGATTCCTGTTTAAAGTACCACATATCGACAAACTATATAGAATTTTGATGAGTGATGGTCGTTAAAAATATGATAGAAATAGAGATGGTCATGGAATTTTTACCAACAAAAGTTTTATAACTCTTGTTTAAATTGAAAAATTTTACTAATTATACCGTCTCGAGTAATAATATATGATAAATATAATACTCATCACTTTTTCAATCACTATTTATCTTTTCGACAATTAGTAGGGAGAAAAAATGTTAAATATTCAGCAAATTAAATTTCTAAAACACCTAAGCTGAGATGTAGTTTACAAAAACTATTTTCTGGTAGAGGTTTTGTAAAAATGTCTGCCAATTGAGAATCAGTTGAAATAAAATTTATGCAGATGTTTTCTTTGGAAATATGATCTCTAATAAAATGATGTCTAACATCTATATGTTTTGTTCGTGAGTGGTGTACAGGATTATTTGTGAGATCAATTGCGCTTTTGCTATCACACATTAGTGGTACACGTTTAAAATTTAGACCATAGTCTTGCAAAGTTTGTATCATCCATAAGATTTGAGCAGAACAACCACTCAAAGCAATATACTCTGCCTCTGTTGTAGATAATGCAATATAATTCTGTTTTCTACTTGACCGTGTAACTAATGAATGTCCTAACATAAAACATGCTCCACTAGTACTTTTTCTATCAACTAAATTTCCAGCATAATTAGCATCTGAAAAACCTTTTAATTCAAAGTTATCGTTTGTTGGATACCAAAGACTAAACCGTGAGGTGTCAACAAATATCTTATAATTCTTTTAACTGCTTTTAAATGAGATTCTTTTGGGTTAGATTGAAATCGTGCACACAAGCAGACAGAAAACATGATGTCAGGCCTAGAAGCGGTAAGATAAAGGAGTGATCCAATCATACCTCTATATTGCTTTTGATCAACTGCCTTACCTTTTTCATCACTGTCAAGTTTAATTGTTGTGCTCATGGGGGTTCTAGCTGGTTTAGCATCTTTTAACCCAAATTTGTTGATAAGTTCCTTAATATATTTTGTTTGAGAAATGAATGTACCTTTATCGCTTTGTTTGACTTGAAATCCTAAAAAGAATTTCAATTCTCCAACCAAGCTCATTTCGAACTTTTCTTGCATAACTTTTTCAAATTTCTCATACAACAAATTGTTAGTGGCACCATAAATAATGTCATCAACATATATTTGAACAATTAAAATATCGTCGTTTTCATGCAACAGAAATAGTGTGGTGTCTACACAACCCTTTTTGAACCCATTTTCAAGAAGATAAGTACTGAGGCATTCGTACCAAGCTCTAGGAGCTTGTTTTAACCCATATAATGCCTTTTAAGCTTA
Source organism: Allium cepa (assembly GCA_030765085.1). Taxonomy (NCBI): domain Eukaryota; kingdom Viridiplantae; phylum Streptophyta; class Magnoliopsida; order Asparagales; family Amaryllidaceae; genus Allium; species Allium cepa. The sequence goes on along the minus strand of CM060929.1, from coordinate 518,821,781 downwards.
TATACATGGTTAGGATATTCATGACTTTCAAAACCTTCTGGTTGTTTAACAAATACATCTTCTTTTAAAATTCCATTAAGAAATGCACTTTTAAGATCCATTTGTCTTAATTTAAATCCTTTGTAGCAAGCAAAAGCTAGCGAAATCCTAATTGATTCTAGTCTAGCTACCGGTGCAAAAGTTTCATCAAAGTCGTCTCCTTCAATTAGATTATATCCTTTAGCGACTAATCTAGCTTTATTTCTAATCACATTTCCAGATTCATCATATTTATTTTTGAAAATCCATTTTGTTCCTACGACTGGATAGTCCTTAGGTCTAGGTGCTAAACTCCAAACATCATTTCGCTCAAATTGATTTAGCTCTTCTTGCATAGCCATAAACCAATTTTCATCATTAAGAGCTGTATCTATGTCTTTGGGTTCTATTTCTGAAATAAATCCACTATATAGACACAGATGACACAAATTTCTAAAAGAGGAACGAGTTTGAACACCTGTGATAGGATTTCCTATTATCAATTCTGGAGGATGATCTGCTTTGAATTTCAATTTTTCTGGATCTAGATTCCTTCGGACTTCGTTTGTTGCGGTTTCTTTGGGTTTTTCGTTCTCATCTTTTCCATTCTCCTCTTCAACATTACTTTTACCATTTCCTGTTCATTAATGCCTTCATCAAACTTCACATTGATTGACTCCACGATTGTTTTATTCCTTTTGTTGTAGACTCTATAAGCTTTACTTCTAGAAGAGTATCCCATGAATATGCCTTCATCAGCTTTTGCTTCGAATTTTTCCAATTGATCCCTTGTATTGAGAATATAGCACGGACACCTAAATACTTTGAAATAGTCAATGTTTGGTTTATTTTTGAACCATAGCTCATAGAGTGTTTTGTCAAGAATTGGTCTAGTCATAACTCTATTCATTACATAACAAGATGTATTTACTGCTTCTGCCCAAAAATGCAAAGGTAGCTTATACTCATTTATCATAGACCTAGCTAACTCTTGTAATGTTTGATTCTTTCTTTGAACTACTCCATTTTGTTGTGGAGTACGTGGTGTAGGAAATTCTTGTTTAAAACCGTTTTCATCATAGAAGTTTTCGAATTTATAATTTTCAAATTCTCTACCATGATCACTTCTTAACGTAACAATAGGGACTCCCTTTTCATTTTGCACTAATTTTGCAAATTTTATGAAGTATGAAAAAGTTTCTTATTTTTTAGTCAAGAAATATACCCATGGATATCTTGAGTAACCATCAACTAACATAAAACAATATTTCTTACCTCCTAAACTAGCAATGTCGTTAGGTCCGAACAGATCCATATGAACTAGTTCAAGAACTCTAGAAGTGCTTACAATGTTTTTGGCATGAAATGATGATTTTTTATGTTTTCCCAAGGTACATGCTTTACAAATGTTTTCTGTTTCAAACTCATGTGATGGCAACCCTCTTACCAAATTTTCCCTTTTTAATTTGTTTAACAAGTTCATGCTAGCATGCCCTAAACGTCTATGCCATAAATTTACTTCTATATCCCTAGCTACCAAACATTTAGAGAGGGTGAGATCATCAAAAGATAGAGAATATATATTACCTTTCCTTTTACCTGAAAATAAGATTTCTTTTGATGATTTGTCAACAATTTTGCACAAGTCAGAATCAAAGATAACATTCATACCTTTATCACATAGCTGGCTGATTGATATCAAATTGTGGTGCAGATTTTCAACATATAGTACGTCATTCAAGGTAAATGTATTGTTACCTACTTTACCTTTATCGACAATTTTACACTTGTCCTTGTTGCCCATTGTGACTCTGCCACCTTGTACTTTTCTAGCAAAGGAACTTTGATTTATCGCTTGTCATGTGTCTGGAACAGCCAGAATCCAAGTACCATTGTTGTTGTTCCTTAGCCTGCCAGCATACCTACACGAGAAGAGAGTTTAGTGACCTATTTGTTTTTTTAGGTCCATGATTGTTAGTGGCAGAATATTTAGAAAGATAATTTTGTGGGGACCCAAAACTATTTATATATGTTCTCTTTGGCACCCAAATTTGTTTAACTTTGAGAGATTTTATATTTGTTCGTTTTGGAACCCAAATCGGTATAGTTTTCACATGTTTGGGTTTATACCAACAATTATTGTGATTGTGCCCATATTTTCTACAAATTGTGCACATAGAATTAACTCGATTAATATTGCTTTCAACACTTTTAGGTTGATTATATCCAAGTCCTTGTCTAACCATATTAACAGTTTGCTTTCCTAATAGGATATTCAATGATTTTTCACTTTTTGAAAATTTATCTAAAGTCGTTGACAATTGTTGGACTTGTGTTCTGAGAGATTCATTTTCGTTTAATAATTTTGTGCACTTTTTGATAGAATTTTCTCTCATAGTATTTTCACTTTCTTTCAAAATCAGAATTTCATTTTCAAGTGATTTTATATTAATTTTTGATTTTTTAATTTCTTCTTCAAATGTTGGACACTTATCGCACTTAGGGATCCTACTTTGATAGTTTTGAACTAATTGGTCAAGTTGTTCATTCAATACTATCAAAGTATCTTTTTGTGATTCTAGTTTGGCATACTTCTCCCTAAGTCGTTCAAAACAGCCATTTACCTCGTGAAAATGTATAAGTAATTCTGAATGAGTAAGTTTGGATACCTCACTTGGCTCGTCATCGTCACTGTCAGTTATTTCACCATGAAGACACAAATTTTCTTTTTCACTTTCACCGCCAGTGCTATCACTTCCATCTTTGTCGCTTTCATCCAAGTAGCTGCAAAACTTCTCCTTTTCAGTTTCTTTCCTTGACTGAGTCGATTTCGGGGACAATTTGGCTTGATATGACCGGGTTTGTTGCATTTTTGACAGATGATTTTCTGTTCTTCTGGGTTGTCTATAGCTTTGTTTAATCTGCTCTTTGCTTGTTGATTTCTAACTGGATTGCCATATTTGCGACTCCACCTTTTGAATTTTCTTATTAATAGTGCTAGCTCTGCTTCACAATCATCATCATCATCTTCACTTTCAGTTGTCCCTTTAAGAGTTATTGATTTTCTTCGAGTGTCTCCTCCTTCACGTTCTTCCTTGAATTTCATTTCTAGCTCATAAGTGGTGAGATTTCCGATGAGTTCTTCAACTTTCATTTGTTTTAAATCTTTCGATTCTTGTATGGCAGTCACTTTTGCTTCAAATTTTCATGGAAGGACTCTGAGGATTTTTCGGACTACCTCCAACTCTGTGTACGATTTTCCAAGAGCTTTTGATTTGTATATGATATTGGAAAGTCGTCCATGCATTTCTTTGGCATTTTCTTCCTTCGCCATTGTGAAGTTCTCGTATTCGCTGCTTAGCATGGCAAGGCGAGATTCTTTGACTTGAGATGTTCCTTCGTGATTCACTTCTAGTGTGTGCCATATTTCCTGCGCAGTTAGACAATGTGAGACACGATTAAATTCAGATTGATCTAATGAATAGATAATAGAATTCATGGCTTTAGCATTGGCATTTTGTAATTTATTTTCTAGTTCTATCCATTGATCCTTCGGTTTTTCTATTTCCTGATTATTTTCAATTATAGTTGGTGCTCTATACCCTATCTCAACAATATCCCAAGCGTCAATGGTTTTCAGAAAAATTTCCATCCTATTTTTCCAGTAAGCATATTCACCATTGAACATTGGTGGTCTAACTATGGACTGACCCTCAGCAAAAGCATTATTAAAAGAAGTCATTTTAAAATTCAATTTTTTTAAAAATAAAAACTAATTTTTTGAAAAAAAACGAATTTTTAAAACAAGAGTTGACTTCTATTCCTAGCTCTGATACCACTTGTAGGATCGATTTCATCCTAGAGGGGGGGTGAATAGGGTGATCCTATTAATTATAAAAATTTATTGCGGAAGCTTATAAAATATTCAATTCAGATTTCAACATAGTTCACAACAAAATAATAGCAGCACAGATATCGCAGAATATAAATAACAGAAACAGAACAACACAGAATTTACCCAGCTTCGGCAAAACCCTGCCTACGTGCTGCCCCCAAGGTTTCTACTAGAAATTAGTTAGTCAGACGCTTACACACGTAAACTCGCGACGCCCACTATCGACTAAACCTAACTCTACGCTCAAAACCCTGCCACAACTCAGCCACTGAGTTGTAAATTCTCAAACTACGCCACGAAGTTTGTCCCCTAGTCACACGACTAAAAATTTCAACGGTTTAAAAAGAAATTACAAATTAAAAACAATTTAAAATAAAATAACCCTACTTAAAAAAATTAAAAGCCCTTAAAAGAGAAAGCTCTTTAAAAAACAGGCCGGCCCCCTTTTATAATTTAACACGTTCTACTTTTATTTGCTCCGTTCGTTTATATGAAGATGGCGGCTGTTCCTCTTGCAACTAAATTAGGGCGTCGTCCTTCGATCCAAACTAGGGTTTCGTGATGAAACTGTCGATTATTCGATCAATCTGGTTGTCAATTGAGTGATGATTTGTTCGTCTTAATGCTTTCGGCTGCTTCTGGAGTTCGACTTCAATTTGGTATGTGATTTTCCTTTATGCTTTTCTGTTATGCTCTATTGAACTCCGATGGATTGAAATTGCCGATGATGAATGGTTTATATAGGATTTAAATTCCTAGATTTGTGTTCGTCTGATTTCTTCAACATTTTAGTTTCCGCCATTTGATATTGTTTTGATGCTTGAGATTTCACTGACTTTTTCAAATTCGTATATTATGATACTTGCTTCCCAGGGCTTTGATGTTTTACTCGGTCAATTATCTTGCCAACCACGATTTCGAATTTGACTTGTTCATACTTTGATTTCGGTCATTTTTTGGTTTCATGAATATCTCGTTGTACTGCTTCGGCCTTGTGAATTCATTGTACTGCTTCGGCCTTGGCTTGAGATTTGTTACGTGAATTTTTGGTCGGCTTCGACTCTGGCCATCTTTGTGTTCATCACTCTGTTGTTTGCATTTGCATCATTCATGTATCTTCTGGCTTCGGTAGTACTTTTGATCTTGATTGGATGAAGTTCTATGACATTGACATTTAACTTTCACTTATTTTTGGAGACAGTTTGCATTAATCTGATATTGTCACATGCCACTTGGTTTGTTGTGTCATTGTATATTTATAATAGTTCGAATTAGCCATGATTCTTCTGATGCATATTATTTTAAGCTAGTTCATTCATGTTGTATTTGGTATCTTCACTTGAGTTGCTTGTATATGTATACAAGTGTTCACTGCTTGTAGTCTCTGTTCGACCTGATTTAGCTTTGACTTTGGCCGCTGCTGCATATTGTTCAACATGTAGTTTGCTGTCTGATTTTGTACTTGTGTACTTCATATATGCACTGTGTATTGGTTGCTTCCCTGACCTGTGCATGGCTTGAAGTTTGGTGCTTCATCATTGTGTATTGGTTGAAGTTCTGATCTGGTTGTTATGCATATGTATACTTCATGCTTGATTTGGGTTCATATGCACTTGATTCATATTATAGTCGTATCACCATATGTACACATGCATATACAGCTCTGCATACTGGTCCTGGCATCATCCTTTGTAGTGTTGTATAAACTGCTGTTGGTCTTCATGCATGTATATTCTCGAGCTTTGGTTATTTGCAGTTTTGTTTTTCGGGTCTTGGATTTGTGGTAATTGCATTTGTATCACTTGATAGCATCAAACCTGAGTCATTTTTTGTTAGCTTTGAGCATGTTTGAATTGACTGTGTCATTTTCTTATGATATTTGTTTGCACTGTGCATTGATCTGGACTTGCAGTTTGAGTTGCTGACTTCATGTCCCTTGATTTTGGTTGTTGCATTGAGTCGAGTCATGATTGCAGTGACTTGACCTTTGCATTTTGTTTATTTTTCGAAATTTCACCTGAATTGAATCCAGCTTAAGCTCGGATTTGACCTTGTGCTGAGAGTTGTGACATTTATTTTATTGCATTTGAGTTGAATCCGATAATTTGGGTTTGACCTGTGCTCACCTGTCCCTGTAAATTTATCAAGTGTATATTGGTGTGCACGGCCTTGTGGCATGTACAGTGATACACTGTGCATGTCACATTGTTCGTGTGTGATGAATTCAAATATAAATGATGACGAACAACCCAAATAACTGAGGAAAATAATATTTTCAAAGTCCATATTTTATTTTATATTGCAAAAATATTTCTTTTTCAATTTTACTGCGTTAGTGAATATTTTTGCAGATTGCTCAGATGCTGGTTTCTAACTGGAACGAAGTTGAAGATAAACTACGAGTGTGAGTGATATGTAGTGAGGAATTTATGTAAATTGAATTGTGATGTAATTAGAGTCAAAATTGTATATGTATAGTGAGAGCTTGAATTTGTACTATTCAAAATTGTAATAAATATTTGTTTGAATAAAATCTCTATTTGAATTCAAATTCTGTGTTATTTATTTTTATTCAGCAAATATTTATTTAATATATGAAAAATAAAATAGTACATTAACAAATACATTTAAACGAATATATGTTTATTATCATCAAACAAAAATCATACAACCGCATATTCAACATATAGTCATACCAAACATCTATTGAGATACTTTATGGACTGCAATCTAACAAACATGACGTCTACAGGTTACTAATACATACTAATATGGTATATACTACCAAGAGACCACTCAACCCAAACCAACACTCATAGTGGACTCTCCCCATTAGAGTCCTCCACTTTGGGTCCTTTTATTTCCCTAAATTCAACATCATTATGCGGAATCCATGCATACACCGGGCTTGGTTCCCTCCGAAGATTATCCCCGTCTACATGGGGCTCATTTTCAACCTCATCTATTTCCCAGATGATAGCGTCATCATTTTCCAATTCAGGCTCTTCTTCTGCTTCAGATTCCTCTTCATCCTTGAATTTCTCTTCTTATTCTTCCTTGGTCTCCTCTTCATGGTGCGATTGCTGCTCGATAGGCTCTATTTCCTCCTCTAACTCCTCCTCATATATTGATGGCTCATTAAGATCCTTTAGAATCTTGTTAACTAAGTCATGATCGCCAGCTCTCCTAGCCTTCGAGAGTTCTCCTCCTCGGACGACACTACGGGTTCTCTACAATCAATTAACAAGAAACAAGAATGAGATCCTAAGGTTTTAGAAATTTACATATGTTAAAGAGTATATATATAGGTACACACTTCAAATAACTCTTCCTTTTTAAATTATTACCATTCAAAAACTTCACTTAAGCAATAACAAAATCATTTTTCCTTAAAAATTTGTTTAAAACAATTTTTTTCCGAAATCACTAGAGTTTGGAATTCTCAAATATAGCATTTTATAAAGCAATTATTATAAAACTAGCTTTTACATATGAAAAATCTTCCTAAATATTTATCTTAAAATATCTTAAATTCCTTTGGTAAACAAATTTTATTAAAATTTCCCAAAGTTTCTATCAATAAGACTTAGGTCACTAAGGAAATACTCAAGTCAAAAGGACCGACAATAGAGGATACTCAAAGCTAGTGGTTATGACCACTCAATTCCTAGATGATAAAATATTATCATTACTTATCAAAGAACCCCTCAAAATACTATATATTGAAAATCATGCCTTTAATATATAAAACATATCCCAGGTAAAGTTATTTCAATTACCCACTTAAAACAATAGTGTGTCTATTGGCCTTGTTCAAGTGTCTAGAGGTTCCTATCAATAACATTAGTTATTCGTATTGACCAGAATCCATAAGCCACTCAACGGATCAATTAACATAATATATAACAATTTGTATCTTTCATACACACACACACTCAACCATTCTAGGGTACTACTGACCCTATCTCTAATGAGTAACCTCACCAAAGCCTAGGTATTCACTCAACCTAAGCTCCGATACCACGATGTCACTACCCACTTTTCCATACAATTCGAACTGACACTTTACCACACATATCCAGTCCAAATTGAATAGAAAGACGGATAGTAAGAAAAAGATGGTAGAAAGAAGATAGAAAAGAAGATAGAAAGAAAATAGAACACAGAATCTCACAGCAGGACCGAATAATCAATAATATAAAACAAGTATTTACATAAACAAAACTGTAACGTATACATATACAGACATCAATCAGAGTATACTAACCTATTCAGCACGGACGGTAATAACACCTATCCTTACAATTACTGATAAACATAACTAAATTCATCGGAAAATAATAATCTACGTGAATACATCTCTGGGCCTCTAGCTCCTTTCCTCGAAGTTCCAATCTTCCAGCTAAACCTGGAAATATGCTCGGTCTGACCCGAGCATATAGGAAAAAGCAGACCCGGGTCAGTCTGGTAAAACCCGCGTGGGAATTTAAATCACAAGGAATTTCATTCATTTTAACTTTCAAAATCCTTTTAAAAGCAGGGGTATCCCGTAAGACCACGCCACACATAAACATGGCGGGTTTTTTCCTTACGCTAACCAAAACCTTTTGTAGAAAATCCAATGATATTAATAGCGTCTAAGTACAAGTACTTATTCAAATAGCTGAAATTGTTACAGTAATTAAATTCAAGCACACGGCTCTACAACCAAAACAGTAAACGAACGTATTGAAGAATGGATTCCATACAAATGACAAGGCACTGGGGTACCACCTATCACAGTACACATCTAGAAAAATTTATCGAGGACCACACCGGGATCCCCTGTAACAAACAAACCTGGATAGACCGAATATGCTATCACCCCTGGTGTTCCGACCCTTTTCGACTTCTTCTGCGCACCGTAATAATAATATCCAAGGGTATCTAGAAAGGTGATAAACATAACCTGATTGGATGCGACCCACTTAACCTTGCTACTTCCTTCTAATTTTCAGTCATTCTTGGTTGATGAGGCTTGAGCCTACGATTACCTTTTCAGAAATTTTCACTTAGAATGCTCATTGTCCTCAAATGACAATGTACTAATAGCATTTGTCCATACAAGTCCGTTCTGGGTCTGAACGGAATCGAAGTGGTTTTCGGATAACTTATCTGATCTTTGTCTCTTCGAAACAACGTTAGATATTTCCGGTAAACTCAACCCTGTTCTTTAGAAATTAAACAGACGAAATAAAATCGAAGATCATCCCCTAACCATTGTGGACGGATTTCCTTAAAATCGTCCTAGAAGAACGAATGGGTTTATACGTACAGTATAGCACCTCGAATGGTAACTATACCATATAATTCCCGTGTTTCTCCTTGATATTTCCAAAATTAAATTTTGGTCCAGATTTGATAGTCGGTTATTCAACTATCAAATAAATAATTATTCGATCAAAGGTTCCATTTCCCACTAAAATATCTAAGCCTTATCTAATTTAAAATTTAATTAAATTAAATCTCTTTATTAAAAAGTATATAATTATCTCAAAGGAATAAGTATATTCACAAACCATTTCCTTTAAATACATTTGAAAACCATTTAAAATAAATATGTAAAGTAATCTATAGTATCAACCATGGATTCGCAACTCAAAGATATGTCTCTATCTCATAGAAATCCAAACTTAATTGTATGCAGTCTACGTGTAACGACCCAGTTTTTCAATCGTTCAAGTTTGGAATATTTAATTGATTTTAAATGTTCAAAAGCGAATTTTTATAAGTTAAATAAATTATATTTTGAATATAGTGATTTATTTGGATAATTAACTTGTTAGTTTAATATTTGAAATTGGGTAAATAATTGAAATTTGAATTTAAGGTGAATAAAAATATTTTCTAACCTTGTTTCAGATTCTATTTGAATTAGAATTAAGTTTCAAAATTGGATTAAAAGTTAATTTACAAAAATTGGAAATTTTAATATTTAATTAACATGTAAAAATAGTCATTTTTGACACTGTCTCGGATTTCGACGTAACCAGTTTCACTGGATCATTAATGTTATATTATTGTATGATTTCAAATTTCATATCAATCGGACTTACTTAGTCATTTATATGGAAATCCGAAATCCAATACGTGCTTGTCATTTTCTATTATAGGAAGCTTGTATTACAAGGTGTATGCTGGATTAATAATGTAACTATTTCAGCTATTTTAATATTATTTGTGTGCAATATACACTATTATAATATAAGAGGATTTGATATGAGATGTTTTGGTTATTGTAAGGTAAAAACCTTGTCGGTATCTAAATGCGACTCGGTCTTACGAGATACCTTTTGTTTTGATAAAGAAAAAGTTTTGATAACTTTATAAATTCTGTTGAGATGTGTTTTCTCATGCTAGTTTACCAGACTGATCTGCGCGTTCTTCCCTTTCAATGATCGGGTCAGACCGAATATATTTATAGGTTTAGATTTGGTGCTTTTGGAACTTCAGTAGGCGAGTTGGAGATCTTCATATCGTATACACGTATCTGTTTATTATTCTGTTGCATTACTTTGCATTGTTATTATTGTAAATTATTAGCATTTGTAAGGACACGTTATTATAATTGTCCAAGTTGATGATTATTTATTATGCACTCTGATATTGATTCATGTATATTACAGTTTCTCCTGTAAAGATTATTGATCTATATTATATGTTATTCCATTGCGATGTGAGGTTCTGAATTGTTTTGGTTCTGCTTCTCTCTTCTTCTTCTCTTCTTCTTTCTTCTCTCTTTCTTCTTACGCTCTTTTTTCTTTCTCATGATCATCTGCAATCGGTGCACTCCGGGTCAGACATGTGTGGTTTATTGTCATGTTCAGAGGGTGTCAAATTCGGGTCATCACAGCTTGGTTTCAGAGCTTAGATTTAGTATATTCCTAGGCTTTGATCTGTACTCAGTATAGGTAGGGTCAGTAGCATCCTAGATTGAGTTTGATTGTATTATATATATGAGTGCATATTTGTCAGTGATATAAAAATATTTTGTATTGTATTGATTGAGCTATTAAGGGTTCTGATCGTTGCGTCTAACTATCATCTGTTATTTGTTGTGTGTGAATAATAAAAGTTGTTATTATTATGAATCTAAACAAAAGTAAACAAATTTGGAATGAACTTATAAGCAAAGTGAAATAAGATAAACTATATAAGTAAAAATCTATAAATGTGATTTATTAATAAATGGATTTAAAAGAATATAAAGCACTGAATTCACGACTGTTGCTGGAAAATAATAAGAGTGATGACTGCAGCATCATCAGTATCATTTTTGAGTTTCTGTGTGATCGATTTGCTACCAATAGTAAATTAAAAATTGAAGTTTTGTTTTGATAAAACAAGTTTGAATTTAAATTCGAGTATGGTTTGATTTGTAAGAAAAATAAGATTTGAACTTGTAATTGGAATCAGTATAAATAGGAAAATTTAATTTGGGATATGGAATTAAAATTTCGACTTAAATAAAGTTAAATAAATCTGAATTGGTAAAATGAATCATATGAATTGAAGTTTAACTAAGCTAAGTTGAATAAAATCGAATTGAATTTGAAGTGAATCGAACAGAACTAAATATGAACTTAAGCTATTAAGTGATTATATAACTATGAATTGAATTGTAGCATGTGAATAGGCTTAAGTATATATTCATGAAAACTTAAGTAAATAAGTTTATAACTTATAAGATTGAGAATAGTGAGTAAAAACAATTTTTTTATTTTTGAATATAGGAAATGAAATTTAACTTAAGTAACGAAGAATGAAATTGAAATTTGATATCGATAGTAAATGAATGAATTGAAGTAATAGAATGTAACTTAAGTGCGAGTTAAATAAATGAAGATTAACTTAAGTTAAATGAATGAATTAAATGAGCTAAGTGAAGAAATTGAAATGAATATGAACTTGAGTTATAAAATGAAATTCAACTTAAGTTGCAAAATAAATTAAACTGAACTAATGATTAGTGAACGGAATATAATTGTGAATGTTGTTTGTTAAAATGGAATATAACTTAAATTGTGGATTGAAAATAAAAATTATAAATGTTGTATAGAAATGTAAATTGAACTTATGTAAGTGATTTAGAAAATAAATCATAAGTGTTATTATATTATAAGAAATATACTAGTAGTGAATGTGAATGTAAATGAAGTTGAATATTTAACAAATGAATGTTAATAAATTTGAATTGGATTGGATATAAATTAGTTGAATGAAAACTAAGTAAATATGAATTGAATCTAAAGTGAATGTAGCTAAACTGAATCCAGTTTAATTGAATATAAACATTGTGATTAATGAATGTGAATAAATAGAAAACCAAATCAAGTGAACGTTGATAATATTTGGAATGAATATTGATTTGTTTATGAAACAATTTGGTTGTAAATTTGTTGATGGTTGTTAATTGGATGTTAGTTGTTTGATGATTGCTTAAGTTGCATATGCTTCATTTCCATATGATAGTTGTATTGTACATGTTATATATGTTGACATTACTTTCCATATATGTGTTCTCATTTGGTTGTTGAGTGTTTAGTAGGTGCGGATGGCGTTTGCTTCGCATTTGGAGCTTGCTTTCGCACTATATTAGCGGTATATGCTCACTAATAATATATAAGGTACATATCTCGGATTACATATCGTACTTTTACACTATTTTCCCTACGGGATGCCTCATCCTCGAAGATGAGATGTATATTTGTGATGTTATATATATTGTGATTTTTTCGAATCGAACCACGCAAAGGAGATTCTGGCAAATTCTTGTGAAAATTTAAGGCATTAGAAAAAAAAATGGAAATTTATGAAATTTTTTGATAAATAAAAATTTGATTTTGAGTTATAATTAAGATGATATTAGTTGATTTTTGGAAATGGTATCAGTTAATAACTATAAAGAAATTTGGAAAATTAGAGGATTTTTTATTAAATAGTTGCAACTAATTGATGTTGGGAAATTTAAACACTTATAAGAATTTGATAATCTTTTTTCAACTAAATTGTTTTGAAAAGTTAATGGAGTTGTAGCATCTTTTCTCGGGTAGCAATTTCGAGGACGAAATTCTTTTAAGGGGAAGAATATAACGACCTAGTTTTTCAGTCGTTCGAGTTTGGAATACTTAATTGATTTTAAATGCTCAAAAGTGAATTTTTATAAGTTTAATAAATTATATTTTGAATATATTGATTAATTTGGATAATTAAATCATCAATTTAATATTTGAAATTGGATAAACGATTGAAATTTGAATTTAATGTATAAAAATAATCTCTAACATTGTTTTAAGTTTTATTTGAATTAGAATTAAGTTAGAGAAGTTTTAAAATTGACTTAAAAGTTTATGTACAGAAATTGAAAATTTTAATATTTAATTAACGTTTAAAAATAATCATTTTTGACATTGTCTCGGATTTCGACGAAACCAGTTTCATTGGATCGGTAATGTTATATTATTTTAGGATATCTAATTTCATGTCAATCAGACTTACGGTTTGGTTGTGCGAAGCTGAAACGCGTAGAAATTTATTTAAGTAAATTTTAATTAAAATAATTTGATTCGAAAGCCCATCTTCCAAATACGATGGAATTGACTCCCGATATATATTCTGTTGTATTCGAAATAGGGGCAAAATATTATAATCGCCAGGCGGCATGCTTCGTTTAGAGTTCGAAATATTTTCGGATGAATCGTAAATTTACATTTCTTATAAATAGAGGACCTTTATCATTCATTTTGCCAAACCCTAGTTAATTAGGTCACAACCGCCACCTTCATCATGAACGGCCAAGGAAGCTTCGATCTTCCCCCTCGACTATCACGCGATCCATCCATTAATTCGAGAATTCTCCAACTAAAAAATTTTCAAGCTCGTCCAGCTCTTCACATCTAACGGCGATGATCGCCTAGATCATGACGAGGTGACCTGAATCGTCGATCAAAGTTGCACCGTTCAACCATCGATTTTTGGCGATCAGAAGCTTTGTAGGAAGCGGCACCAGAGGCATCAGAGGAGTGAGCTAGGCGTGTCAACTGGTGGTCCCCGATGAAGCTATAGTGACATGATGGAGGCATGACAAATCAAATGGAAGTGGTAGTTGTGGGTTTCTCGGTAATGAACGAAGGGAAAGAGGAAAAGAAGGGGCGACCGAGATTTGCAGAGCCTTGAACAAACAACCCAGATCTAGGTTAACAAAATATTAAAAAAAAATGAAATTGTAATTATTATATTATAATTCATGTGATCTTTAAAATAGCATAACTTCTTCATACGAGATCGAAATCGCAGGAAACAAGTTGTGTGGGTCCGCATTGTCGAGCACTACATTATGGAGCTGGATTGGGATTTATTTGAGCTAGTAAAAATTTTGGTTAAAATTAAATGCTCGTTTAATTTCAACTGGAATAAATTGCTATCGCGACGACTGCAAGCAAAGTGAGTAAAACTCACTCTTTTTGACTCGCTTATGTTTTTGCGTAAGTGAGAATAATTTTATTTATGATGATTGATGATTGTTTGGATGAGATATATGATATCATATTATATATATATATATATATATATTGATTTGTTTGGTTATATTCCCGTCTATTTTAGTGGATGAGACCCTATACGTTCCCGTGTATGAGCAGATGACCTTTTGTACGCGCGTCTGCCTCGAAGCAGACATTGTACATATTTTCTCATATGTATATTTGTTGCAGGTGGCAAGTTGAAGGGATCCTACTGGATTCCTCACCGTTGTTGATTTTATTTACAGATATTGATATATATGTTGTTATCATGCGATATATGATATTTAGATGCCATGATTGATGTGATTGATGTGAATTCCCATATTTAGTGCTTTTGTAGTAGTGGGCCATATTTTGAAAATTTAAAATATCAAAATGATGATTTCAATTTAAAAAGGATTTTACAGTGATTTTGGAAATTATACGTTTTTTAATAAAAAAAATTAAATTTCTGAGGAAATGATTTATTTTAAATAAATAAAAGTTATAATTTTTATGTAGTAAAAGTTGTAATTTTTATGTTATAAAATGTATGGCTTTTGTGAAATATATGCAAAATATGGATTTTGAATTATGGAGTTAACTATTTTGTAAAATAAGTTAAATTGGGATTTTGAACTTACTATAAATGGTTTATATATATATATATATATATATATATATATATATATATATAATAAGATTTATAAAATTGATATTTTAGTAAATAAAAGTAATGGAATTATAAATAGTGTTTTACAAACATTAGAAATGGAATTGTAATTAAGTTTGTATATGGATTTGCAATTGAAATTTAGAAATGAATTTATAAGGGATTTTGTAAATAATAAGATTTGAAAGAAATGAATTTGTAAATAAGAGATTTATAAGTAATTAACTTATAATTGGATTTTTGACTTATAAATGAGATATAAATGGAATTTTTGAACATTGTTTTATAATCGTGAAATCAATTTAATATGATGAGTTAAATATGTAAGTTTATTAAAGGAATTATATTCACGATTTTGGACAGTGAATTATCCTTTAAATTAAATATATAGAAGTATGAATTTGGTAAGAGAATTATATTCATGATTTTGGACAGTGAATAATACTTTAAACAAAATGTGTAGAATTATGAATTTGGTAAGAGAATTCTATTCATGATTTTGTACAATGAATAATCCTTTAAAATAAATTTGTAGAAGTAATGAATTTGGTAAGAGAATTATATTCACGAATTTGGACAGTGAATAATATTTTAAAAATAGACTGGATGTTTGGAAAGAGATATTATAAAAAGGGAATTTAAATGGTTTGAAAGTAAACGATCTATAAATTTACTTATTTTTTAAATAAGTATAGGAAAATGTTTTTCAAATATCCAATAAGTGAAATGGTTGTGAATATTATCTTTTTAAATGATATTTTGAAGTGAATAATTGGAAAGTGATTTGATTTAGAAATGATTGATAAAGTCAGGCCCAGTGATTACTTAAGTGCTAGATTTTATTTGTTATTTTGATAATTAAATAACTGACTGTCAAAATTGGCCATTTAGTTCCTCAAATTGATGTGGAAACTAATTAGTCATACACTTAGTATGTAATTGACTGTGTAGGCTTGATTATCGTTTGTGTTGAGAATATTGATACGTGTAGTGCGGAGTGATTACTCTAATCTATCGAGCTTCCTTCTTGGTCGAAGGATAGCAAGTTGAAAGTTGGAGATGTGATATGTCTATCAAACTTAGGTTCTGTGTGAGGTTGAAAAACGCTTTTGCGTTGTTGATGCAAAGAGATTGGGATCAGATTTATCTGAAAACCACTTTGGACCAATATTTATACGACGATTGTGCAGGTTGGTCGATGATATTGATATTTAGGATTTTCATAGTGAAGGACTGCTTGTTAATCGTTTTGGGCTAAAATCCCAATATACATATAGTAGCAGTAGTCTCTTCATTATCCAATGCAAGGACTATTCGCCACTAATCCTAGGGATTTCCCGATAGGACATGGTAGGATAGTACCTTCGGTTTGCCTTGTTCCTGAACAACTTATACGGACGAGTGTTTGACATTACATTTCTATGATTACTGTACATTGATTTTACAAACTTACATCAGTGGTAGCTTAACACCATCCTTGAGACATACGAGCTCAAGGGTTGTATTTTAGTGGAAGGCAATTTGTAGTCAATGGAAATGGCAATGTGGCATTCAAAGTAATATGTGATATGTGAAAGGTAATCGATACCTCTTTGGCCTCACTTCTCGAAAAATGGCTGAAATAGGGATAGAAGCAGCAAGGATAAAATGGATCGCTCCCATTGGGAGATGTCATCACTCTTTTAGATATATCTTTAACATGCTATGACGTCGTGTATATGATTATTGTTGTGTATGCTTATGGCCACTGATAAAGGTTGATAACAACTGGAGAGATGACATATTCGGTACTATCCAGTGTGAGGGGTAAGCAAGTCTTGTGTTGGTTTAGGCGGTCAGTATCTGTCCCCTAGGTATATCCCTCTGGAGGTGTACTGTGTTGGTTCGGAAAGGTAATTCCTTTACCTAGTCATTTGTATGGAAATCCAAAATCCAATACATGCTTGTCATTTTCTATTGTAGAGAGCCTTGTACTACAAGGTGTATGCTGGAATTTAATAATGTAACAATTTCAGCTATTTTAATATTATTTGTATGCAATAGATACTGTTATAATATAAGTAATATAAGAGGATTTGATATGAGAATTTTTGGTTATCGTAAGGTAAAAACCTTATCAGTATTTACATGCGACTCGGTCTTATGAGATACCTATTGTTTGGATAAAGGAAAAGTTTTGATAACTTTATAAATCCAGTTGAGATGTGTTTTCGCATGCTGGTTTACCAGACTGATCCGAGCATTCTTCCCTTCCAATGCTTGGATCAGACCGAGTTTATTTACAAGTTTAGATTTGGTGCTTTTCGGAGCTTCAACTGGTGAGTTGGAGATCTTCATGTCATATACACGTATCTGTTTATTATTCCGCTGCATTGCTTTGCATTGTTGTTGTTGTTGTTGTAAATTATCAACATTTGTGAGGATAGGTTATTATAACTGTCCAAGATGATGATTATTTATTATGTACTCTGATATTGGTTCATGTATATTACATTTCTCTTTGTAAAGATTATTGATCTATGTTATATGTTATTCCACTACAATGTGAGATTTTGTATTGCTTTGGTTCTACTTCTCTCTTCTTCTTTCTTCTCTCTTTCTTCTCACCCTCTCTTTTCTTTCTCATGATCATCTGCAATTGGTGCACTGTGGGTCGGACATGTGTGGTTTATTGTCGGATTCAAAGGGTGTCGATTTTGGATCGTCACACTCTGCCTCCCGAATATGCCATGAAAGTATACGATTACTTTCCGAAAACTATATTTACTAATTAAATCAAAATAATACTTCTAAAGCTTCTATCTAAATTTTCCAAGTTTAATTTAGGAGAAATATACTTTTATAAAAGTTTGCTATATATATATATATATATGTATGTATGTATGTATGTATGTATGTATGTATGTATGTATGTATGTATATGTATGTATTATTTTTAGAACACTATTTATATTTGAACAAATTATCTTTGAAATAACACTATCTTAATATTGATAAATTCTTGACTAATAATTAACTTTAAAACAAAAATCCTTATAAAATATCTTAAATTAGAAATTAAATATATTATTAAATAATTAAGATAATTAAATAGTTTGAAACAATAATTAAATGCTTTAAAATAAATTTTAAGAAAAATAAATTAATTAACCTTAAATTGTTTTTCTAATAATTATTAATTATCTTTTAATATATCATTATGATAAAATAATTATCTTTTAAATAATTTTGATTCAAAAGGCAACTTCCAAATTGAAAAAGGCTTATTAATCTCAATGGTACTTAGTTAAGTTACCATTCATAACCATCCAGAATAACAGATACAAATATTCACATCAATCAATTTTAGCAATAAATTCAACATCCAATCGCCCAATATAATTATCAGGATAATAAATAGATGTCCATATGAATATGATAGCAAAACATGGTTTTATTTCTACTAATTGATGTTTCAATACACATATATATGGTAGTAATGGAAGAACGATGATTTATTCTGCCAACCGGGGTCAAATATAATACAATTAGCGGAATGGTATTTTATTCCGCTAAATAAATGTTAAAACATCATAATTTAATTAAATTAATCCGTCGTTAATTTTTATCAAAGAAAATAACCTCAATATACGGGTCATATAATTTTAAATGACATTGTTTGTTTTAAAATGGTAGTTAAAACCGTCCATTTTAAATTGCCTAAAATATTCACTTATTCAAACTTGACAATAGATTTCACGACGATGTAGTGTTCGTTGATAGAATCCATTGCAAAAAGTTTCACTCCAAACGGACAGATGGTTTGCTAGAGAGTAAATTTTAAAGTATTCAAACACTATTTAAATATACATTTATTTATTTACTTTTATATGGGACAAGCCCATTTGTTTAAGACCGATAACCACTCCCCCGTTCTCTCTTCTCCTCCCTTACTTCCCCGTCTTCTTTTCTTTCTTTCCAGTTCAAATTTTCAAATAAAAAAATAAGAACCCAAAATCCAACCGAATACCAATGCCGAACCCTTCGATCAATCCACTGCTTCTTCAATCCCATACCCCAGCTCTTCTCGTACGACTTTGAGACCCAACCTAACTTCAGCAAACACCATCGTCCCAAAACTCGGTCATGTTCAAACACCTAGGATCCATCCCCATGCACTCGTATACATGCATGTGCACGTCACCATCAGGCCGTCTTTCACTACGCCGAGCATGCCACCAAGTCCGGCTTCTCCCCTACATTCGATTTCAAGCCTCCGCCGCAATTCCGACCACCTCCACCAGTTTTCCATCGTGAGCACCAAAAAATGACACCCTCCAGTTTCGTCCATCGACAAAAACGACCTCGTCCCGCCCCCTCGTACTTCACCTAACCTAGCCACCTTCACCATAGCAACCACCTAGTGGTACGCTACCTTCCTGCCAAATGCGGCACCACTCGCGCAACCCCTTTCGCCAACGACGATGAAGTCAAACCCACTTAAAACTTGCTTTTAAAACCCCAAAATCCCTCGCTACCCCAAATCAAACCCAAAATCAATATTTGGCCATGGTGAATGTCTCATCCGTGTTCCCCTGCTACTCCTCGACCAAGCCGTGACTCCTCGCGATGACGGCACCATCGAAAATTTATATTTTTGTGGATTTTGAACATCTTGAACTATCACATAAGCTATGCTGCTTAAAATCAAAATTCCTACACTAAAAATCCTATTTTGGAATGATGAACAAGAGATCATACTTGATTCGATGATTTAAACAAGTTAAATTTCGTCTGAGACTAGGATGTTTATTGTATTTTTAGAATCTCTTACAGTATCTCGTATAAACAATCCTCGAACTATTTTTAAGATGATCTTTACTCAAAAAAACCACTCCATTACTTTACATCATTCACTAATTCAAATTGGATTAAGAGGAAATGATTTTTGAAAAAACTAGCATATAAACAAAACATACAGCCTGTAGAATACTTGAATATGTGCAGGCATGGTACAGGCATTCCGAAAGTTAACTCTTACCTTGAACATATTGAAATCCTTGCTTCTAGTTTCACCTTAGTTTTATGATCAGAAACTTGATTTCTTACTTTTGCTTTTGAATTTGAAGGAACAGAGTGCCTTTTCTTTTCTTTTACAGTGTTTGTTTATTGATTTTGATACAGAGCTTTGTTATTTTCTTTGTGTTACATATGAGAAATGCGAAATGTGGATCATAAGGCTGGATTAACACTAGAGGGGGTGGATAGTATTTTAAGGAGTTACTAAATCTTTTTGAGTTTTTGTTAATTTGAACACAAATGTAAGCAATATTCATACACAGATATAATCACAGAAACAAACACATATGCAAAAATAAAGTAAAAGCAATAAAGGAAAGAACACACCAGAGTTTATACTGGTTTGGAGTTACCCTACATCCAGTCCCACACACAAGCACGGATTTCCTTTCAAAAGCAATTGTACAATTACACCCTCGATTTCAAGGCCGCGAGGTACACCACTCCAGATTCAGAATCCTCTAGGTAGAGATACTTGATTTCACGGGCAACAAGTTCACCCAGTTGATTTCCAAGGCTACAATGACACCTTTTCTCACTTGATTAATTTCACAGGCTACAGTCATACCTTTTCTCGCTTGGTTTATTACAAAGAAGCCTATAACTCTGAATAGCACTAAGATCTTGTTGAGATAGTGATAGAGAATCAAACCAAAGATGATCTAGTTAGATTCAATGTTGATTGCGGCAGAGTAATGGTAAAAATGTGTATAAAGAAATGTGAAAGAAGAAGAGGAGTGAATTCAGAGAAAATATGAATATAAATTCGTTCAAAACTACCCCTATTTATAGTAGAACAACAGCCATGTCCATTCGTGAAAGGATATGACGAATAGACACTTCCTTTGAAATTCAAAATTTTGAAATAAACTGCTACTATGTCGATAAGGGGTACTTGAGGATGTCACCATGCCTAAGGTATTTTTGGTAATTTTCTTTTCTTTGAAAATAACTTCTATCTTGTATTAAAACTATTTTAATCTTTATAAATATACTTAACTATAGTTAAAATACATAAGTAAATATAGAGAATAATATTTTGATATATATATATATATATATATATATAATTTTACTATAATTTTATATTTAAATCTAAGTAAATATATTAAAAGTTAAATATATTATTATTAAAAGATAGTTTAAAACCAAGGATAATTTGATTTTGAAAATAAAGATTATTTTGAGGCTAAAAATATTTAAAACCAGGATAAATGTTTTTGATTCTTTTAAAAAGAAGGTTTTGAAATCATTTTGTAAACAGGATATAATTTTGTAAAAAATATTCGACTAAAAGTTAATGGATACAAAACAATGTTCCACTAGATTTTTCGCAGGTTCCATCCTACTTAGGGTTCCAACTCTTTAACAGGCTCGAAGTGGATTCCATTCCACCAATAAATTGGATTTTAAGATGCAAGTGCTTTTCTAGGAGTTTTAACAAAATTTCTATTTAAATTACTTATTATTGAAATCTTGAACTCTTGATAACCTTGATACTCATGAGCCTTCAATCTTGATATCTAGAATCTCTATACTGTACAGTCTTCATTCTTGGAACCTGCATGGTTAAATCCTGCATATACATATATATCTAAATTATAATGTTAGTATTTATATTTTATAATCTTATTCTAGGGTTGTTGTCATCAAAACCATCAAGGATTAACAATCTCCCCCTTTTTGATGACGACAACCTTTATTTATAAAATATTACTTCTATCCTAATAACTCCCACTTAATCCACGCCTAACTATCCTATTTTATACTTCTCCCCTTTTGTCATCAACAAAAACTAACTCCAAAATATAACTCCCCCTTAATCTAATACTCTATGACATGTGATTATATTGATAGTGTTATCATAAATAATCAACACTTGATTCTAAAACTAAAACTTAATCCTAAATTACTAACTATCCTAACTAAGATTCCATATACGATAATACTTATAATAGTGAGTTATCAAATATAAGAACACAAATTATTTATTTATTATATATTGTTTTATTTACATTTTCGTAGAGAACGTAAGTAAGAACATAAAACAATAGGAAAGAGAGAAAATAAACTAATGTGTGTCTTTGAAATGGGAGATCTATGAACCGAACAATTCAGGTAGTGGAAACAGAAATTTCCACGTTATTCGACTAAATTTCCATCCATTTCAAAGCACACTTTGCCAACGCAAATGACTTTGTCGTCATCTTCAGCCTGCTCTTCTTCATGAAGGCTTCTTCTTCTTCCTCAGTGCCCTCTTGCACTTGATCTCCTAAAGACTCTTCATCAATCGAGACCGGATTAGCGTGATTGTACATTAGAAACTTTTGCAAATTTCTAAGGATTTTTCCTTGACATTCTTGTTCTTTGGCCATTCTAAGTTTCACCACTTGAATTTTAGTCATCAGTTGTAGTGCAACCTTCTCCATTTTCATCACTCTTGCGAGCATAGTTTGTTGAAATGGTCCAATAGAAGGAGAAGGGAACGAAAAGATTGAATTTTTGTTTGGTTTGGAAGAGGAGGCCATTGTTTTATTGATTTTAAAAGTTAGAACAGAGAGAGAACAGAAGAATGATCAAAATTTCGAAATAAGAAGAATATATAATCACTTATTTGAATTTTGGTGGAAAAATTCCAAAAAAAAATCGTTATATGTCGACATGGTGCTTGATATTATTACTGTTTGATTTATTTTGATTTAATTTTTAATTATACTTTGTTATTTATATTTTATATTTCAGTTATTAAGCAAATACCTAATTCTCTTCTTAATTTAGTAAATATAGATTCATTTAAGAGTTTTGTTAAGATATCAGCAATTTGATTCCCGTAATTGATATAATCGATAGTAATTACTTTCTTACTTATATTATCTATGAGAAAATGATGTCTGATATAAATATGTTAAGTTCGAGCATGATGAGTAGTATTTTTGGATAAATTTATTGCAATAGTATTGTCGCAATAAATTGATGATTTTGAGATATTTAAACCAAAATCTTTTAAAGTTTGTTGCATATATATTACTTGAGAACAAGCCAAAGCAGCAGAAATATACTCTGCTTCAGTGGTTGATAAAGAAACTGTGGTTTTCTTTTTACTAAACCAGGAAATCAGAGAAAGCCCCAAAACGTGACAAGTTCCACTTGTACTTTTTCGGTCTGATTTACAACCAGCATAATCAGCATCACAGTAAGATATTAAGTCAAAGGAATCATTTTTAGGATAAAATAAGCCATAATCAAAGGTGTGTTTAACATATATTCACATATATTATGATACGTTTTACGGCTTTTAAGTGGGTCTCTTTAGGTTGGGATTGATATCTTCCACAGAGACAAACACTATGCATGATATCAGGTCTACTAGCAGTGATATAGAGTAGTGATTCCAATTATTCCTCTATATAATTTTTGATCTACATCTTTTGAGAGATCTTCTTTACTTAGGTACTCATTGGTTGCCATGGAAGTGGGTTTTCCACTTGCAGTAGTCAAACCAAATTTACTAACTAGGTCTTTAGCATATTTTTCTTGACTAATAAAGATACCATTATCTAATTGTTTTATTTGTAATCCTAGAAAGTAGTTTAATTCACCCATATGACTCGTCTCAAACTCTTTTGTCATTATTTCAGAAAATTCTTTATTCATTTCAAAATTAGTTGATTCGAAAATGATATCTTCTACGTAGACTTGTACTAGTTGAATGTCATTTTTATTTCTTTTAATAAAAAGAGTATTATCTACTTTACCAATTTCAATGTTTGATTGTAATAAGTAAGATCTTAGTCTATCATACCAGGCTCTAGGAGCTTGTTTTTGACCATATAGAGCTTTCTTAAGTTTGTAAACATGATTTGGTAAGTTTTCATTTTCAAAAAGTGGTGGTTGTTCAACATATACTTCCTCTTTTACAAATCCATTTAAAAATGCACTTTTAACATCCATTTGATATAATTTGAAATTATTATGATTTATGAAAGCAAGTAGAATCCTAATGGATTCTAATCTTCCTACGGGAGCAAAGGTTTCATCAAAATCTATTCCCTCTTCTTGACAATAACCTTGAGCGACTAAGCGGGATTTATTTCTGACAACCTCTCCTTGTTCATTCACTTTATTTTTATAAGCCCACTTAGTTCCAGTTATAGATTTATTTTCAGGTCCAGGAACAAGTTCCCAAACATCTTTTCTAGTAAATTGATTTAGTTCTTCTTGCATAGCCAAAATCCATGAATCATCAGTTGATGCTTCTTTTGGATTTTTGGGTTCAATAGTTGATATAAAGGCTACATTGCTCATTTTACTTAATTGATTTCTAGTTGTAACAATAGATTGCATATCTCCTAGTATATTTTCTATAGGATGATCTTTTAAAAGTTTAATTCTTGTATTAGGATGATTAGTTTCATTATTAGTTTCAATTGACTCTTGATTTTGAGTTATTAAATCCTCTTCATCATTTGTATCTTCAAAAATTTTGAGATTTTCATCGAATGATACATGCATTGTTTCCTCGATGGTGTTAGTTCTTAAATTAAACACTCTGTATGTTTACTTTTATTAGAATATCCGATAAAAATACCTTTGTCGGATTTAGGATCAAATTTATCTAAGTTTGTCTTTTGAATTTAAAATAAAACATTTACTTCAAAAAATTCTAAAATAAGATACCTTAGGTTTCTTTCTGTGAAGAAGTTCATAAGATGTCTTATCAGTTAAAGGTCTAATTAAAATTCTGTTTAAAATATAACAGGCGGTAGCAACTGCTTCTGCCTAAAAATACTTTGGTAATTTACTATCTGAAAACATAGTTCTCGCACACTCTTGAATCGTCCTATTTTTACGTTCTACTACCCCGTTTTGTTGTGGAGTTCTAGGAAATGAAAAATTGCGAGTTATTCCCTTTTTATTGCAGAATTCCTCAAACTTTTCATTTTCAAGTTCACCACCATGATCACTACGGTTGGTTATAATTTTTAGAGAAAGTTGATTTTGAATCCTTTTTGTAAAGTTCTTAAAACATTCAAAAGTATCACTTTTATGTTTAAAAAATATTGTCCATGTAAATCTAGAACAATCATCTACAATTACAAAAATATATTTACTATGATTTATTGACATAATTTGAGATGGACCAAATAAATCAAGATGAAGTAATTCAAGAGGTTTTGAGGTTGAAATCATATCTTTTAATTTAAAGGAACTTTTTCTAAGTTTTCCTAATCGACATGCATCACATAAACTATCTACTTTAAAATTCATTTTAGGGAGACCTCTTACTAGATCATATTTTGACGGTCTAGATAAGAGTTTGAAATTCAAATGTCCAAATCTCTTATGCCAAATCCAAGGGTCACTTGTATTTGCCAAAAGACACAGGTTATCATTTGAAAACTTTCATACTAAGAATGTAAATATTCTTTTTCCTAATTCCCTCAAATATTATGGTTGATTTATTATCTTCAATGTGACACTTATCATTTTCAAATTTAATTTTATATCGTTTATCGCAAAGTTGACTAATACTTAGCAGATTATGTTTTAGATTCTTAACTAGCAAAACATTAGTAATAACAGTAGTTTCAGAGTTACCAACTTTGCCGATGCCAATCGCATATCCTTTTCAATTGTCTCCAAAGTTAACCAGTCCTTCGTCTTTGTATATTATATCATTCAGCATATCTGGATTGCCAGTCATGTGTCTCGAGCATCCACTATCGAGTATCCATTTATTCTTTTTGATCTGCACAACTTGTCCATTGTGGATTGATTCCTCAACACCCATAAAGCATGTTTCCTGCACATCATACAATTTTGGTAGACAACTTGAATTTGAATATTGATTATATGTAGAGTCAAGAGACAATGATGATCTAAATATTTCTAAACTAGTATTAACAAGTTTTTTAAACATAAACATTTTAAAAACATTTTCAAAAATCATATTATGAAACTCTAAAAACCTTGCTCTGATACCAAATGTGAGAAATGCAAAATACAAATCTTCAGGCAAGGATTAACACTAGAGGGAGGGGGTGAATAGTGTTTTAAGGAATTACTAAATCTTTTTGAGTTTCTGTTAATTTGAACACAAATGTATGCAATATTCAAACAAGGATATGATCACAGAAACAAACACAGATGTAGAAATAAAGTAAAAGCAATAAAGGAAAGAACACATCAGATTTTACACTGGTTCGGAGTTACCCTACATCCAGTCCCGCACACAAGTACGGATTTCCTTTCAAAAGCAATTGTACACGATTTCAAGGCCACGAGGTACACCACTCCAGATTCACAATACTCTGGGTAGAGATACTTGATTCCACGAGCAAAAAGTTCACACAATTGATTTCCAAGGCTACAATCACACCTTTTCTCACTTGATTGATTTCACAGGTTACAATCACACCTTTTCTCGCTTAATTTATTACAAAGAAGCCTATAACTCTGAATAGCACTGAGGTCTTGTTGAGATAGTGAAAGAGAATCAAACCAGAGATGATCTAGTTAGATTCAATGTTGATTTCGGCAGAGTAATGGTAAAAATGTGTATAAAGAAATGTGAAAGAAGAGGAGTGAAATCAGAGAAAATATGAATACAAATTCATTCAAAACAACCCCTGTTTATAGTAGAACAACATCTATGTCCATTCGTGAAAGGATATGACGAATGAACACTTCCTTTGAAATTCAAAATTTTGAAATAAACTGCTACTATATCGACAAGGGGTGCTTGAGGATGTCGACATGCCTAAATTGGTAATTTGCTTTTCTTTGAAAATAACTTCTATCTTGTATTAAAACTATTTTAAACTTTATAAATATACTTACATAAGTAAATATAGTGAATAATATTTTGATATATATATATATATAATTTTACTATAATTTTATATTTAAATATAAGTAAAAATATTAAAAGTTAAATATATTATTATTAAAGGATAGTTTAAAACCAAGGATAATTTGATTTTGAAAATAAAGATTATTTTGAGGCTAAAAATATCTAAAACCAGGATAGATGTTTTTGATTCTTTTAAAAGGAAGGTTTTGAAATCATTTTGAAAACAAGATATAATTTTGTAAAAAATATTTGAATAAAAGTTAGAGGATATAAAACAATGTTCCACTAGATTTTACGTACGTTCCATCCTACTTAGGGTTTCATCCCTTTAACAGGCTCGAAGTGGATTCCATTCCACGAATAAATTGGATTTTAAGATGCAAGTGCTTTTCTAGGAGTTTTAACAAAACTCCTAATTAAATTACTTATTATTGAAATCTTAAACTCTTGATAATCTTAATACTCATGAGTCTTCAATCTTGATATCTTGAATCTCTATACTGTACAGTCTTCATTCTTGGTACCTTCATGGTTAAATCCTACATATACATATATATCTAAACTATAATGTTAGTATTTATATTTTATAATCTTATTCTAAGGTTTTTTTTATCAAAACCATCATCTCAAGGACTAACATTACAGGCTTTTTGAAAATACAGAATTATCACACATATATCACCATATATGAACAAGTATGTGATGATGCATACGTACAAGAGTTTGGGGCTCAAGAGAATTTTACAGGCTTAAGAAGAGTTTGTAGCTGCTGTATAATGCTTTGATAGAGGATATGAAATTTGGTGACTTTGAGTTGATATATTATTTTGAGGTTTGAAAAGAAATTAAAACAAAGTTTTAGTCTTTCTCTATTTAGATCAACAAGCACTTATGTGTGTGTGTGTGTTCTTTTTCCTTTTTGCTTGTTTAACTTTTATTTTACTTATGTTATTTACTTAGTTAAACTCCTTTGGATTTTAATATGCTTTCATATTGAAAACAAGATGTAAAGGGGATTTTAAATAAACAACTTTTAGTCTTGATTTCTATATATATACTTCTATTAAAATATATAACTCAAGGAAATTGAAAATTTTGCTATTTAATTTTTAAATAAAACAACATTTTGTTAACACTTTTCTTTTAAAAAATGTACAATTTAAAGCAAATGAAATCTTTGCTATTTCATTTTAAAAATATGAAATGACATTTTTGTCAAACGCCATTTTATAAGAGATTTCCTTTTTAAAATGATTTTATAAATTTTTCTCATATTCATCATATAATATTTTCACATCAATTTCTTCTTTCATTTTTTAGTATATACATAAATTATTCTTAATATACCGTATTTATTTGTTTATAAGTACTATACTTTCCTTTTTGAAATTATTTATATATATACACACATCCTTGTAAACTAATATGTATATGTACATATACATACATACATATATATATATATATATATATATATATATATATATAAGAAAATCCAATTTAAAATCTTACTATTTAAAATAAATTATACTTTCCATAAGTCATATCATTTCTATTTAAAAATCATTCTTCTTATTCATCTAAATTTATTTGCTATGAATTAGTTTCCAAAGTATATATATAAATTCTTTTAACTTGAATATATATATATATATATGTATATGTATGTATGTATGTACGTATGTATATGTATATGTATATGTATATGTATATGTATATGTATATGTATATGTATATGTATATGTATATGTATATGTATATGTATATGTATATGTATATGTATATGTAAATGTAAGAGTTTCTAATTAAATCAATTTCCTATTTTATAAATAAAATCTGGAAATTCAGAATACTATCTTGGTTTAAAGTTATATATTATCACCAATCATCACTTAACGGGGATTTTATTTTGATAAAAATACTATATTATTGGATATTAAAAATTAATATTCAAAACTCAAGACGACAAAAATTCAAGTTCGTTACGACTTTTCAGCGTATCATACTACAAGTCTTATGGATTTCACATCTATATTATATATTATAATTTACCTCTACACATGTTGTGGATGATTTATACGTGATGTGCACGTAAATGTGCATATTTTTACCACCATATTTAATCTATTTAAATTAAATAAATGATTATATATGGTATTTTAACTTTTTAAACCAAAAAATTAAATTATTTTCAAATTGTCATATATTCATCTTTATATAGAGGCAAAATGGTCATTTTTATGCATTTACTAAATTGTGAAAATTTACTTGGAATATCTATATTGTTCTGTAGGAAATTTAGTGGATTTTACAAGTGGTTTCATTGTGATGTATGCATGCACAACAGTGAAGATAAAGAAACGAAGATGGAAATAATTCAAAGTCATTCTAATGGAGGACCCCACCTTCCCACATACCTTCATGTACAAATTATATGCTAATACACATGCTAATAGAGTTTAAAGTTTCATGCACATCTAAATGATGATTAATTGATGCTAATGTTTACTTGGCCTCCACACTTCCTAAGAGGGTATTTAGGGCATTCCCTAAAAATATGAATTAGGGTTTAACACATGTATAAATGCCCCTTATGTTTCATGTATCATTCCTCTTGCTTAGTCTCTCTTAGGCTCTATTCTCTTTAATTTTACCTTAGAAATAACATGAGAGTTTTCCTTCTTTTCATGGCTACTTAGCCATTTCTTTTATGTAAATCTTTTTTTATGCAATTTTCAATACATGCTCTATTCTTCTTTTGTTTATTTCCTTTCATATTAGTAGTGTAGATTTGTTTATTTATGCAAATAGTGTAGATTTTCCTTTATGCAATTAGATTAGTTGTCTTTTTCATTAGCTTTCATTTTCCTTTTTTTAAGTTTCATGTTGCATTCTACTTATGTTGATATAATAACACAAATGAGAGGCTAATCCCTTCAATTTAGGGTAATGAAGCCTTTAATCATGTAGCTTCAGCAATTTGATAATATTTGCTCTCTTTTTGTGCTTCATGGAAAGTTGATGTTTATGTAATTTTGTGTTTTGTGTTTGATAGCTTATGTTGTTCAAAACAAATAAGCTATGCTTAGTCAAATGAATCACAAATTGCCTCTTCATCTATATATGATCATGGCATAGAAGTGAATGTTTAAATCAAAATTTAACGGCCTATATTTCTAAACAATAATTAATAGGTCATGCTTAAAATAGATTTTCATTTTCAATTTTGTTGTCATTTTTCATGCAACGACCCATAAATTTTCGACTATTTAAATTGTTAAATTATCAACTTTTGGTAATTTAATATGGAAAGAAATAAAAACTTTGTAATTTAATAATGAAATGAATGCTAAAATGAAATGTAACAATGGTAATTAAAACTAATAATTAACATGAAATTACAATTAATTGAAATATTGTAAATTGTTGTACTTGGTTATAAACTGATAAGAAAACAAATACAAACATACTAAATGAAATAGTACGAAATAAATGACCATTGAATAAAATTTTGGATTATATAAGAATTGTAACATTTGTTTGTGAATAATGAATTCATAAGTGTGATTAAAAGTTATAGTAACGATTGTAGTAAGTTACCTATTTATTTGGTATATTCAATCAAAATGGTAAATCAATTAGAATTAAAGGAACTTTAATGTTACATTAAAATTATGACAATAACTGAGACTGTGAATGTAACAAAATGAATAAGAAATGCTAATTTTATTCATAAAGTAATAATTAATGTAATAAAAGAATAGAACTAAGATAAATATAATTAATTGGATTTAAAATCTTAATTGATGTATGTAATTGACAAAATTACAAATAATTGAAATATAGTCATTAAAACAAATAATAGATGGGAATTTGAAATATATTAATGCAATGAAGTGTAAACGATGTAAACCATGTCTATGGAATAATGAATTGAATTGAGTGTATAGATTTAAACCAAATAAAAGCAATTTACTGGAATTTAATTTTAATTAACATGATTAATGGCAATTGAAATTAAACAGTGTAATGGGTAAATTAATTAACTTTAATTTGATATCTTAACTTATTTAAATTATTGTGAATGTTAGAAATCAAAATGGTAAAAAAAATTAACCATAGAGTTTACGTTGGAAATTCGACTTAATTAATTTAATATTAATTTATTTAATCAACTGAAATATAGCCATTTTGGCAACTATCTCGGATTTCGACGAAACCAGTTTCATCGGATCCGTAACAATGAATTATTATAGGATTTCTAGTTTCCTAGCGATTGGAATTGTCGTTTGACCATACGGACTCGAAACGTTTAGAAATCAATTTAAATTAAAATCAATTGAAATCAATTTGAAATTAGCTGATTTTAACGTAACTTCTTCATACGATGGAACTAGGATTTGAAACTTGTTCCATTGAGTTTAAAATATTTTGAAAAAATCTATTTTGATATATGGGTTGACCCACTTTCGTTCCGGAGTCGAAGCGGGCTTTCCGGGTCGTTTATCGTTCAATCAATCTTGTCCGTTCATTGTATTTCTGATTTGCCTATAAATACCTCGTTATAAACCCTCGGTTGTTTCTATTCTCATTTGTCTATACGTACATTCTTTCTCAATTCCTCATTCCAATGGTAGACAAAAACCTAATTCCCAAACCTTAATCTCAATTTCAATTTCAAAACCAAATCAAAAGTTCAAACATCTCAAACTATATCGAATTATATATTGATTTGAAACTCTCAAAGAGCATAAGTCAAATATGTGATTCATTTTTTGATATGGGTCTCTGCGTAGCCGGAACTGGGTGAACTATTCTCGACGTTAGTTGATCGCGATCAACTTCGATTGATTGTCGAATCAATGATACAGTTTTGTAGAGGGGACACAGGAGAGTTGATCTAAGGTGTTCATTTAGTCGTTGGGTGGTCAGATTACTCGTTAAAATTCGAGTACGGTTTAAAAATGTGACGCCTCATCTCTATGCTTACACTAGCCAAGGACACTACAGAGTAATGTCGTCAACTAGCGCGAAGAATAAGGCAGTTAATGAGCGACCATCTGTGTAATTGCTTTGTCTGAGTACCGATAGTCAAATAAAATGTCACTTTCCTTTCAATAGGAAATCCGACATACTGATACTCAAAACTACTACACAGTAGCTATGTGGTCTTCGGAAACAAATATAAAATAAGCATAACACAAAATTAGTCACAGATAATCATATCACAAAGGCGTAAACAAATATGAATAAAACATATAGAAGTGTACATCAAAGTAGTGGTCATACAAGATCCACTACATCACAAAAGAATAGGTACAAGTGCTAAACAAAAGAATATGTATACATTAAGGAGTCTCTATCTCGAATATATAAAACAAAAACTACTAAGCTAAATAGTTAGCCAAAAGTCAGATGACGGACCCTGATAAGAAGTCAAGTTGAAGCACTTGAAATATCTCGGCCTGACCCGAGTATTATTTAAGAAGAAAATAATAAACGGATCAGTCTTGCTATAAATATCATATAAAATGAGATAGGATAAGAGATATGACCAAAACGTATGACAACAATAATGCCATACTGTGATAAGTATACATTAGATAACAACAAAAATCATACAATATCTCAAAAATCTCAAAACACCAAAAAGAAGGTCATATTCTTCATTTTATTCACCAAACCACAAATATTGACAAAACATATCAATGTCAATCGCAAAAATTGGTGAAACATAAATTCTAGAAATCATAAATTAGAAATCCAGAAATCAAAAGGGGGAGGCCTATCACAAACGGGAGCATGAAAAATCACCAACACGTGTATCACAAACGGATCGCTATCCCATGGTCGCTAACCATAGAGCAGGCGCAACGACGTACTACAATAACGGTACGCCCTAGGAACCTGAAAATTGAATAATTCAGAACATCGACGTAGTACAATAATGGTACGCCCGATGGACCTGAAACTATAGTAACTCGAAACAATGACGTGGTACAATAACGGTACGCCTGATGAACCTGATAAGCCGAAACAACGATGTAGTATAATA
The DNA here is from genome assembly GCA_030765085.1 of Allium cepa. NCBI lineage: Eukaryota > Viridiplantae > Streptophyta > Magnoliopsida > Asparagales > Amaryllidaceae > Allium > Allium cepa. The sequence goes on along the minus strand of CM060929.1, from coordinate 518,788,688 downwards.
ACGGTACATCCGATGAACCGAACTCCATAAAAAAACATGGGTCGCTAGCCCATAAAAATGAGTCGAAACTCCAAATAATGGTCAAAAGACCATGGGTCGTTAGCCCGTAAAAATGAAACGGATCCCCGTAAAATCGAGGTATAGTCCCCCACGCGGACAAAGAGACATCGCATATCGCTAGTCTAAACCATAAAATGATCACCATTGATTAATAAAAAGTGTGAATTACACTGAGCTATTAAATAAATGAGTTTAGCTTCATGTTCCATAACCACTTTCTTAACTTAAGTATTTACGAAAAAAATTGTAGATTTCCACTCGAAAATTGTCACAAGATTTCAATCGAACAAGTCCAAGAATTAACCGACAAAGTAAACGCAAGCGTTTCATACCACTTGTTTTACTAAGCTGTTTAATTAGATTTCTCATCCAAATGAGATAAAGGTTTGTATATACTAACAAGTTAGAAAGCCGGTTTAAAAATAATCTTTGTATTAAAAATAGTGTCGAAATCATTTTTGTGAAAGAGTTTGAATATTTACTGCTAGTATAAAGACCTTTGAATTTCAAAGTAACAAATCAAAAAAATGATTGTAGAAACAATCAATCACCAAAAATTCACATACGAAGACATGAATCAAAACCATATAAATCGATATCAAATCCATCCAATGGATATTTCCAAAAATTCAAAAAGAAGTCATCAAAGTCGATAATAAATGACGATGACCAATCGGATCAACCAGAATTCGATACAAATGGAAACCCATCAAAAAGAAGCAAGATGGTTGAAATTAGCAGCTCTAGACGTCCGATGGTTCTCCTAGACGTCTGAGTTGAGAGACTGGAAATTTTATTCCAGATCGTCCAGACGTCTGGCAGGTAAGCTTAGACATCTGAGCTGATCGTTTGGAATTTTATTCCCGTAGCTCCAGAAGTCTGACCTTAATACCAGACATTTGAGCTGAAGCTCATAGCAAGAAATATGCTGGGCCAATGACGGCCAAATTATCTCAAAAGCGATCGAGCGAGCAACGATGGCTAGGGATTTGTGCCATGCGACAACCCAACCCTATAGGCTCTTCAATACACTCCAATCAACATGTCAAAACATCCAATGTATGATTTTCCATAAATTTTGACTTCAACGGACCAAAAATTGAAAAATTCATCAATCTAATTCAATTCAAAGCAAATGAACTTGAAATAGGTGTTATGACTTCATACTAACAACTATCAAAGATATATACGTAGATGTGAGTTCAAGAACTCACCTTTAAACCAAAACACAACAAATGAGAAGCTCAAACACAAAGGAAAGATCAACCACTCTTCAACTTCAACTCTAGAAGCTCCAATTAGGATCGAATGCAAATATTTCCTAAGTTGGGGTTTAGAAATTTCTGAAAATTGGAGAGAGATTGAAGTGGAGAAGAAGAAGAGGATGCTTACCTAAGCTTCTCCTTGATTAATAACTTGAAGTTGAATTTCCTAAGAGAATTAGAGCTTAGGAATTTCTAATCTATTTTCTTTTCCCCCATTTTTCTAGGGCTTGAGGGTATTAGAAAATGAGGAATGAAATGAGTGGAGTTTGGGTATTAGGTAGAGAAGTTGGGTTAGTGGGCTGAAAACCAAACCCAAAGCCTAATAGAAAATAGCAAAATTCTTATAAAGCCCAAACATATCGATTTTTATACTCAAAAAGATCGCAAACGTCGTTTTAAACCCAGTGGAAGTAGTGTCGAGTCCTAATTCGACCGTTTACAAAATGCAGCATTTCGGACTTTAATCTGCTTGATGATGCTATATTTAAATAAAATATTTAAATACACAATCGTAAATTGCAGACTCCCATCCTTAAAGAAATTACGTCCTCACAATACTTTAGAAGAAAATAAAGAGTAACAACCATAAAAGCATATCAACACAAAAGAAAATTTGAAATAAGAAGTTCACCTATAAAAAGCACGAGAGAGTAAGTGGGATGTGTGCGCTCGATGAATTCTCTGGATTTCCAAGAGAAATCCTTAGAATTTGAGGACCATTGAACTTTCACAAGTGGGACATCTTTATTACGAAGACATATAACCTCCATAGCAATGATACGAATAGGATGTTGCTCACAGGTAAAATTAGGTGAAACTTCAATATCTTCAATAACACCGGGATCAAGAATAGAATCGGATCCCTAAGGCATTTCCGTAGTTGAGAAACGTGGAATACGTCATGAATAGAAGAAAATTGAGCCGGTAATAAAAGGGATAAGCCATGGAACCAATACGCCAGGTGATGTGAAATGGGCCAATATATCGAGGCGCTAATTTTCCCGATCGACTGAAATGCACAACACCTTTTATAGGTGAAACAAGAATAAATGCCAAATCTCCCACAGAAAATTCCAAATTTCTTCTTCGATTATCGACATAGGATTTTTGTCTACTTGAGCCTCTTTCATCCTATGAAGAATAAAGTCAATCTTTTATATGTAATCATGAATAAAATTTGGATCTAAAACCAGCTTCTTACCGGCCTTAAGCCAACAAGAAGGAGATCGGCATGGCCTTTCGTAGAGTGCCTCGAAAGCTGCTATACCAATACTAGATTGGAATCTATTATTATAGGAAAACTCAACAAGATAAATATGATCTTTCCAACTTCCACCAAAATCAAAAACACATGCACAAAGAAGATCTTCAAGAGTTTGATTCACATTCTCGGTTTGTCGATTAGACTGAGGATGATAAGCGGTGCTAAAATTAAGCTTCGTTCCCAAAGCTTTTTGAAGACTCTTACAAAATCCACTACTAAAAATGGATCACGATCGTTAACAATAGAAGTAGGAACTCCATGCAATTTAACAATTTCTCTAACATAGAGTTTAGCCAAAAGAGGTACGGTCCGATTAGACCGAACGGGGATAAAATGGGCGGATTTTGTAAGTCCATCAACAATCACCCATAAACTTTCATGACCCAAATGAGAACGGGGAAGACCGTCATTAAAGTCCATGGAGACTTGATCCCACTTCCAAACTATAATATTTAAAGGTTGCAATAACCCACCGGACCTTTGATGCTCGGCCTTTATGAGTAGGCAAGTCATGCAACGCTTAATGAAGTCATCAGTATCATATTTCATTCCATCAATAATAAAGTCGCTTCATATCCGCGTACATTTTATTACTACCGGGATGAAAGGTAAATTTAGAACGATGAGAATCTTCTAAAATGTCTTTACGAAGATCACTAATATTTGACACGATAAGTCTACCAAATTTTCGAATGCTGCCACGAGCATCGATTTCAAAGTATTTCAAACCATTAATATTACTATCCCGACAACTTTGGCAAAGATGAGCCAATTCGGGATCATGCTTTTGAGCATCAAGAATGCGGTCAAAAAGAGAAGGATGAGCCTCAAGGCTACATAAAACAAGTGATGAACATGAATCGGATCCACGATCTCGAATTTCACAAGTGGACAAAGTCTCGAGATCATTCCATTCGAATATCATCATAGAAACAACCGCTTGTTGCTTAAGACTAAGGGCATTGGCAATACGATTCCCCTTTCCGGGAGTATAAAGAATATCAAGATCATAAGATGCAATTAACTCAAGCCAACGTTGTTGACGCAAATTAAGCTCCTATTGAGAAAATAAATACTTCGAAGATTTATGATCGGTGTAGAGAACAAATTTCTCTCCCAAAAGATAATGATGCCAAATTCTAAGGGTGAAAACAATAGCCACGAGCTCTAAATCATGAGTGGCATATCTATTCTCGAAAGGCTTGCCTAGAAGCATACGCGATAACACGTTCCCTTTGCATGAGAACGGCTCCCAAACCAACACGACTAGCATCGGTATAAAGATCAAGTCTTGATTCCCTTCGGGAATCACAAGAATAGGCGCATCGGAAATGAGTTCTTTTAATTTCTGAAAAGAAGCTTCTCATTTGTCTGATCAAACGTACTTAACTCCCTTCTTTGTCAAACTAGTAAGAGGTATGGAAATTTTAGAAAAGTACAGATTTCCGTCACACTCTCTGGTCTCTTTCAATTTTGAATCGCTATAATCTTTGAAGGATCCATGAAAATTCCGGATTCAAAAATAATATGTCCAAGAAATTTCACATGAGTTTGCCAAAAGTGGCATTTAAATTTTTTTTCTTTCAATTGGTTTCCCCAAAGAGTTTCCAATACAATTCGAAGATGTTTTTCATGCTCTTCCTCAGTTTTAGAATAAGCAAGAATATCATCTATAAAGATGAGAACAAATTGATCGAGGAAGTCTTTGAACACTCGATTCGTAAGGTCAACGAAATAAGCTGGAGATTTCGTTAAACCAAATGGCATGACAAGCCATTTATAAGATCCATAAAAAGAATGGAACGACGCCAAAGGAATTCTATCCTCTACAATACGAAGTTGATGAAAACCGGTTGCTAAGTCTAACTGAGAAAAGACTCTAGCACCACTAAGTTGATCAAATAAATCGTCAATCTGAGGTAAGGGATATTTATTCTTGATGGTGAGATCGTTAAGCTTGCGGTAGTCAATGCAAAGCCTAAGTGTACCATTGGATTTCTTCATAAAAATAGCTGAAGCTCCCCAAGGAGGGGAACTAGAACGAATGAAATGCTTTGCTTCCAATTCGGATAATTGTTTACGCATCTCCTCATTTTCCTTATTGGACATATGATAAGGAGGACGAGTGATACGTAGAGCTCCAAGGATCAGATTAATTATGAACTCAATTTCTCGCTTAGGGGGTAATCCTTAAATGGGCTCAAATATGTCAAAAAATTCATGAACAACGTGAATGAGAGAAATAACATCTTCCTCATCATCATTATCATCATCATGAGGGTTTAGAGAATATAAGGATGCTACCGAACTAGAATCTGAATCTTTACGAAAAATAGAAATCTGCTTAACAGATTGAGGATGTCGAAGATGAGTGGTCCTCTCAGGACATAGGATGTGGGATTCATAATGGTTAAGCCAATCCAACCCCATAATCATTCCTAAGTCTAAGTAACACATAACATGCAAATTGGCTTGGAAAGAAAAATCACATAAAATAATCTTGACATCTTTATAAAGTAAAATGAGTGTTGCAGATCCATCAACCGGATTCGCAATTCTCAAAGAAGCAAGGCCTGAACATTTAAAGAAAAGGTATCAACAAATTCTTTTGATATAAAAGAGTGGGATGCACCCGTGTCAAAAAGAACTCGAGTAGTGTGATCATGAAACATAATAATGCCATCAAGGATAGAATGAGAAATACCTTGACCAAGAGAAGTTTTACTAGGAGCTTGCACAACATTCAACCTTCCCTCCTTCTTGCCTTGAAGTTTGGGACAGAAGATAAAAGAAGACCTGAAATTTTGCAATAACAGCAATAAAGAGGATTCGGGCACCTATTTGCATAATGGTCCTTAGCACCACAATTGTAGCATTCCCTACGATTAGGGATAGGAGTCTTTGCTGCCGAAGTTGCTTGCTTCCCTTTCTTATTGAGATTATGGCCTTTGAACTTAATAGGCCTCTTCTTGTTGTTGTTAAAGTTCGATTTGGCACCCGAAACTTCAACTTCACTTTCTTTATCGTCCTCTTCAAATTGAAGTGCGATACCAACAAGCTGATCAAAAGAAACTTCTAATTTAAGAAATAATAGCCTTTTGAGGTTCTTATTCAACCCATAAATAAACCTCTCATTTTTCTTCAATGGGGTATTAATATACTCGACCCCATATTTAGAGAGAGATTCAAAAGATGCGATATAATCTGTCACAGAAGATTCACATTGAACAAGGTCAATAAAGCGTCGGGCTAAAGTTACTTTTTCAGCTTTTGGCACAAACTTTAATTCGAATCTTTCCCGGAATTGCTCCCTAGTAAGATCCGCTTCAATAATCTCAGAAACCAAAAGCTCATACCAATCTAATGCTCTCTCTTGGAGCATACTAGAAGCCACTTGGACATGATGGGGATCTACAAAATTCATGTAAGAAAAGATGTCATCGCATGATCTAAGCCAAGTTTGGATTTCTATAACACTTTTGAATCCCTTGAACGGACTTCCACCCAAATCGGTATAATCTATGCACAAGCATGCAAACCTAGATCTAGGATGAGTAGGATCGGGAATAGGTCCGACAGCTTAACCATTCTTTACAAGATCTAAAAGATGCTGGGCAGACATAAATACTCCATCCTGAGGAGCAACACTGGATTGACCGGTACTGGGACGGCTTGGTCTAACCATTTTTCTTCTTTAAGAAAGAAAGAAAGAAGAGGAAAAACGTTATTCTCAAAATGAATATCAAAAATCATGATTGATAAAACAAGGCATCATAAAAGAAAATAGGATAGAACGGGTCAAATGACTCGAATTATATCCTAAGGCACGATTCCTAAGAGAGACTTAGGACAATGATCATTGCTATAATATTCTATATTATTTCAAAGTTTGGCTTTGACACCAAGCTGTGACGCTGTACCTCTAAGATCACACTAGCCAAGGACACTACATAGTAATGCCGTCAACTAGCGCGAAGAATAAGGCTGTTAAGGGGCGTCCATCTGTGTAATTGCTCTGTGCGAGTACCGATATGTTAGATAAAATGACACTTTCATTTCAAGAGGAAATCCGACACACCAATACAAACTCAAAACTACTACACAGTGGCTATGTGGTCTTCGAAAACAGATATAAAATAAGCGTAACACAAAATCAGTCAAAGATATTCATATCACTAAGGTGGAAACAGATATGAATAAGACACATAGAAGTGTATATCAAAGTAGTGGTCATGCAAGATCAACTACATCACAAAAGAATAGGTACAAGTGCTAGACAAAATAATATGTATATATCAAGGATTCTTTATCTCGAATGTATAAAACAAAAACTACTAATCTAAGTAGTTAGCCAAAATTTAGATGACGGGCCCTGATAAGAAGTCAAGTTGAAGCGCCTGAAATACCTCGGTCTAGCCCAAGTATTATTTAAGAAGAAAATAATGAACGGATTAGTCTAGCTCTAAATATCGTATAAAATGAGACATGATAAGAGATATGATGAAAACGTATGATAACAATAATGCAATGTTGTGATAAGTATACATTAGATAACAATAAAAATCATACAATATCTCAAAAATCTCAAAACACCAAAAAGAATGTCATATTCCTCATTTTATTCACCAAACCACAAATATTGATAAAACATATCGATTTCAATCGCAAAAATTGGTGAAACACAAATTCCAGAAATCATCAATTAAGGGAGGCCTATCATAAACGGGAGCATGAAAACTCACCAACACGTGTATCACAAACGGGTCGCTATCCCATGGTCGCTAACCATAGTGCCGGTGCAACGACATAGTACAATAACGGTACATCCAAGGAACCTGAAGCTCGAATAATTCAGAACATCGACGTAGCACAATAACGGTACGTCCTCTGGACCTGAAACTAAAATAATTCGGAAAAACGACATAGTACAATAATAATATGCCCAATGAACCTGATAAGCCGGAACAACGACGTAGTACAATAACGGTACATCCGATGAACTGAGCTCTATAAAATAACATGGGTCGCTAGCACATAAAAATGAGTCGAAACTCCAAAGAATGGTCAAAAGACCATGGGTCATTAGCCCATAAAAATGAGACGAAGCTCCATAAAATCGAGGTATAGTCCCCACGCGGACAAAGAGACATCGCATATCGCTAGTCTAAACCATAAAACGATCGCCATTGATCAATAAAAAGAGTGAATTACACTAAGATAGTAAATAAATGAGTTTAACTTCATGTTCCATAACCACTAGCTTAACTTAAGTGTTTACGAACAAATTGTAGATTTCCACCCAAAAATTGTTACAAGATTTTAATCGAACAAGTCCAAGAATTAACCAACGAAGTAAACGCAAGCATTTCATACCACTTGTTTTACTAAGCTATTTGATTAAATTTGTCATATGAACGAGGTAAAGGTTTGTATATGCTAATGGTTGGAAAGCGGGTTTAAAAACAATCTTTGTATTAGAAATAGTGTTGAAATCATTTTTGCAAAATAGTTTGAATATTTACTATTAGCATAGAGACCTTTGCATTTTAAAGTGACAAATCACAGATATCATTGTACAAACAATCACTCACCAAAAATTCACATACGAAGACGTGAATCAAAACCATAGAAATCGATATCAAATCCATCCAAGGGATATTCCCAAAAATCCAGAAAGAAGTCATCAAAGTCGATAATAAATGGCGACGACCAATCGGATCAATCAAAAATCGATATAAATGGAAACCTATAAAAGAAGAAGCAAGATGGCTAAAATTAGCAGCTCCAAACGTCTGGTGATTCTCCCAGACGTCTGAGCTGAGGGATAGAAATTTTATTCCAAATCTCCCAAACGTTTGGGAAATAAGTTCAGACAACTGAGCGGATGGTCTGGAATTTTATTCCCATAGCTCCAGACGTCGGACCTTAATATAAGACGTCTGAACTGAAGCTCAAAGCAAGAAATATGCTAGGCCAATGATGGCCATCTTATCTCAAATGCGATCGAGCGAGCAATGATGGCTAGGGATTTGTGCCAAGCGACAACCCAACCCTATAGGCTCTTCAATACACTCCAATCAACATGTTAAAACATCCAATGTAGGATTTTTCATAAATTTTGACTTCAAAATACTAAAAATTGAAAAATTCGCCAATCCAATTCAATTCAAAGCAAATGAACATGAAATAGGTGTTAGGACTTCATACTAACAACTATCAAAGGTATAGATATAGATGTGAGTTCAAGAACTCACTTTTAAACCAAAACACAACAAATGAGAAGCTAAAAAACAAAGGAAAGTTTTAACCACTCTTTAACTTCAACTCTAGAAGCTCCAATCTAGAATCAAATGCAAATATTTCCTAAGTTAGGATTTAGGAATTTTTGAAAATTGGAGAGAGACTGAAGTGGAGAAGAAGAAGAGGATGCTTACCTAAGCTTCTCCTTGATTAATTACTTAAAGTTGAATTTCCTAAGAGAATTAGAGCTTAGGAATTTCTAATCTCGTTTCTTTTCCCCCATTTTTCTAGGGCTTGAGAGTATTAGGAAATGAGGAATGAAATGAATGAAATGAGTGGAGTTAGGGTATTAGATAGAGAAGTTGGATTTGTGGGCTGAAACTCAAACCCAAAGCCCAATAAAAAATAGCAAAATTCTACACAAGCCTAAACATATCGATGTTTATACTCAAAAAGGTCACAAACATCGTTTAAACTCAATGGAAGTACTCTAGAGTCCTAATTCGACTGTTTACAAAAAGTAGCATTTCGGAATTTAATCTAACCAACGATGCTATATTTAATTAAAGTATTTAAATATACAATCGTAAAATATGCAGGTTGTTACAAAAAAATTTGGCGGCTGCTGTTTTGGGCTTAACTTTTGATGCCTGCACATGTCCCGAGTGGGAGGGTGGAGCTTTGCGCGCGACGCGGCTAGGGGTGGCCGTGCCTTGGGTGACGGCCGTGATTCACGACGGAGGTGTGTTATCATCAGCGATGAAGTTTCGAGAGCGGCTGAAAATCGTCGTTCGAGGCAAGGGTTCCTGGCTTGTATGTGTGCAGGTGTGACGTGTTGATCAATCTACTTATTTTATTTGTTTTATATTTAAGATCGTTTAACGTTCTAACGTGAATAACTTTTACATACGAGGTTCGATTTTGCGCGGTTTGATCTGCTGGGATTGTATTGAAATTCCGGACATTTTAGCGTTGGTTTGGGTGGATTCTGAGACTGTTTGAATTTTGGATTAAATTGGATTTAGATTCAAAGATGAATGTTTTAACCCACTCACAACTTCTAAAATTTCTTGTGTTTGTTAAATTAAATTTACAATGTGATTAAGAATTTATTTATGACTATTTGGTATATTTTAAATCATCATCTCAGTTAATTTGAATATATTTGAATTAAATCGTTATTTAATTTATTATTGAATATAAATTGCTAGTTAAATACGTGTCATCGATTATCAGTTCTATATTAATATTTATAGATTGATTCGGATGATGATTGTGATGGATGTTGATTGTTGATATTGGATGTATGGATGGTGTGTTTTATATTGTTATAAACTACAAGTTCACTATGGGTTGAAATGATACATACACAAATGATCTACAGAGTAAGGAAAAATCATTATGGGTTGAAATAATAAACTCGAGCGATTTTATGAATGTTATTTATTTCGAGATTGCGGTTTGAAATGATATATAACCATAAAATTTTAAATAGCCGATTGAAATGATAAATATCTGTATCACTTGATCCTAAGATAGAGAATTATATACGATTGGATCGGTTGATTTTAAAATCCTTAATTTTTGAATGGAATTAAATGATATTTTGAAGAAAAATTTAATTTTTATAAATTGAAGTATTTTTGGAAAATCAAGTTTTGTGTTGAAATGTGAATTGGCTTTAAAGGAATTGTTTTAAGAAATTAAATTGAAATGTCTTAAATTTTTTTGAAATGAAATATATAGTTTTGAATTGATATAAATTACAAATTCATGTTTTCAAATATAAATTGCTTTAAATTATATTATTTTTAAGATTCTAAATTTTAATATTTTCAAATTTATAAACTATTTTCAACTATATTAACTATATTAAATCAATTTAACCTATTTTAAACCATTTAAATTATTTTAAAACTAATTAAACCATTTTAACTTATATTAAATTAAATTAACTATTTTAAATCTATATTTACTATTCTAAAGTATTTTGACTATTGAAAATTGATTCAAACTATTTATAACTATTTAAGGCTATTTTCTTCTAAAGTCCAAACTAAGTAAAATGGATGGGTAATATTCAAATTCTTGATTTTTAGTGAATATGGTTAATGATGTTATAACCTAAGTTGGGATTTAAATGTTGACATATGACGATTTTGAAGTAAGGATTGAACCTATTTTGGAAATATGATTTTGAAAGAAATTATGATTTTTTTGGAAACGATATGATTTTGAAAGTGAATATGATTTGAAGATGAATATAATTTTGAATGTGACAGTTTTGAGAATATGATATTTTGATACAAATTGTGAATTGACTTTTGAAATATAAAATAACCATCCGATGTGTAATAAGCGATTAGTTGTTAAAGGAACCGGGATCTGATATTGTCATACTCTCTGCCAATATCGAAAGCCTCTTTGACAACTGTGTACGTGGTGGAGATTCTAGAATGAAGTACGATGGTGGCGACGATCCTATATGAGGTATATACGTGGACTTGACTCCCATAAGTTGGCTCAAGGTGGCTAAAACAGAAGCAATCAATGGGCCAAGTGATGTCATTCCTCCGATCAGGCACACTCCATGATACTACTTTCTGACTTTTGATTTATTTGGTGACCCCCCTTTGATTTTACTCGGGGGTGTGTTTCGAGTTGGGTGGTAGTTGCGCCGATGCGTTACCAACAGTACGAAAATGTAATTGGTATATCTACCCTGCATTGCCTAGTTGTGCAGTGTCACCTACCCTAGCGCTCCTTCTATGAGTTTGTTTTATGTTGTACCTATGGGGTACCCTTTGGCGGCTCCAGTTTACAGGGAGTTACGGTACTGTATAGACTATTGACATTATAAAATGTGTTAAGGGGGAAAATGTAATTCCTTAACACTATTTTAATACATTTACTTAAACATATTGTAATAGCGTACTATATTACATAGCAGATAGTTTAACGGATCCTTAGGAGATGTGAATCCTGAGCATCTCTTGAGTTACTGTACTCACATTAGACACTGGATAGGAGATGTCAAATGCTGTAAACATCTCTGACGCCATTCCACTCATATTTATTTACCGTTGATTTAACTTATATAAGATCTTTTAGTTCTGAATAGAGTGTTTTGTCTTTTCAATTCGTCGGGTCCGGCTGAGCATTTCAGGATTCGAAGACCTTATTTCTGGAGGACGAATACAAAGGTTTTATTATTATTATTATTATTTACTATATTATTCCACTGCATCACACTGTTCCACTGCATTGTTATTTATTTATCTCTGATATGTGTAACTCTGATTTTGTGTTGTATAAGTATAATTAAATGTTTTGTAAACAGCTTCATGAACTGTTATTTGATTATTAAATTTTTTCATTCCAATGCAAGATTCTGTTTTGTTTTTTCTCTTCTTTTCTTATTTACCCCAATAACAATCCGCCTTTCTATATGGTTTGAGTTGGCACGTGTGTATGCTCAAACTATCCAAAAAGGTGGGATATTACAGTTGGTATCAGAGCTTTTGTTTAGCGAAAACCTTAGCTTTCTGACTCTTTATTAATAGGGTAGTAATACCCTATGATGAGTCGTTGAGAGTATATATATGAGAGAGCGTATTTGCTAGTGTTATAAAAAGTTTTATATTGTGTTAATCTGTTCCATTTTGTAGCTGTGCATTCTAGTTGGTGCATAGGATGTTATGACATCGATAGGGATTTCTAAACACTTAATAGGACAGACCGACACAATATTTGTTTTGAAATATAGGTAAATGAAATAATTTTACCTATTATATTTTGTATATAAAATAATAAATTTTATAAATGATATATCTTTGGTTGTAATATGTTGGTTGTTAGGTAGTGAAATTTATAAATATTAGCTGGGAATAAGATTTGAAAATAATATTAATTAAAATTGGAAATCTAGAACTTAAGTTTTGGGGTTTTGAAAATTTCTTTCGAATGATTTTGGAATATAATAATATTATTATTTAGAATTATTTTCTGATATAAATATTTCAATATAATTTGAAATAATTGTTTTGAAGAAATTTTGGAAAGAAATAAGTTATGTACTCCCCTCTCTGTCACTGGAAAATAATTTCGATGATGAGTGCACCCATCATCGACATTCCTTTTTGAGTTTTAAAGTGGGAAGACTGTTGTAGTAGTAACTACACATTTGTTTGACAAATAAATCTTGATTTTAATTTTTAAATATGATTTGATAGATATATAAAGATATGGTTATATATATTATTTTAAATGATTTGAAATGGAACCCGTCATTTAGTTCTTAAATTTCTGTAAATTAGAGGTTTCAATTATTTTAATGGAATAAAATTTTAACTATTTAATAATTGGAATTTCTACAGTTGAAAATAAGAAATTTAAATGCTATATTATAACTGAATTATATAACAAATTTGAAATTGGTAATCTATAAATAAAAAGTGATATGAGATATAAGAAATGGTAACTATTAAACATTTATTTACTAAAATGAAATAAGATAAACTTGTGTAACTTTCAATTACATTCTTAAAGACATATATAACTTACCAATTCTAAAAGTTGAAATGTTAAAAGATTATGTAATGGAAATTTTACAAGTAAAAATTCATGTAATGAAAGTGTTCAATGGATTGCTTTTATAAGTAAGAATTGATGTTATAGTGTTATAAACTAAAGTTATAATTGAAATGTTACTATGATTAAAAGGTTGTAGAAAGTAGGTATTGTAAGTAAGTAATTATAAACTTAAGTAAATAAATTGATATGCTAAGATATTGAATTGAACATGAATACTATAAGTAAACGAATTATAAACTTAAGTAAATGTTGAAGTTATTTATTATAAAAATAAGTAGAAAGATGAATACTGTAAGTCAAAGACTATAAACATAAGTTAATGTTTGAAGTTATGTACAATTAAAGGTGAATAATGAAAATGAATTTTTGTAAGTAATAAATGAAATAAACACTAAATGAATGAATGAGAATAAAATATTGTAAGAGATAAATGTAAGTTAAAGAAATAATCCTTGTATGAATGAAAAAGAAAAATAAAAACTATCAGTGTTATGAAAGAAATTTAATAAGAATAACTCAAGTACATTGTAAATTATTGTTTGTTTAGTTTATGGGTTGTTTGGGATGGGATACTTCTAGTTGTTTAAGATGTATGAATAATATATTGAGTTTTATCTAATACTGTTGAGTAAATGGTATACTAAGAAGTTTATTTGTCATTCTCTGCAGTTAAAAGTGTCTAAACTTGAACAAACCATATGTTGTTTGCTTTGGATGGTTGATTATATTGATTTCGTATAATGATTATATGTTGCAATTGCAAGTGATTGTTGTTTTATATCGATTTGTTGTTACTGGTTGGAACAGCTCTAAATAATTCATTTTATACCATTATTAGCTTCTTTTGGATTATATAAGTGAAATACAAGTTATGGAAGCAATTGCTACTGCTTTTGATTTCATAAAATAAGCATTATTTGTTCGACAAATAGGTACATTTTCGGATTATGGTTTTATGGCAATATTATGTTGTTTTTCCCGCTGTTGGTATATATAATTTTGAAAATCGTGTGATATATGTTGTTTTATTTATATTATTATTTCTCCCAACCCTCTCCGTTCAAAGGAGACTCTGTCGATTTTATTTTATTTTGAAAATTTTAGACGTAGAAATTTTTCAGAAATGTTTCCAAACTTTAGTTAACTTGTAAATTAAAGATTTAATTGTTTATAAATTTATATATTTTGTTTATATTATTTTATTTTGTAAATTTATTGTTTGTGAATTTAATATTTTGAATAAGATATATTGATTACTTAACTCCTTCTTTTCCCTTCTTTTTCCTTTTTGGGGATGAAAAGTTTTGAGTAGGGGAGAGTGTAACGACCCGTAAATTTTCGACTATTTAAATTCTTAAATTAATGAGTTTTGGTAATTTAATATGGAAAGAAATAAAAACTTTGTAATTTAATATTGAAATGAATGCTAAAATGAAATGCAACAATGGTAATTGAAACTAATAATTAACAATTTGAATGAAATTACAATTAATTGAAATATTGTAAATTATTGTACTTGGTTATAAATTGATAAGCAAATGCAAACATTAAATTAATAAACGAAATAGTATGAAATAAACGACCATTGAAAAAAAATTGGGTTATATAATAATTGTAACATTTGTTTGTGAATAATGAGTTCATAAGTGTGATTAAAAGTTATAGTAACGATTGTTGTAAGTTACCTGTTTATTTGGTCTATTAAATCAAAATGGGAAATCAATTAGAATTAAATGAACTTTAATGTTACATTAAAATTAAGACAATAACTGAGACTATGAATGTAACAAAATGAATAAGAAATGCTACTTTTATTTATAAAGTAATAATTGATGTAATAAAAAAGTGGAACTAAGATAAATATAATTAATTGGATTCAGAATCTTAATTAATGTGTGTAATTGACAAAATTACAAATAATTGAAATATAGTACTTACAAATAAAAGATGGGAATTTGAAACATATTAATGTAATGAAGTGTAAACAATATAAACCATGTCTATGGAATAATGAATTGAATTGAGTGTAAAGATTTAAACCAAATAAAAGCAATTTATTGGAATTTAATTTTAATTAATAGGATTAATAGCAATTGAAATTAAACAATGTAATTGGTAAATTAATTAACTTTAATTAGATACCTTAAGTTATTTAAATTATTGTGAATGTTAAAGAAATCAAAAATGGTAAATTTTGTTAACCATAGAATTTATGTTGGCAATTCGACTTAATTAATTTGATATTAATTTATTTAATCAACTGAAATATAGCCATTTTGGCAACTGTCTCAGATTTCGACGAAACCAGTTTCGTCGATTGAAATTCTAGACATTTTAGCACTAGTTTAGGTGGATTCTGAGACTGTTTGAATTTTGGGCTTAAATTGGATTTAAATTCAATTTAAATTCAAAGGTGGGTGTTTTAACCTACTCACAACTTCTAAAATTTCTTATGTTTGTTAAATTTAATTTATGACGTGATTAGAAATTTATCTATTACTGTTTGGTATATTTTAAATCACCATCTCAGGTAATTTGAATTTATTTGAACCAAATCGTTGTTTAATTTATTATTGAATATAAATTGTCACTTAAATACCTGTCATCGATTACCAGTTCTATATTGATGTTTATTGATTGATTTGGATGATAATGATGATGGATGTTGATTGTTGATATTGGATGAATGGATGATGTATTTTATATCATTATAAACTGCAAGTTCACTATGGGTTGAAATGATACATACCCAAATGATCTATAGATTAAGAAAAAATCGTTATGGGTTGAAATGATAAACTCGAGTGATTTTATGATGTTATTTATTTCGGATTGCGGCTTGCAATGATATATAACCATAAAATTATAAATTGCGGATTGAAATTATAAATATCCGTATCACTTGATCCTAGGGTAGAGATTTATATACGGACACTGGATTGGTTAAATTAAATGATTTTAAAATCCTTAATTTTTGAATGGAATTAAATGATATTTTGAAGAAAAATTTAATTTGTATAAATTGATGTATTTTTGAAAAATCAAGTTTTGTGTTGAAATGTGAATTGGCTTTAAAGGAATTGTTTTAAGAAATTAAATTGAAATGGTCTGACTTTTTCAAAATGAAATAAATAGTTTTAAATTGATATAAATTTCATTCGGTGTGTAATAAGCGATTTGTTGTTAAAGAGATTGGGATCGGATATTGTCATGCTCTCTGCCAATACCGAAAACCACTTTGACAATTGTATACGCGTTGGAGATACCAGAATGAAGTAGGGTTGTGGCGACGATCCTATAGGAGGTATATAAATGGACCCAACTCCCATGAGTTGGCTTAAGGTGGCTAAAACATGAGCAATCGACGGGCCAAGTGAGGTCAATTCTCCGATCGGGCACACTACATCGATATTATATTCTGACTTTTGATTTATTTGGTGACCACCCTTCGATTTTACTCAGGAGTGTGTTTCGAGTTAGGCAGTAGTTGCGGCTATGCGTTACCAACAGTTCGGAAATGTAACTGGTATATCTACCCTGGCATTGCTTAGTTGTGCCATGTCACCTACCCCAGCGTGCCTTCTATGAGTTTGTTTTATGTCGTACCTATGGGGTATCCTCTGGCGGCTCCAGTTTATGGGGAGTTACGGTACTGTATAGACTATTGACATCATAAAGCGTGTTAAGGGAAAAACTATAATGCCTTAACGCTATTTTAATACCTTTACTTTATTGTAGACATATTGTAATAGCGTATTATATTACATAGTAGATAGTTTAACGGATCCTTAGGAGATGTGTATCTCGAGCATCTCTTGAGTTAATGCGCTCACGTTAGACACTGGATAGGAGACGTCAAAACCCGTAAATATCTCTGACGTCGTTCCACTCATATTTATTTACCGTTATTTAACTTACATAAGATCTTTTAGTTCTGACTCGAGTGTTTTGTCTTTTTAATTCGCTCGGGTCAGCCTGATCATTTCATTATTTGGAGACCTTATTTCTGGAAGATGAATACGAAGATTTTATTATTATTATTTACTATATTATTCCACTGCATCACACCATTCCGCTGCATTGTTATTTACTTATCTCTGATATGTGTAACTCTGATTCTATGTTGTATAAGTATAATCAAATGTTTTGTAAACAGCTTCATGAGATATTTGATTATTATATTTTGTCATTCCGCTGCAAAATTCTGTTTTATTTTTTCTCTCTCTATTTTTTCTTATTTACCCCCAATAACAATCCGCCCTTTTATGTGGTTTGAGTTGGCATGTGTGTCTGCTTAAAATGTCCAAAAAGGCGGGATGTTACATTTCATGAGAATTAAAAGGGGTTTAAAGGTTGTGTTAAAGTTTGATGGCTTATGTTGAGCTAATTAATAGCACAAATAAGTCATACTTATGATAAACACATCATTTAAATTCATTAATGACCACAAAAGAGATCATAATTTTGTGTGTTAAACAATGTGATCTAGAGAGTGGATTTGTCTCTAAATTGTCTTAACATTCTCATATTTTTATCAATTTTCTTTTGTTAGTTTGATAAAATAAATTTAGCTAATCACACTTTCAACTTTGGTTAATTGATTGAATAGAGATTTAAAATCAACAATTCCCCACGGATCGACCCGTACACGCATACATGCTACAATTATGCATTGTGCGCTTGCGGTTATTTTTATTTCAAAATTTATCGGCATTTTTCTAGTCCGATAGAAAATTTGATTTTAAACAAGTTTTTGGTGTCGTTGCGGGGGATTTGTTTTGATTTTATTTTTCTATTCTTCGAACTATTTTTGTTTGATTCTTGTGTGTTTTATTTTGCTTTGTGTGTTAACTTTCATTTTCTTAAATAAAAATTGATGTTTGTTAGTGTGTATGTTTGGTGTGTGATTTGATTTTGTGTGCTTGTTTCTTATTTTCTTGTTGTTATTCTCTTTGCATCTCTAAAAAAAGTACACAATTCCATTTAAAAAAAGTGTTTACATTTCATTAGCTCTATTTGAAATTGTGTACATTGCATTGCTTGTTTCTACACTCTGTTTGCATTTCAATTCTGTTTCATTTTGTTTTCATATTTCTGTTACATCTTAAGTAAAAAAAAAACATTTCTGTTATGTTCTCCTCCACATTCTTCACAACCATCTCCTTCAACAGTATCACTTCAACAGTTTTCCTTTACAGTTTGCATCAACTTTGCCTCTACGGTTTGCCCGGCTGGCACTTCACCCAACCATTCCAAAAATCTACACATCACTTCACATTCAACTACAGTTTCCCCACCCACCTCTGTTACATACACACTATGACATTTGCAAATCATCATCACTGTGCCATACAACAGTGAACACAAAATCCTCAATACTCACTGCCATCATAGATATCATTCACCAATTTTGACCCATCTCCCTATACAAACAAAACCAGAACTACCATACTTCAATAACCTCTTACATCTTTATACACTTTTGCCTATATCTCACCTCCATCATCCCTGATTAACACACCCAAAATCCAACAAAATTCCCACTTGTCTGACACATCAGACACCATCTGTAGGATCGATTTCACCCTAGAGGGGTTGAATAGGATGATGCTGATAATTATAAAAATTAATTGCGGAAGCTTATAAAATTATTTCAACACAGATAAATCAAAATTATAGCAGTACAGATAATAGAAGAATAATAAATGCAGAAATAGAACGACACAGAATTTACCAGCTTCGGCAAAACCCTGCCTACGTGCTGCCCTAGGGTTTCTACTAGAAATTAAGTAGTCACACGCTTACACAGATAAACTCGCGGCACCCGCTACTGACTAACCTAACTGTACGCTCAAAACCCTACCACAACTCAGCCACTGAGTTGCGTATTCTCAAACTACGCCACATAGTTTGTCCCCTAGTCACACGACTAGAAATTACAATGGTTTAAAAAGGAAAAATACAATTTAAACACAATTAAAAATAAAAACCCTAATTTTTAACTATTAAGCCTTATAATTGAAACAAGGCAAGCCCAACCCCTTTTCTTTTTATTATATCGACCTTATTTCTTTGCTCTGTAAAATGGTGGCTCGTTGCTTCTTCCTTGTTCGATCAAAATTAGGCTTTGTTTCTGAAGTCGCCGACTTTCGGTTGCTTAATCGAAATAGATGTTTTTCAGTTCGTTACTTTCGTCGATTTTTTGGCTCTTTGAATTGTCTTCGGCTACTTCAATTCTATCAAGTTCGAATTTGATTCTGGTATGTAATTTACTCCTTTTGCTTTTCTGGTTTTGCCTTACGTGAACTTGATGGATTTGAAACTGTCAATGATGAATGGGATTTATAGAAGTCGAATTCCTATATTTACGTTCGTCTGATAGTTGTTTGATTTTGTCAATACTGTGCTTCGGCCATTCGATCTTCATTTGGATGCTTGAGATTAATTACTGACTTTTTCAATTTACTTGAATAACACGGTGTTGATTTTGAACTGTTCATTTTTTCTTGGTCATCACGGTTTCGATTCTGGTTTGACGATGTTGATTTCGTTTGTGACTTCGGCTTGGTATTGTGATAATGTTTGACTTCGGCTCGGATTCGTTTAATTTAAAATTCCTGATGCAAGCTTTCTTTCTTTGGATTGTACTTGGCTTGACATGGATTAGTTGGACTTTGTTTATTTGAAATAATTCCTGGACTTTGGCATGTCTGTTCTTTTCTCTGTTTGGCATTGGCTCCTACTACTCTATGATAAGTAGTTGTATCGATGAATTCTATGTACACCATTGACTGTGATTGTGTTCACACGATTGTTGAACTGCCTTTGTATTGCTTCAAGCCTTGGCTTTGATCATTTGTGTTAGACTTTGCATTTCCTTTGTGCACTTACTTCGGCCATTATATCTTTGACCTGCAGCTTGAATATCATGACTACACTGCATGTTGTACCTGTTATTGCTTGGATATTGAACTGCTTCATGCTTCACTGTCTTGTTCAAACCTGATACTTTCATTTGCACTTGGTCACTATGTTTTACTGTTGCATTCCTGTATATGCTTCGAGTCATGGTAGCAGTGACTTGAACTTTTAGCCTGTGGTTTGATGTACTTCATTGAGTTTGACATGAAATGGTTCATCACTGTTTTATGTAATGTTGCATTCCTGTATATGTTGTTCTTTACGATGGCACTGAGTTGTTTGGTCGACACTTGTAGTTCACTTGCTTATGCTGGTTCATTTATTTCATTGTGTCATGTCATCTTGTAACTGTGTCATTTTGCTTTAAGGTAATTTGAATTTTTTAACGCGGTAGCCTCGAGCTCTGCCTTCACTGCAAACATGTGCATGCCTCCGGTCTTTGATGTTGATACTATGCCATTGTTTGTGTACATTCATGTTGTCCAGTCTTTTCATTTGTGTTGGGCATTGATGTGAACTGTGCTTGAATCTGCAGTGTTGTTTCATTGAGTTTGGTCATTCATTGTAGCTTTTCTGCACTTATATTTGTAGTTTGCATTCACTTGTGTACATTTGTTTGAGTGCGGCTTTGTCACTTGCTTATGGTTCTATTGATGATGCTATGGACTGTATATACATGTGCCATTTTATTTTCTTCTCTGATCTTGACCATTTTCATGAACTTGCACCTGTGTTGAATCCAGCTTTGGAGCTCGGGTTTGACCTTGTGCTGATATTGTGAAATTATTTTTATTGCACTTGAGTTGAACCCGACGTTTTGGATTTGACCCATGCTCACCTGTCCCTGTAATTCCATCAAGTGTATATATCGATGTGCACGACCTTGTGGCATATAAATTGATGCACTGTGTATGTCACAAGCTGTTCGTGTATGATGAATTCAAAATTAAATGATGACGAACAACCCAAATAACTAAGGAAAATATTATTTTCAACATCCACATTTCATTTTATATTTCAAAAATATTTCCTTTTAATTTTACTGTGTCAAAATTTATTTTTGCAGATTGCTCAGATGTTGGATTCAGTTTGGAGTGAAGTTGAAGATAAAATACGAGTTGAGTAAATGAGTGATATGTAGTAAGGTCAAATGTAAATGTAAATCGTGATGTAATCAAAATTGTACTGTAATTGAAATTGTTTATATATAGTGAGAGCTTGAAATTTGTACTATTCAAAGATTGTAATAAATATTTGTTTGAATAAAATTTCTGTTTGAATTCAAATTCTGTGTTATTTATTTTTATTCAGCAAATATTTATTTAATCTATGAAAAATAAAATAGTACATTAACAAATACATTTAAAAAATATTTATTTAATCTATGAAAAATAAAATAGTACATTAACAAATACATTTTGATGAATATATATATATATATATGTTTATTATCATCAAACAAAAATCATATAATCGCATATTCAACAATCTCCCCCTTTTGATGATAACAAACATATATTTAAGATTTTGAATATGTTAAATGTATTTGATCATTGATATATTCTAATTGCTCCTTCTATTTAAATGCTTCCTCTCTACACAAAGCTCCCCCTTCATATATGCATACAATTAAAAATATGCAAATGATCCTAGATGCAAATAGAAAATATTTGACCTTTACTTGATTTTATTCGACAAAATCTCAACTTTTCTCTCCCCCTTTTGTTATCAGCAAAAGAGTAACAGTGTTAGAAAAATGGAGATAAAGTGATCGATATTAATCCAACATTAAAGCTCAATTAAATATAAATATTAAATTTCAATAAAAATCAAACAAAAATCATAAATACTTTGTTAGGTGCATATTCCACTTTTAGAATGATGGGAATGCTGTCATCATATAAAACCATAAAGTTGTGTCTATTTGTGGTATATTTATATCAAGAATTTGAATATCTACTAACCATGCATAACCGTTAGGACTTTTAAATGTGATTAGTAGTATTCCAATTTTATTTTTAAAAAATGAATTCAAGTATCTTCTAACCACGCATAACCGTGAGGACTTTTAAATGGGATTAGAATCAACTTGTTTATTTTAAAAATCAATTTGATATGCGTTCCATACATGCATAACCATGAGGACTTTTAAATGAGCATGGAAGTATATAACAAATTCCAAGTAATTCACCCATGCATAATCGTGAGGACTTTTAAATGAGAGTGAATACTTTGGATTTTATTTTAATTTATTTTATTATTATTATTATTATTATTTATTTTATTAAAAAAATGTAAAATGAAAAACGAATGATTCATGTTTAAAGTACCACATATTGACAAACAATATAGAATTTTGATGAGTGATGGTCATTATAAATATGATAGTAATAGAGATGGTCATGGAATTTTTTACCAACAAAAAGTTTTATAACTCTTGTTTAAATTTCTAAAGAAATTTACTAATTACACCGTCTCGAGTTATAATATATGATAAATATCAACACTCATCACTTTTTCAATCACCATTTATTTTTTCGATAATTATTAGGGAGTCAGATTAGTCAAAATAGTCTTTTAAAATCAAATTCAAAAAAAATTATAACATCAATTTGTCAAAATGACTGATCTGAAAATATGGTCAAAAATGATTTTCTCGAAGGGGTTATATGGGAAAAATTTCTGCTATTTGAAAATTATTTGAAATGAAAAATATGCAGATATTTTCTTTGAAAAACGATGCAGTTACTAAATGTCTCAACAAAAATCATGTTGAACTAGTAATTTATCTATCAACTAGATTACCAGTGTAATCTGCATCTGAATTTCTCTTTCACTCAAAAAATATTATTAATTGAATTTGATAGACCAGACCATGAAGTGTGAAAAAAATTTAAATCAATTTTAGCAGCTTTTTAAATGACATTCTCTTGAATTTGAATATAAACCGTGTAAAAAATCAAAAACCGTGAATATAGAGTCCTCCGTAAGATAACCAAATGTATTATCATCCAATAAAACACTATTATTAATCAAAACTAATATATATGAAGTAATTCAAAGACTCTACAGAATTTTATAGTGTTCTTGGCATAAGAATATAATTGGCCAACAATTTTGAATAAGTCTGAATCCAAAACATCATTATTTCATCATCACATTATTGGCTGATTTAACTCAGATTACGGTGCAGATTATCACATTTAATATATCGTTCAAATAAATATACCATTACCTGTTTTACCTTTACGATATTTTTCGTTATTGTCCACTGTGATTCTGTCACCTTTATACTAAGCTAAGGAACTTTGCTTTGTCGCCTGTTGTGTCCTTGGAACAGCCAGAATCCAAGTAACACTATTGTTGTTCCTTAGCCTGCCGCCACACCTACACGTTGAAACATTTTTGTGACCTATTTGTTTTTATAGGTCCATGATTGTTAGTGGCACAATATTTTGAAAAATAATTTTGGAAAGACCCATAACTATTTATATATGTTCCTTTTGCCACCCAGATTTGTTTAACTTTAAGAGATTTTGTATTTGTGCCTTTTGGAATCCAAATTGAATGGTTTTTACGTGTTTGGGTCTAAACCAACAACTATTTTGATTGTGTCCAAATTTTCTACAAATTGTGCATATTGAATTTACTTGATTAATCTCATTTCTAACATTTTTAGATTGATTATACCCAAGTCCTTGTCTAATTGTATTAACAGTTTGTTTTCCTAATAGCATATTCAACGGTTTTTCACTTTTTGAAAATTTATCTAAAGTCGTTGACAATTGTTGGACTTGTGTTTTGAGAGATTCATTTTCGTTTAACAATTGTGTGCAATTTTTTAATAGAATTTTATCTCCTAGTATTTTCACTTTCTTTTAAAATCGGTATTTCATTTTCAAGTGATTTTATATTAATTTCAAAAAATTTAATTTCTTCTTCAAACAATGGACACTTGTCAAACTTAGGGCACTTATTTTGATAGTTTTTAACTAATTGTTCAAGTTGTTCATTTAGTTCAATCAAACTATCTCTTTGTGATTCAATTTTAGCATATTTCTCCCTAAGTCGTTCAAAACAGCCATTTACTTCATGGAAATATACAAGTAATTCTAAGTGAGTGAGTTTTGATACCTCGCTTGGCTCGTCATCGTCGCTATCAGTTATATTTCCTTGAAGGAACATATCTGCTTTCTCACTCTCACTGCTAGTACTTTGATTATCTTCATCACTTGTATTCCACGTGGCTGCAAAACTTCTCCTTTTTGATTTCTTTTCAAAGTCGCATCGATTGTGAGGACAAGTGGGCTTGATGGGTCCGGGTTGGTTGCACTTGTGACAGGTGATTTTCTGTTCTTCTGGATAGTCTAGTGCTTTGGCTATTCTGCTTTTCAATTTTTGATTTCGAGCTGGATTTCCGTATTTGTAATTCCACCTTTTGAATTTCTTTATTATCAGTTCCAATTCTGCTGCTCCATCATCATCACCATCACTTTCCGTTGTTCCTTTAAGAGCTATTGATTTCTTTCGAGTGCCACCTCCTTCACGCTCTTCCTTGAATTTCGTTTCTAGCTCATAAGTGGTGAGATTTCCGATGAGTTCTTCAATTTTCATCTATTTTTAATCTTTTGATTCTTGGATCGCAGTCACGTTGGCTTCAAAACTTCGTAGAAGGACTCTGAGGATTTTTCGGACTATCTCCAACTCTGTGTATGATTTTCCGAGAACTTTTGATTTGTATACGATATTGGAAAGTCGTCCATACATCTCTTTGACGTTTTCTTCCTTCGCCATTGTGAAGTTCTCGTATTCGCTGCTTAGCATGGCAATGCGAGATTCTTTGACTTGAGATGTTCCTTCATGAGTCACTTCTAGTGTGTGCCATATTTCCCGCGCAGTTAGACAATGTGAGACATGATTAAATTCAAATTGATCCAATGAACAGATAATAGAATTCATAGCTTTAGCATTAGCATTTTGTAATTTATTTTCTAGTTCTGTCCATTGATCCTCTGGTTTCCCTATTTCCTAATTATCTACAGTTATAGTTGGTGCTCTATAATCTGTCTCAACAATATTCCAAGCGTCAATGGTTTTCAAAAAAAATTTCATTCTATTTTTCCAGTAGGCGTATTCACCATTGAACATTGGTGGTCTAACTATGGACTGACCCTCAGCAAAAGCATTATTAAAAGAAGCCATTTTAAAAATTCAAATTTTTAAAACAAAAATTGGTTTTTGAAAAACAATTTTTTTTAAAACAAAAGTTGACTTCTATTCCTAGCTCCGATACCACTTGTAGGATCGATTTCACCCTAGAGTGGGGGTAATAGGGTGATGCTGATAATTATAAAAATTAATTGCGGAAGCTTATAAAATTATTTCAACACAGATAAATCAAAATTATAGCAGCACAGATAATAGAAGAATAATAAATGCAGAAATAGAAAGACACAGAGTTTACGCAGCTTCGGGTTAACCCTGCCTACGTGCTGCCCTCAAGATTTCTATTAGAAATTAAGTAGTCACACGCTTACACACGTAAACTCGCGATACCTGCTACTGACTAACCTAACTCTACGCTCAAAACCCTGCCACAACTCAGCCACAGAGTTGCGAATTCTCAAACTACGTCACGTAGTTTGTCCCCTAGTCACACGACTAGAAATTACAATGGTTTAAAAAGGAAAAATACAATTTAAACACAATTAAAAATAAAAACCCTAATTTTTAACTATTAAGCCTTATAATTGAAACAAGGCTGACCCAATACCCTTTTCTTTTTATTATATCGACCGTATTTCTTTGCTCTGTAAAACGGTGGCTCGTTGCTTCTTCCTTGTTCGATCAAAATTAGGGCTTTGTTTCTGAAGTCGCCGACTTTCCGTTGCTTAATCGAAATAGATATTTTCCAGTTCGTTGCTTTTGTCGATTGTTTGGCTCTTTGAATTGTCGTCAGCTACTTCAATTCGATCAAGTTCGAATTTGATTCTGGTATGTAATTTACTCCTTTTGCTTTTCTGGTTTTGGCTTACTTGATGGATTTGAAACTTCCGATGATGAATGGGATGTATAGAAGTTGAATTCCTATATTTACATTCGTCTGATAGTTGTTTGATTTTGTCAATACCGTGCTTCGGCCATTCGATCTTCATTTGGATGCTTGAGATTAATTACCGACTTTTTCAATTTACTTGAATAACACGGTGTTGATAATGAACTGTTTGTTTTTTCTTGGTCATCACGGTTTCGATTCTGGTTTGACGATGTTGATTTCGTTTTTGACTTCGGCTTGATATTGTGATAATGTTTGACTTCGGCTCTGACTCGTTTAATTTGAAATTCTTGATGCAAGCTTTCTGTCTTTGGCTTGTACCTGGCTTGACATGGATTTGTTTGACTTTGTTTATTTGAAACAATTCCTGGACTTTGGCATGTCTGTTCTTTTCTCTAATTGGCATTGGCTCCTGTTGATCTATGATAAGTAGTTGTATCGATGAATTCTATGTACACCATTGACTGTGATTGTGTTCACTGGATTGCTGAACTGCCTTTGTATTGCTTCAACCCATGGCTTTGATCATTTGTGTTAGACTTTGCATTTCCTTTGTGTACTTACTTCGGCCATTATATCTTTGACCTGCAGCTTGAATATCATGACTGCACTGCATGTTGTACCTGTTATTGCTTGGATATTGAACTACTTCATGCTTCACTGTCTTGTTCAAACCTAATACTTTCATTTGCACTTGGTCACTGTGTTTTACTGTTGCATTCCTGTATATGCTTCGAGTCATGGTAGCAGTGACTTGAAATTTTAGCCTTTGGTTTGATGTGCTTCATTGAGTTTGACATGAAATGGTTCATCACTGTTTTATGTAATGTTGCACTCCTGTATATGATGTTCTTTGTGATGGCACTGAGTTGTTTGGTTGACACTTGTAGTTCACTTGCTTATGCTGGTACATATATTTCATTGTGTCGTGTCATCTTGTAACTGTGTCATTTTTCTTTGAGGTAATTTGCATTTTTTAACTTGGTAGCCTTGAGCTCTGCCTTCACTGTAGCCATATGTATGCCTCCGGTCTTTGATGTTGAGACTGTGCAATTGTTTCTGTACATTCCTGTTGTCCAGTCTTTTCATTTGTGTTGGGCATTGATGTGAACTGTGCTTGAATCTGCAGTGTTGTTTCATTGAGTTTGGTCATTCATTGTAGCTTGTCTGCACTTATATTTGCAGTTTGCATTCACTTGTGTACATTTGTTTGAGTGTGGCTTTGTCCGATGCTTATGGTTCTATTGATGATGCTATGCACTATATATACATGTGCCATTTTATTTTCTTCTCCGGTCTTGACCATTTTCATGAACTTGCACCTATGTTGAATCCAGCTTTGGAGCTCGGGTTTGACCTTGTGCTGATATTGTGACATTATTTTTATTGCACTTGAGTTGAAGCCGACGTTTTGGGTTTGACCTGTGCTCACCTGTCCCTGTAATCCTATCAAGTGTATATATCGGTGTGCATGGCCTTGTGGCATAAACAGTGATATACTGTGTATGTCACAAGCTGTTCGTGTATGATGAATTCAAAATTAAATGATGACGAACAACTCAAATAACTGAGGAAAATATTATTTTCAACATCCACATTTTATTTTATACTGCAAAAATATTTCCTTTCCAATTTTATTGCGTCAATATTTATTTTTGCAGATTGCTCAAATGCTGGATTCATTTGGGAGTGAAGTTGAAGATCAAATACGAGTTAAGTGAATGAGTGATATGTAGTGAGGTCAAATGTAAATGTGAATCGTGATGTAATCAAAATGTACTGTAATGGAAATTTTATATATATAGTGAGAGCTTAAAATTTGTACTATTCAAATATTGTAATAAATATTTGTTTGAATAAAATTTCTGTTTGAATTCAAATTCTGTGTTACTTATTTTTATTCAACAAATATTTATTTAATCTATGAAAAATAAAATTGTACATTAACAAATAAATTTAAAAAATATTTATTTAATCTGTGAAAAATAAAATAGTACATTAACAAATACATTTAAATGAATATATATATATATATATATATATATGTTTATTATCATCAAACAAAAATCATATAATCGCATATTCAACACCATCAACTGTAGAAGTTCACTCCATATCCTCTTCACTCCTCATAAAGTGATGCCTGACTTGCAGTTCCGTCATACAAAACAAACAATAACTATCACCTAAATTCTTCCAGCTACCATTTCTTCAGTCCATTGCAGCAACCATCCAACATCCTCAAGCTACTGCCACTTGATCATCGCACGATTGCCACTGATCATCTCCAAAACTATTTCATTTGATCAACAGTGCCACTTCATTCTCATTTCTTGCCATATATTCAACTTCTCACTGCTCGTCTCCATAATTCTGTGCATCTTGCATTTCTGCCTCTTCACATAGGAGATCACTCAACACATTATCATACACCAATATAACCACCGCAACAGTAAACTCAGACCAACATCAGTAACAATTTCATCACCAACCTCTACTTCGGCCATCACCAGTTACAACAATACAACTGTACCACACCCTTCACCTCTGACCATTGACAAATTCCTTCATCCCTTCGCAGCCCACCAAACTCCTGTAATCCACCAACTGCCCATACTTCCGAGACATCACACTGCGACGTCACTACCTCCACGAAAGAAACCTTCATTGTCTCCACCAACATTGCAGTGCCACTACAGGCACACTACTACCATTCAAACTGAAAGCAACGAACATCCCTGAATCACCAATTGGCCGCTACTAACCACCAGAAACCCAGCGCCACCTCCTCAAACAGACCACCACGATTCGCCATCGAACCAAAATGCCTCAACCTACGCAGTCAAACGCACCGCCTCGACCTCGCCGCGACCATTTAAACAACCTCCTCAAACTTACAAACATCGAGCACTTCGAACACCACCGAAACTAGACAGTGCAACCCTCAACAGCAACCCCACAAAATCGCGACACCCAATTCTTCGAAACCACTTCAATCGCCTGAACTATCACGATACCCAGATCGCAAACAAGTCTAAAGTGATTGGTGGAAGTTACAAATTTGGGGACATCGCAAATTTGCTAATTCGAAAATGAAATTCTGGAAATAGATTAGTTTGGTTGCGATTTTTTATTACGAATGATTCATGAATTTTGAAAAATATTAGGAGTTATCATTGGTTTAGTTCGGCCGGATTGTTGATGAATTTTGCCTTTTGGCTATAATTTTTTTTACAAAGAGAGAAATAGTTTTTTGTCTTCCTTTGTTTTCTTTTATTAAACAAAAAAAATTTCCTTTTTGTAAATAGTCTCTTTTCATTTTCTCTTAAAACAACAAAAAAAATTCAAAAAAAAAAAGAGAAGCATTTCCCATTTGTTAAATAAATTCTTTTTCTTGGTTTTCTTTTGTAAAAAGTTTTCTTTCGTTTTCTTTTGTAAATTTTTATTTCCTTTTCTCTTTTTAAAAAAATCAACTTTACCAAAAAAACGAGTTGTTTTCAATTGTTTTTAGTTTAATTTATTTTGTTTTTAATATATTTTTGTTTCCTCATTGATATATAAAAACTGTATATACAACTTGGTTTTTAATTTTCAGGTTGTAGAAGTAGAAAATCGCAAGGAGAAGAATATCCCGTTGAAAACTGCCGCTCTTCTTGCCAAATAAATTGCTTGCTTAAATTTTTTTACACTCTTATCCCTTATTTTTAATTCCTTTGCATTGTTCTTTGCTTGCATTTTTTTTGAAAAAAATATAAAAAAAATTCAAAAACAAAAACAAAAATCCATTCATAGATGCGTTGTTAATACACATTTAATTTCAGTTTTACATTTCATCTTAGATTTTGATTAATAATAACGGTTAGACATCGATAACCCTTAATTGTATGTTGACAAGTTCTCTTCTTTGAAAAATTTAAATTCTTGGTGTCTAGGCTACGACAGAGCAATAGTCTCTTATAAATATTACGGTGATTCGTAAATATTATACTGAATTGTTTCTCCGAAGGTACTTAAACCTTCGGCTACATTGCTACGGTGATTCGGGGTGCACCGATAAATCATGTCTGTTACCTGGCTGAGAACTATCTTATTGATTTAAGACAAAATATAGTAATACAATTTTGAGTTAACTTAGGATAAATTATTTGTAATTAACCATTGCATTCATTTAGTTGCATTTACTTCATGCATATTTATAAAAAAAACAAAAAAAATTCCAAAATCAAAAACAGAAAAATTGTAAAGATTATCTTGCAGTTTTTAAATTCTTTTTCTTTGAAATTTCAAAAATCCAAAAAAAAATTAAGAATCAGAATCCCAAAAAAATATAAAATCTTTTCAAAAAAATAATTTGAAAAATAAATTTTATTTGTAAATATTGTTTCCTTCATAAAAAAAATTCTTGAAAATGTCCGAGTTACCTTTCTTTACTCACTTGAATTTAGTTTGTGAAAATCAATATGATTTCACTCCATATTCGTATGGATATTTTAACAACAATTATTGTATAAACTATTCGAATTTTGAACAATAGATTTTTCAAAATGATGACTAACCCTGGACTCTTGAAAATAGCATTTCATCTTTACTTGAATTCTCTACACAACAAAATCAAAGTATAAATGATTTGTGTAATTCATATTTGTGTAATAACTTGAGTCAAGGATTTCAAAATTTCAATTCAATTCAAAATTCAAACGATTTTTATTATAACCCATGCCAATTCAATTTTGAACTCCAAAATAAATTTCAAAATCAAACGAAAATGTGATCCACTTTTCAAACAATTTTTGCAATGGGAATTATCTAGACTACGATGCGATTGAAATATTTTGTCCTCAACAAATCCAAATCGAAAATTCTCAAGTTAATAACTACAAATTGGATTTTGTTGAACAAATGAAAGAAATTTACGATGATCACACAGATTCGTTGTTTGAAACACATATGAAACAACGTGAAAAGCAAAATCAAATCCCAACGTATGACGAGTCAAATAATAATCCATCTTTTACCATAATTGACGATTTTCAAATAACAACTTTTAAAACTGAAAATGATGATCTTAATGAAGTTGTTGAAAACATGGTAATTTAGTTGGATTTCAATTCTTTCGAGGGTGAGAAACTCTAAGATCTGATCTTCCTTTACCCGATTTTGAAATTTTGAACACAACAACTTTGAACTTTAAACTTGACACTTGTGATAATGTTGTTGACAATCCAACAATGGAGGACGAATTCAATGAACACAAACTTTTTGGACTTTTGAATGATGAGTTGTTAAATTCCGACGGGGAAGATTTAAATCACCACTTTGATTTTTAAATTGATAATTTTGAAGAATTTTTCAATGACAAAATTGAATTTCAATTTGTTGAAAATAAACTTGAAGTTCAATCAATTGTTTTATCAACACCAAAAATCATCGAAAATAAAACAGCTTATATGCATTCGTTTTTCCAAATCGACATTCAACTTCGAAATCTTTTACGGTTTGGTTTTCCGAGCTTAAGCTATGTCTCTCATACTTGACGAGACAAATGAATCGGTCTTTGCAAGGTTGTTTCATTTACTCTTTGACGATATACTTTCTGTTCTCGTGTAAATACCGTTCATCTTCACGTAAATATAGGTCATCGTTTTATTTTTGTTTTATTTTTCTCCTTCCATTTGGGTTGACTGTGGGGAAACAGTCAAAATCAAGTGTGAGGGGAGACTCATCTTCATTTTCGATTTTTCATGGTTTATTTTTACTTTTTCTTTCCAAAATTTAAAAAAATATCAAAAAAAAAAATAAATTATTTAAGCATTTTTATTTATTTTTAAAGAAACACTATAGGATAAATATATGCTTTTGGCTTATTAAATTGAAATTTTTGAAAGTTTAATTGTCTTAACAAAAATAAAAATGAAGCATGATTACAAATAACGATAGTTTAACTAGTATATAGGAAAGTTCATACGTGATAATTATGAAATATATCCTAATTGAAAATCTTTGTTTTAAAAAGTAGTTGATTTAAAATGAAGGATATAACATTTTTTGTCTTCTAAGTTAAGTGGTGCTAAGATGATTTTGCAAAACTCTCTTTTTCAAAAAAAAGAAATTTAGAAGAAGAAAAACATTTGCTTATATGTAAATATTTTCTATTAGCACCTACGGTCGACAGGACACACATGTGTGTACACACGCCATGCTTTGTACCTTTCTCACATAAGCACAAAAGGCAGTGCATGATCGGTATATCTGGCCTCAATTTATCTAAGCTAGGCGTATGTATATATAAATTCTTTTATTAATAATTCCTATAGTCGATAGGTGTTCACACTCGTTTGTTCACTCGCCATGCTCAGTATTTCCCTCACATAAGCCCAAAAGGCAATGCATGGGTAATATATCTGGCATCAGTTTATCTGAGTTAGGCATATGTAATATTGTTAATATCAATAAAATGTTCAAAAGAAAAATGGAGAGAGTAAGAAAATGAAATCTAGACACTATTTTAACTTATTTGATTGGACTTGTTAGTAAAAAGAAATGAAAACATCACTTTGATAAGCTTTGATAATCAACTAAGGATCTATTTCGTGATTGCACTTTGTTATCAACGAGTTGAAATATTGTTTATTTGTTACGATAACTTGATTTTTGTTGGAAATTTTGACGAGTAAATGACGTTGATTTTCAAGAGATTAACCGAAACCTATATTTAACTTATTTGTGTCGATTTAAAAGTGAATCTTTCATTGTAAATATTTTCAAAAAACTCGCATTCATCTCTTTATAAATAATCTTGCATATTTTAAATATTTTCACTTTGCATTTGGATTTTGTGGGTAGTATCCGTTGAAAACCCTCTCGAGACAACACTCGTCCTACTAAGGACACCAAGAGGTTAAACGGCTTGTTGCATACGCTTAATGCAATCGTGCTCCCTATGAAGATGGATTTATCTTAGTTTTTCTTTATTCGAGAACGAATAAAAAGATAAGTGTGGGAGTATTAAGTGTGCATGTAAATGTGCATATTTTTACCACCATTTTAAATCTATTTAAATTAAATAAATGATCATATTGGGTATTTTAGCTTGTTAAACCAAAAAATCAAATTATTTTCAAATGGTCACATTTTCATCTTCATATAAGGGCAAAATGGTTATTTTTATGCATTTACTAAATTGTGAAATTTATATGGAATTTTCTATGTTGTTTTATAGGAAATTTAGTGGATTTTACAAGTGGTTTCACTATAATACATATGCATGCACAAGAGTGAAGATAAAGAAATGATGATGGAAATAATTCAAAGGCATGATAATGGAGAACCCAACCTACCCACATACGTTCATGTACAAATTATAGGGTAATGCACATGCTAATAGAGTTTAAAGCTTCATGCACATCTAAATGATGATTAATTGATGCTAATGGTTACTTGGCCTCCACACTTTTCTAAGAGGGTATTTTGGGCATTCTTCAAAAATATGAATTAGGGTTTAACACATGTATAAATACCCTTTATGTTTCATGTATCATTCATCTTGCTTAATCTCTCTTAGGCTCTCTTCTCTTTAATTTTACCTTAGAAATAAAATGAGAGCTGCCCTTCTTTTCATGGCTACTTAGCCATTTCTTTTATGTTAATCTTTTCTTTTATGCAATTTTCAATACATGCTCTTTTTTTCTTTTGTTTATTTCATTTCATGTTAGTAGCGTAGATTTGTTTATTTATGCAAATAGTGTAGATTTTCCTTTATGCAATTAAATTAGTTGTCTTTTTATTAGCTTTCATTTTCCTTTCTTTTTAGTTTCATGCTGCTTGCTACTTGTGTTGACATTAGGCTAATCCCTTCAATTTAAAGGTAATGAAGTCTCTAATCATACAGCTTCAACAAATTGATAATTTTTGCTCTCCTTTTGTTCTTCATGGAAAGTTGATATTTATGTAATTTTGTGTTTTGAGTTTGATAGCTTAAGTTGTTCAAAACAAATAGGCTATGTTTAGTCAAATGAATCACAAATTGCCTCTTCATTTATATATGATCATGGTAAGGAAGTTAATGTTTAAATCAAAATTTGATGGCCTATATTTCCAAACAATAGTTAATAGGCCATGCTTAAAATAGATTTTCATTTTTGACTTTGTTGTCGTTTTTTATGAGAATTAAAAGTGGTGTAAATGTTGTATTATACTTTGATGGCTTATGTTGAGCTAATTAATAGCACAAATGAGCCATACTTATGATAAACACATCATTTAAATTCATTAATGACCAAAAAAAGAGATCATAATTTCATATGTTGAACTATGTGATCTAGAGAGTGGATTTATCTCTAAATTGTCTTAACACTCTCATATTTTTATCAATTTCTTTTGTTAATTTTCTACATTTTTTTAGCTAATCACACTTTCAACTTTGGTTAATTTGATTGAATAGATATTTAAAAGCAACAATTCCCTGAAGATCAACCCGTACTCGCATACGTGCTACAATCGTACACCGTACGCTTGCGTTATTCTTATTTCAAAATTTATCGGCATTTTTCTAATCCGATAGAAAATTTTCCATTAAACAAGTTTTTGACGTCGTTGCCCTTGTGATTTGTTTTGATTTTATTTTTCAATTCTTTGAATTATTTTTGTTTGATTCTTGTGTGTTTTATTTTGCTTTGTGTGTTTCCTTTCATTTTCTTAAAAAAAATGTTGTTTATTACAGTGTATGTTTGGTGTGTGATTTGATTTCGTGTGCCTGTTTCTTGTTTTCTTGTTATTCTTCTCTTTGCATCTCTAAAAAAAAGTACACAATTTCATTTAAAAAAAGTATTTACATTTCATTAGCTCTGTTTGAAACAGTGTACATTGCATTGCTTGTTTCTACACTCTGTTTGCATTTGAATTCTTTTGCATTTCATTTTCATATTTTTGTTACATCTTAAGTAAAAAAAAATTCTGCTCTATTCTCCTCCACATTCTTCACAACCATCTCCTTCAACAATATCACTTCAACTGTTTGCCTCTACAGTTTGCATCAACTTTGCCTCTACGGTTTGCCCGGCTGCCACTTCACCCAACCATTCCAAAAACCTGCACACCACTTCACATTCAACTACAATTTCCCCACCCACTTCTGTTACACACACACTGTGCCATTTGCAAACCATCATCACTGTGCCATACAACAGTGAACACAAAATCCTCAACACTCACTGCCATCATAGATATCATTCACCAATTTTCACCCATCTCCCTGTACAAACAGAACCAGACCTACCACACTTCAATAACCTCTTACATCTCCATATACTTTTGCCTATATCTCACCTCCATCACCCCTGATCAACACACCCAAACTCCAATAAAATTCCCACTTGGCTGACACATCAGATACCATCAACTGCAGAAGTTCACTCCAGATCCTCTTCACTCCCCATAAAACTGCGACCTGGCTAGCAGTTCCATCATACAAAACCTCTAATTACTATCACCTAAACTCTTCCAGCCACCATTTCTTCAGTCCACTGCAGCAACCATCCAACAGCCTCAAGCTACTGCCACTTGATCATCGCACGATTGCCACTGATCATCTCCAAACCTATTTCATTTGATCAACAGTGCCACTTCGTTCTCATTTCTTGCCATATATTCAACTTCTCACTGCTCGTCTCCATAATTCAGTGCATCTTGCATTTCTGCCTCTTCACATATGAGATCACTCAACACATTATCATACACCAATATAACCACCACAACAGTAAACTCAGACCAACATCAGTAACAATTTCATCACCAACCTCTACTTCGGCCATCGCCAGTTACAACAATACAACTGTACCACACCCTTCACCTCTTACCATTGACAATTCCTTCATCCTTCGCAGCCCACCAAACTCCAGCAATCCACCAACGGCCCATACTTCCCAGACATCACACTGCGACGTCACTACCTCCACGAAAGCAACCTTCATTGTCTTCCACCAACATCACAGCGCCACTACAGGCACACTACTACCATTCAAACTGAAAGCAACGAACATCCCTGAATCACCAATTGACTGCTACTAACCACCAGAAACCCAGCGTCACCTCCTCAAACAGACCACCACGATTCGCCATCGAACCTAAATGCCTCAACCTACGCAGTCAAACGCACCGCCTTGACTTCGCCGCGACCAATTGAACAACCTCCTCAAACTCGCAAACATCGAGCACTTCAAACACCACCGAAACTAGACAGTGCAACCCTCAACTGCAACCCCACAAAATCGCGACACCCAATTCCTCGAAACCGCTTCAATCTCCTGAACTACCACGATACCCAAATCGCAAACCAACCTAAAGTGATTGGTGGAAGTTGCAAATTTGGGGACATCGCAAATTTGTTAATTTGAAAATGAAATTCTGGAAATAGATTAGTTAGGTTGCGATTTTTTATTACGAATGATTCATGAATTTTGAAAAAGATTAGGAGTTATCATTGGTTTGTTTGGACCGGGTTGTTGATGAATTTTGTCTTTGGGATATAATTTTTTAAAAGAAAAAGAGAGAAATAGTTTTTTTGTCTTGCTTTGTTTTCTTTTATTAAACAAAAAAAACATTTTCCTTTTTGTAAAAAGTCTCTTTTCATTTTCTCTTAAAAAACCAAAAACAAATCAAAAAAAAAGTGAAGCATTTCCCATTTGTTAAATAAATTGTTTTTCTTGATTTTCTTTTTTAAAAACTTTTCTTTCGTTTTCTTTTGTAAATTTTTATTTCCTTTTCTCTTTTGAAAAAAGATCAACTATACCAAAAAAAATCAAGTTGTTTTCAACTGTTTTTAGTTTAATTTGTTTTGTCTTTAATATATTTTAGTTTCCTAATTGATATATAAAAACTGTATATATAACTTGGTTTTTAATTTTCAGGTTGGAGATGTAGAAAATCGCAAGGAGAAGAATAGCCTAGTGAAAATTGCCGCTCTACTTGCCAAATAAATTGTTTGCTTAAAAAAATTGCACTCTTATCCTTATTTTTATTTGCTTTGCACTATTGTTTGCTTGCATTTTTAAAAAAATATAAAAATATTTCAAAAAATAAAATAAAAATCCATTCGTAAATGCATTGTCAATACACATTTAATTTCGGTTTTCCATTTCATCCTAGATTTTGATTAATAATAACGGTTAGATATCGATAGCGCTTAATTGTATATTGACAAGTTGTCTTCTTTGAACAATTTAAATTCTTGGTGTCTAGGCTACGGTAGAGCAATAATCACTTATAAATATTACGGTGATTCATAAATATTATACTAAATTGTTTCTCTGAAGGTACTTAAACCTTCGACTGCATTGCTACGGTGATCCGTGGTGCACCGATAAATCATGTATGTTACCTGGCCGAGAACTATCTTGTTGATTTAAGAAAAAGTGTGATAATACAATTTTGATTTAACTTAAGATAAATCATTTGTAATTAACCGTTGCATTCATTTAATTGCATTAGTTCATGCATATTTATAAAAAACAAAAATAAATTCCAAAATCAAAAACGAAAAATTGTAAATATTATTTTGAAGTTTTTAGAAAAGTTTCTTTCAAATTTCAAAATCCAAAAAAAAATAAGAATCAAAATCCAAAGAAAAATATAACGTCTTTTCAAAAAAAATTGAGAAATAAAAAAATCAATTTTCCATTTTGAAAAATAAATTTTATTTGTAGTTTTTTTTCTTTATAAAAAAATTCTTGAAAATACCCAAGTTTCCTTTTCCTTACTCACTTGAATTTAGTTGTGAAAATTAATATAATCAATATGATTTCACTTCATATTCGTATGGATATTTTAACAATAATTATTGTATAAACAATTCGAATTTTGAACAATAGAGTTTTCAAAACGATGACCAACCCTCGACTCTTGAAAATAGCATTTCATCTTTACTTGAATTCTCTACCCAACAAAATCAAAGTATAAATGATTTATGTAATTCATATTTGTGTAATAAATTGAGTCAAGGATTTCAAAATTTTAATTCAATTCAAAATTCAAACAATTTCGATTATAACCCATGCCAATTCAATTTTGAACTTCAAAAAGAATTTCAAAATCAGAACGAAAATGTGATCCACTTTTCAAATAATTTTTGCAATGGGAATAATCTCGATTATGATGCGATTGAAAAAATTTGTCCTCAACAAATCCAAATCAAAAATTCTCAAATTAATAACTACAAATTGGATTTTTATGAACAAATGAACGAAATTTACGATGATCACACGGATTCGCTGTTTGAAACATATATGAAACAACGTGAAAAACAAAATCAAATCCCAACGTGTGACAAGTCAAATAATAATAAACCATCTTTTACCACAATTGATAATTTTCAAATA
The DNA here is from genome assembly GCA_030765085.1 of Allium cepa. Lineage (NCBI taxonomy): Eukaryota > Viridiplantae > Streptophyta > Magnoliopsida > Asparagales > Amaryllidaceae > Allium > Allium cepa. The sequence goes on along the minus strand of CM060929.1, from coordinate 518,749,919 downwards.
ACAACTTTTGAAACTGGAAATGATGATCTTAATGAAGTTGTTGAAAACACGGTAATTGAGTTGTTTCAATTCTTTTGAGGGTGAGAAAGTCGATTTAAGATTCGATCTTCCTTTTTCTGATTTTGAAATTTTGAATACAACAACTTTGAACTTTAAACTTGACACGTGTAATAAAGTTTTGATAATCCAACAAAGGAGGACGAATTCAATGGACACAAATTTTTTGGACTTTTGTATGACGAGTTATTGAATTCTGACGGGGAAGATTTAAATCACCACTTTGATTTTTAAATCGATAATTTTGAAGAATTTTCAATGACAACTTTGATTTTCAGTTTGTTGAAAATAAGCTTGAATTTCAATCAATTGTTTTATCAACCCCAAAAATCATCGAAAATTAACAACTCATACAGTTTTCAATAAAAAGATATTCATTTTTCCAAATCGACATTCAACTTCGAAAACTTTTACGGTTTCGTTTTCCGAGCTTAAGCTGTGTCTCTCATACTTGACGAGACAAATGAATCGATCTTTGGAAGACTATTTCATTTACTCTTTGACGATATACTTTTTGATCTCATGTAAATACCGTTCACCTTCATGTAAATATAGATCATCGTTTTATTTTTGTTTTATTTTTCTCCTTCCACTTGGGTTGACACTGTGGACATGCTCAAAATCAAATGTGGGGGGAGACTCATCTTCATTTTCGATTTTTCATGGTTTATTTTTACTTTTTCTTTCCAAAATAAAAAAAAAATCTAAAAAAAAAACAATTTTGTTTAAGCATTTTTTATTTATTTTTAAACAAATACTATGGGATAAATATATGGTTTTGGCTTATTAAATTGAAATTTTTGGAAGTTTATTTGTCTTAACAAAAACAAAAGTGAAGCTTGATTACAAATAACGATAGTTTAACTAGTACATAGGAAAGTTCATACGTGATAATTATAAAATATATCCTAATTGAAAATCTTTGTTTTAAAAAATGGGTGATTTAAAATGAAGGACATAAAAAAAAAATTTGTCTTCTAAGTTAAGTGGTGCTAAGATGATTCTGCAAAACTCTCTTTTTCAAAAAAATTTAGAAGAAAAAAAACATTTGTTTATAGGTAAATATTTTCTATTAACACCTAGAGTCGACAGGTGTACACACATGTGTGTACACTCGCCATGCTAACCTTTCTCACATAAGCCCGAAAGACACTGCATGATCGGTATATCTGGCCTCAGTTTATCTGAGCTAGGCGTATGTATATATAAATTCTTTTATTAATAATGCATATAGTTGATCGTGTGTTCACTCGCCACGCTCTGTATTCCCCTCACATAAGCCCGAAAGGCAGTGTATGGATAATATATCCGGCCTCGGTTTATCTGAGTTAGGCATATGTAATATCAATAAAATTTTCAAAAGAAAACGGAGAGGGTAAGAAAATGAAATCCAAACACTATTTTAACTTATTTGATTTGACTTGTTATTGAAAGGGAATGAAAACGCCAATTTGATAAACTTTGATAATCAACCAAGGATCTATTTCATGATCACACTTTGTTATCGACGAGTTAAACTATTGTCTATTTGCTATGATAACTTGATTTTTGTTGGAAATTTTGACGAGTAAATGACAGATTTTCAAGAGATTAACCAAAAACTATATTTAACTTATTTGTGTCGATTTAAAAGTGAATCCTTCATTGTATATATTTTCAAAAACTTGCATTCATCACTTTGTAAATAATCTTGCATTTTGTAAATATTTTCACTTTGCATTTGGTTTTGTGGGTAGTATCCACTGAAAACCCTCACGAGACAACACTCGTCCTACTAGAAACACGTAGAGGTTTAATGGCTTGTTGCATACGCTTAATGCAATCGTGCTCCCTATGAAGACAAATTTATCTTCGTTTTTCTTTATTCGAGGACGAATAAAAAGATAAGTGTGGGGGTATTTGATGTGCACGTAAATGTCCATATTTTTACCACTATATTTAATCTGTTTAAATTAAATAAATGATCGTATTCGGTATTTTAACTTGTTAGACCAAAAAATCAAATTATTTTCAAATTGTCACATTTTCATCTTCATATAGGGGCAAAATGGTCATTTTATGCATTTACTAAATTGTGAAAATTTACTTGGAATTTTCTATATTGTTTTATAGAAAATTTAATGGATTTTACAAGTGGTTTTATTATAATATATGCATGCACAAGAGTGAAGATAAAGAAATGAAGATGGAAATAATTCAAAGGCATGATAATAGAGGACCTCACCTACTCACATATCTTCATGTACAAATTATAGGGTAATGCACATACTAATAGAGTTTAAAGCTTCATGCACATCTAAATGATGATTAATTGATGCTAATGATTTCTTGGCCTCCATACTTTCTAAGAGGGTATTTTGGACATTTTCCATAAATATTAATTAGGGTTTAACACATGTATAAATAACCCTTACGTTTCATGTATCATTCCACTTAATCTCTCTTAGGCTCTCTTCTATTTAGTTTTACCTTAGAAATAAAATTAGAGATCTCCTTCTTTTTATGGCTACTTAGCCATTTCTTTTATATTAATCTTTTTTTTAATGCAATTTTCAATGCATGCTCTTTTATTCTTTTTTTTATTTCCATTCATGTTAGTAGTGTAGATTTGTTTATTTATGCAAATAGCGTAGATTTTCCTTTATACAGTTAGATTAGTTGTCTTTTTTATTAGTTTTCTTATTAGCTTTCATTTTCCTTTCTTTTTTGTTTCATATTGCATGCTACTTGTGTTGTTATACTAACACAAATGAGAGGCTAATCTCCTCAATTTAGATGTAATGAAGCCTTTAATCATGCAGCTTCAACAATTTGATATTCTTTGCTCTCTTTTTGTGCTTCATGGAAAATTTGTGTTTATGTAATTTTGTATTTTGAGTTTGATAGCTTATGTTGTTCAAAACAAATAGGCTATACTTAGTCAAATGAATCACAAATTACCTCTTCATCTATATATGTTCATGAGAAATAAGTGAATGTTTAAATCGAAATTTGATGGCATATATTTCTAAACAATAGTTAATAAGAATTAAAAGATTTTCATTTTCGACTTTGTTGTCATTTTTCATGAGAATTAAAAGTGGTTTAAATGTTGTGTTATAGTTTGATGGCTTATGTTGAGCTAATTAATAGCACAAATGAGCCATACTTATGATAAACACATCATTTAAATTTATTAATGACTAAAAAAGAGAGATCATAATTTCATGTGTTGAACTATGTGATCTAGAGAGTGGATTTATCTCCAAATTGTCTTAACATTCTCATATTTTTATAAAAAAAAATTTGTTAGTTTTCTACATTTTTTTAGCTAATCAAACTTTCAACTTTGGTAAATTTGATTGAATAGAGATTTAAAATCAAAAATACCCTGCGGATCGACCCATACTCGCATATGTGCTACAATCGTACACCATGCGCTTGCGGTTATTTTTATTTCAAAATTTATCGGCATTTTTCTAATCCGATAGAAAATTTACCGTTAAACAATACGATGGACCTACCCTCCATCTATGGTATTATAATTTCTGAAACACTGTAATGGATGGGTCGTAAAGTTGTTCTGCAATGTTTTTAATTCGTTATGCTTATGATATATATGTACTAATACTGTGTGTTGACAGCAAGCTTGCGCAATTGGGGATCAAGTTATTGTTATCCAAAAGGGAATAGAAACAACATCATTAACAAATTCTCACATACACACACATGTATGTAGATTGAATCAAACTTCGTCTTAAGCTTCTAAGAAAGCATAAACCATGCACCATCAACCTTGATGTATATCTGTAAAAACAACAACAACTTCTTGTGATTTAGAGAATAAAACTTTGAAAGCTCCGCTATATAATAAAATTTTAATAGGTAAATAATGAAAACAAAATTTTACAAGCTTTGCTTGCAACTTAAGCATGTTTAAGTCTGAAGTGATGCTTACTTTTAAATCAAACCTCTTACTTTTCAACGTTAAAACTGTTTTGTTTAATTCTGCTGATGTAAAGGACTAACTCAAGGAAGCATATGTTGATGATCCCGAGCTAAAATTTTAAGGGAGGAAATCACCCGATCCCAAGTTTTTCCATCTTATGTTCAATGATTCAGAACACAAGGTTTGTTATAAATTTTGCAAAAAACACCTTCATCTTCATTGGAATAGAGAAAGTACTTTTGGCTGGGCATAAAGGGACATGAGAAGCTGGGACCTGGTGATTTCCTTCCAATTTTAAAATAAATAAGCACCAAATTTCAAATGACTTGAACCCTAAATTTTACATCCGATTTGGGGCAAGTCTAATGTTGGGATAATGGGCCACAAGTTTTTTCCGAAGTTCATTTTGAGTCCTCAGTTTCAATGATGGTAGACTCCCGTTTGTCTACGTGAAGAATCTTTACTATACTAAAATGTCCTTTTTCTTTGCTTTCATTCCAAATCTTACATCTCCACTTAAAATTTGACAGCCACTCCCTCACTGCAACATGACGAAGTCCCTTCGCAACCCACCCTTCCTCGCCGATACTGCAGTTGAGATTCACAAACGTCCCGGAACCGTCAGTCGCTTCATCTTTTATCATCTCTTTTCAGCATCCTGATCGCAAACATTTATTTCCTTGTTGGTAAATGTTATATGTGATTGAATTTCGAAATAAAAAAGGATAGTGGAACTGAATTGTGATGCAACTAAATTCATTGCCCATAAATTAAGATGTTGAAGAATTTGGAAAGAAAAATGTCATGCCATGTTCCTGTTCCTAAGAAAGCAGCAGCATCCTCCTCCTCTTTCTCCTCAGTTATCATCCCGTTCTACTTCTCTCAATTCCAACGTGGTTGTCTATCCCCTCAATTGCTACTCTCTCTTTCCTCCATCAATTTCAGACCTCTCCTTACCTCAATCTCCCACTCCATCAAAACAATCCCTACTCTCCATTTGCCCTTCTTCTAGTTCTCTCATAGGAAACGCTGTTGCGCCCTTCTTAAAATCTCTTTGTTCTCTTTTCTCTCCGCAAGCATGGTCAATGAATCACTGCTTGTAATTCGTGTAATGTGTATTACTGGATTCACCCCCAGCCTTGCAATATAGGATCAGTTCTTTAAGCTGGTGCATAAGTGGGGAACGTGGCATGTGGAATGGGGTCTGTTTAGGGATATGGTAACTATGGAGCCATGGCCGGACGTGAGAATTTTTAACTCTGTGATTATCGAGCTTTGTCGACAGGGGCATTTTAGGGGTGGATTTGGGCTGCTTGGATTGATGGAAAGATTTGGTCTTGTCCCTGATTTGTTTAGTTTTGACATTCTGAGGAAGGAATTCTATGTTGCGGGTAGGAGTAAAGGTGCATTTGAGTTGTTTGATCTAATGCTTCATAAGGGAACTTATGAGCCTACTATTGTTACATATAGTATACTGGTTGACGTTTTATGTAAAGAAGGGAAGTTGGAAGAGACGAGGGAGTTGTTTAATAGAATTGAATCTGAGAATATTGAGTACGATGCAATAATACATACCGTGATGATTAACGGGTACATTAAGTTTGGGGAAATTGAGAAAGCAAAAGAATTTTTCAAATAGATGAATTAGAAAGGGTTCGCTTCGGATTGTCGTTCATTTTGCAAAGTGGGTTAATTCCTAACATTATGACAATTATTAATATAATTATTGATGGGTATTGCAAGGTGGGAAGGTTGGATAAGGCTATCTACAAACTAATGGAAACAAGCAGTAGAAGGATTTATCCAAATATTATGACTTATAATACGTTTATCAACGCTTATTGCAAAAGTTATGCCATGGAAAATGCCTTAAATTTCATGGTCAAAATGCATTTGGAAGGTTTTGACCCTGATCCGTGTAGCAGGAGAAGCTGTGAGATTATTAGATGAGCTTATGTCAGTTGGTTTTGTTCCTAACTCACTGACATGTAATATTTTCATGAAGTTAATTTGCGATGATGCTCTTGATCGTGCAATGATAATGGCCAGGAAATTACTCAAAATTGCCTTTGTTCCAAACCCTACCACTATCAGCCTCGTATTATCTCACTTCCATAAGCAAAATATGGTCAGTAGAGCATTCCAATGGGAGAAAAGGTTAAGTAATGCATCCTTTGTGTCTGTTGGTGCTACTTCGGTATATTGAGTTGGGCACGAGATAAATATCAAAAAGTGGATATCTCAGTTGTAGGCTACGGTAGATCTTCACTTCTAGATTTTGTTTTTCATGTTACATATGATTTACTACTTAGAGACCAAATCCAAAATACTAAGCCTCTGATGGCTTATAAAATTGTCGAAAAAGGTTTTACCATGTCTTCAAAAATATTGGTCTATTCTTCAGCGTTTACAGACAAAACTGCATGATTAAATTTCAAGGATGTGCTTCGGAAAAGTACTACTATCAAAGGAAACCAGCATGACATTCAATATTAGACTGAACTAAGTAGGACGAGTTTCATGGTGTGTTTAGCCGAACTTCCTGATGATTCTTAGAATCAGTAAATTATCACTACATATATTAACCTCGGTATTCTCTTTTAAGTTTGGATACTTAGACAGCAACATGCCTTCTTAGAAGTAACCACCATGGAGGCTATGTTACTAATCCCATTATCCTAATAATATTTCAGTTATCCTATATCTCAAATCCATGGTTACTTGGTTATGATTCATGACACAAAGCTATCACTACGACATACAGATTTGACGACTGCTACGACAAAAAGAGAATATATATTACAAGGAGACAAGCCTTCAAAACCAGTGCATTAATTAGTCTTAGGTCAATTTTGATAAAATCTCTCCTCGGTTACGTATATATTAGCTTATATATTTAATCATCTTATTTTCAAATAATTTATACATATATAAGCATAATATATATATATTATAAAAGTGTTTAAAGCTATATATATTATATTATAAAAGTATTTAAAGTTATACATGTTACTATACCTATGTAAACTGTACAAATTGCACAGATTTTGTCAGGTCAGTCGATTGACCCAGAGGCTCAGTCGAATGACCCAGAAATTTCTATGCAACATGCACAGATATACGAATATATATTTAAAAATTTGTTTGAATATTCAGTCGACTGAGTCAAAGGTTCAGTTGACTGAATTTCTACAACAGCTACTTTTGAAAAGATGCGACTATTTGTGAAGAGTTACAAACCTCTACGAAAAGATTTGAACGCAACACTTCAATCGAAGCTCTTCATCAACAGGCGCTGCCTTCTAATCTCTATAAATACATACTCTAACTTGATTTCAAATCTTTGAATTTTCTTATCTTTCTAATCTAACTCTCTGGAGTCTATTTGCCATTGTACTTTCAATTATTCTACATTGAAGCAATATTATACATTTCTATTCTTCATAAACTTCAAATATATATATATACCCGAGGAGAAGATTATAGGAAGGGTGTATTACAAGTGATAAATTCATGTTATTAGAACACACAAAGTCAAAACAATATTTTGTATTTGTTGATGTCATGTTCTGCTGCTCAAGCGTGTGAAATGCTCTTCAGCTGCTGAGGCGAAAACATGTTCTGCTGCACACGTCCCTGTTCGGCTGCTCAGGGGAGGTATAAACATGTTTCTTCGGGTTAAGTGAGGGTTTTTTTTAGTGAAATTCCAGAAGGAGTCTGCGACTGGACGTAGGACGGTGCTCCAAACCAGTATAAAGTTTCCTGGTGTAATTTTACTTTATTGCTTTTATATTCCGCATTATTTACCGTATAACTATCATCACTATACTCTGTTTATTGTATATCCATATTACACGATTCACAGCTCACTTACATTTGGTATCAAAGCAAGGTTATCATATAACCGTAACACAGTTATATGATAATCTAATAATACGGAAACTAACACTAGCACTAGCATTAACACTACCTTCATTGAAGGATAATCTACTGCACGTCCACCACTATTTAATGGTGTGAATTATAACTATTGGACCACACGAATGAGAATATATATGCAAGCAAATGGTATTGATTCATGGAATATAACTCAGACAGAATATATTATTCCTACTGAAGAGTATTCTACTTGGTCAAATACACAAAAACTAGATGCCACGGCTAATGCAAAAGTCATGAATATGTTGTTTTGTGTCTTAGACTAAAATGAGTTTAATCATGTTAGCATGTGCAATACTGCATATGAAATATGACGTACACTCAAAGTTACACACGAATGAACTAACAAGGTCAAACAAAACAAAATATCCACGCTTAAAAGTCAGTTTCAAAACTTTAGGATGAAAGAAATTGAATCTATAAATGATATGTATTCAAGATTTTAGGATATCTACCATTCGTTAGTAGGATTGGGAGAAAAATACTCAGACTTTGATATTGTATCCAAAATCCTTAATCTTTAACGGAAGAATGAGAAAGAAAAGTTCTTGCTATTGAAGAACCAAACGATATTTTCAAAATAACTCCGGAAAAGTTAATAGAAAATCTAATATCATATGAAGTGAATTTGCAGGTTAAACGAGTTCAAGCTCAAGATAAAAAGAATATAGCATTCTATGCAGAACAAGAAGAATCAGATTCAAACAAAGACGATCTAGATTTTATTGCCAAAAACTTTAATAAATTCTTGAAATATAGAAAAGGAAACAGAAATAATGACAAGAGAAGCTTAAACAGCAATAAACCACCGTCTTCATCAGTTATGGAGTGCTTTAACTATCACAAAAAGAGGCATATATAGAAGCACTGTCCAAATCAAAAGAAAGAATTTCGAAATAAAAGGAAAGACAAATTCAGGCGAAAAGCCTTTTCAATTACATGGGGTGATTTAGATTCCTCATCCTCTTCTGGAAGTGATAGTGATAGCGAAAATGAACAAGCCATATGGCCAAAGATAATGAGTTAGTGATATAACTTTTGATGATATGATAGAGATAAATTTTGAATTATTAGATACTTTAAAAAGTCTCAAAAGAAAATATAAAGAGGCTGTAGAAAATTAGAACAAGGCAGAATTCGAAAGAGATATGCTTAAAGACGATAAGAAAATATTGGAAGAAGAACTTGAGAAAACTCAAGAATCTCTTTCAAATGTTAATTCTCAACTTATATTATTGAGTCAAGAAATTGAAACTCAAAAAGAAAAGAATGATGTTCTTGTTTCTAAAGATTATGTTTTAAAAACTAATATTAAAATGGTAGAACTAGAAAATTCAAGTCTAAAGGCCAAACTAGAAGGAATCGCTAAAAATGTTTCAAATTTTAATAAAGGAAGAGAAAATTTATATAGAATTATTAAGAATTCACAACCTTTTAGCAATAAAAATGGTTTAGGTTATAAGAAGAAAGTCAATAATTCACAATCTAGAAATTTAAACAATGTTAAGTCTAATAAAATACCAATATCTTCAAAAAGACTAGTTTCTAAAACTATAAATATATGGGTACCTAAAACTAATAACAAGTTAATAAGCAAAAAGTATATTAGTTCATTCATAGAAAATGTTAATAATAATAAAAATTATAATTATAAAAGGGACACTAAACCTACTTGGGTTTGGTTTCCTAAGACCTAACTTTTAGGACCCTTTTAAAAAGGTGGGTACCAACATTATCTCATATTTATTACAGGTCCCATTCAAGAAAAGAGGAAAATGAATACTCGACAGTGGTTGCTCAAAACACATGACAGGAGACAAAGGTATGCTGATAAATATTACATACTCAGATGGAGGTTCTGTCACTTTTGGAGATAATTCCGAAGGCTATATCATCGGCAAAGGCGATGTGAACAATTACGGTACACTTAATTTACCTCTTGTTACAAGTGTTTTATTAGTTAAAAATCTAAAACATAATCTATTAAGTATAAGACAATTATGCGATAAAGGTTTTAGAATATCCTTTTCTGAAAATAAATGTAGTATCTTTGATCAAAATCAAAATCTTATCTTTGAAGGAAATAGAGATTAAAAAATTTACGTTTTGAATATGAAAGTTAATCATAACTCTGACATGTGTTTAATAGCCAAAGAAAATGATCCTTAGAAATGGCACAAACGATTCCGTCATATCAATTTCAAAAATATAAATAAAATTTCTAAAAATAATCTCGTAAAAGGATTACCAAAGATTAATTTTAAAATTAATAATTTATAGGTAAATTAACTAAATCCTCGTTTAAATTTAAGAAAGTTATTTCGACATTACAACCGCTTGAATTACTTCATATGGATTTATTTGGACCTACCCAAATTCAATCCATAAATCGCAATAAATACGTATTTGTAATAGTTGATGATTTTTCAAGATAGACATGGACTATTTTTATGAAAACTAAATATGATACTTTTGGAAATTTCAAAACATTTGTTAAAAGAATTCAAAATTTTAAAGGTACTAGAATTAAAAATATTAGAAGTGATCATAGAGGTGAATTTGAAAACGAACAGTTTGATAATTATTGTAAAAAGAAAGGAATATTTCATGATTTTTCGTTTCGTAGAACTCCACAACAAAATGGAGTTGTAGAAAGAAAGAATCGAACTCTACAAGAATGTGCAAGAACTTTACTAAATGAAAGCACGTTGCCAGAACATTTTTAGGCATAAGCTGTTGCAACTGCCTGTTATGTTTTAAATCATGTTTCTATTAGACCCCTTACGAACTTTTTAATGGTAGAAAACCAAACATGTCTTGTTTTAAAATATTTGGATCAAAATGTTTTGTATTAAATACCAAAGATCGGCTTGGCAAATTCGATTCAAAATGTGACGAAGGTATATGTCTTGGATATTCGAATCGAAGCAAAGCTTATCGAGTTTTCAATAAACAAACTAATACTATTGAAGAGACACTCCATGTATCTTTTAATGAAAACTCTAAATCAAATAATGACGATGATTTACTTAATAATAAAACAAATATAATAATAAAAAATTCAAGAGATGATGAAGATATTGTTTATAATTCTAGAGAAGATGAAAACATTGTCAATAATTTAGAAAATAGAAATATTACTAATACAATAAGATCTCCTCGAAGAATCTTACGAAATCATCCTACAGAAAATATAATTGCAGAAATAAATTCAAATGTTCGAACTAGAAATCAACTAAATTCAATGGGTAATGTATCTTTTCTCTCTACTATAGAACCTAAAAATACTAAGAAAACATCATCCAATGAAAATTGGATTATTGCTACGCAAGAAGAACTAAATCAGTTTGAACGAAATAAAGTTTGGAAACTAGTAACCGACCGATCAGACTGTTATAGGAACTAAATGGGCTTATAAAAATAAAGCAGACGAATTAGAAAATATCTCTACTATTAATAAAAATAATTCAATGAATATGATTTCCACGGCGTCTTTTTGAAATTCCTAAAATACCCTTCACCCATTAATGAAATCTCATCATCCGTTTTCAACCTCAACCATCGTCCTTTTTTCGATTACCCATCAACGAAATTCTGCAATCAATTTTCAACCAACACAACTAACAAAACTGTTTGAAATAAAGTAGCTATGATCATCAAAATTTCTGCACTTACAATACGCATCACCGTCCATTGAATTTTTATTAAATAAAATTGGAATATTTCTGCAGATGCACATACGTGCGATTTACACTAGTAACTAGAAACAAAGCGAGACTAGTAGCACAAGGATATAACCAGAAAGAAGGAATAGACTACGAAAAAATGTTTGCTCAAGTCGCTAGGCTAGAAGCAATACAAATCTTATTGGCATACACATGTTTTAATAACTTGAAACTCTATCAAATGGATGTTAAAAGTGAATTTTTAAATGGTTACATTAACGAAAATGTTTATGTTCAACAACCTCATTTATTTATTCATGAAAAGTACCCAGATCGTGTTTATAAACTTAAGAAAGCTTTATAAGGTTTAAAACAAGAAACGCGTGCTTGATATGAATGCCTTAAAAGCTATTTAATTAATTCAGGATTTGAAATAGGAAAAGTAGATCAAACTTTATTTATAAAACATTCTAAAATTGATATTTTGATAGTTCAAATATATGTCGACGACATTATATTTGGCTCAATTAATAATAAATTATGTAATGAATTTTCTAAAATAATGACTAGAAAATTTGAAATGTCCCATATGGGAGAATTATCGTATTTTGTAGGTCTTCAAATAAAACAACTTTCAAATGGAATATTTATTAATCAAGAAAAATACTGCAATAATCTTATCAAACGTTTCGAAATGGGAAACACTTTTGCCAAACCAACACCTATGAGCACAACAGCACATCTTGATAAAGATGAAAATGACAATAGTGTAGATCAAAAACTATATCGCAATACGATAGGATCACTACTTTATCTAACAGCAATTAAACCAGATATTATGATGAGTGTGTGTCTATGTGCACGATTTCAAGCTAACCTGAAAGAATCACATTTACAAGCCGTAAAACGAATACTACGTTATCTTAGTAAAACTACAGATTTCGGACTTATTTATCCAAAAGTGCACTCGTTCGAGTGAGTATCATACAACGATGCTGATTTCGGAGGATCACGAACAAATAGAAAAAGTACAAGCGGTACATGTCACTTTATTGGTAAATCATTAATATCATGATTTAGCAAGAAACGAAACTGTGTTTCACTGTCAACTTGTGAAGCAGAATATATTTCTATGGCACTAGCTTGTGCACAAGTAATTTATATGCAACAGACACTTAAAGATTTTCGAAGTCAATCTATTAAAATCAATAATTTATTGCGATAATTCAAGTGCAGTAAATCTATTCAAAAATCCAGTAAACCACTCAAGAACTAAACACATAGATATTAGACATCACTTTCTACGCGATAATATAGAAAAAGAAGCGATAAATTTAGATTACGTTCTGTCAGAAAATCAATTAGCTGATATTTTTACTAAACCATTATTAGAAAATACTTTTATAAAATTACGTCGTGAACGCCGTATACTGTCAATTAAAGCAAGAAATTTTGACTAAAAACTCAATAATAATTTATTTTTTACAAAAATTCATATTTCTGACCATGTCGAGACTCGAACCTAAAACCTATTGTGAATAGCCCAGATGTCTTAACCACCTGAGCTATTGATTATTTCTATTACAGTCTTGGTCGGAGACTCTATTATATGGTGATAACTATACACTAACAACCCTTTTATATAGCTAAATTCACGATAAGCCATTCACTTTAACCTTCTTTTTCTCAACATTAAGCTATAAATAAATACGCCTATTCTATGTTATTCATACAATCGAACTGAAATACAAACTAATTTTCAAGATGCCGACTTCTTCATCAACTGATTCTATTGAAATTCTAGCCACTACCGATTCACCAAAAACTCCCATCCATCATACTACACCATCTTCTACCTATCATGATCATACTGGACATACTCGGAAGAAAAAGAAAGGGAAGAAGATGATTGACATATCTCCAAACACTAAACAAAAAATAGATGATTTGCATCACTATCAACAAGAATTATTGATGCTTCAACGGGAAATATACTACGAGCAAAAAATTCACTCGAGACGGCTAGGAACTATCAAGCACATTGATATGAAGTTTTGCGGTGCTTCATCACATCCAATAGACGAATACGCCGTCTTGCCTATTTGACGGCCTTCTACTTCATCCCTGCCACGACCACTGGTCTCACCAAATTCATGGGATCAAAATGAAGCATTGAATGTTCGTCACAAACAACTACAGGCCTACAAAACACCTAGCCCTTCAAAATAAAAGTAGTTGTTATTATTTGTTGTGTTTTATTTTTGAATAATTCCACTAAAGTATGTACGCTTTGTTTTATGGAATAATTCATTTCTTCTTCCTCATATTATCAACACGTATACTAGTTATAATATTCAACAATAAATTTACAATGTTCATAAGTATGAAAATTTACTCAAGAAAAAATTGATTGTAGAAATTCACACGGGTCAGTCGACTGAAGCAGAGGGCCAGTCGAATGACACAGAAGTAAAAAAATAAAACGCAGGGTCAATCGACTGCCACAGTGGCTCAGTCGACTGGACCAAAAGCTAAAAAATTATATATCCCAGATCCAATCAACTGAATCAGGCATTCAGTCGACTGAACCAGAAGGTAGAAAATTTTGAATTTCAGATTTAGTCGACTGAACCACTGATTCAGTCGACTGATTTGTGAATCTGAGCAAAATTACTGCTCCTACCCACTCACTTTTCACCTTTTAACCATCATCTTCCCCTTCTCCCTCCTCATCCATTTCAGATTTTCAACTTCTTCAAAACCCTAGCTCTACAAAAACTCAATTTTTTAACCTCCAAACAATCAAATTAATGGATCCTAAGAAAAAAGGAAAAGCACCTTCATCCTCTCAACCTCCTTCAAACAAGCAAATCCAACAATGGTTATTTGATGATACCGCAATTAGGAGATGGAGGAGAATGCAAGATTCTCGCATCTTTAAAGGTTCGTTTGTAGAGTTTGCTGATTTTTCTCCATACCATATACAAGAATTGGCTCATAAGAGCAATTTGGAATCTTTAAATATTAACAACAATAAGCACAAAATTAATCAAATAATGGTTAAAATATTCTATGCAAATCTTAACTTGGGTCACCAAACTGCTCAAAATCAAGAAGATTATGTATGGAGTCTTGTCTGTGGAAAACTCGTCTTTTTCTCCTTAGATCAAATGGCTCACATTTTAAGATCTGAAAATGATGGTATAGAATAGAGCAGTTTTGTGATATGCTCGTTCGTTACCATATAAGTCATTTGTTTTTAGAACACGACATGCACCAACTCAAGTCCATGTCCTTAAGACCAAAAGCAAGAATTATGCATCGTGCGTTAATGAAAACCGTAACTCCGCGAACCGGGAGTTATGAACTTGTTTATGAACATAACTTTAAAGCCTTGTATGCTATCTTTGGAAACATTAAAGTCAATTGGCTACGATTAATTCTTGATGAATTCTTAAGCTTCAACAATGGCCGAATGAATGTCATCTACTATTGAGTATATTATGCGACTGCTAAAGGCATGTGAGATTTCGGAACCTGACTCACCGGTTTCTACCATTGGGTATTTAAATTCTTGTATTTTAGCATTAATGAAGCTACCGGTTGTTCGACCATCTCTTATCATTACTTTCGAACAATGGACTCAACGACAATTATCTCAAGATCAACCACAACAACATGGTGAAGCATCTAATGGTCCATCTCGCCAAAGATCAACTAGTCGTCAACAAGACGAAATTTTGATTCCTAATCCGAGCCTTCCTCCACATGAGTTGATTTCTATGATATGCCGTAGCTAACAAATTCTTCAATCCCATATCACTAAAGTTGACAAAAATCTTGATAAGGTTAAAGGATTTTTTACGAAGTTATGGCACGCTATCTCAGGTTCATCCGGCACTTGCACAGCTACACTAGGCGAGCCGGGTAAGCAACCCGTCTTCACTTGGTCTTCCTCTTCCGATGATCAAATAAGTAGTAGCAACGATGGTGGAGATGAAGGCGATAGTGGTGGTCATGATGATATGGGTAAGCAAAGAATGGCATGAGTTGTTATTTTATATTATGCAAACATTAGCCTTTATTTTATGGGTTGTATTAAAACAGTCACTCCTTTTCGTATTTCAAGACTCTTATTTATGGTTTTTTAATGTATGAATGATAGTTTCCTTCATAATATCTATGACATTATGGTTTCATATTTTTATATTCCTTATTCCTTTCTGTCGATGACAAAGGGGGAGAAATATTATTACTAACGTTAAGAATGCAAGATATAGAGTGTCAAAGATTTAGGGGGAGTGAGTTATATACAGTCGAAATCTATATCTATTTATAGGTTGTCATCAATCAAAAAGGAGGAGAATGTTGAGACTTGGTTTTGATTCATGACACAAAGCTATCACTACGATATACAGATTTGACGACTGCTACGACAAAAAGAGAATATATATTACAAGGAGGCAAGACTTCAAAACCGATCCATCAATTATATTATGTGTTTTTGAGTCTTAGGTCAATTTTGTTAAAATCTCTCCTCGTTTTAGTATATTTTAGTTTATATATATAATCATCTTATTTTCAAATAATTTATACATATATAAGCATATATAATATATATTATATTATAAAAGTGTTTAAGTTATATATATTATATTATAAAGGTATTTAAAGTTATATGTATTATTATACCTATGTAAACCGTTCAAATTGTACAGATTTTGCTAGGTCAGTTGACTCACTTAGAGGCTTGGTCGACTGACCTAAAAATTTCTGTGCAACATGCACAGATGCACAGATATACAAATATATATTTAAAAATTCGTTTGAATATTCAGTCGACTGACCCAGAGGTTCAATTGGCTGAATTTCTACAAAAAACTACTTTTTGAAAAGACATGACTTTGTGAAGAGTTACGAACCTCTACGAAAAGATGTGGACGCAACACTTCAATCGAAACTCTTCATCAACAGTCGCTGCCTTCTAATCTCTATAAATACATACTCTAACTTGATTCCAAATCATCGAATTTTCTTATCTTTCTAATCTAACTCTCAGGAATCTATTTGCTATTATACTTTCAATTATTCTACATTAAAGCAATATTATACCTTTCTATTCTTCATAAACTTCAAATATATATATACTCGAGGAAATCTTTAATAAAATATATGATAATGTATATGATAGAAATGAGTAAATTTATATAATCACGTTAAAAAGGAAATCTTTAATAAAATGGTGTTCTGACAAAAATGTCATTTCATACATTTTAGAATAAAATAGCAACCATGGAATTTTACATGTCTAAATATAAAAGGAAAATGTAGAACAAAAATGTTATTTAAAAATGTAATGATAAAAAGTTTTAATGCCTTGATTATTTATATATATATATATATATATATATATATATATATGTTAGTAGAAATATATATACATATATATGTGTGTGTGTGTGTATGTATGTATGTATGTATGTATGTATGTATGTATGTATGTATGTATGTATAAGAAGACTTAAATGGTTTATTTATAACCACTATACATGTTGTTTAAAAATATATATGAAAGCATGTAGAAATCAAAAGAAAGCTAACTAGGTATGTAACCAAATTAGAAAAGTAAAGGTAAAACAAGTCAAAGAAAAAAATGAAAATTTTTACTAGACAAGTTAAAACCATTGCCTGGTCAAAGCAAATCAAGCAAAAATTAAAAAAAAAAGGAGTAAACAAGTAAAAAGAGAAAGTAATAAACATATACACACACACACACACAAACATATATAGTGTCTAGTCTAATATAGTAAAGGCCAAAGCAATTGTTTAACTTCTTTTCAAAGCTCAAAAACAAATATCAATTTCATCCAACAAGAAATCACCTCACTCCATCAAAACCATTGTACAGATCTGCAAAACTTTTCTTGAGCCAAAATACTATACAAGAGATATCATTTCATGCATATAAACATGTATATATATTGGTTTGTATGTGTGTTAGCCTGAGATTGCAAAGCCTGTAAACAAAAGTCTATAAAAATACTGTGTGAATAGAACATAATTAAATAAAAGAAGAAGAAGCATCCATTTTAAAATTCTAATCCAAATACAAAGCAAGATTTCAAAGTTCAGATCATAAAGAAAAGAGCAACTAGAAGATTTCAAAAGATCTCAACAATGTGGAAGGTGAGGATTTAAATTCTGAAAGCCTGGAGCCTTTTAAAAATATATCGCTATTACGTTAACAGAGATAAAATATCATACATGCTTAGGTTCAAAAATCTTTATCTCTCTATCCAATTGGAATTTCTAAATGGTGTAAACTAATGAAGTGTTCGTTTTTTAGTATAGATTATGCTAAAAATAGTTTTAAATTAGTTTGTTTTGCATATTGTAAGAAATTTCAGAAACATAGTAAACAAACAAAGTTTTGATGAAATTCGACATGTTTAAAACATTGAATCGAGCATGAAGTCATAATTGTGGTTGGAAAATAGGATTTTTAGTGAAGATTTTATGATTTTTGATAGCGTAAGTTGTGTGTAATTCGAAAATGATCGGTTTTCATTAAAAAATTAATTTCCGACGTTTAGGACATTGAGGGGTTGTGCAGTTTGGTCGAGGAGGTGCACGGTGACGAGGGAAAGGGTTTCACCGTGGCGGAATTTTGATTGAGGCATAGATTTGCATGGTCATGGCATTTTTAGGGTTTTAGAATGGTTCGGCTATGGTCACGTTTTCAAGGGAAATGGCGATGCGGGAAGGAAAGCGAAGGCGTGCGGTCCAAGGGGAATGGGTAGAGGAGGAAATGGCAAAGTTCTGGGTGGATTTGGTGGAAGACGGTGGCTTAGGGTGGTGAGGCAGGACTTTCGTTGGTCACGGTATGCTCGAATTTTTTTGAGTGGTGGTTCAAATGTTTGAAAATGGGTTTGGCTGCATGATTTAGTGGCTTGAGCAAGGAGGGTTGGATGTAGGTGACGTGAGAGACGGTCGGCGGCGAGGGAATGGTCATAGTTGGCTTGGAACCATCATGCACACGTGTACCTGTGTATAATGCCTACAAGCAAAAGAAAAGGGAAAGGAAGGAGGGAAAAGAAGAAAAGGGGGACGGGTTTTGTTCTGCATGTGGATTTGGGCTTCGACCCAGATTTTATAAAAAGAATATGTTAGTTATATATGTATATATATATATATAAGCTAAAAGCTTTGGAATATCATAACTTGTTGATACGAATCCCGATTAATATAATTCTTTTTGCGACGGGATAGAACTTCATTTTTATAAAGTCCGTTGTCTGATTTGATTTAGTAATAATTTATGGTATTGGAAAATGGTCGAGTTTAAAATATAAAATGTTAAATTATATATATATATATATATATATATATATATATATTTATTGTAAATTTCAAAACGTCATAACTAGTGCATAGGAATTCCGATTGAAGTGAAATTCTTTGCAATGGGTTCATATCGACGAACAATACGTCATCATACGTACTGTTGTCAAGTTTGAATAAGTGAAAAATTATGATAAATTTAAACGGGTAGAAATTTAATCACCTAATTTTAAACAAGTAATGTCGTTTAAATTTATATGGTTTGTCATTTAAATTTGTTGCCCAAATAAAAATAACAATAAGTTGTTTTAAGTTAATTACGATGTTTTGGTATTTGTTTAGTGGAATAAAGCACTGTTCCGCTAATTGTATTAAAATGGACCCCTGTTGGTCGATTAAATCACAGTTCTACCATTGTTGCTGGATATATCTGTTTGATTTTACTAGCAGAAATAAAACCCTGTTCTGCTATTAATTTAGTATAGACGTCTATTTATTTTTCTGATAATTATATTGGGCAATATGATGTTGAATTGACTGTTAAAAATAGATTGATGTGAATATCTGTATCTGTTATTCTAGATTGTTATGGAAAGAATGGTAATTTGATTAAGATCATTGAAAATAATAAGTCTTTTCCGATTTGGAGGTTGACTTTTGAACCAAAATTGTTTAAGGATGATTATTATTTATAAATGATATTTTAAAGTTAATTGGTAAATATCTGGATAATGATTTAAAGTACTTATTTTATTATTCTTAAAAATTACTTAAGAGTATTAATTATTGTTTCAAAGCTATCTAATTATATAAATTGTTTAAAGTATATTAATTAAAGTTATTTTATAGTGATTGTTTAAAGTTAATTACTACTTAAGGGTTAATTAGTACTAAAGTATATTTATTCCAAATATAAATTTATTAAATATTAATAATGTTTTAAAAATTATATATTATATAGTAAACTTTCAAAAAAGAGTATTTTACTTAATTAGAACTTGGAAAATTTATATTAAAACTTTATAAGTATATTTTGAAAATTATTAAATAAAGTTCGAAAAGTAGTGGTATACTTTCATGGCGAAATCGGAGGCAGAAAGTGTCTACAGTTAAGTTTTGGATTTCTGTGGGATAAAGGCGTAATCATTGAGCTGTGAATTCATGGTTGATACCGCAGTCGTACTTTCCATATTTATTTAAAAAGGTTTTCAAATATTATTGAAGAAAATGGTTTGTGAATATACTTATTCCGGTGAAATAAGTATATACCTTTTGATAAAGAAATTCATTTGAATTTAAATTAAACAAGAGTTAATGATTTCAGTGGGAAATGAAATCCTTGATTAAATAATTGTTTATTTGATACTTAAATAACCGACTATCAAATCTGGACCAAAACGTAACTTCGAAAATATCTAGGAGAAACACGGGAATTATATGGTATTGTTACCGTTGAAGGTGCTATAATGTACCTATACACTCGTTTCGTTCTTCTAGGACAATAACAAGGAAATCCGTCCGCTAACGTTTAGGAGGTGATCTCCGATCTTATTTTCGTTTGTTTATTTCCTGAAGAACCCAGGTTGAGTTTATTGGAAATATCAAACGTTGTTTCGAAGAGACCGGGATCGGATAAGTTATCCGAAAACTATTTCGATCCAACGAGTATGTTTTTGAGGTGAAAACAAAAACATGGAGTCGAAGATGGAGCAGTGAAGTGCAAGGGTTAATCTTACTAATCCTGAGGAAGATTCCAAATGGATGTAGTTGGAATAGTGCCTTCAGTTTCGTTCAGACTTAGAACGAACTTGTATGGATGAATACTATCAGTACATTATCGTTGGAGGACAATGAACATTCTAAGTGTAAATTCCTTTAAAAATTAATTGTAGCCTCAAGGCTCATCAACTAGGAATGATTGAAAATCAGAAGAGATGCAGTAAGGCTAAGTGGGTCGCACTAGATTAAGGTATATTTATCACCTTTTTAGATACCCTCGGATATTATTACTATGGTGCGCGGAAGAGTTCAGAAAGGGTAAGAACACCCGGGGTGATAGCATATTCGGTCTTGTGTTGCAGGAGATCCCGGCATGGTCCTCGGTACATTTTTCTAGACGTGTACTATGGTAGGTGGTACCCCAATGCCTAGTCATTCGTATGGAATCCATTCTCCAATACGTGTCTTTACGGTTCTGGTTGTAGAGCCTAGAATGCTGGAATTTAATTAATGTAACAATTTCATCTATTTAAATAAGTATTTGTACTTAGACACTATTATAATATCACTGGATTATCTATAAAAGGTTTTAGTTATCGTAAGGGAAAAACCCGTTGTGTTTATGTGTGGCGTGGTCTTATGAGATACTTTTGATTGTAAAAGGATTTTGAAAGTTATAATGAATAAATTCCTTGCGGTTTAAATTCTCACGCTGGTTTTATCAGACTGACTCGGACGTGGCTTTTCCTATATGCTCGGGTCAGACCGAGCATATTTTTCAGGTTAAGCTGCAAGATTGGAACTTCAGGAGCGGGAGGTCCAGAGTCATATTCACGAAGATGATTATTTTCCATTGCACTTAGTTGTGCTTATCAGCAATTGTAAGGACAGGGTGTTATAGCTGTCCATGTTGAATAGGTTAGTATACTCTGATTGATGTTTGTGTATGTGTGTATATATTAATTACAGTTTTTGTTATGTAAAGGTTTGTTCTATATCATAGATTATTCATTTCCACTGTGAGATTCTGTGTTGTTCGATTTTCTTTCTATCTTCTTCCTACTTTCTTTTTCTTACCATCCGCCTTCCCGTTTGATTTGGACTAGATAAGCGTGGTAAAGTGTCAAACGAGCTGTACGAAAAAGTGGGTTGTGATAGATGAAGTAGTAAATGAATTTTATGATGAAGAAAATCATATATATTAGCTAAGAAAACCTTCCCCACTGTCCCCTCATAATTTAGAGTAATTAATTTTTATTTCTCAAATTAATGTTGATTTTGATAAAATTGAGGAAATTAGAAAGAAAGAGAAAAGGTAAATAAGTTGCAATGTTTTATTGAATTTTGATTTGATTTGGTGTGAGAAATTTTTAGGTGTGTGAATGTGGTAGAAGTTCGAAAGAGGAAAGAGGATGAAAGATGAAAATAGGGTTAATTTTGTAACAAAAACCGATGTATGTTGAACAATTTTGTGCATACTACTATTATTTAAATATTTGTGGTGGAAATTAGGAGACTAAAGAAATGCTACAAAAGAGGGGTGCCATTGAACGAAAAAACAGAAACTTGCGATGGAAATTTGTGTATACAAAAGAGAGGAGAGTGGTGGTGTTGTGGATGTTAAGTAATTGTTGGTTTATGATATGAATATAATTTATCTGCATAAAAATGATCATTATCTCTCACCCCTTAAAAGATAAGAGGAACCTATCATTGGCGCATATCTATTGCACTGAAATAGATTATATTGACCTCTTTCTTGTGTGTATCCCATAAAAACCCTTGCAAATACTGATATGCTCTGAATGTTTTTCACCTCGCTCTGAACTTCAAACAAAAAACGAGCTTTATTTCATAAATTAACATAATTTGTCCGTCTAGTTCCTATGTCATATTGTATTTATCTGGAGAATGAAAATCAATCTTGTTCTCCAGTAACATCTTTCTTACTCTTCAGTTCGAAGGATCCAAATGAAGAATACATCCGTAGATGGTTACCCGAGCTAGCCCATCTACCGACTGAATGGATGCACCATCCATGGAATGCACCCGAAATTGTACTTCAAGCTGCAGGCCTTAAATGAAATGCGGCAACTTGAAGCATCTTCAAGAGCCGCAACGGAGAATGGAACCGAAGAAGGCCTAGGAGATTCATCTGATGTGTCTCTATTCGACTTTCCTCAAGAGATTAATATGGAAGTTGATCGTGAATAGCCCGCTAGAGTAAACGATACTACTACTAATGTTAATAATAATACCATCATGAATGGTGGAAGAAGGTTTCAGGATCAAATGGTTCCTAGCACGACTGTTCCATTCCATGGAGTGGACCAAGATGAAGCATCTGTGGCTGTTGATAGTAGAGGAGAAGTGCCCATGAATATGAATGTGGATGTTGAAGCTGAAAATAGAAGCGAATCTGTGGATATGAGGAATAACTTGGAAAAAGGAAATGGCCAATTCAACTTCTGAGTCGGCGACTACTTGGGCTGAAAAGGATGGAGGATTTGTTCCGGTTTGGTCACCTCCAAGTGTTTCCAGTCATTCATAAGTTCATCAATTTGTTAGGTGGAGGCAGCTTCTTATACGGTGTAAGTTAATGTTTTACCAGTTGTGTATATTTTATTCGCAATCTTGAAATATTTCATACTGGTATTTCCATTTGTGAAATTCTATGAATGTGCAGAACAAGAAGCTGGGAGGTGGAGAGTGTTGTGCAGCCAAATGCTATGATATGAAACACAATAGGGAGCAATATATGCAGCTTTGAATGGTTTACCATATAGAGCGAACTAGTTTATGGGGACATTTACGTAGTGTTTGCTTATTTTTAGTTTTAGATTTTTGTTGATACAAAAATACACACGACACATGTATATAGTTGAAAACAACCAATTTAGAAAACGAAGTTAACATGCGAGATAAAAAATAACTTGTTTTCATTTTTCGTGTTTTGGCAAATAACACAACAACATGAAACAATTCATTCTTTTGTCGTCCCTCTATCTCTTTCGTTCTTTTATCCGTCTTTCTTTCATTCCCTCCGTTGTCCCTCCATTCTTTTCATATTTCACATACATTAAAAACCAAAACGTAAAATTCATTTTTAAATCAGACATTACCTTAGTCTTTCTGTTCCATGTACCATATATCTGTGAATGGATATTGTATTTGTCAAATAATCGAACTATCATAAATCCATGAACATGTTTTTGTTACGTTTCTTTGTAAACAGAAGCCAATGTGATGAATTTATTGAATTGATTTTGACAGTTTCTAATTAAATGAGAAAATGAACTTGTAAATTGTATGTTTTTCTATAATGTTAAAAAGATGAATTTTGATCTGTTTGGTAAACTTGTCGTGTATGCAGTTGTAGCTGGATAAATATCCAATATCCAAAAAAAATCTTTCAAATGCGAAAACAAAGGAATCTGCATTTAAAAATCATATATCCATTTTTGTCAAAATAATATTTTACTATGTATTTTAATACAATAAAAAATATGTATTTTTAATGAAAATAGTTTATATTATACACATTTAATACAGATTAACTGTTCAAAACTATTTGTTATAATCATATTTTTTATTTTGCATACTTTTATGATTTGTGAAATTGGAAAAAAAATCTATTAAATCAAAAAAAATTATTTTTGGCTCTTGATTTATCCATCAATCACTAACGAATAGAATAATTTTTTAATGTCCTTCCGTATCCGTAAATGATTTGAAATGCAAATGCAGATATGACACTATCCGCATCTGAATATATTGTTGACATCTCTACTAAAGTCATTTCACGTAAATTTATTTTATTATAAAATTGTTCAGGTATTGATATTTGCTTTTACATATCAACATTATGTTACTTTGTTGGCGGTTATTCTTAAAATTGCACAAATACACCTCAAATTTCAACATGTGCGCATCTTAAAGAAACATATCACTAGTTTTGTAAAAGATACCGTAGCACAATCATAGAACTGTCAATGAGTACCCCAAAAATCCAATATCTATTCGAATCCGTATCCGAAAATATGATAAATATCCATCCGCCATTATCCAAAAAGCGGATACGGATATCCGATATCTGAAAAGCTTTTCGAATACGGATATGCTGATTGTGGTATCCATATCCAAAAGATATCCGTTCGATTAACGGATGCATATATATATATATATATATATATATATATATATATATATAATTAAAATTATATTTAATTAATATATGATTTTTCCATTATTTCCTAACAATTGGATGTTGCTACGATATGATTTTTCCTTAATTTTAGTAAAAACAGACGGTTTTAGTATCTAATTTTTGAATATTTTTGAATACGCATACAAATATTAGTATAAAACAATGTTTTATCATCACATTTTTTTATTCCTTAGTTTTTTTTATGAACATTGATACAAAAGCTATTTTTTGATCCAAACATTTTCATTTATACTTATAAATTTATTGATTATGGACAAGACAGATAAATATATGAAATCGTCTATATTCGAAAATTAAGCGGATACGGATACCCGAAAATTAAACGAATGCACTATCCGTATTCAAAAGCATCCGTTGACAGCTCTAGTTCTAGTTAATCATGAAGCACGGGCAAGAATTTAATGGCAGTGTGACATCAAGAAAATAGAATAAGTCCCATTATGCTTCTTCAAACGTTTACATAACAAGATAATTTTTTTGAACTACCATTGCAATAATCAGTATTTTAACAATATATGTACATCCAACTTCCTCCCTTCACTTAGAATAAATAGGACAGCATATTTCAGCCCGACCCTTAGCTATACAGAAAAATGGACTATCTCCGGATTCTCAAATTTTACAGCTACTGTTTGTGCTTTCATAAAACAGAATATATCCATTATCATTGCTGCTTGAAAATTCTTGTGCTGAACCGAAAAAATTATGCATCATGGACTCATCTATCATCTCTACATTCTCATCGTCAAAATACAACCAATGGCCATGACTTTTGACCGTACAGACATAATGACCATGATTCGGTCCACTTCCAACATGAACAACTACTGCAGAAAGGGAGTAATCGGATTCCTCATCTTTGACTGAGTTAAGTTTTAGCTCCATTGGAAATACAACTCGATATGAAAGCTTCTTGTAGCGACCTAGTTGCTCCATATATTTGAATCGCTTGAGATGGATGACTAAAATGTGTGGAGGATTCTTTACTTTCATTCTCTTCTGTGCTTCTTGCAAACTGCACGAAACAATGTCGCCTTATTCAAAGTAACTTAATTTGAAGCAACCAGACAACACAGATGAAATACTCGAAACTTTCACAAGAAAGTCATTTGTCAACCCTGCTTAAATTTATGATACCAATATTTGACACAGAAATATGGAAGTAGAAAGATTAAAAACTGTTTTATTATTTCATGGTTAAATAATGTAAGCATGTATGGAAAAAATATGTCATCTTGGATTAGTAGATCATACAACGTAAACATAGATGATGCATTATAATCATTGTTCTGATGCAGATTCTGCAAGTTTATAGGCACCATGATGAAGTATGCAACTACAATCCATGTACTCTGTATGCAAGATTTTGACCCAGTCTTTTACTTGTGTGATCGTGTCCCATTGCATATGTCAATTGTGATTGTGAATGGATGAGTTAAGGATGCACAAGAGATATGGATGCATGAATGCATGGCAGAACAAGAACATAAATTATTGTACACTTAATTCATCTTTTAGCTAGAAAAAAATTGCCGATAAAGTGTGAAGTGCCTTTTGCTACAGTTGTCTATTATTTGTTATTTTATTTTGCTTCATTGCACATTCTAGCTCACACTTTAAAAGTGCAAGGATTCATCTCATTTGTTGAAGTTAGAATGTGGGCTAGAATGTATGTTCTTGCTTTTCCCATTTACACATTGATATTAATTATGCTTTACATAGATTAAAACAAAATTGGATATAGTGTATTTAGGAAGAGCGAGTACAGGGTGTGTTGAAGTATATGATACATAGATATAGAAAGTAAGAAAATGAGTTACTTGTGAATCTACGATTCTACCTTCAGTGCCACAAATTTATGTTTCATTTCTGCACTCCTAAATTTTATCCAAGTATAGAAGTATGAAATGAACCTTTAACTTCTCTCTTCTCTACTTAAATATATCGTGATTACTCTACTTAAATATATTGTAATCAGTAATCACTTATGTCAATGTACGTAAATTGGAACAATAGAAGTATAGAACAATCAGATATAACATCAACAAGCTTAACAAACTATCAATGTTTGTTTTAGATATATTTGTCTGCGTTCTTTTGGATCAATATCCAAATGGAT
Source organism: Allium cepa (assembly GCA_030765085.1). Lineage (NCBI taxonomy): Eukaryota > Viridiplantae > Streptophyta > Magnoliopsida > Asparagales > Amaryllidaceae > Allium > Allium cepa. Next base: position 518,722,923 of record CM060929.1, on the reverse strand, counting down.
CGATATCCAAATTTTGCTACTAAGTGACTGGTTTTATGTGTGTGTAATATGTGTGTGTAACGTCGTTTAAGAAACCTTGAATTTAAAAATCAAATTTTTACATAATTCCAGCATACGTTTGAATCACAATAGTTGTACAGGTTCAATGCTGATTTATTTTCAGCAATTATGTGCATTATTTCATATTCATCCATTATATTTCTCAATATGGCGTCATTTGGTTTAATTTATAACAAATATATATAACTATATCCTACTTCAAGAGAATTGCCTTTACCATTATTGATAGGACAAATTAGCAACAGTGTGAACTGTGTGGCAGCAATGGTACTCATTTGTAGGCATTTTAAAAAAAAATTGTTATAGTTCTTCCTTTCTTTCCTTTTTTTTGGCTGCGTTATACCACATCGGCACATATGATATGTTTACAATCGTCCTCAATCTCCATGATCTGCGGTGCCATTAGAAGGACAGAGAATAATACATAATTATTTTATTTGAGGGACAAATATTTGATATGAGCATAAAAATTATTTTATTTGAGGGACAAATATTTGATATGAGCATAAAAAAGGTAATGTAGCAATAGTAATTGTAAAAATAGACCTGTTTTTATATAGCTTGCACAATTGTAAATTACGCAAACTAAATCTAAAAATAAGCTTGCGCAATTTCATACTGCGCAAGCTATAATTTTTATAAAAATAAATATTTCTACTTGCGCAATTCTGAAATGCACAATTATATTTTCAGATTAGTGAAACTGTTTCCTCCCCTTCATTTCATCTTCTTCAATTTCTAACTCATTCTACCTCATTTCTCTTTCTTAATCCCTCATTCCAAATAGTCCTAAAATCTCAGATTATCGAAATTGTTTTATTTCTTGTCCTCAAAATAGAAGGTTCGTCATCATGTTCACGAATTAGAACCTTATTTTTTAATCTAAGTATTTTTATCATGTTTAACTAATATAGTGGTCATTGTTTCAATCGACCGATATGATTTTGATATGTTATTAGTTAGATAAATGAAAAGGAAAACCCTAACTTTATAGTAAATAATTGGGTTGATTTTAGCGATTAATGGTCATGTATTAAGTGCATCACTCGTACCCATTGATAGAAATGTCGTTTATCTTCAACAAAAATATAGAAGTGAAAATGAATCGTTTATGGAGATATTTGTTTTTATTTTATACATCCTTGTTTATAGAAAAAACATTATAAAATGTTGATTTGTATTGGTTGCTATAAATCAGAGTATTCAAATAGTTGAATATGTAGACCATTCAAGCGAGATTAAAGAAATAGATTATAAAAATCCGACTTGAAGAAAAATTAAAAATAATCGGCTTTTGGTGAGCGATGCAAGTTGAGGCCGAAGGCAGATGCTTTTCTTTTTAGAGTAGGAAAAATGACTATCACTTTATGTGACGTTCATTACTTGTTAAGCTTACGCAGAGACAGTTCCCCAATTTATCTTGGTAATTTGGACTATGATTACTAGTCTAAATCGCATATACGTGCATCTAATAGCTAGAAATAGAAAAAATAAGGATGGATGTGTGCTATAAGTGCAAAAAATTTGTTAGTAACAACACTTTTATTTCAAGCAAGTTGACAGTGAAATTTTGTTAATGGGTGGATGGTAATGGAAGTTGCAAATCGATAGTGAGATTTCATTAATGAATTTAGGGCATTTTCGGAATTCAAAAGAACACCATGAAAATCATATTCATTGAATTCTCTTTATTAATAGTAGAGATTTGACACTGTTTCATAAGTTACTTGGTATATCTCCTCCTAAAAATGCTATAAGATCTAAAAGTGAGGTCATTATGAGTTGGTTTACAAAAGAATTTCAAGATCCACTACATACTTATCGTAGTTGTGTCACGATTTTGTACTTCTTAAACTCTCGTCTTTTTACGGATTATTCGAAAGATCGATGCAGCTTGAAATTTTTGTCAATTTTGATTTAGTACAATGTGGTCACTATTCATGGGTAGTGCAATACTCTCTTATTTACGTAGTGGGTTGACAAACGTTGCGTCACAAGAAACAAAATTATTAGGTGATTGTATGACATTTCAACAGTTAGGGTTTGGTCTTATTTAGTGATTGGACGCCCTGGTATAAAGATCCCTAACAATTTGAATCATGATCTTCCATGCCACTGTAGGTGGAATTGTGCTTGGCGTGAAACTCCTAAAAATGTGCAATTTTATCTTAATGAGTTAGAATGACTACCGATCATTACTTCTTGCATTTGAAGGTCATATACTATATTTTCTCTTTCCGGTTTCGATTTCCAAGTGTCGATTGGTACTATTTTTCAATTTCGAAAATTACGTTTCAAATCAGGTGATGATACAATTTGGATTTACTCAACACATTCTTGATCCTGTTGTTCAAATAAATCCAAATCTGAATGATTGAGGAACTTTGCTCAATTATTTTTCCCATATAATGAACAAACCACCTCCATGTTTGTCATGACTCTACATGATAACAAAGGTAATGGAAAAAGACCTTGATTTGCATCCACACCAGTTGCTAGATATACTTAGATACTTTCCAAGGAGTGTCACAATAGAAAGTATTGGACGACAATATGTGAAATCTTCAATTGACGGTACAGCCAAAAAAGCACCATAAAAAATAACACAGGTATGAATAACATCAAATACAGTTATAGGATTGCTACTGTGACTGGTACAAGATATTTTGGTAATTTTGCATATGATGATTCTCAATCTCCACAAATTACTCTAAGCGGCTTTTGTAGCCCCTAACCAAGCTCGAGACTGGCTTACTTTGATATAAAACATGTTCAACATTGTCTTCAGAATTATTCTTGCAATCATTATTGTCTCAAATTTGACTAAAAAACATATTTTGCTACATATAAACTTTGATGTTACTTATCGATGGTTGCATTTAAACAAGTGTGATCTCCTCCATATGTTTTATTTTTCCACCAATTTTGAGATTTTTCTCGTAAATAGACTAGCGTATACTCTCCAAGAACATTTTTCATCTACATTCATCGAACCATATATTAATTTGCACGCGCCTTCACTACTTGAAAGAAACTGAACATTTAATAGGTAATTCACATGACTGTTCAATGATTCTCTTTTTGTTTAAAATATTAATCCAATCCGAGGTCCTTTTTCAATACATCCTCTTCCGAACACTTCCACTTCTAATTGAAAGTTATCCTAATGGATTGTGTCATCATTGTTGCAGCGGATAGGTCATCAGCTAACGAATCTTCACATACGATTGTATCTTCATTGGCATTTAGATCATCAGTCGACTGATTTTTTTATATACGATTGGTTCATTGTAAACTTTCATGTTATCAACACACGTTGTATCTTCATCATCAACACAAACAACTTGCATGCTTCCAATTGGACTTCGCTATTATTTGCATTCTTAATGTAATCATCATTATCATTCATTCGAGCATTTTGATGCTTCTTCCACTTGATTCATTGTGAAACCATAAATGGCAAAATTTTAATTTGTAGTAAAGTATTTCAAAGAAGAAATACTAAAGTTAAATTTAACTCACTTGGCGGTTGTTTAATTAAGAGTGATTTGAGATACTACAAGTCAAATAGAGAAAGTTATGGTTCAAAAGTTGTGCTTGACTAGACGATCCTCCAATAATTCTGGTATATCTATTTAATAAAATTGTAAACTCTCCACCACAATGAGTTGTCATATAAAAAGAAACTACCGAATATTGTGTTTCTTAACATTGTATTATATATATTGAGCCTATCATTTATAGTATCGAACATTTTTTTCTACAACATTAGCAAGTTTTATTTTCGTAATGATATTTTCTCACTTTCATTGCAACCAAAAACGTGAAATTAATAGCATCGTCATATTCCATATCAGTAGTGGATGAACCATCATCTCTAACTCATTTCGCTGCTATTTTTAAATCATATTCAAGATGATTGATTTTTCTTACTTCAAATGCACGTTGTTTAAGATCTCTAAAACTACAATATTTATTCAATCCTTTTTGTTTACCATCAATATATCTACGTTTATTATCTTTACAACAACAACTAAGCTATTATTTCCAAACAAGTTAGGATCGGCTAGAGATGAAAACCAAAACTAAATAACAAAGTCAATTTATAACAATAATAATAATAACAACAATCATGATAATGATAATAACCATGATAATAATAATAAAATAAAGTCAAATACGTAAACAAATAATAATAACGTAAAATAAAAATAAAGTAAAAATAAAGATATATATATATATATAAAAACCATAATAATTGTAATAATAATACTAATAGTAACATTGACCGAAAAACCAAACACTGTTTTAGGCTCCTATTCACCAGTCTTATAATCTAAAACTTATAACACTGCTCCAAAACTAACCCTAAGCAAAAAAAAAAACTTTTAGCTCATGGTTATGTTACATGGATCGCTAACTTTCACGCGTTTCTATCCGACACCAGCTCTTCGGATATATTCATATTCTTCAAGTCCTTTTTTATTACTTCCTCCCATGTCAACCTTAGTCGACCTCTACTTCTCTTTGAGCATTCGACACGATTTATAATTCCAACGCGCACAGGTGCCTCGAGAGGCCTCCGTCAAAGATGTTCAAACCATCTTAAATGGTGTTGGACTAGCTTCTCCTCAAATGGTGTTACTTCAAGTTCATCACGTATATCATCGTTCTAATTTGGTCTCTTCTTGTATGACCGTAGTTTCATCACAGCATACGCATCTCTACTACACTTATCTTCTGGATGTGTTGGCTTTTAGTAGGCCAACATTCTACAACATACAACATCGTAGGCCTGGTTGTCGTTCTGTAGAACTTTCATTTAAGCTTCTATGGAACTTTTCTCTCACGGAGAATGTCAGACACTTGTCGTCATTTTACCCATCTCGCTCGAATTCTAAAACTAACATCATCATTAATCTCACCATCATACTACAATGTTGATCTTAAATATCGAAAGGATTCTTTGGACACTACTTGTCCAGCCAGAGCGACATCTTCATCCTCTGATCTGATCCCGTTGAACTTGCATTTCATATACTCCGTTTTAGCTCTGCTAAGGCTAAAACCTTTTAATTCTAAAGTCTATCTCTACGGCTCTAGTTGTCAATACCCTAATCCTACTTTCATCAATTAGCACAACATCATCAGCAAAAAACATCCACCAAGAAATCTCATCTTGTATACCCTTCGTAACTTCATCCATCACTAAGGCAAAAATGTAGGAGCCTTGATGTAATCCTATGTTAATGGAAAAATCAAGGGTTTCATCCTCGCATGCTCTGACACTAGTCACACCATCGTACGTATCCTTATTAAGAGCAGTGTACTTTTTTCGGACTTTTTTTTTCAGAGCCCACCACATAATTTTTCTCAATACTTTATCATAAGTTTTATCCAAATCGATAAATACCATGTGTAGATCCTTCTTTTGCTCGCTAAACTCTTCATAAGTTGTCTTATCAAGAAAATCGCATCTGTGGTCGACCTCCCAGGCATGAAATCAAATTGGTTTTTTGAAACGTTTGTCATCTTTCCTAATCAATGTTCAATGGCACTCTCCCAAAGCTTCATTGTATGACTCATAAGCTTAATTTCTCTGTATTTTGTGCAACTTTGAATATCTCCCTTATTCTTAAAAAAGGGACTAATATGCTTCTCCTCAACTTATTTGGCATCTTGTTTGATTTGAATCGTAGTAAAATATATTATTTTTAATCAATAATTCTCTATCGTGGTAAAATATAATTGAAACCGTTGACATTACCTATAAAATCAAATAAACTTTCATATATCAAAAAATATTACTACCAAAGACAATAACTATAACTTGCGTACGACTAAATTTAACAACTCTAACTCAATCAAATAATATTTTGGGAAAATCTTTAGTGACCCGTATATTCAACACGGTTGATTATGTATCATATTTATAATTGTTGCGCAGGTCTCTCCAAGCTGATCATTTTCGATTACAAATTTGGATTCACGGTTTAAGAGATATGAGTTTTACAAGGTATAAACGATGTACATAATTGTTTCAGGCCAAAATAGGTACAACTTTCATAGCCTAACTGTACGACTGTGTACGTGAAGCTATGAAATCCTAGTCGTCGCCTCCATCCTCATTTTTCAAACCTAATCTCAAAATTCTTAACTCCCTTTAATTGTGGATTAATAATTAAAAATCATCCAAAATTTGAAATACTTGAACCGTACCTTATAATATATGAATTTGAAACTCTCGACAAGTAGAAGAGGCATCAAGTGTTCGTTTTTGGAGATGGTGTTCGAGACGGCCAAAAATTGACGAACTATTCTCGACCGTCCATCTTAGGGTTTTTCGATCCACGGTGAAATGACGACAATTGACCGATCGAAGGGCATGATCGTGTAAAGGACATCGAGGGGAGTCAATCCATATGGTTGGATCAACGAGATCAAATCTTATTTCGTTGGGATTTGCTCACAAACATGGCAGAGGCGGTTTCAATGGCTGCAGGCGATCGCACGGTGAGTGCTGGTGTGGCTTGGGGCTGCACGCGGCACTAGATCAGGTAATGGCAGCATGGTGCGATAACAAGGAGCAAAAGAAGTTGGTGGCCTTGTAGGAGTTGGTGTTGATGTTTTACTGTAGCACACGATTAGAATTTTGGTAGAAATGTAATTCTACAAGTTAGCCTTTCATAATTTATTATTTACAAAATAGACTTTACTCTTCTAATCGCGGTATCTTTCGTCCACGAACACCATGTGCGGTTTAATTCGTTTGGACTCATGCCGAAATTCCAGACGACTTGACTTGGTTTGCTGAGTTTTAAAGCTATTTGTAAAAGCATTTTGGTATGATTGATTAATTTTAATTATTTGTGTTTTAAAAGTATTAAATGAATATCCATCGATAAAATTAACATTTATTAATGTGTGCTATATTGTATTGGTGATTGTTTGGCTATTGCGATGTTCGATATATTGTGCCTTGATTTTATTGTTTAATTGTTGTGTTATTGAGTGATATATTTTTTATTATAGTTAATTGTTGATTTAAATGGGAAATTATTGATTAGAATAAGTAAAACGTGCAATCTTGAGAACAATAGATCCATAATGAAAGATAAGATTATTTACGCATTTTGAGTAATGCTTGCAAATAAAAGTAATTTAACAACTTATACTAAAACTAATATGAGAAATTTAATAAGGTTATTATTTATGAATTTCTAAGCGGAAAAATCTATTTTAATTTGAAATTAGAGACTTTTTTATTGCTTATAAAATAATGTGAGATTTAAAAAAAATACAGTTTTTGGAAAGATTGTATCGTTTTGAGTAAATAACAATATAATTAATTTTACGAAGTATACAACAAAAATTATTATTATTATTATTATATCATTAAGGTTTTCAAAATGGAATTTAAATCGTAAATTGTAAAGTTCAAACTTTAGATCAAAATGGAATTTAAATCGTGGATTCAAAAGATCCATATTTAAGGTATATACACACTTTGAAATTAATTTTGATGTTTGAACTTCTACAACTAAACTTAGAACTTAATTTTCATTTTTTTAATTACATTTTCATTTTGTTTTGAAAACATTAGTCGGAATTGTGAATCCAAGTATATTTAATATGTTAGTATAAGTAGAATGTTATTTATATTGCGATTTTGACCAAGTTTGAATCTAAATGTAAATTGAGTCGTAAAGGGAGAGAACTGATCTGAATCGGGATTGAAATCGTAAGATTTTAATATTTTTGACAACAATGATTATTATTATTTGAATAACAATAAAAAAAGATGTTTTTGAAATAATATTAATGACGATGATGATGATATATTTCCAAAACCATTTTGGGTTGAATCATTACTATTTTGTGGCAAATAACTGTAAAAAGGATTTTTGAGGTTTAAAATAGAATATTTATTTCTAGGATAAATAGCAATAGATTGTTTTGAAAAATATTATAGTGGTTTTAGCAAATTATCATTTTTATGTAAAATAGTAATATTATTATATGAAATGTAATTTGACATAAATTAATAAATTTGATCAAATTACGATGTTTTGAAGTATTTGGAGTAATAAATTGTATAATAAACAACCAAAAATATTAAACTTTTTTCTAGAAGTCGAGACAATATGGTCTCGCTCTTGTTCTGTACTGTATCATTATAGTTGGTGGGGTACTTTTGCCTCAACCCTATTTCATATTATATATAAAAAGCGAAATGACTGCTATAATCCGGTTTGCCCTAACAACAAAAAAGTATAATGAAAGATTTTTGAAGTATATTATCGTTTACGAAGAATTATTATTGTTTTGAGATAAAATAAGTAAATGCTATATGATAGACCATAATAAATGATTTTATACTTAAAGAGGAAATGGCAAACACTTTGATTTGGATGGTTGTAATATGTGTGATTTGAATTGTCGCATGTTTTTTTATGACGATGGAATAGCATTAGAATGAGTAGGCAATATTTACCATTACTACTACAGGACGATGGATAGTTAATTATGGTTTTGGTTGTTTGGATGACATTGATATTTGTGTTACTAATGTTGATTGGTTAGTGCATATTCGATAATTTGATGTTTGTGTTACAAATACTGAATGATTGGTGCACATTTGATGATACTGATATTATGTTAAAATATGAAATTAGTACACATTTGTATTGATGATGTATTAATAGTAATGGATGTTTAATATATATGCGACTATTTAATTATGATTTGTTTATTTGATGTTTGAGGTTGACATTGAGTGGTGTTGATGTTTAATGGCTGTGTTGCTATTATTATTGTTGCATATATTTGTAATGATTGATTGTGATGGCTTGGTAAAAGTGGTGTTTTCTGCTTGCATTGTTTGCATGGATATTATCAGCTGAGGGAAAATGTTCGATTCTTCAATTCAAATAAGAGTTTTAAGAGGAATTCTGAATCATGCAATTAGTTTGCTAAACAAAGCTATACAAAAACTTGAAGAGGAATTCAAACAGCTTCTTTCAACTTATAGGTTAGTTTTAGTAGGGTCCTTGTTTTTTTTTTCCTCTTCTTTTGTGTTACATATCTTTTTTGTAGTTTAAACATTACTAAATAAAATATCCCATAAACGTCTTTGAGGTAATTGCAATTTTTTTTTGAACCGCGGCTTTTATTCGTTACAGCAGTTGGTGAATCGTATGCTCATACCTTTCAGAGTCTCACAATTCAAACATACCGAGCAAAATGACATGAGTGTATATAATCAGACTTAGGCGAATACAGTGTGTTTTGCCATTTTCAACGCTCTGTACCATATAAATGAATTATATACAAGTCGGGAACATTGTGGTTTCTTAGTTATTAGTTTGGCTTTTTTAAAATCAATTTAGACCATTTTTCAAAAGTAGTAACAAGTTTAGGTCACTTTCATAAGTAGTAACAAGTTTAGACCATGCTCTAAATCAGCATTCTCTGATAACACATTTTGAAAATGCATCACGAAGATTTTGTTTTTGTTTATGTGGAAAAATATAACCATAAGATCCCGGGGGATGATGTATCAACTTTTAAAAAAAATCATACGCAATATTCAGGTTGGTTTCACTGACAAAACATTGATGTGCATGCAACTTTTCTTCTTCTTCTTCTAGTTCATAGCATGTGCTAAGATTCGGATCATAAAAATGCACTTAAAAAAATCAATGCCGTGACCAATGCATTTTTATGCACACAGCATATCCAGTGCCTTGCTGTGTAATCATAGGAAAGTCTATATTTCTACTTTTTCTTACGTATACTTTCATTTTACATTAAAAGAGAATCATATGCTTTTTTTCCCTTTAGTGCAAAGTTATTTGAGTATGTATATATACAACTCAATTTTGATAAATACATATATAATTTGCATCTGCATAGAAGTTAATTTCTACGATGATCAATGCCTCTTGGGTGAAGTAATACAGGGCATCTAAAACCTTTGGCATTTTGCAAACTAATTTCCAAGGCCTTCTCTCTTGGATTTTAGTTGTTTGCAAGTTAATCCTATATTTTCTTTGTTTTTATTTTATTTATTTGTCTTGTACAATTGAAATGTAATTTATTCGAGTTTAATCAGAACAACGTTTTCCGGTGTAATTTTTGAAATTTCACCTGGATGAGACTACAAAAAGTGGCAGAACCATGTGGAATCTGTTTCAGTTTTTTGTTTGTGATAAAACTGAGAATCAAATAACAGTGTTTCCCAAAGAACAGTTTTTTTTATTCAATATGAACTACTTGGCTTTTATAGCCTTACAATGGAAACAGAATTCAAAGATAACTAACTAGAAAGTAGGAGAATATGCAACAACTAACTATAACGTGCAAAATAAATTACTTATCCCTACGGACCAGGGATTTATTAACAACCAAGACTAAGTAAACATGACTTGATCAAAACTTGTTGTGCAATACTAAAACATCAGCCTTGTACTTCTTCAACAGCTTCCCAACATTGCCTCCCCTAAACTGAACACTCTCAGTGTCAATTTATATCTGAAGCTTCATACATTCCAAGCATCTTGCGAAGCCTCTCATAAGTTTCAAGTTTCAACGGCTTTGTGAGAATGTCAGCTACTTGCACATCAGTACTACAATAGACCATCTTTACCACTTCGTCATTAACCAGATCACGTAGAAAATGAAACTTAACATCAATATGCTTACTCCTTTTGTGGAAGACAGGATTCTTAGAAAGCTTGATGGTTGACATATTATCGCAATATATAACTGTTTCCTTCTTCTACGTATGGCCAATGTTGTGCAGCACGTTTCTCAGCCACACCACCTGACAAGCACATGATGTTGCTGAGACAAACTCGGCCTTAGTAGTCGACAAGGTAACAATAGATTGTCTTTTAGAAGACCATGAAATCACCCCATCACTCAAGAAGCAAGCATACCCCGATGTACTTTTTCGACTGTCAAGATCACCAACATAATCACTATCCGAAAATGCTACTAACTCCTCATTGCCTTCACACATATACCAAATGCCCCAATCCAGTGTTCCTTTAACATAGCGAAAGATCCTTTTGACAGCCTGCATTTGCTGATCCGTGGGTGACTCCATGAACCTACTCACCAGACTAATGACATACATTAAATCTGGCCTTGTTGCTGCCAAATACATTAGGCAGCCCACCATTTGCTTATAAACCCTCGCATCTGCTTTCTCACTACCATCTTCCTTGACTAACTTCACACCAGGCACCATGGGATTCTTAACATGATTATACTGATCAAGCTTGAACCTTTCAAGTATTTCTCTTGCATACTTCCTCTGAGATATGAAAATTCCCAATGGCTTCTGGCTTATTTCAACACCAAGGAAATACCTCATCTCCTCGAGGTCTGACATGTCGAATTATTTTTTCATGGCATCCTTGAATTTCTCCACAGCTTTATCATTGTTACCAGTCACAATCAAATCATCAACATATAAAGAAACTATAATCATGATACCTCTTTCATCCTTTTTGCAGAACAAGGTGAGTTCATACGGACATTTACTGAAGCCAGCCTTTGTGAAATATCTTTCAATACGGCTATACCAAGCACGAGGTGCTTGCTTAAGGCCATATAACGATTTTCTTAGCTTGTACACCTCTTCTCCAGGCTTCTCGAATCCTTGAGGTTGATCCACAAACACTGTTTTAGTAAGTTCACCGTGCAAAAATGCACTCTTCACATCTAGTTGATGAACCTTGTAACCTTTCTGCACAGCAAGAGCCAGAATTGCACGAATAGTCTCCCATCTAGCCACAGGAGCAAATACTTATATGTGATTTATTCCATATTCTTGAGCATATCCTTTAGCCACTAAGTGTGCCTTGCATTTATCGATATCTCCATTTTTGTTCAGTTTGGTTTTGTATATCCACTTGACGCCAATGGATTTAGCTCCTTGAGGAAGACTGCATAGATCTCATGTCTGGTTTCTTTCAATGGTAGCCATTTCTTGCATCATAGCCTCTCTCCATCTCCTTTCTTTGTTAGCTTCCTCAAATGTTAAAGGATCACCTTCACTTGTAAACAAAGCCAACTGATCCATGTTTGAAGTCAAGTGATCAACATCGTTGTCATCATCTGAAAGTCCCTCTCCAGTTACATAATCCGACATCTAGGCTGGATTTCTTCTAATCCTTCTCGTGCCATCATCCACTTGAATCTCTTCTGGTTCGGCCTGCACATCATCAACATTGTCGACATCAACGTTCCCAGTTATTCCTGCTTCTTCTTTTGCATCAGCTTCATTCTCTGAATCATCACCATGTTCACTCCACGTCAGATTTGGTGACTTTACTTCTCCATGTGCTAACGCCTTCCAGTTCCATTCTTTGTCCTCTTCAAACACCACGTCCCTGCTCACAATTATTCATCCAGTAGCAGGATTAAAAAGCATATAGGCCTTAGATTCTTCACTTGCTCCAAACAACACACACTGAATGCTACGAGCATCCAACTTCTTCCTTTTTTCTTTAGGTATGTGCACATGAGCCAAGCTTCCAAAAATTCTTAAGTACTGTACATCGGGCTTCTTCCCTGTCCATGCCTCCTCCGGAGTCATCTTCTTCACGGCTAGAGTCGGGCTTCGGTTGATGAGATGCACTGCCCATATAGTTGCCTCGGGCCAGTATTCTTTAAGCACATTCTTCCCAGCTAACATACTACGCACCATATTCATAATGGTACGGTTCTTTCTTTCTGTCACGCCGTTTTGTTGCGGAGTGTAGGACGCAATTAGTTGCCTTCTAATGTCATGATTCATGCAGAATTCATTGAACTCCTTCGAATTGTACTCAACGCCACGATCAGTTCTAAGACATTATATGTGCTGATTGGTCTCCTTCTCTACTCTTGCCTTGAAGGCTTTGAAAATGGCCAAAGCTTGTGACTTCTCTGAAAGAAAGTAAGCCCAGCTCTTTCTGGAGAAATCATCAGTAAATATAGTAATGTAACGTTTATGACTACTTGACACTGGAGTAATAGGACCGCAAATATCAGAGTGAACTAGTTACAGTCGATGTGTGGCTCTCCATGTACTTTCCTTAGGAAAAGATTCCCTGTGTTGCTTTCCAGTTAAGCATCCATGACACTGTCCATTTGGAGACTCCATCTCGGGTAACCCTAGAACCATGTTTCCCTGCTTCAGTGATTTTAGGCCAGTAAACCCTAGATGACCATATCTACAATGCCACAATTGTGTGGCATTCTCCGTTACAGTAGTAAAGCATGTAGCAGAATTTGATACTTCGTGTGCAATTAAGACAAACATGCGATTGGTAGTCATATCAGTTTTAACAATCAAACCTTTTATTGGATGATAGATGCTGCACGTACCACCTTGAATGAGTATTGCCACACCACGCTCTTGCAACTGTCCAATACTCAGTAAGTTGTTTTTCAAGTCTGTAGTATACATTAGTTATGATGTGAGTAAACCCATTAATCTAAATTCTGATATTGCCTTCCCCCTTTACTGTGAGCCTCAAGTCATTTCCGAGCTTAACTGAATGTCTGGAGTTTTCATCGAGATTACTGAACCATTTCTTTTTACCAGACATATGGTTACTGCACCCAGAGTCTAGGAACCAAATCTGATCACGATGAGCTTCTTTCTTCTCTACATAAGCCATAAGAATCATCTCCTCTTCCTCATCGTTCTCCATGTAATTGACCTTGTTCTCCCATTCTGGACACTCATAGATGAAGTGGCCTAACCTGTGACACTTGTAACATTCAATCACAGCTTTGTTGAATCCTCTTCCTTGGCCCCTTCCTCTTCCTCGGTATGCTCCTCGACCTGATCCTCTACCTCTATAACCACAGCCTTGTCCGCCTCTACCTCCATTCTTGTCATCAGTGTCCTTTAGGACTTGTTCCTCATCCGTCTTCCTTCTAAACTTTTGCTCATGAACCAGTAGTGAGCTTTGAAGCTCATCAATGGAGAGGTTCTTTATATCTTTGGATTCTTCTATGGCGCACACTACGTACGTAAACTTCTCAGATAAAGTTCTCGGTACTTTCTCCACAATCTTTGCATCGGTCGTGTCTTCTCCCAAGTTTCTCATGTCATTCGCAATCAGCATCACACGAGAAAAATATTCAGCAATAGCCTCATCTACCTTCATCTCCAGTATTTCAAAGTCCCTTCGCAAACGTTGTAATTGGGCGCTTTGTACCCTCGCGTTCCCTTGATATTTTGCTTTCATGGAGTCCCGTAACTCCTTGGAGGTATTCTTTTGAAGTATCTGTTTGAGAATTGTTTTGTCAATAGCAGCAAACAAATAGTTCTTTACCTTGAGATCATTGAGACGCAAGGCTGCAAGTTCTTTTCTTTGAGCGTCAGTCAGTGCAGTATCATCTGTTGGTTCCACCACTCCTTTGAGCGCAGGAGGTTTTCCATAAGCATAGACCAATGCTCAAAATCCCCATCGAATCTAGGGATACTCAGCATGTTACTCTTCTCCGTCGTCATGACAATTGATTTCTCTTCTCTTTTAATCTCAATCTTTCTCTATTTGCTTTCGATGATATAAGATCAAGCTTTAATCTTCTCCTCCTTTTTTTTCCTCGGTCGGGCCCGTGAGGGGCTCCGATACCAATTGATAAAACTGAGAATCAAATAACAGTGTTTCCCAAAGAACAGTTTTTTTTTATTCAACATGAACTACTTGGCTTTTATAGCCTTACAATGCAAACAGAATTCAAAGATAACTAACTAGAAAGCAGGAGAATATGCAGCAACTAACTATAACGTGCAAAATAAATTACTTATCCCTACGGACCAGGGATTTATTAACAACCAAGACTGAGTAAACATGACTTGATCAAAACTTGTTGTGCAATACTAAAACATCGGCCTTGTACTTCTTCAACAGCTTCCCAACAGTTTGCCCTCCGAAGTACTAGTGGAAATTTTGAAGTTCTGTGTAATGAACTATATGATAATGTCGAATGTCAAACTAGAACCTGGGATAACTTTTGATATATGTTAGGAACTCGGTCATTTGTCATGTACGTCATGTTCCATGTCTTTTTAGTTTTGAATTTGAACCTCGTGATACTATTGTTGTCTAAAGGCTTGATGTCTTTGCATATTTTTACATTGCAGCCAGGCACCCGTGACATCAAGACAAAGATCGCACTCCTATGATATATTGCACTGTACAACAAGGCCTTAGTGTTCACATTTATAGGTTGCTGCTTCTTTCTTAACGGATATCTCGCTTGCTTGTATATAACTAGTGGATATTTTATGCAACATCTCTATTTGGTCTGTCATTTCATTGAAACCTTTATTTGATGTTTTATGATGCAGTTCTGTTTTTACGTAGAATTTGATGCAATTTGGTGCCGTTTTTTATTTTTTTACTGCAGTTTTTGTTTGTTATGTAACAACTTAGTATTGATAATAATGGTGCAATTTTTATTGCTTATGCAGCAGTTTTTTAAACGGGTCGGATCGGGTTAACCCTTTTATTAAACGGGTTGGGTCAGGTTAACCTGTACATTAAATGGATCAAACAGGTCGGGTTTGTTTATATCTTGAATTGGTCGGATTAAATATTACCCGACCCATTTATGACCCGATCCGACCCGTTTGACGGGTCTAGCATAAAATATCCACTAGTTATATACAAGCAAGCGAGATGTCGCCGTAGCAAAATTTGTAATTGAATACAATGGAGAATCTTTAACCAAAACTACTTTTATTTCGACAAAATTTTTGATTAAGATTGGAATAATTTGAAGTAGAAGTAAATTAGGTTTTGTGTGAACAGGAGCGGGCTTAGTATTGGCAAGCTGGGGCCATTGCCTTAGGTGATAAGCTTAAAAACTGTTGCAGAAAATGAAATTCTATTACTAGGCCCTAGCTAAAATTGTATTTGACTCTATCTGAATGAAACAGAGATTGCTAAAGCCTAGTTTCATTTGTCAATAAAAGAGAATTAGAGATGCATACATCTGCTTTCAAAGTCGCCGCAGCTGAGCTCCAAGGCTAGCTCCGTTGCCGTGTGAAGAAAGAAGAATGAAGGGAATGACAAAAGAAAACAACATGCTAGTTTTTGTTGACACAAAAATATTGCGCAAGAAGTTTTTTTTTTTTAAATATATAGCTTGTGCAATTCAGAAACTATATTTTCATATTAAAGCTTGTGAAATTTAAAATTGTGCAAACTATATAAAAACAGACATATTTCTGCAATTAGTTTTTAAGAAGGCCTACTGCTACACTAATTTTTTTAATGCTCGTATCCAAAATTTGTTCTTGTTTGAGAGGGAAAAACTATTCTAAGTAGCGTGTTCAACACTAGCGACATCATTGGTTCATATATATTTTTCTTGTTTTATTTTTCAATCAATAAGATGTGGCCCCCGTTTCAATCCCTAATTACTAAGTGATTTTCCGCGAGAAAGATAAATGAAGTGCGGTTAGAACGGCTCCTATTTGAGATGCTAGTTTTTCTGCATGACAGTAACGTAATGTAGAAATTTCATCTTTGGATCATAGATATAAAAAATTGGAACAAAAAAATGTCAGCCACGCATTTTTCTTTATGATACAGTATGTGGTCCATGATAGCATGTAACCGTACAATGCCTTCAAAAACCTGGATGATAATTTTGTTCAAACATAACATAAAGATAAGGAAATGAAGAAAATGGATTTATGAGAAACAAACCTGCAACATTCGTCGCAAAAGAACTTGTCCTCAGCATTCAGAGTTTCAGTAGAGCTGAAATTTTTCAAACAACTTGTGATTGAGCTGTTTTGCTCAATATCAAGGCTCAAGTCAAGAAAGGTTTCATCTCTTGCAGTTACAGTTTCACAGCACAAACATCTGGTTTCATTTGTTAATATTCCCTGCGTGATGATATGAGAATTCAACACCGGCTGTCCCCTTATTTATATACTAGTAAAATATCCCAAGCATCACCATAACAGAACCGCTTTTCATATGTTTTCAAGGTGCAAAAAGAGATTTACAATAGATTGTTGGCTTTAAAAGTTAATGTTAATGAGGTTCTGAATTCAAAGATGATGAGATGGTTCTTACCTTTATTTTATCTTGCATGACCTGAATGCTATTTGACTAATAGCGCTAATTGTAAATTGGAAATTCGGAACAATAACCTAAAATATGCGACAAAAAGAATTGACTAGCGTACCTGAAAATTTTTGTGGACCCATGTAACAAGAGGAACTTCTCTACGAACACCATTCAGTAGTGTATGAGATTGACCGTTTGCAACCTTTTCAGACGTCGATGCATCTTCATGTGAAATATTTGCAGCTTTTGCTTCTTTCTCAAGAATGTCCACAAGCTCATTTAACAAAAAATTCAGAAACTCGTGAGCATCCTACAATATGTGGAAATATAAGTTAGAATATAGAAAGGAGAACGAAAATTTGCTTTTAACCCGGTATAATATAATATATAATTAGGAATCAAATGAAAAATGTTAGGAAGTACTACAGTTGTGAAAAAATAAGAAAAATTAGACTATAGATTTACCGAACGAACACGTAATCAACAAGGAAATTACACTACAGATCATTACTCCTTAGATCATGCTATATCAAAAGTTATCGGTCCATTGCCAGCAAAAAATGTCTTTTCGTAAAATCATATTATATTGTGCAATGTACTTCTAAAAAACACACTGTATGGCATTTCCCAAAAATGCACTTGGTGTACGCACGTGCATGTACATGTACGCACACTACGTTGCATTTTAGAAAAATGTGTGTGGTATATAAACAGAAATCGCACACTGTAATGCACTTTTAAAAATTCAGATAACACTGGTAGGCATTGAAAATGCACATTGTACTGCACTTCCAAAGAATGCATACTCTGTGTGTGTATAATTCATATTTCATTGCACTTCAAAAAGTCCAGTATATTAAAACTGCAAATGGTATTTCATTTTCAGAAAATGCATGTTGTTTTTCATTTTCAAAAATGCATCTTCTTTCTCACTTTCAGAAAATACACAGTACTGCGCTCTTAAAGTGCACATATGGTATTTCACTTTCAGAAAATGCATGTTTTTCATTTTCAAAAATGCATCTTCTTTTTCACTTTCAGAAAATACACAGTACTGCACTATTAAAGTGCACATATACATGCATAGAAGTTGCGAATTGTATTGCATTTCCAAAAATAAACTCAAATAAAGCAACATATAAAGAAAATTTTACATTATTACATTTTTTTTTGTATATTCACAGTATCGCTTAGAAATGCACAATAGTATATATACATACTACACTGCACCTTGTATTGCACTTTTAGAAATAAATTTAAGTAAAACAACATATAAGATGAAAATGCACACTGTATTGCACTTTTAGAAAATACGTATTGTATTATAAATTTAAGTAAAACAACATACAAATGGAAAATGCTCACTATATTGCGCATTTCAGAAAATGCATATTGTATTATGTACAAAAGATGCATTCCGTATTATGTTTTTAGATATAATTCAAATAAATCAACATATACACAAAAGGTGCACATTATATTGCATATTCAGAAATGCGCACAATTGCTCAAAATATGCACACTATGTAGTCATACTATATTGCACGATGTACTGTACTTTTAGCAAATAAATGCAAGTAAAACAGCATGTATAAAAAATGCACACTGAATTGCGCTTTAAACAGAGAATTCAAGTAAAACAGCATATATAAAAAAACGCATATTGAATAACACTTTCAGAAAATGCACACTGTATTTCATTTTCATAAAACCCACTGTATATAACACGGAAACTGCACGCCATATTGCACTTCAGAAATAAATTCAAGTGAAACAGCATATCCATGAACAGAAAATGCACAATATTTAGCACTTTTATTAAAAATAAATAAATAAATGATACAAAATTATTTCAAGATAAACACCTTAAACAAATCGACCATTTCATACTCACTGAATATTCAATGTATTGCACAAGTTTTTATTCCTCTTTAAATATTACTCAAGTTCACTGTCGAAAACAATTTGAACTTCCTAAACAAATCA
Organism: Allium cepa; assembly: GCA_030765085.1. Taxonomy (NCBI): domain Eukaryota; kingdom Viridiplantae; phylum Streptophyta; class Magnoliopsida; order Asparagales; family Amaryllidaceae; genus Allium; species Allium cepa. The sequence goes on along the minus strand of CM060929.1, from coordinate 518,703,781 downwards.
TCACATATTCTCGCTTATTTCATCAAACACGTTACATGCATCATCGACCTTATTCATCTTCACAAACAAAGACATCAGTATAACAAGAATTCACTTTTAGGCAATGTCAGAAATATTCAAACACCATTTCCGCAGGATCTAGACCTCTGCTACAGCTCTAGGTGCGATTAACATGAAGCAAAGAATTGATGGAATGAGCGTTGGAATTGGCTTCAAGAATTGTGCTGACAAAGGCGAAGAAAGAAAGTTCGAGAGCAAACAAGAACTCAGCCACTGGCTGTGGGAGTCAAAGACTTGTCGATGGGAAAGCAGGGGACGACAGAGAGGGAGTGGGTGCATAGGGAGAAGGAAAAGATGTGACAAGGCAGTGTAGATAAGACAAAGAAGAGACACTGTTGGATTCGCATGAGAATGGCGTTACACCTAAATTCGAATCGGCATTCATGAACAGAAAAACTGAGCAGAAGAAAAAGGAGCACAATACAAACAACCAGAGCAGTGGTAGGTCGTGCTAAGCGAAACCTTATGAAGGGGAATAAGAGGAATAGAAAGGATCGACATTCATTCCATGACCAATCAGTGAAAGTTGGACCCACCATAGTAAATGAATCCTGATGTCAATCATTCACCGTCCTCGCACCAACTCTAAAATGCTTTTCATTCGAAATTCAATAATCTCACTAAAGCCATCGATTATCCCACCTAAAATTAGATAATTCCGCTTCAACGTTTAGCAACCCGCACCTAATCTCTTGAAGAGCGAAGAGACGTAAGTCATGTGTACAAAATCCAATGTTGAGCAAAACCTATGATGTACTAATTCACATGATCCAAGGATTGCATAAATAGAAAGGCATTGTAGCAGGAAGGAAAACTTTTTCAATTAATTTTTCTCTGTAAAAAAACACAAATACCAAAAGAGAAGAATTAAGAACGTCAGCCTCATTGTACTTGTATTGATGAAAACGATGAATGAAGTCAATTTTACTTTGTGGATGTAAGAATCTAAAAATCTGAACCACGTAAATCTTTGCGTCATTTTTTACTGCTTTTATTTTGCCTCTTTCAACATGAATCATTTATGCGAGAAGTTCATATTATTGTTTTATTTATGCAAAGTAGTAAGCAATCCTAGTATTTTCCTCATATATGTAAAAACATTCAGCATCATGTATACTACAGTCAAGCGTAGTGTGACAAAATATCTCACCAACAGATGGAGTGGATGAGAATTGGATAGGGATGAAGAATCAAGTTTCCCTGAGAAGTATTCATGAGGGTAACAATGCATTTTCTTTTCGAGAAATTAAAAATAGGGATCGGACGTTAACAGTTTAATGAACATGGTTTTTATTTATTTTACTTAATTGGTATTTTTTGTATTCAATACACATGATATGGCATACTTTTTTGACCGAATGTTAAATACCCACATCTTCACCGCTTTGCACCATGGCTTGTGCTGTAGGCTTCATCTTCACCATGTCTACGATGAATCCTTTTATTGAACTACCTTTCCAATTTTCATTGTTTCAGGACTTGTGACAAGAAAAATGAAATAATCGTGATTATATAAGTTAACAGCATATAAAAAGCAACCATTTACATATATTATAGCGAATGAGAATTACCAAAGTGGCACAAGATGTTGAAAAGATAAGCACGATTGGAACAACATAAAGCCCAAAGCCACAGAAGCATGGGCTTTGAGAACCAAATGAGAACATGCATCATGTCGAATTTTAGTTCAGATTCCACACCTAGTCCAAAATAACTTTTGCATGTTTGAGGTTTCAGACAAAACTCAAGTTTTGGCCATTTCAGTTTGGTTTCAGTAGGTTATGAAACTACCACACACTTTTTGGTTTCAATCTGTGAACTATTAAACCAGCATATGAGGTTCTGTAACATCGAAATTTTGATTGTTTTCAAACCGGAGGCTTCAGTTTTGGAATTTTGAAGGACCAACAATAATGAAACCAAATCTTGGTATGTACAAACGTTTACTTTCATAGCGGTGATATGGAACTATATAATTACTTTTACATTTCATTTTTTGGCGCTTCTCTTTTACTGCTAAATTTGTTTATCTCTCTACATTTTATTGCAATGTTTACGTATCTACGTTAAATGTATATCTTTTATTGGTGGTTTTATTGTGCATGTGCAAAATCATAGGTCCATTATTATTTTCACGTATTTAAAATGAAAGTAATTTAAATGATCGGGTTGAGTACAATACAATTGTAAACAAATATTCAGTCCAATTTTACTATATACATAGTATTGCATTCAAAAAAATTAAGTTTTCTACTTGAAACAATCTATCATATGGCATGTTTAAACTGAATAAATGTAAAAAATAAAAAAATAAAAATTTAAAACAAAAGGACAGACACAATTACCATTGGATAAAATAGAATTCATATACAAACATTGTTCAAAAAAGAAGTATTTGAAATATTGATAAACAAAACCTCACCAAGACACCAATATTTAACTATTACCCCCTCCTATTTGTACTAAGAGTAGGGATATTTCTTTTACATATATTTCTATGCATTATGCTTCTTTGTTGGGGTACACATGCATGTGTGTGTCATAGTTATGAAATGAGTGCTAAGGAGCATGCCATGGCGCAAGACGCTGTGGCAACTATACCTTTTCACCATGAGGCACCACGCACAAAGGCACATAAGGCGCACAGTGCAAAAAAACACATTTTTGTTTTTTTCCCCACAATCTGAAAATGCATAGGGATTGGTACTTATACCACCACCACGACGACCACCACCACCACTTTGCATGTTCTAATAGATAGTTTTTCTACAAAAAAAATTTTGTTTGAAGACAAGAATATGTTGTAATTGACTTGAAAAATCGAATTCTTTTTATGTACTATTCTCAAAGCAAGTTGTAACATAAAATCTATCGTACATATATACGAATCAGATTCTGATTTTAGTTTATCGGTATATGTGTTATTATTTTGGATTTTGGCTTTTACAAAGATTTTTTTTTACTTGAAATTCTTTGCTTGCGACATTATTTTTAATGATGTTTTTATGAAATGATTAAAAATATACTTTGTGGTATGCATTTCTGGTAAAATAAATATTAATTATACTGAATTCAAATAATTGTTATGTGTAATAAATTTATGTTTTTCCTAAACGCGCACAATAAATCAAAAAGATGTGCGCCTTTCATCGCGCGTTAAGGCTCCAGAAAGGTTTTGTGTCATTTTGTGTCTTGCACCGTTTATATATGTGGAGGACCGTTCAATGGCACCCGTCTTTTGCGGCACCCCTATAGCCTCGTGGTTTCCACCACACATTTTGATTTAAATAATAGTATGATGTGAGAGAGAGAGAGAAACAACTATTATTTAAATTGGAATGTGCATTGAAAATCAGAGGGACGTGCACACCCACACATATTACCATATGTATTATATGTTACATACATAACATGTCATGGTGATGTGTTTTAAGTCTTGATCCTTACCGATACTGTGTTTTCTGATATTTTGAAGCCATTAAGCAGTCAACATTCTAAGTTAGCGAATTTGGCATTGGGACCATAACTTAGAGCCAGTGTTCTCTAAAGTAACACATATTTATTTTTGAAATCACGTTCTCTATATAAACTATCAAATAAAGAACACAGTTGCACACTAGTCACATGACAGAATATGCAGTGGGAGAACGAATTACCTGATGCATAAAAGTGCGAAACAACTCATTTTCCTTTCTCACTCTCTGTACAAACTTCTTTGGTGCAATAACACCTGTTTTCTTCTTTTGAGAACTTATCTGAGAGGGGGTAAATTTTGAACAATCAATCCTTTATAGTAAGAGTGTATCAGGTACATCATTCGCAATGTTTTAAACCAAATTATACTTAATTTGCTATCAGACAGCCTAGTTCAACACTTGGATGTTATCTACTGCTGAACATTTTATTCCAATTTCACACTTATCTTAAGCATCTAAGAATTGCCTACTTTAAGGCATGAATGGAAATACGTTAGAATGGTATAAATATATAATTCCTGTGTTGATTATTAACAGAAAATTATGGGTGCAACAGCTCAGTGTTAAATTGCATACCTGGGTGAATAAATCAGCCAAGCATGTTAAGAGGTTTTCTTCAGTATCTCTCACTCCCACGTTTTTATTATTTACATGGTACTCTAATAGCTTTTCCCGGAAAGGTACAAGAAAGTAAAGTGCCTACAAAAAAGAAAAGAATTATGTTCGATACATTAACAAAATTGTAATAGAAAGCCTGCAAGTCTAACGCTATCTGCTTTTTAGAAGAATTTCAATAAGATTATAACTGCATTTTGTATGTTTTAACTACTCAAAGTAGTGTACTATATCATTCATGGGTTCATTGACTCATCTCTTTGTATGTATGTATATTGAACAACTTATACATATGATTATTGGCTTGTAACTTCCCATTTAAATATAATATTTCTAGGATATGCAAGATTGCTTTTCTTAACTGTTAACCCATATTAGTAATTAGTTTTAGAAGACGGTTTTTGAAATATTTCCAATAATGGTTAAGAAGATCAACCTTACCTCGCGTTTTTCATTGCAAGTATAACCACATACCAGCATTGCTTTTTGCCTCCTCGGAATATAAAAGTATCCAATTTTATTCCTTTTTCAAACTTGATATTTACAAATACCAACAAAAGTTAAGCTACAGAATAATATAATTCAACGTTTGCTAAGTGAAATCACAGGCAGCACTAAAAAGGTAAGTAGTACATTGTAGCATGACATATGTAATTTTTCAAATAGCTTCTGCTTATTATAACACAGACTCTATAATACATAACCATCTTGCTTGAACGAAATTAACATAATCCAGAACGATATCGTTCATCAAACTCTGATTTAGGCAACAAAATACAATATTTCTACTCAAAGCCAAATTAATCTAACCTGGAGAACGCTATTAGCATAACAAGTGTTCCCAAAATTCTCGAGGCCAAAATATCTCTCGCCTTCGGGGAATTGCTCGCCGATCTTTGAGCCTGCGGCTCCCATTCCTAACCCAAATTTTAGCCCTAATTCCTAAATTTTGGCTCCAGCGCTGTACCAATTTTGCATAACATAAATTCGAAAATTTAATGTTAGAGCATCTCCAACCACCATTTCCCTAATGCTAATGGAACTTATAGTTTTAAGATACACCGTGAAATAGAACGTGAAGTATTATGTGTGAATTAATATTAGGATAATTTTTTTATAGTGAAATCAAGCTCCACGACCCTAAATTTATTAAATAATAGCAAAGCAGAAGAAATTTAAGCTGTCCTGTTAATTGTAGAAGTATTCTCTACTCTCCTTAATTTTCTTTGGATAATTTAATTTCAAATTGTTATAATTTATCACTTCATAATTATTCTACTAAAATTTTAATGTCAATTTATAGTCAAATACATACTTTCAAAATTTCCTAAGATTATTCACAAATACTTTCTTAATTCTCTTCTAATATTTTACATTTGAGTCCATACAATTAAACTAATTACGTAATTCAAAATTTAAACCATTTGATAAAGGGATATTTATTGTAAAGGACAAAATATCCAAATAATTTATCCTCAAGGACACATGCCTATAATTTTATCCTCAAGGACAGGCTCAAAGCCCATTTTTTCTCAAATGCACAAATCTCTCTTCCCCGTGCCCATTCAATCCCGTTTTCAGCTCCGACCACCTTATCCCGCGTCAACGCCACCTCCTCACCAGCACCGCCACCTCCTCACCAGCGCCACCATTGCCACCTCCTCCTTCACCCGTTTTGAAGCAACCACCTCGTGCCACCTCCTCCACCCGTTTTGTGTTCACCATCGCCGCAGCGTCACCTCCTCACCAGCGTCGTGCATCTACCCCATGTCACCTCCTCCACCCGCCAACGCCACCCCCTCACCAGCACCATGCTCTTAAAAGCTGATACTGATACCAGTTTTTAGGTATCAGTTTTGAAATTTTAGGTATCAGTTTTGAAATTTTAGGTATCATTTTTGAAATTTTAGGTATCAGTTTTGAAATTCCTTCTGATGCAAACCCTAACCATCGCTTCCAAATACCACACATTATACCACCACCTTCACCGTTTCGTCAAACCAATAACCCATCAGAAATTTTCCACCACAAATCCATACTATTTCCTAAACCACCACAAATCCATATTATTTATTTTATTAAAACTAATACCACATCGCATACAAACCCGATACTGTGTTATTTTATTAAAACTGATACCACATCGCATACAAAACTGATACTCAAAAACTGATACTGTGTTATTTTATTAAAACTGATACCACATCGCATACAAAACTGATACCCAAAAACTGAACACAGTAGAATGATTTCCATCCTCTCGTCATCGCTTCCTCCTCTCGTCCACGGCCTCCTTCGTCGTCTTTTCGAAATCCTCACTCACGTGCTTGATCTTCATCCCTAAGTTTTCACGGTTGCTCTCCGCTTCCTCGCGTGCTCTTTTCTTCTCCACGAGCTCCTTCATCTCAGATTTTTTCACAGACTCCATCTTCTTCCGAATTCGCCTCTCAAGCTCAAACTCCGCGCGCAGGTCCTTGATTTCTGCCAAGGTGTTATCGAGATCTGGGAGGTCGACGTCTCGGTCGGAGTTTATTGGGTTGGAGAAGGAAGCGATGGTGTGGGTTTTGTAGCAAGATCTGGAGTTGGAGAGGCAAGTTGCAGTGATTTGTCCTTGAGGATAAAATTTTAGCGGGCTGTCCTTATGATTAAAAAAGCCCTAATTTTTGTCCTTCACGATAATTCCCTCTTTGATAAACTCAGTTATCTAACATTTGATACGTTATGTAAATTCTAAAATATGACAATTTCAACAATATAACATAGTAGCATCACCAAACTGGTAAAATAAAATTTTCATTTGCATATAAAGATATATAAATCACATAGCATAAATTATATACATCAACAATAATAACAATTTATTTTATAATTCATTTATCTCAATGAAGTTATCATGTATTGCAATGAAAAATTATATTTTTAACTTTAAACACCTATATTTTAAATTTCCATAGTTACTTACAAATCCTTCACAATTCTCTTCTAATATTATTTTTTACTCATATACATGTATTTAACCAATTATGTACTCTTTATTTTAAATCATTCAAATAAATTCAATTAACTAATATTTATTAATTCATCTAATAGATCTTAAAATATATTGATTAAAGTATGCATACAACACTCATATATGTGTGTGTAAGCGAAGATGATAAAATTGTTATTTTTATTTATATATAAAGATATATGGATCACATAACATAAAATGTAAACATAAACAACAATATTTTTTTAATTTAGAATTCATTTATCTCAAAATAATATCATACATTTTTAGTAGAAAATTTTGTTTTTTTTACAACTTTTAAAGGATAAATTTATATTTTACAATATTGGGATGTGGATGCACGGATTACTTTGCTACAAATTAGGTTATGTCGACATTCTCATTTTCAACATGATATTAAAACTTACCGAACTGACAACTCAAATTAACGCAACATTTTTTAGTTGTTGAAAATATTGAAGTTGTAACATGACACTCCTACAACAACGTGAAATTTATGATTAATTGTTAAGTTAAAAAAAATGTTTACTAATTGAAATCTCAAATAATGAATAAAAGTTCATTTTTAGATAAGTTGATCGTATGATATTTTTCTCGATTACAACTACATACAAAGCTTTTCTCATTTTTTCTCTCCTTTCTAATATTCAGCTCCATATATTTAATTAGTTAAGCTGATCACTGATTTTAAGTATTTAAATATATTCAGTTACATAATATTCATTATTCCATTATAAATCATTAAAATTATATATACGATGTTCATATTAATAGAAACGGATAATTCAATTTTTTTTCATCCATTTATATAAAAAATACTTGCATCACATAACATCAACTATTTACGTATATAATAAAAGCAAATATGTGTGTGTGTGTGTGTGTGTGTGTGTGTGTGTATTAGTGACCCTCTACCTTACATTTGAGTGTTGTATGTAACTTTAAATTATAATTTTATTTTTCAACAAGTTTATCATACAGCGCTTAAAAAAATTCAATTTTTAACAATAATTAAAATTTAAAATTATTTTTAACAACGTTACCATATGCAACGCTCGGGTTACACACTAGTCAAACATAATACCCAAAACATCCTTCTCATACAAAAAATATAAATTACATCTATGTTTTCAAATACTATATTTTTTTCTACACAATAGATATCTTCTCACATCCATAATTAAAATTTGCACTCCATTAATTATTAATTTTTAAAGCGTAATAACTTCTTGTATAAACGACAAATTAACAAACCGTTTTCACCATTAAATCACAAATTTTATTATCTTTCAAACAAATGGCATTGTGCATATATAAAAACAACGCCAGGACAAGCTAATCGCGATGTTTTTCAAGTTTCTACAATTATATGGTATAATTGCAGACAATTCAGCAATTATATGTAGTAATCGTAGAAATGTCTGCAATTATACCATATATATAATAGTTGGAGACATTTCTGCAATTATATATAATAATATCATATATTTGTAGAAATATCTGCAATTGTATGCAATAGTTAGAACTGTATGCAATAATTATAGAAATGTCCGCAATTATATCATATAATTGCAAATATGTCTGCAATTATATGCAATAGTTGCAGACATTTCTGTAACTATATGCAATAATTGCAGACATGTCTGCAATTATACCTCTGCAGTTATACTTATATACAATAGTTGTATATTTGAAGAAAAATTGAACATGTTTAAAATCTGCACAATTGTCTGCAAATATATTGAATAATTGCACATTTACTGCAAATATGATATTTTAATATCAACAATGGATCTCATTTTAAAGATCATAAATTTTTTGTTTTTTTCGTGAAAACGGTATGCTAATCCGGTGTTTCTACAGAAAGTTATACACGTTTGAAATGTTAAAAACGTAAAGGGTATTTGGGCCTTTGCAGACTCGTAAATTTGAAAACATGGATCGTAAACTTATTAAAAAAAGAAAGGATGTTTTGTGTATTTTAAAACCTTGCCGGAATGTATGCCAAACGCAATCATTTTTTAGTTTAGGCCAATATTAAAAACTAATTACAAATTTAACCCAGTTTTATAACTTATTGCAAAAATAGATCACTTTGTATTACATGAGCATCACGCGTATAGGCAGCATTTCAAGTGTCGTCGGTGCATTCTTCTATTTTGAAAAAAGTTTGCGGTATTTGAGATGTCATCAGTACGTGACATTTGAAATGCCGTCTAGAATTTTTTTTTTTAAAGTTCGGCATTTGAAATGCCGCAAACTTTTAAAAAAAAATTGTACTAGCAACATTTGAAATGTCTCCAGTACGTATAGCGTTGATGTGTTACAAAATGGTCTATTTTTGTAATAAGTTATAAAACTGGACTAAATTCTTAATTAGTTTTTAAAATTGACCTAAATTTAAAAAAATTCCTATATAAATTGCTTAATTATCTACCAATAAGAAAATGACATGTGTGCGAAAATCATTTTTGACATTTGCATTTAGGAGAAACGATAAATAACATTGTCTACGCCTATTGGCACGTAAGTTTTATATGATATTATTTATCAAATGAATCGGAGATGCTCATTGAGCCGGTCGTACTTAAAGTCAATGACATTATTTGTGAAGTGCAATATCTATATCTAGACATTGCACTTAACAACGTGAATCCAATAAAATAATTATTTAACATATTAGTTTTACTTATTTATAATTTTATTTGTGAGATAAGCTAAAATATTTCTTCAAGTGCATTTGCATGTAAAATAATTTCTTAATCTCAATATAATGTTAAAAAAATTCTTCATACTTGATTCAGATTGCCAAATACTCATTGCGTGTAGATTTTTTTAGAAATTACATTATGGTACCGTCCACGGCCAAAAAATAGACGGTTGAGGTTGGCATCGCGTCCGACTTAGACGCGTTAGGGGTGGTGCCTATCTGTTTGCACTGTTTGGCTGAACGGTTGAAAACAAACGGTTGGCATCCAAGGTGTCGGACGCCACCCGTTTTTTCCAACGGTCATCCCTTTCCCTTCTTTGTATTTCATTCTCCTTCACTTTCCTTCACTAAACGGCACTTCTTTTCCTTCAGTTCGAAATTCAATCATTTTTGTCGATTCTACGTCACTTTTTGAGGTAAATGCCATCAAATTTATGCTTTTCATACTAATATCTTATAGAGTTAGGGGTATAACTTAGGAGTAATTCTGTAATTCATTATAAATTTTTAATTTTATAATAAAATCTTGTTCGAAATAAAAAGTATTTTTCTTTTTGTTATACACTTATCATATTGTGATATGTTAATTAATTATATGATTTAAGTATATTAAACATAAAATCCTTAAATGATATATTTTTTTGAGAAAAATATGTGATCCTCTAAAATAGAGGAGAGCACACATGTACACAAAATCCTTAGATGATATATATATATATATATATATATATATATATATATTATAATAGTAATTGTAATGTGTTGTAATCATAAAAAAATTATCACAATAAAACAACAGTGTATTTTAAATATTCCTAGTCAAGAGCTTTGAGACGGCATATCAATACATTCATTGAGACTAGAGTATGTAACACTCTTCAAATGTTGGTCAATATATCACTCGTGGCTGTTGGTGATACCAAGAGGTTATGTACTGATAGTTATTGGATAACTATGGAATGACTCACTTGAGAATTTTTATGTTAGTTAATACATCTATGGCATCTCGAGTGATAATATTACATAGTAATAGAGCCAGAGGTTGCTATATGGGTAATTATGTAATTGCTGCATATATCCAAGTCGATAACTAATCTTATTCGAAACAAAAGGTGTTTTCTTTTTATTATATACTAGATATAATGTGCTATATTAATTAATCAATTTAATTAAAAGTATATTTAATAGAAAATCCATAAAACGGTATGTTTTATGATAGCAGTTACAATGTGTTTTAATCGTAAGTGATTTATCGCAATGAAATAAACATATCGTTTATTCGTGGTCAGGATGTATCAAGACTGGATACCAATACATCTGTTGAGACTAGAGTACGCAACTCTCTCCATATGTGAGATAGTATATTACTCATAGCTATTGAAGGCGTCAAGGGGTTACGTACTAATGGTTATTAAATAACTATGAAATGACTCACTCGGTAGTTTTCTATTAGTTAATATAACTAGTGTTAAACATAAAATATCGATGTGACAATATTACATAATTCTCTTGACTTGAGAATATGGTCGAGCTTCAACGTGGAAACTTCACTTTGATTATAATTAAATCGTGGCACGACGTCCATCAAATGACTATAATTGGATCGAGTAGAAGCATTGGAAGTGAGTATTCATGAGAGAATTCATCTTCACAGTTATATATAGGAGTGTAAAACGGACGGGTCGGACCGGACAACAAAACGTACGAATTCGGACTAAACTCCAAATCGGACGGACAAATGCCCGGCTCGATAACATACGAGCTGCATATATCATGCTCGAGCTGGGTCCAACAAAAAATATATAGCGACCGTGTCTGGTTCGTTTAACTTATTCGGACTTGGACATACTCGGACATACTCGGACCATTTAACTTTATTAGAAATGTATACAAGCTTACGAACTGAAATAAATGCATAATGTGCAGATTGAACATCGCAGATTCATATTATTTAGAGATTATAAATTTATAATTCAATGAATACAGAATGGAAAATTAATATGTCAAGTAAAGCATGAATCCATGATATCTTTCGTAGATTAAAATTGATAGTGTTGCATACAGTATGAAACATCAAAAGGAAATACAAACAGAAATATTCAAGGCACTAGCAAATGTTTGACTTTAATCTAAACATTGATAGTTTGGATACAATATTATACTGCCTACGGTCTACACCATCACATTAGCCAACAAAATGTTAGTAAATTCAGCTTCCCAATAGCAAAAAAATGCAAATTTAGCTTGCTAGTTTCTTCCATCTGAAAAACAACCAAAAAATGGTTAGAAACATTCACCAAATATACTAGTAAAGAAATTAACTAACAATAAACATGAACTATGACACATACATGCATTTATAACTCATTTACTTGCAATATAGGTCTACAATGGTATAAATATAACCGGGAAATATATGATTATTGAGGTGTATTGTTATGGAAGATCATTAAATATATAAGCATAAATTAAACTGCCAACATCACAGAGTTTTGCAAGCAGATGGATGTTCAAATTTGTGCAAGCATGACATAAGTTAAATCTTGCAGAGCTAAAAATTTTGTACTCAAACAAAAGATAGACTAGTCATTCAAACAAAAGAAAAAAACTATATAACATGTTGCATTTTTATCTTCCAGCCTCTCAGATGTTTTCATGACTTCATGTTTTGAAATATAATTTTATAAATGTAAGGTTTTAATTCTCTAATTTCAAAGAGAATAAACAGATGAATTATTAACGTAAAATAAAGTTGAATCCCTACAAAAGAAAAGCTAAGTCCTTCACTTCTTAGCAAGGATTCCGTCAAGCAATATTTAGAATATGAGAAGAAATCATTCAAACTTATCAAAAGCCACTTGTCCACTAAACTTGCTTCTTTGATGCAATATTTTTTTCAAATAAAAGAATTTTTTTCCTCACTTGTTAAAACTAAACATATGGTCTAAAGGTAAGCTCGGCATAAATATCAATATTGCAAATCGATAAGAAGCATCTGATAATAAAAACTAAAACTCTCAATCAAAATATAAGGAAAAAAACTCATAAGTGAAAATTCAACACCATGTCCGGTGATTATAGTAATTGCTTGACTAAAGAACTAATCTTGACTGCTAACATAAAGTTTCTTGATCTTTGCAGCAAAGAGACCAATGGTTTGGGATATTCTAGGACCAAATCACATTGTTTTTACTTCTGATTTTCAGAGCAGCTTGTTCAATTCCATTCAATCAAATTTGATGTACTGGGAATCTTCTCTTGTTGTTGCACCTTATCAAACAAAAGAGTATCATGTTATCAAATTGCCAATTTTTGGCGGTACAATGATTATGATTTAATAAATAAGAAACCTATTAATACTATACTAACAGAAGATGAAGATAAATTTTACCTCTTTCAATGCATATTTGGATCGCAGTCAATTGCTACTGCATATCAAAGCTTCAACCGTCTCAGACTTCAAAGAACTTCGAAACTGATCAAGAACTCTACCACCAGCACTAAATGCGGATTCAGAAGCAACATTACTTACTGGAATAGAAAGTATATCATGAGCCATTCTTGATAATATTTTATATTTTGAAGCATTGAATTTCCACCAGTCCAAGATATTGAATTTGTCATCTAATCCATTATATTTGTATCGAGGTTCCTTCAAATATACATCCAACTCCGATTCAAATGGTTCGATAATATCAGACTCTTTGGCCCATATTTCAAATTCAGATCTACTCTTTGTCATTAATCTACCATTAGAATCATTGTTGTTATCACTTTTTCTGCTACAATTAACATTCAATGGTATATTCAAAACACACTCAGAATAGAGATCTTGTAAAGAAGAAGCGATATACTTCATATTTTGGTCTGATCCAGTAGCAGAATAAATCTTTGGAAAGCCAAACTCAAGTAGTTTCATTTTGTATCTACGGTCTAGGATAGTAGTAATTGACATTAAAAGATTGCATTCACCCCAATATTTTTCAAACTTTATCTTCATTTTATTCACCATTTCACTCATATAAAAACAAATTTCAAACTCCACCAACTTATCATTCAATATTTGTTTAATCTTCCATAGTTCAGGAAGAAATAAATTTGAAGTTGGATATGAAGTACCCGAAGAAACATGAGAAGCTTCACAAAAGATTTATAGAATTTTACATACCGATTCAGCTTTCTCCCAATCCAATGTAGAAGGAAGCCAAGTGTAAGATGGATCTCTCTCTTGATACATAAAAAACACTTTCTTAAATTGAATCGCGCACTCTAATATTTCATATATTGAATTCCAACAAGTAGAAACATCAAGAACCAAGCATTTAGAGACCAAAAGCTGTAGTTGTTTAACTATATCTGCAAACTTGCTAAGCCGTTGGGGAAACATTTTAAAGTATTTCACACTTTCTCGAATATCTTGTAGCACGCCTTTTATTTCACTCAATCCATCTTGCACTATTAGGTTCTAAAAAAAGTGCACAACATCTAACATAGAAGATCTTCCCTTTGAAATAAAGTCTACCCTTTAATGTAAAGCTTTCTTTTAATGTTCTCACAGCTAAATCATTAGATGATGCATTATCGAGTGTAATTGAAGATATTTTATTCTCTATTCCCCAATCTACAAGGTATGCAAAAATAGCATCAGCAATAACAAGTCCGGTATATGGTGGTGGTGCTAGACTACCAAATTTTAGAATACGCTTTTGTAGTTTCCAATTTGAGTCCAAAAAATGGCATGTAAGGCACATATATTCTATAGTTTGATTCGATGTCCATAAGTCGGTTGTTAAACTTACCCTTTCCACACCCCTTAGTGTCTCTTTTAGTTTCTTCTTCTCATTTTCATATACTTTCATACATTCACTTTTAATAGTTACTCGTAAAACTTGTTCACATTCAGGATTCAACATTTGAGAATATAAGACAAAAAATTCATGTTCAACCATCCTAAATGGATATTCATGCACGATAATCATCGTAGCCATTATTTTTCTAACTTTTGCCTTTTCATATTATGAAGAGCTAACTTCCCAATCAAACCATTGTCCTCGGATGTTTTTTCTTTCAAAATGTCTTTCCCCAGAATTTGTTGTTGCTTTTGTCTAGCAATGCGAACACGACATCTACTTAAATGTCTTTTAAATGTAGTTGTACATTCATCTTTTGTAATATTTATTTTTTGTTTACAATGGATACACACCCCATACCTTCTAATTGTGCTATCTGTAGTTTCCTCTGTATCTCTTTCAAACTCAAGCCAAACTTCTGATTTCCTTTTTCGTGTTTTCTCTTCAATCTCCTTGGCGGCATCCTTAGCTTTATGATTTGTTTATTCTCCATCTCCATCTTTCACAACTTGATTGTCATCATCGTTGATCATTTCACCCTGAGGTTGTTTGTTACTTATATCAGCATCACCTAAAATAATGCAAATGTTAATTATTAAAAGACAAATTTGCTTACACTGATAGTAAGTTAGGTTAAAGTAGTTTAATATTTTATTCTAAATGTTGAAACAAAGAGCAAATATAAATGCTGAAATAAAGATAATGCTAAAATAAATTTTGTAAATGCCGAAACAATGATAAATGTCGAAACAAAGTTTAATATTTCATCCTAATTGCTTTATACAACAACGTAATTTATAATGACAAGTTTGTTTATACTGGTTGCAATTTGCAAACCATTTGACTTACTGTAAATAAATTATAAAAACATCAAATCTCAAACAACTCATTTTAAAAATTGTAAACGGGTAGAAAGAAATTTATTAGCCGTAATGTAGAAGGGATTCATAGAAGTTTAATTTATTAACTTTGGCTTAGCATATGTAGAGTTAGGTGTAAACTCAAAAGTTGTTAAAACTGCATATCTATATGAATTGGAAACACAAGTCATGAGAGCAGTAGAACAACAGAACTAATTCAACTGATGCATTCTATTATCACTTCTGTATATGTAATACTGATTGTAAACTTCTACCAACTTATTTCATAGACCAACTAGTCATAAAGATTTTAGTAACTATCTCATTTTTACAAGAGAATGATAGTCAAAATATTTGCTTCCAGTAAAAATTTACCTTGACCCAACAACTGGGTTTTGAATCTCACTACACTCTACAATCTAAACAAATATGAATTGTTGGATACGAGATGACTCATCCTCTCAAGAACAAAAAAGGACAGACTTTACCCAGTCATTTGCGTGCAATAAGTGATATAGCAAAAAGCTAAACTACTGCTAGGCAGGTTATTTAATATCAAACTGAGAGCAAACCATTTGACTTACTGTAAATAAATAATAAGAACATCAAATCTTAAGCAAACAACTCGTTATAAAATTGTAAACAGGTAGAAAGCAATTGCTATGGTGTTGTTAGACCTTATTTCAACATTTAGGGTTGTTAGAAATCATGAAAAATATACAATCTATCAAATTACAGAGAGAATGATTTGCTAGAAGCAACTGATTGAGAAATTGAAGAGAAATAAACAAAATTTCCTCTTACTTCAGCTTTTACAGTTTGCCTCGTCTGAAGAGTGAAAATATGTGGGTTTACAAAGACAATGAAATGGAATGATGAAATATCTAGAATTAACATTAAAATTATATCACAAATCAGAATGACAAAAGTTACAGAACAGTCAAGGAATCAAATTTATGCTGCTGCTTCAAGGAATCGAATTAATATGCTAACATATATAACCTATGAATACCACACTAACAGAAGATGAAGATATCCTATTGCTCGATTGTTCTGAATAGATGAAAAAGCTTTTTTTTTACTTCAAAATTTGAAGAAGAAAAAAGATGAGCGAACTCGGCGAAGCTTACTTACAAGCTACGAATCCTACAATGTAGAGGCCATAAGATGGAAAGGATAAACCTGGATTTATTTGATTATACCTCTGGTTAATTTTGTATTGGGGTTTAGAAGTCATTTATAAGTTTGACATGAGTTAGGGATTTGAGAGTGGTTTGAAATTGAAACGGTAAGTAGGATTTGGGTGAAAAGAAACATGAAGAAGATGAAACATTCATCTTGGGAAATAAGAACGTAATAATTATGATAGATTTCCCAAAGGGCCAAAAATATATTCGTTAAGCAAAACTACAGAGAGAGGATAATGTAACATTATTATTATATATACATGATGGTAATATACGTCAACATTTTACTTTAACTTTTCAGAAAATATTGTTCACGGACAATATCGGCCCGGACATCCCATGTTCAGGCTCGAGCTGAAATTTTCGGACGGACTACTTATGATGTCCTAATTTGGACATTTCTTATTCAGACGAACAAACGGTCGAATAAAATTTCGGGTCAGATGCGGACGGACAAGGACAGTTTTGTTTGATTTACAGCCCTAGTTATATAGTAGTATCACGGTCAACTGAAATCAACTTATAGTCAAAGTCTCTAGTCATAACATTTCAATTAATAATAGTTCTTAGTATTGAACCAAGGGCTTTGTGTTTGGACTGTAAAGTTGAATATTGATGATATTGGAATTTTGACCATTACCAAATTCCATAAGTCTTAATATAATATGGTTTAGGCAAAGAGAATTGGTATAATAAATTGTCATTATCAGGTAACACACAAATAAAGTAAATTGGATTTATCGAAGCTATGTAACGATAAACTTGGCTATATGTCACATCGCCTACTAAGTAACGTATAAACATTAGTATTTGGATTGTTCGTATTAATCATTGATTGAATCTACACCTAAGAATCACACAACTGAAATGTTGAATACTCTTATTACTACCTAATTTAATTAATTATAATTGTCAAGTTAATTAAGATTAATTAATATTTATGAAATATTTATTATAAAACTTTATTTGATTTTTGTTGATCAATATTAAATAGTGTGTATGTAATAATTATAAACATACATATCAATATACTATACCAATGTGCATTTGAATTAGATTTAAATATATTTTTTACTGATCAAGCTTGAAGTGATGTTGAGGCCCATAAAGGAGCCTATCATGGTCAGCTTTCGTTGTGGTCGTTTATATTTATATATATCATTTATCCTGTCATTATCCCATCATTAGTTGTATGTATACAATCAAGAATCAATATACATTAGTGTCGTTAACATTAGATGTAAACATTTATTCATATACGTGTTGATTTTAGAAAAATACACGTGTGTATTAATATATCATTGGGGAATGAATTAAAAAATTCATTCTGTTTATTATGATTTTCGAAAATAATAAATTAATATTTTTTAAACAAGGCTAATTTTAAAATATAAATGTATAAATATTATATTTTTAATATACTGTAAATTTTATCAGTACACATGAAATGATTTCGAACAAAAAAATGAGCTGCCTGTGTGTCTACACACACATTATGTAATTTTTATTTAAACATAAAACCTAAGTTTTACAATATTACATATCTATAATATCTGTAAATATTTATTTATTTAATAAAATTTGTACATGTTTTGAAATTTCTTTCAAAATTATATATATATTTGAATTATTCCTATGTGGAAATCAACAATAAACAATTTAAATAGCAAAATTTAAATAAAAATATTACTATTTTGGCCGAACGTGTGCATGCATGTGTGTATATTCATACATTTATACCAAAATATGTTTCATATATATATATATATATAAGCGTTATGGCACACACTTCGCATGTTATTTGTTTTTCTACAAACTGTATATGTTTCAACACACTTAAAATATAGAGCATAAATATTTAATCATATTTTGCATTAAAATCATGTGTAGTTTGTTTGAACTTTTTATTTATAAGTTCCAATATTTATTATTTTTGGTTGTTTGAATTTATTTTCTATTATTTATTAATAAAGAACGAATTACAAAGGAAATTTATTTGTTAGATTATGTTTTAAAGTAAGAGCATGCTATTGGAGACATTGCAACATATGTCAGGAAGGCTTTCGTTGATTGTGTACAAATAAAATACGAGTCCAAAGATAAAGGTAGGGAAGAAGGTTTAGCTAATAGAGAAATGCACTCTTCCGGGAACCAGTAACACGTAAACCATGTCATACCAAGACCGATCAATATCCGAACGGAACGGATTCGAACTTCTCCTAGAAGAGTTCCCAGTGCGAAATAAAATTCCATGAGTAATTCAAAGGATAAAAATCTTTGATAGGATTCATTTTGTAAGGCTAAAGTCAAGCAGAAATGATGGAAAAAAAGAACACTTAGAGCGACGTATTGAATTTGTAAAAAAGAATTTATTTATTAGATCATATTTTTAAGTGATATTAAATTTTTTAATATTTGTATAGTGATATTTTTGAATTTTTAAAGTAAGTTTATTTGTTAGATTATAATTTTAAGGGATTTGATAATATCTATAGAGGGGCATTTTTGATAATTCACGCTGACATCAAAACAGTGTGACACCAAATGTATTACAACTATTAATAAAGATATATATATATATATATTGATTTATATATATATATATATATATACACATATCTGTAGATTTCTTAATATTAATTTAATATGTGTTTATATGGGAATGTGTGTGTGTGTGTGTATATATATCAAAAAGGGTTATTTTTTCAATGTTTCGAAATATACATAATATATATATATATATATATATTTAAAATTAACATACTAATTTGAATTTGAATTGTTAGATGTTTACTTTGCAAATTTAGATATAGAATTTGAATTTTAAATTTGAATTTACAATTACTTTTATTAAGCAATCACAACATATTATAATGTTAACTATACACATACGTTTGATGCTTCTTTGTAATTTTTTGGTTCAAAATTAGATAAAAATGCTACATTACTCATTTGATTTATTTGTCTTCTAGCCGAAACTTTGTTATCTAGATTTCTAATTATGTTATTAATATGACGATCTTTTAAAATACGGGGTGGTGATTTCAAATCACTGTTATTTTGATTTTTATTATTATTTTCAATCGTAATTTCAATGACTTTATTTTGATTAGTGTCAAAAATTTCTTCATCGCCTTTATTTATATTTTTAAAATTTTCATCAGACGAGACATAAAGACTTTCCTTTATAACATTTGTTCATTTGTTAAAAAATTCTATATGCTTTACTTTGATCGGAATTTCCAACAAAAATTCCTTCATCGGCTGTTGAAACGAATTTACCAAGATTATCTTTTGTATTTAGAAAAAACCATTTTGATCCAAATATTCGAAAATATGATACTTTTGGTTTCTTTTTGTAGAACAATTCATAACATGTAATTTTATTCATAGGTCTAAGAGTTACACGATTTTAATACATAACATGCAGTAGCAACTTCTTCGGCTCGAAAATTCTTTGTTAAGCCACTACCATTTAAGAGAGTTCGAGCAATTCTTGTAAAGTGCGATTTGTTTCTTTCAACTACTCCATTTTGTTGTGGTGTTTATGGAAATGAAAAATTATGACTAATTCCTTTTTTATTATAAAAGTTTGTAAATAATTCATTTCCAAATTCTCCATCGTGATCACTTCTTATATTCCAAATTCTCCACCATGATCACTTCTTATACTTTTGATTTTTAAATTCACTGGAGTATTAATTCATTTAGCAAAATTTTTAAACATTTCGAATGTATCACTTTTACGTTTTAAAATTAGTGTCCAAATATATCTTGAAATATCATCTATAATTACAAAAAATATTTATTATGATTTATCCAACGTATTTGAGTTGAACCAAATAAGTCCAAATGAAGTAATTCAAGAGATTGTTTAGTACAGATTTCCTTTTTAGACTTAAATGGGCCTTTGTTTGAGTTTTCAAGTTGACATGCGTCGCATGGATTTTTAACTTTGAAATTCATTTTGGGTAATCTTGTTACCGAATTGTTTTTAGCTAATTTGTTTATATATTTGAAATTTATGTGATAGAATCTTTTATGCCATATCTCGGTTAAGCATAAATCATTATTATGATTAATATTCACATTCAGAATATAAATATTTCGATTTCTTATTCCTTTAAAAATTAAAGTTTCACTTTGATTAAAGATATTGCATTTATCCTTTTTAAAATCGATTCTAAATCCCTTATTTCATAATTAGTTTATACTAAGTAAAATACCTTTTAAGTTTTTAACTAATAATACATTTGAAATAATAGGAGAAGTTGATATACCGACATTGATGACGTTTCCAATCCTAATAACATATCCTTTGGAATTATCCCCAAAAGTGACCGTGCCACCATCCGTGTAAGTGATGTTTGATAGCGTGTTTCCGTACAGTTTAAGTTGACAATAAACCACACAGTCCAACCCAAATTGAACGGAAATGCGGATAGTTAGGGAAAAGGAAGAAGAAGGAAGACAAGAAGAAACTAAACAACATAGAATTCTCACGGCAGAATGAATAATCTATAATACGTAAAAAAAAAACTTTACACAAAATCAAAACAATAATTTATATATATATACAAACATCAATCAGAGTATACTAACCTATTTTACCCCGGATAGTTATAACAACCCGTCCTCATAATAGCTGATAAATACAACCATGGATGCAATAGAGAAATGACCATGTATGTGAATACATCTATGGGCCTCCAGTTCATCTTCTAAAGCTCCAAATATCCAAGTAAACAGGGAAAAATGCTTGGTCTGACCCTGAGTATTATAGGAAAATAATGCCCAGGTCAGTCTGCTAAAATCAGCATGAGAAACTCAAATCACAAGGAATTTTATTTATTTTAACTTGTAAAATCCTTTAAAATCAAAGGCATCTCGTAAGACCATGCTGCACATAAACACGAACGGGTTTTTACCTTACGATAACCAAAACCTTTATATCAGAAAATCCAGTGATAGTACAATAATTTCTAAGGGAGAAAATAACAATAATCAAGTAGCTGTGATGCTCGTGAGTGTACATCACAACAATACTAGATATATAATCGAAAACCGATAAGGCACGTTTGCTAATTGTGTAGGATTTCCATGGAGGTGCCCTTGGTACTTCGAGGAACGATCCTCTTGCACAAGGATGAGAGATATCCTACCGAAGCAGCATACATCCCTAATGATGTATCGTAGGAAAAACATAGCTGGTCTCGCTAAGACCGAGTGCATCGCCCAATGCATGCATAACAACTGCAGGCAACGTCTAGGTAGAGCCGACTACACCCTATGGGTTTCCCAACCCTACCGGCCATGCCTCCTATCTCTGGTTTTAGTCATTCACGCTGATGAGGCTACGTCCGACATTCCATCTTACGCACCGCCGTCAAATAGATCACAAAATACTACATGGATTTAATTACCCCAATGGGTCTTGGAATCACACATAGATTCTAACATCTCAATTAGATCTTGGAATCGCACCCGGATACCCATACCCCAACGGGTCTCGAAATCACACGTGGATCCCAACATCTCAATATGTCATGAATCTCCTCCATAGAACCGAATATGTTTTTCGGGTGGTCATGGGTTGGAGTCGTCTGTTATGAATACACTCTTTCGTTTCCCGAGTGCTCCACCAAACCAAACGTCAATTTTCGGAATACTCAATACCGATTCTTTAGGAAATAATCAGACAATACATACAAGCGGTGATCATCCCCTAACTGTTTAAGTGGACAAATTTCCTTATCATTTGTCCTAGAAGAACGAAACGAGTTTATATGTACGGTATAGCACCACCGATGGTAACTGTACTATATAATCCCCATGTTTCCCCAAGATATTTCCAGAGTTAAAATCCTTCGGCGTTTAGTGGGGAATATTTCCGTACCACCAAAATTAAGAAGGATTGCATATCTAGGCCAATATTTGGTAGTACGGTTATTTAACTATCAAATGCACAAACATTCAAAACAAAGATTACATTTCCCACGGAAATCACTAAGTCTCTTAAATTAATCTTTCATTAATTCAAAATCTCATTTCAAATAATTGGAAATCACTTCCATATACTTATCTCAACTGGGTAAGTATATTCACGAACCACTATATTTTTATGCATAAAATATATAATCATATACTTATGTCAATGGTATAAGTATATCCACTGTAATGACTTGCCTTTTTGGATGTTTTAAGCAGACACATGCATCAAACTTAAACCATTCAAAGGGGAAGATTGTTATGGGGTGAATAAGAAAAGGAGAAAGAAATAAAAAATACAGAATCTCGCAACGAAATGACAAAATATAATAATATAACAGTTCATGAAGCTGTTTTATAAATACATTTGATTATTCTTTATGACACAAACATCAGAGTTACATAAATAGGCATAACTAAATAAATGCAGCGGAACAACATGATGCAGTGGAATAAATATAATAAATAATGATTATACAATCTTCGTTTTCGTCCTCCAAAAATAAGGTCTTCAAACCTGAAATGCTCAAGCTGACCCGAGCGAATTGAAAAACAAAACACTCGAGTCGGAACTAAAAGATCTTATGTAAATTAAATCAATGGTTAACATGCGTGTGACGGTGTCGGAGATGTTTACAGGATTTGACATCTCCTATCCAGTGTCTAATGTGAGTGCAGTAACTTAAGAGATGTTCAAGATTACAATCTCCTAAATATCCGTTAAACTATCTACTATGTAGTATAGTACTCTATTGTAATATGTCTATAGTAAAGTATTAAAATAGCGTTAAGACATTAACATATCCCCCTTAACACATTTTATATATTTCCATTATTTATACAATACTGTAAGCTCCTCCATAAACTGGAGTTTTAGCCAGAGGGCACTCCATAGGTATGGTACAAAACAAACTCGTAAAAGGCGCTCTAGGGCATGTGAACACGGCACTTGAGGCGATTCTAGGGTAGATATACTAATTACAGTTCCGGACTGGTGGTGACGCATAGCAGCTATTACTGCCCACCTCGGACACACTCCCAAATCAAAATCAAGGATGGCCACCAAATCAATCATAAAGTAATAGAATGATATCGAAGAAATATGCCCAATTGGAGGTGTGACCTTACCTGGCTCGGCATGACTCCTATTTTAGTCACATCTAAGCTGACTCACAGGAGTTAGGGTCACGTCATACCTCATACAGAATTCGTTCGCCAAACCATTATACTTTATTTCTGAAATCTCCACCACGTATGCAGTTGTTAAAGTGATTTTCGGTATTGGCAGACAGTATTACAATATCCAATCTTGGTCTCTTTAATAACTAAACGCTTATTACACACTGGATGGTTCTTCTACATTTCAAAAGTCAATTCACAATTTATATCAAAATATCATATTCTCAAAACCATATCATTTTTGAAATCATATTCTTTTTGAAATCATATTCACTTTGAAATCATATTCACTTTTGAAATCATATCGTTTTTGAAATCATAATTTCTTTCAAAAATCATATTTCCAATTAGGTTGAATCCTCACTTCAAAATCATCATATTTCATTAGTTATAACATTTAAATCCCAACTTAGGTTATAATATCATTTAACCATATTCACTTCAAAATCGAGGATTTAAAAGATAAACACATCTACTGTATTTAGTTTGAAATATAGAAAGATAGTTTAGATAGTGACAAATAGTTTTAAATAGTTATAAATAGTTAAAAAATATTCTAAAATAATTATAAAATAGATTAAAATAATTTTAACTTGATTAAGATAGTTGAATAGAGTTAAAATAGTTTAAATACAATTAAAATAGATTAAATAGCTTTAAAATATATTAATTAGATTTAAATTAAATGGTTGAATTAGTTTAAAATAAATTAACTTGGTTAGGTTAAAATAATTTATATAGTTAATATATGTTAAATAGTTTAATAATTTTGAGATCTTAATAATTAGAAATTTAAAAATGATATATTTTTAAAACAGTTTATATTAAATATGCATTTGGAACTTATATAAATTTAACTATTTATTTTATTTCAACATATCTGGACCATTTCACATTTCCAAATCACAGAACCCAATTTTAATCTTTCAATTCAAACTCTCAATAAAATTATTAAATTTTATATTGATTTCAATCCGTGTTTGAAATATTAATTTAAATTATTCCAATTTCAATATTTTACGAAGTTATATTTCCAAAAATTCAAATAACTCAATTCTGATAAATTTTACTTATATTCCAAATTCAACTTAAAATTTTCAATTAAATTCTTTTAATAATTTCTTTAAACCAATTCCAATTTTGACATAAAACATGAATTCCGATAATAGTTCAATGTATATAAATCAAATTTTATTTCAAAATATCCTTTAACTAAATTCAAGATTTTTAAAATCATTTAATTTAACCAATCCGGTGTCCGTATATAGTTCTCTACCCTAGGGTCAAGTGATACGGATATTTATCATTTCAATCTGCAATTTAAAATTTTACGGTTATATATCATTTCAAACCGCAAATCCCGAATTAAATAAAATCCATAAAATCGCTTGAGTCTATCATTTCAACCCATAACAATTTTTTCTTAATCTGTAGATTGTTCGAGTATATATCATTTCAACCCATAGTGATTTCCTAAACAGTAACCGAGGGAACTTACAGAGTGATAACAATATATAAATCAATTATAACATGTGATGCCCTACCTCTATACTCATACTAGGCAAGGACACTACGGGGTAATGCTGTCGACTAGCACGAAGAATAAGGCTGTTGAGAAGCGACCACATGTAATTGCTTTGTGCGAGTACCGATATGCCAGATAAAATATCGCTTTCATTTCAAGAGGAAATCCGACATGCCAATACAAACTCAAAGCTACTACACGGTGACTATGTGGTCTTCAGAAATTAATATAAAATAAGCATATCACTAAGGCGGAAACAAATATGAATAAACACATAAAAGTGTACATCAAAGTAGCGATCATGCAAGATCCACTACATCATAAAAGAATAGGTACAAGTGCTAGACAAAAGAATATGTATACATCAAGGAGTCTCTATCTCGAATGTATAAAACAAAAACTACTAAGCTAAGTAGTTAGCCAAAAGTCAGATGACGGACCCTGATAAGAAGTCAAGTAGAAGCACCTGAAATACCTCGGTCTGACCCAAGCATTATTCAAGAAGAAATATTAAACGAATCAGTAAAGCTATAAATATCATATAAAATGAGATAGGATAAGAGATACGATAAAAACGTATGATAACAATAATGCCATACCGTGATAAATATACATTAGATAACAACAAAAATCATACAATATCTCTAATATTCTCAAATACAAAAAAGAATGTCATATTCTTTAACATATTCACCAAACCACAAATACTGATAAAACTTATCAATACAACTATAAAAATAGGTGAAACATAAATTCCAGAAATCAATAATTATAAATCCAGAAATCACAAAGGGGGAGGCCTATCACAAACATGAGCATGAAAACTCACCAATACATGCATCACAAACAGAACGCTATTCCATGGTCGTTATCCATCCAATTTGAGCCAAAGCTCCACAAACGACCTGAATACCACAGGTCGCTACCCTACCAATTTTGAGACGATACTCCACAAACGGGGTTGGGATAGTCCCCTACGCAAACAAAAAGATATCGCACATCGCTAGTCAAAAACTCAAAATGACCACCATTGATTAATAAGAAGTATGAATTATACTAAGCTAGTAAATAAATGAGTTTAGCTTCATGTCCCATAACCATTGGCTTAACTTAATTATTTACGAACAAATTATAGATTTCCACTCGATAATTGTCACGAGATTTCAATCGAATAGGTCCAAGAATTAACCGACAAAGAAAACACAAGCGTTTCATACCACTTGTTTTACTAAGTCGTTTAATTAGATTTCTCATACGAATGAGGTAAAGGTTTGTATACAATAATAGATTGGAAAATGGTTTTAAAAATGAGCTTTGTATTAAAAATATTGTTGAAATCGTTTTTGTGAAAGAGTTTGAGTATTTACTACTAGTACAGAAACCTTTGTATTTAAAGGTGACAAATCACAGAAATGATTGTAAAAACAATCTATCACCAAAAATTCACATACAAAAACATGAATCAAAACCATAGAAATCGATGTCAAACCATCAAATGGATACTCCAAAAATCCAGAAAAGAAGTCATCAAAGTCGATAAAAGTGATAACAACTAATCGGATCAACAAAAATCGATAAAAATTGGAAATCCACTTAAAAACAGCCAAACTAGGCAAAATTGAACGGTTCCAGACGTCAGGCAGGTTTATCCAGACGTCAGGCCCTAGGTTTTGAAAATATATATGTTTTTTCTCTTTTCTCTTTTTAATTCCAAAACTCTTTCAGACGTTTGGATTTTTCAACCAAACGTCTGGATTTTTCTACCAGACATCTGGATTTTTTCAATCAGACGTTTGGATTTTGGCTTTGCCATTTTTTTCTGCATGTGTTATTTTTTTTGTCTTTTCCACGGACCCCTACCAGACGTTTGGATTTTTCAACCAGATGTTTGGATTTTCCTGCTAGGCAAAAATTAGCCTAGTCCAAAAAGGGCAAAAATCCAAACCGAAAGCGATCGAACGAGCGATGAATGCTAGGGATTTATGCTAATCGACAACCCAGCCCTATAGGCTTTTCAATACACTACCAAAACATGTCTAAACATCCAAGATAGAATCTTTAAAGATTTTGACTTCAAAATACCATAATTGAAAAATTCACCAAATCAATTCAAATCAAAAGCAACTGAGCATGAAATAGATGTTAGTAATTCATATCTAACAACAATGAAAGCTATAGACATAGATGTGAGTTCAAGAACTTACCTTTAAACCCAAAATAAAAAGCGAGAAGCTTCAAAACAAAGGAAAGATCAACCATTCTTCAACTTCAACTCAAGAAGCTCCAATCTAGGCTCATAAGCAAATATTTCCTAAGTTAAGGTATAGGAATTTCTGAAACTTGAAGAGAGATTGAGATGGAGAAGATGAAGAGGATGCTTACCTAAGCTTCTCTTTGATTTTGGAGCTTGAATCTTGAATTTTCTAGTAATCTAGGTTTTAGGAATTTTAAATTCCTCGCCTTTCCCCCATTTTCCTTTAGCTCGAGAGTGTTAGGAAAAATAGAATTCATGAATGAAGAGGGGGTGGAGTTAGGGTATTTTGTTGGGTTAGTGGGCTGAAACCCAAACCCCAATAGAAAAATAGCAAAATTTTAATCAACTCTAAACATATCGATGTTTATACTCAAAAAGATGGTAATTGCCATTTTAAACTCAATAAAAATAGTCTTAATTCGACCGTTTACAAAAAGTAGCATTTTGGAATTTAATCCGAATAACGATGCTATCTTTAAATAAAACATTTAAATATACAATCGTAAAATATGCAGGTTTGTTACAGACTCCTCTCCTTAAAGAAATTGCGTCCTTGCAATACTTAAGAAGAAAATAAAGAGTAACAACATAAAAAACATATCAACACAAAAGAAAATTTTGAAGTGAGAAGTTCACCTTAAAGAACATGAGAGAGTAAGTTCGGATGTGATCGCTCGATGAATTCTCTGGATTCCCAAGATCAATCCTTAGGATTTGAGGACCATTGAACTTTCATAAGCAGAACATCATTATTTCGAAGGCGTTTAACCTCCGTAGCAATGATACAAATAGGATGTTGCTCATAAGTCAAATTAGGTGAAACTTCAATTTTTTCAACAACACCTGGCTCAAGAATAGAATCGGAATCCCTAAGGCATTTCCGTAGTTGAGAGACGTGGAATACGTCATGAATAATTGAAAATTAAGCCGGTAATAAAAGGCGGTAAGCCATGAAACCAATGCATTCGGTGATGGGAAATGGGCTAATATATCAAGGTGCTAATTTTTCTGATCGACTGAAACGCACAACACCCTTCATAGGTGAAACACAAATAAACGCCAAATCTCCCATAGAAATTTCTAAATTCCTTACGTTGTCGGCATAGGATTTTTGTCTACTTTGAGCTTCTTTCATCCTATGATGAATAAGGTCAATCTTTTCTGTGCAATCACAAATAAAATGTAGACCTAAAACCAGCTTCTCACCGGCCTCAAGCCAACAAGAAGGAGATTGGCATGGCTTTCCATAAAGTGCCTCGAAAGATGCCATACCAATACTAGATTGGAAGTTACTATTATTAGAAAACCCAACAAGGGAAATATGATCTTTCCAACTTCCATAAAAAATGAAGAATACATGCGTGAAGAATATCTTCAAGAGTTTGATTCACATGCTCTGTTTGTCCATCGGACCGAGGATGATAAGCGGTGCTAAAAATTAAGCTTCGTTCCCAAAGCTCTTTGAAGACCCTTCTAAAATCCACTAGTAAATAATGGATCACGATCACTAACAATAGAAGTAGGAACTCCATGCAATTTAACAATTTCTTAAAACAAAGTCTAGCCAAAAGAGGTGCGGTCCGATTGGACCGAACGGGAATAAAATGGACGGATTTTGTTAGTATATCCATAATCATCCATAAACTGTCATGATCCAAATGAGAACGGGGAAGACCGTCTATAAATCCATGGAGACTTGATCCTACTTCCAAACTGGAATGTCTAAAGGTTGCAATAACCCATCAGGCCTTTGATGCTCGGCCTTAATGAGTTGGCAAGTCATGCAACGCTTAATAAAGTTAGCAATATCGGATTTCATTCCATCCCAATAATAAAGTCTCTTCACATCCGTGTCATTTTACTACTACCGGGATGAATGGTAAATTTAGAACGATGAGAATCTTCTAAAATGTCTTTACGAAGATCACTAATATTTGGCACAATAAGTCTACCAAATTTTCGAATGCCGCCGCGAGCATCGATTTCAAAGTCTTTTAAACCATCAATATTACTATCCCTATAACTTTGGCTAAGATAAGCCAATTCGGGATCATGGTTTTGAGCTTCAAGAATGCGGTCTAAAAGAGAAGGACGAGCCTCAAGGCTACATAAAACAAGTGATGAACATGAATCAGATTCACGATCTCGAATCTCATAAGTAGACAAAGTCACGAGATCATTCCATTCGGATATCATCATTGAAACAACCGCTTGTTGCTTATGACTAAGGGCAACGACAACACGATTTCCCTTTCCGGGAGTATAATGGATATCAAGGTTATAAGATGCAAGGAATTCGAGCCAGCATTGTTGAAGGAAATTAAGTTCCTTTTGAGAAAATATACTTCAAAGATTTATGATCGGTGTAGAGAACAAATTTATCTCCCAAAAGATAATGATGCCAAATTCTAAGGGAGAAAACAATGGTCGCGAGCTCTAAATCATGAGTGGCGTATCAAGTCTCGGTAGGCTTTAATTGCCTAGAAGCATAAGTGATAACTCGTTCTCTTTGCATGAGAATGACACCCAAACCAACATGACCAGCATCAGTATAAACAATAAAGTCTTCATTCCCCTTGGGAATCATAGGAATAGGAGCGTCGGAAAGGAGTTCTTTTAATTTTTGAAAAGAAGCTTCACATTTGTCTGACTAAATGTACTTAACTCCCTTCTTTTTCAAACCAGTAAGAGGCATGAAAATTTTAGAAAAGTCTTTTATGAACCGATAGTAATAGCCCACCAATCCAAGAAATCTACGAATTTCCGTCACACTCTCCGGTCTCTTCCAATTTTGAATCGCTTCAATCTTTGAAGGATCCTTGGAAATTCCGGATTCGAAAATAATATGTCCTAAAAATTTCACACGAGATTGCCAAAAGTGGCACATAGAAAATTTTGCTTTTGATTGATTTCTCCTAAGAGTTTCATACACAATCCGAAGATGTTTTCATGCTCTTCCTCTATTTTAGAATAAACAAGAATATCATTTATAAAGATGAAAACAAATCAATCGAGGAAGTCTTTGAAAACTCGATTCATAAGGTCAACGAAATAAGCTGGAGCATTCGTTAAACCAAATGGCATAACAAGCCATTCGTAAGATCCATAATGAGTATGGAACGACGTCAAAGGAATGTTATCCTCTGCAATATGAAGCTGATGAAAACCGGTCGCTAAGTCTAACTGTGAAAAGACTCTGGCACCACTAAGTTGATAAAATAAATCATCAATCTGAGGTAAAGGATATTTATTCTTGATGGTGAGATCATTAAGCTTGCGCTAGTTAACGTAAAGCCTAAGTGTACCATCAGATTTCTTCACAAAGATAGCTGAAACTCCCTATGGAGAGGAACTAGAACGAATAAACTGTTTTATTTCCAATTCTGATAATTGTTTACGCATCTCCTCGTTTTCCTTATTGAACATAAGATAAGGAGGATGGGTGATAGGTAGAGCCCTAGGGATTAGATTAATTCTGAACTCGATTGCTTGCTTAAGAGGCAATCCTAAAACGGGCTCAAATTTTTCAGGAAATTCACAAACAACGTGAATGAGGGAAATGACATCTTCCTCATCAGCATTGTCCTCATCATGTGGATTTAGAGAATACAAGGATGCCACCGAATTGGAATCTAAATCTTTAAGAACAATAAAAATCTACTTAATAGATTGAGGATGTCGAAGATATATAGTCCATTCAGGACATAGGATGTGTGCTTCATGAAGGTTAAGCCAATCAGTCCTAAAATCATTCCGAAGCCTAAATAACGCACAACATGCAAATCGGCTCGGAAAGCATAATCACATAAAATAATCTCGACATCTTTACAAAGCAAACTGAGTGTTGCAGATGCACCAACCGGATTCGCAATTCTCAGTGAAGTCATCAAGCACATAACACTTAAATACAAAGTATCAACAAGTTCTTTTGATATAAAAGAGTAAGATGCACCTGTATAAAAAAGAACTCGAATAGGATGATCACGAAACATAATAATGCCATCAAGGATAGAATGATAAATACCTTGACCAAGAGAAGTGTTACTAGTGCTTGGACAACATTTAGTTTTCCCTCTCTCTTCCTTTGAAGTTTGGGACATGAAGATATATAATTACCCAAACTTTTGCAGTAGAAAAATGTAAGGGGCTTCGGATACTTATTTGCATAATGGTCCTTAGAACCACAATTGTAGCACTCTCCCCGACTTGAAGTAGGAGTCTTTGCTACCGAAGTTGCTTGCTTCCCTTTCTTGTTGGGATTAGGTTTGAACTTATAGGCCTCTTCTTGTTGTTGTTGATCTGTTTGGCACCCACAATTTCAACATCACTTTCTTTATCGGCCTCTTCAAGTCGAAGAGCGATATCAACAAACTGATTGAAAGAAACTTCTAATTTTAGAAGTAATGGCTTTTTGAGGTTCTTATTCAACTCATAAATAAACCTCTGATTTTTCTTCAATGGGGTATTAATGTACTAAACCCCATATTTAGAGAGAGATTCAAAAGATGCGATGTAATCTGTTACAACAGATTCACCTATAACAAGGTCAATAAAGCACCGAGCTAAAGTCAGTTTTTCAACCTTCGACACAAACTTTAACTCGAATCTTTTCCGAAATTGCTCCTAAGTAAGATCCTCTTCGATAATCTTAGAAACCAAAAGCTCATACACTTCTAATGCTCTCTCTCTTGGAGCATACTAGAAGTTATTTGGACTCGACGTAGATCTACAATATTCATGCGATAAAAGATGCGATCGCATGTTCTAAGCTAAGCTTGGACTTCTATAACGCTTTCGGAACCCTTGAATGGCTTTCCACCCAAATTGGTATGATCACTGCACAAGCGTGCAAACCCAGATTTAGGATGAATAGACTCAGGAATAGGTCCAACAGCTTGAGCATTCTTTACAAAATCTAAAAGCTATTGGGCAGACATGAATACTCCATCTCGAGGAGTAGCACTGGATTGACCGACGCTGATACAGCCAGGTCTAACTATTTCTCTTCTTTAAGAAAGAAAGAAAGAAGAGGAAAAATGTTATTATCAGAATGAATATCAAACAAACTTGAATGATAAAACAAGGCATCTTAAAAGGAAACAGGATAAAATGGGTCCAATGACTCGAATTAAATCCTAAGGCACGGTTCCTAAGAGAGACTTAGAACAATGATCCTTGCTAGATTATTCTACATTGTTCCGAAGTTTGGCTTTGATACCAAGCTGTGACGCCCCTCCTCTATACTCACACTAGCCAAGGATACTACGGGGTAATGCCGTCGACTAGCACAAAGAATAAGGATGTTAAGGAGCGACCAACCGTGTAATTGCTTTGTGCGAGTACCGATATGCCAGAAAAAATATCGCTTTCATATCAAGAGGAAATCCGACATACTAATACAAACTCAATGCTACTACACAGTAGCTATGTGGTCTTCGAAAACAAATATACAATAAGCATAACATAGAATCAGTCAAAATTATTCATATCACTAAGGCGGAAATATATGAAAACACATAAAAGTGTACATCAAAGTAGTGATCATGCAAGATCCACTACATCACAAAAGAAGAGGTACAAGTGCTAGACAAAAGAATATGTATACATCAAGGAGTCTCTATCTCGAATGTATAAAGCAAAAACTACTAAGCAAAGTAGTTAGCCAAAAGTCATATGACGGACTCAGATAAGAAGCCAAGTAGAAGCACCTGAAATACCTCGGTCTGACCCGAGTATTATTTAAGAAGAAAATAATAAATGGATTAGTCTAGCTATAAATATCATATAAAATGAGATAGGATAAGAGATATAAAAAAACATATGATAACAATAATGCCATACTGTGACAAGTATACATTAGATAACAACAAAAATCATACAATATCTCGAGTATTCTCAAACACAAAAAAGAATGTCATATTCTTTAACATATTCACCAAACCACAAATATTGATAAAATTTATCAATATAAACCACAAAAATAGGTGAAACACAAATTCCAAAAATCAATAATTATAAATCCAAAAATCACAAAGAGGGAGGCTAATCACATACGGGAGCATCAAAACTCACCAACATGTGCATCACAAACGAAACGCTATTCCATGGTCGCTAACCATAAAATTTGAGCTGAAGCTCCACAAACGTCCCGAAGGCCATGGGTCACTACCCCACCAATTTTGAGCCAAAACACCACAAACGGGGTTTAGTCCCCCACGCAAACAAAAAGGCATTGCATATCGCTAGTCAAAAACTCAAAATGATCACCATTGATCAATAAGAAGTTGAATTATACTAAGCTAGTAAATAAATGAGTTTAGCTTCATGTCCCATAACCACTGGCTTAACTTAATTATTTACGAACAAATTGTAGATTTTCACTCGAAAATTGTTAAGAGATTTCAATCGAACAAGTCCAAGAATTAACCGACAAAGAAAACGCAAGCGTTTCATCCACTTGTTTTGCTAAGTTGTTTAATTAGATTTCTCATACGAATGAGGTAAATGTTTATATATACTAATAGATTGGAAAACGGTTTTGAAAACGAGCATTTTATTAGAAAGAGTGTTGAAATCGTTTTTGTGAAAGAGTTTGATTATTTACTACTAGTATAGAAACCTTTGTATTTAAAGGTGACAAATCATAGAAATGACTGTAAAAACAATCCATCATCAAAAATTTACATACAAAAATGTGAATTAAAACCATAAAAATCGATGTCAAATCCATCAGTGGATACTCTAAAAATCCAGAAAAGAAGCCATCAAAGTCGATAAAAGTGATAACAACTAATCGGATCAACAAAAATCGATATAAACTGAAAATCCACTTAAAAACAGCCAAAATAGGCAAAATTGAATAGTTTCAGACGTCTGGTAGGTTTATCCAGACGTCTGTTCCTAGGTTCTGGAAATATATATGTGTTTTCTCCTTTCTCTTTTGAATTCCAGAACCCTTTCAGAAGTTTGGATTTTTCAACCAGTTGGATTTTGGCTCTGCCCTTTTTTTCTTCATGCGCTATTTTTTTTGTCTTTTCCAGGGACCCCTACCAGACGTCTGGATTTTTCAACCAGACGTCTGTATTTTCCTGCTAGGCAAAAAACAGCCTAACCCAAAAAGGGCAAAAATCCAAACCGAAAGCGATCGAACGAGCGATGGATGCTGGGGATTTATGCCAATCAACAACCCAGCCCAATAGGCTCTTCGATACGCCACCAAAACATGTCCAAACATCCAGGATAGATCTTTTAAGATTTTGACTTCGAAATACCAAAATTGAAAAATTCACAAATCAATTCAAATCAAAAGCAATTGAGTACGAAATAGATGTTAGGAATTCATACCTAACAACAATGAAAGCTATAGACATAGATGTGAGTTCAAGAACTCACCTTTAAACCCAAAACAACAAGCGAGAAGCTTTAAAATAAAGGAAAGATCAACCACTCTTCAACTTTAACTCAAAAAGCTCCAATCTAGGCTTATAAGCAAATATTTTCTAAGTTAGAGTTTAGGAATTTCTGAAAATTGAAGAGAGATGGAGAAGATGAAGAGGATGCTTACCTAAACTTTTCTTTGATTTTAAAGCTCGAATCTTGAATTTCCTAGTAATATAGGGTTTACGAATTTTAATTTCCTCTTCTTTCCCCCATTTTCTTTAGCTTGAGAGTGTTAGGAAAAATAGAATGAGTGAATGAAGAGGGGGTGGAGTTAGGGTATTTTGTTGGGTTAGTGGGCTGAAACCCAAACCCAAAGCCAATAGAAAAATAACAAAATTTGACTCGACTCCAAACATATCGATGTTTATACTCAAAAATGTCATAAACACTATTTTGAACTCAATGAAAGTAGTCTTGGGTCCTAATTCGACTGTTTACATAAAGTAGCGTTTCAAACTTTAATCCGACTAACGATGCTATATTTAAATAAAATATTTAAATATACAATCGTAAAATATGCAGGTTGTTACATAGCATCCAATCATCCAAAAATAAATTCAAACATCCATTACAATCTTCATCCAATTCAACCAATAAATATCAACAATTAACAGATTATTATATACAGGTAAACCGACGATTTAAATTCAATAATAAATTAAATGACAATTTAATCCAAAATAAATTTAAATTAATAGAAGTAGCAATTTAAAAATCCCAAATAGCCATTGATAAATTCCTAATCACATCGTAAATTTAAATTAACGAACATAAGAAATTTTAGCATTTGTGAGTGGGTCAAAACAGTTACCTACGATTTTAAATCGAATTAAAATCCAATTTAGGGCCTAAAATCAACTGTCTCAGAATTCGACCAAACCAGCGCTAAAATATCTGGAATTTCAATATGATCCCAACGGATCAAACCGCGCATAAATCTGACGTCGTATGTGGAAGTTATGTCGATTAGAAGATTTGAAATCGAAAATAAAATAAAATAAAATAAAAGAGGAAAAGAACAATTTACCTTGCCACGTCATTATCTCCTACACGCACAATAACCCTAGCCTGCCATTCACGCCGTTCGACGCAAAACATACACATGCTGCCACCTACTTATGTCGTTCAATGCGCCGCCTAAATCCAACCGCCCCTTGCTGCACATCACCAGAGACCACGCCACGCCCATCTGGACTACTGCGAACCCCTATCCACATGGTTGCGAGTACAAAGAACCAACCGTCGCTGCTAAAAGATTAACCCTAATCGAATTGTTCTGATTGATCTGACCATCAATTCGACGAATGAGCCACGCCGATTAACTCCCCTCAGTCCTCTCTACAATATCGTACCCTCAATTTGACGATCCGATAAAATTGATCGTGACACGATAAACGGTCGAGGCTAAATCACCCAATTTCGGCCATACCTGTAACGACCCGTAAATTTTAGATAATTTAAATTATTAATTTAATTAAATTTTATTATTAAATATTAGAAGAAATAAAAATTTGTAATTTAAAAAAAATTGATAACGGAAATTAAATGTAAGAGTGTAATGCAAGTTAATAAATAACTAATTTAGTGCAATCCCAATTAATTGAAACAATTGTAGGGTTATAATTGACTGTAAATAGTAAATTGGGAAATAAATTCAAAGTTATATTAACTGATAAAATAATACGTAATAAATTGCAATTTGATAGGATCAATGCTAGAAACTAATTATAATAATTATTGTTGATAATAAATTAAGAATGGAAATCAAGATTGATTAATTTATCTGAAATTTAAAAATTCAATAATTGGATTAATTGCTAATAAATGAAATTAAATATCTAAATATTACGTTAATTGAAATTAAGATGGAATGTGAGAATTAACGTTATAGATTATGAATTCAATGTTAATTTCATCCGTTTGATAATAACGAATTGAATAATAGAATGAAAAGTAAATTAAATAGAATTATTGGAAATTAAATTTATAATTTCTAAGTTTAATGACATTGAGGTTAACACTGAAATTGATGGATTAATCAACTTTAAATTGACATCTAAAATAGTTTAAGTTATTATAAATGATTAAGAAATCAAAAATGATAGAAAAGGTAAATAATTAAATTTAAACTGGAAAAGTGATTTAATTGATTAATTACTAATTTATTTAATTAATGTAAAAATAGTCATTTTGGCTACTGACTCAGATTTCGACGAAACCAATTTCATCGGATCCGTAACGGTGAATTATTGTAGGATTTCAAGTTTTGTAGCGATCGAACTTGCCGTTTGATCGTACGGACTTAAAACGCCGTGAAATCAAATCAATTGAAATCAATTTGAAATAACTTGATGTTGCCATAACTTCTTCATACGATGGAATTTGGAATTGAAACTTGTTCCACTGATTTTAAAATATTTAAAAACATCTAATTTGATATATTGGTTGACCAAATTTCGTTCCGGAATCGAAACGAGCTTTTCGGGTCAATTATCGTCCAAACCCAAATCAATTGAACCCAGTTGTTTCTATTTTGGTTCTGCCTATATATACATGTTATAAACCCTAGCCTATTTCTTATATTCATTTTTCTGTACGTACAATTCCAATTGCTCCTCTTTCTCAATGGCAGACAGAACCCTAGATCCCAAAATGCGATTTCAAATAAAATTCAAAGCCAAATTAAACTCTTCAAACTATATCGAATTATGTATGGATTTGAAGCTTTCGACGAGCGCAAGTCAAATATATGATTTGTTTTTCAATTTGGGTTTCAGTGTGGTCGGAAATCGATGATATATCCATGGTCATTCATCACGCCGCGACCAAAATCGTCCAATCTTCGAATCTATTTTTAGGTATTGTAGAGTGGACCGAGGGGACTTCATCTATGCGGTTTATTTAGCGAATCGACGGTTGGATTTTCATGCAAAATTGATTTGAGTTTTGTACTTAAGGCGGAGCTGCCTCCTTATTCGCGACCGATGGTGGGATGAGGGGGCCGCGTAGGGTCGGCATGGTATGAGAAGGTCGTGGGGGTGTCTCCGGTGTGGCGCGACGTGCATTAGTGGGTGGCGGTGGTTGGTTTGGCGCGATTGAGATGGCGGCTTCAGTAGCTTGGACGCGTTCCAGGCTAGGGTTTCATTGCTGTTTCGTGCATGTGGAAGATAGATGGTGATGTGGCTCTGTTTTTGTTTATTTTATTATATTTTAATTTAAAATCGTGTTATGTTCTAATGTCGATAACTTTTGCATACAAGGTCCATTTCGCGCGTGGTTTTCTCCGCTAGGTTCTTATTGGAATTTCGGACATTTTGGCGCTGGTTTGGATGAATTATGAGATTGTGAAAACTTTGGGTTTAAATTGGATTTAAATTCAATTTAAATTCAAAAGGTGAGTGTTTTAACCCACTCACGACTTTTAAAATTTCTTATGCGTGTTAAATTAATTTTTGATATGATTAGAAATTTATTTATGACTGTTTGGCATATTTTTAATCATCATCTCAGTTAAATTGAATTTATTATATTAAATTATTGTTTAATTTATTATTGCATATAACTACCAGTTAAATTATTATATAATTTATTATTGCATATAAACTGCCAGCTAAATTGTTATTTAATTTATTTTTGAATGTAAACTGCCAGTAAATGCCTGTTATTTATTATCCGTTCTATATTGATGTTATTCACTGAATTGGATGATGATTGTGATAAATGTTTGATGCTCGATATTGGATGAATGGATGTTGTATTTTATACTGTTATAAACTGCAAGTTGTTATGGATTTTATTTCATTCGGGACTGTGGTTTGAAATGATATACAACCGTATTTTTATTTTAAATTGCTGGTTGAAATGATAAATATCCGTATCACTTGACCACAATCATATACAGGCACCGCTGGTCTATATATAAATATTTCTGAAATTGATTTCTATGGTTTTATAAAGATATATATGGTTTTATATAAATATTGATTTTAGATATTTTACAAATGTTATTTTATTCTTGATTTTAAGCTAGGTATAATTTGTTTTAATATAAAATAAGATTAATAATAAAGTTTGATTTTATGGAAGATAATATGGTTAGGTATATAAATTATATTTTAATATAGAGTTTAAAGTGATTTAAATAAATTAAGGTTGGAAGATAAATTGTAAATTTATATGAAATTTTATTTATTTAAGAATTAAACTCAAAAAGGTTGATGTGAAATTTATTAAATTGGAAAATTTAAAGCGTATAATTATTATAACTTGACTTTGGGGTCAAGATGAATTAAATGAGTATTTCAAGTACAAATGAATTGAAGTAAATAGTTAGTTATCTGTAATTTGAGTTTTATTTAAATGATAATGGATTTATTATGTAAAATATTTCAAAACTAAATAATATGAAATTTAATTGTTGAATTGAAATCATCAAATTTAGTTTTGAAATTTTGGAATATTTAAAGCCTTACAATATATCGAAATTCAAATGTTTTATTGAAATTGAAGTGTTCCGAAGTTATGAATTTCAAAGTATTATGTTTAAAAGTGTAATAATTTCAAATGTTTGGTTTCGAAGTGTATAAATTTGAAAGTGCTATGATTTTGGAAAAGGGATATATTTGAAATAAAAATGATATTATATTGATTTGGGTTTTATAATAATGATATCATATTGATTTGGGTTTTGAAATGGAAATGATATCGTAATTTTATGGTTTTGAAATGGATATCATATTCTGGTTTTGAAGTACAAATTATTTTGAATGACCGCGGTGTTATAATAACGGTTGGTTGTTTAAGTGACCGGAATCGGAAGTTGTCATACTCTCTGCCAACTCCGAAAACCACTTTAACAAACGTGTACGCGGTGGAGATTCCAGAATGAAGTTGGATGGTGATGACGTTCTATTATGGTATATACGTGGACCTGACTCCCGTGAGTTGGCATAAGGTGGCTAAAACAGGAGTGATTCTCGAGCCAAGGAGGTAGCCCCTCTTATCGGACACACTCCTTCGATATTATACTCTAACTTTTGGATTGATTCGGTGGCCACTTTTGATTTTTTATTTTGGGGGTGTGGCTCGGGGTGGGCGGTAGTAGCTGCTACGCGTTACCACCAGCCCGGATGCATAATTGGTATATCTACCCTGGCATTGCCTTGTGTGTCGTGTCACTTTCCCTAGCGCGCCTTGTACGAGTTTGATTTGTGTCGTACCTATGGAGTATCCTCCGGTAGCCTTTCGATCAGGAGGTATTATGGTACTCTATAGACTAGTGGCACTATTACGTGTTAAGGGCTATATGGGTAACCCCTTAACGCTATTTAAAGGTAAGTTTATTTTACTACTAGACACTATTATAGTAGCGAAATATTACTACATAGTAAATAGTTTAACGGATCCTTAGGAGATGTGAATTTCGAGCATCTCTTAAGTTACTGCACTCATGTTAGACAGTGGATAGGAGATGTCAAATCTCGTAAACATCTCTGACGCCGTTCTATTCATATTTATTTCTATTGATTTAACTCACATAAGATCTTTTAGTTCTGTTTAGAGTGTTTTGTCTTTTCAATTCGCTCGGGTCAGTACGAGCATTTCAGGATTCAAAGACTTTATTTCTAGAGGACGAAGACAAAGATTGTATTACCATCGTTTATTATATCATTCCACTACATTCATACTGTTCCGCTGTATCATTTATTATTCTCTGGTATGTGTAACTATGATATGTGTTGTATAAGTATAATCAAATTTTTGTAAAACAGCTTCATGAACTGTTATTTGATTATTATATTTTATCGTTCCGCTACAAGATTCTGTTTTGTTTTTTTCTTTCTCTGCTTTTCTTATTCACCCCAATAACAATTCGCCCTTCTGTATGGTTTGAGTCTGACGTGTGTGGTTTATCGTCAATTTAAAGCGTACAAAAAGGCAGGATGTTACATCTGGTATCAGAGCTTTGATTTAGCGATAAACCTTAGCTTTGTGGGGTCTGAATCTTTATTAATAGGGTAGTAATACCCTATGATGGGTCGTTGTGTGTATATATATATATGAGAGAGCGTATTTGTTAGTGTTATAAAAGGTTTTAATATTGTGTTAATTTGTTCCGTTTTGTATTTATATATTCTGGTTGGTGCATAGGATGCTATGAGATCAATAGGGATTTCTAAACACTTAATGTGACAGACCGACACAGTATTTGTTTTGAATATAGGTGAATGAAATAATTTTGCCTACTATATTTTCTATATATAAAATATTTTTTTTATAAAGGTTATATTTGGCTGTAATATATTGGTTGTTGGGTAGTGTAATCTGTAAATATTAGTAAAGTAGGAGTTGAAAATAAAATAAATAGAAATTGGAAATTTTAGAACTTAAGTTCCGGGGTTTTGAAACTTTCTTTCGAATACTTTTGGGATATAATAATAAGGTTGTTGGAAGTATTTTCTGATATAAATATTTCAATAGGATTTGAAAGAATTATTTTAAAGAAAATTTTGGAAAGAAATAAGCTATGTACTCCCCTCTCTGTCGCTGGAAAATAATTTCGGTGATGAGTGCAAGCATCATTAACATTCACTTTCGAGTTTCGAAGTGGGGAGGCCACTGTAGTAGTTTTACTGCAAATTTATTTTGATAAACATATATAATTTTTAAATTGTTTTAAATATAGTTAGATATATATAAGTTGTAAGTATACACATTTATCAATATATTTTAAAATGATTTTGAATAAAAACTCGGTATTTAATTCTTAAGTTTTCGTTAATTAATAGTTTCAATCAGGGTAGTGAAATGAAATTCAACTAACAAATTGAAACCTCTAGATGAAATAAGAGATTTAATGTTAAGTTA
This sequence comes from Allium cepa, assembly GCA_030765085.1. Taxonomy (NCBI): domain Eukaryota; kingdom Viridiplantae; phylum Streptophyta; class Magnoliopsida; order Asparagales; family Amaryllidaceae; genus Allium; species Allium cepa. The sequence continues at coordinate 518,661,760 of CM060929.1, read as the reverse complement.
TAAATGGAACTAAAAAGAAAGTTGGGATTTTAATGTATAAAAAAGGATATGACTATTGAACATTAAATTAGTTAAAGAAGAGATAAAACTTGTATAACTTTAAATTACATTCTTAAAGGCATATATATAACTTACCAAAGATTTAAAAGTTGAAATATTAATATGAAATTGTAATGGATATTATACAAGTAAAACTTGAAAGCAATAAATAAGAATTTGATGTGTAGATGAAATGCTACTAATTAAATATAATAGAAAGGTAAGTATTATAAATAAATAAATAAATGGAATTAAGTAATAAATAAATGAAAATAAATGAAATTGTGAAATGAATGAATGTAATGAAATAAATGGAAAATTCATATGATATGAATGAATAAAAATGAATTTATGTAAGTATAAGTGCAAATAAGTGAAATAAACACTGAATCAATGGGTGGAAATGAAAATTTGCAAGAAATAAATGTAAATTAAAAAGATAAAACATTATATGAGTGAAATGGGAATCAAACAACAGATGTTATGAAATGAAATTGATAAGAATAAACTTGATCTATTATTTGGAATTGTTGTTTGTTTGGTTTATGGTTGTTAGGGCAAGGATACTTTAAATTTGTTTGGATGTATAAATAACCTATCTACTTTCATCTAAGACTGTTGAGTAAATGGTACACTTAATAGTTTATTTTCCATTCGATACAATTTAAAGTTTTAAACCCGAACAACTATTTGTTTTGTTTGATATGAATGGATGATTGATTTGTGCTGATTTTATGTGATGGTTGTATGCTTTGATGCAAGTGATAGTTGTTTATATTGATTTGTTTGCTATTGCTTGGAACAACTTTAAATATCTCATTTTATATAATTATTAATTCTTTTGGATTATAGAAGTGAAATACAGGTTATGGAAGCAATTTCTACTGCTTTTGGTTTCATAATTAAGCATTAATTGCCCGACAAATAGGTACGTTTTTGGATTACGGTTTATAGCGTTATTATATTGTTTTCCCGTGTTGAGATATATATTATCTTGGAAAATATATGTTGTATATTGTTATATTTGATATTAGATTTTCTCCCAAGCCTCTACGTACAAACGAGACTTTGTCAAAATTTTCCGTAAATTTTGGACTTAGAGAATTTTTGAAAACATTTTCTAAACATTAATTATTTGAGTATAAAAAGATTTAATGGTTATAAATTAGTATCTTTTATTAAATTATTTAATTTTGTAAATTTATTTGTTTATAAAGTTATTATTTTTGAATAAGATATTGTTTACTCAATTCTTTCCTTCCTTTTTCCTTTTCGAGGACGAAAAGTTTTGAGTGGGGGAGAGTGTAACGACTCGTAAATTTTCGATAATTTAAATTAATAATTTAATTATTAAATATTAGAAAAAATAAAAATTTATAATTTAAAAAGAATTGATAACGGAAATGAAATGTAAGAGTGTAATGCAAGTTAACAAATAACTAATTTAGTACAATCTCATTTAATTGAAACAATTGTAGGGTTATAATTGACTGTAAATCGTAAATTGGGAAATAGATTCAAAGTTATATTAACTGATAAAATAATACGTAATAAATTGCAATTTGATAGGATCAATGCTAGAAACTAATTATAATAATTGTTGTTGATAATAAATTAAGAATGGAAATCAAGATTGATTAATTTATTTGAAATTTAAAAATTCAATAATTGGATTAATTGCAAATAAATGAAATTAAATATCTAAATATTACGTTAATTGAAATTAAGATAGAATGTGAGAATATTAATGTAATAGATTATGAATCCAATGTCAATTTCACCCGTTTGATAATAATGAATTGAATAATAGAATGAAAAGTAAATTAAATAGAATTATTGAAAATTAAATTTATAATTTCTAAGTTTAATGACATTGAGGTTAACACTGAAATTGATGGATTAATCAAATTTAAATTGACATCTAAAATAGTTTAAGTTATTATAAATGATTAAGAAATAAAAAATGATAGAAAAGGTAAATGTCAGGACCCAAATTTCAGCGTTTGAAAATCAACACTCATACTTTACTTGTACTTGAATGCTGCAGATTCAATTGTTGAAATCCGATTCGTGCTGGAGCTTATAACACATTAAGTATAACAACACAGTGGAATAAAGAACGAATATATTGTTGATACAACAATGTATACAATATCTGATACAATATGATACAATAATATCAGAGACAAATATACAACAGCGGAAAATAACACAAGTAGATGGTCTAGGCTTTGCAACCATCGACAACGGAAGGATAACTCCAATAGAATGCATCTCTAAAAGATCCAACACCAAAGATAGCTTGAACCAAAAACTCGAACCACCAACATCGCTGAAGAGAAACAACTCGATCCAAATGCGATCGCCAACATCTAGAGATGGAATACCATCGAATCTATACCTACTATCTGATTATCTAAAAAACCCAACTCTAGGCTGCCCATGTGGAAAATTGTGGGCACTCAGAGTTTAGGAATGTAACAATAAACTCCACGTCAGTCATGGACTGGTATGAGCAAACAAAAACAGTTTGTCTTTAAAACAAGCAACAAAAGAATTTACAATTGAAAACCGCTATGCTTTTGGAAAATGAAACTGCCATAAGGCCTCCCGCCACACACATAATGCAAGCGCAAACTTGGAGGAGATTCCTCCTTATGATAAAAAATGCTTGATATGCGAAAGTCCTTTTTGATATTATTACTAGTGTATAGTGGAAAACACTTCGAAAGTATACTATTAATTTTAGCCAGCATACGTACCATTATAGGATGCCTACTATAGCTACCATGTTAAATGGCAGGTTCTACAACTAAAACCGTACAAGCTCGTATTGGGTGATTGGATTTCCAACAAATGGTCAGGCAAAGGAACTTCCTACTGCCACATGGGTACGCCTCTGGAGGGACGTCCCGAGAACCTACCCGGCTCTCTGCCAATACAAGGCCGGGTTACCTCTGTAACTAGGTAACTACTACTCGAGCAAGCCATCCCCAGTCGTTTGCGACCTTTATCCGAGGCGCCTCTCAACAAACAACCACAAAGAAATCACAAAGTAATATATTTGCAGTGACCACATGAATTAAGTATCTGGGCTCCATACCATGATACCACCCTTTTCCAGAAGGGAATGACACACCTTAAAGGGCGCGACCCTCATAATCTTGCCACGTCTTTCCTATTTCGACCATTTTCGAGGTGTGAGGTCCTGATGCAGTCTCGTCCACAAAGCTACGTTTTACAAAAAAGCCATGCTTTGATCAACAATTGATCAACAAATGATCAACTACACACAGCAGCACTCAACATGTCACACTACCAAATTGGGAGTATATGACTGATAACCTTCAACTACATAACCTCTGAGCTCATACGTCTCAGAGAAGGGTGTTAAGCTAAGAGAATAAATTCTCCGCCACCAACAGAAATGTATTTGAAAGAAATCTGCTTTATATCTCAAAGTGTAATGTCTGACATACAACCATACAAGTCTGTTCCGGGTTCGAACAGAACCGAAGACACTTCGTCGAGTAAAGGAAGAAGCCCTTGCAATCCGGGTATCCACAATCCCGATCGGACTTCCCATCACATATGGAGAACTCTATACCGGAGCAACTCAGTGCAGAGTCATTCGACAGGTTATCCTATCGTTCTTGAAGACACCCCGTCTTCACCGTCGGTCTTCAATTGCAATTCATAACGTCGTATCACTATTCGGAATGGGTTATATGACACAAAGTCCTCTCCCGGCTAAACCGAATAGTGAGCGCAATATTTAAAAACATATGGATACGGGATTTCAGTTAAGTCGCAACTTTTAAAAAACCCAAAACCTTTCTTCAAATGGTTTAAAAAAAATTACCATTTCAAATCTTTAAACAAAAAGATTCATTTCACAAAGTTCACCCAGTTTCACAAAGATCCATTCATAGATTTTCAAAACAATTTCCATTTCAATTAGGGTTAACTCATCCAATCTTTAAATCAAAGATTTAACTTATAGCTTTCAAACCCGTTTCCAAAGATTTATTCATAAATTGGAAACCATTTTCATTTCAAACTTGAAATCCCTTTAACACAAATTGGAAATTCATTTCTTATATGAAAGATTTTATTATTTGAAAACAACTAGTTTTCATTTCGGAAAAATCTGATTTCATTTATACAAGTTAAAATCTTTGGGTTAAATTCAAATTCCCAAAACAACACTTTAAAAATGGTTTAAAACCCATATAAACTTGCATAACCTTTTTAAATCATAAATAGAATTCAATTTCAAATTTTTGAATTCAAATTTAAATCAAATTTAAATTAAATTTCAAAACTAAATCAAGTTATTCAAAAATAACCTTTATCATTGAAATTCCTTTTCAAAAGCTTTTCACTTTAAACCCAATCCATTTCCAAAACCATTTGGATTCAAGATTCAATTTTAAAATCATTTCAAAAAACTGTGACTTAATCCATTTCCACGTGCAATCCATATTTGTGTGTGTATAAGTGTGGTCCAGGGGTTTCACACAATAAAAGTGCAACATCATCAATTAGCGCAGATTCAAATACAACAATATATTTGATAAGTGGTATATACTATAACGCTTATCTTTATTCACAGGTCATAGATAAATAACATTGGTACATCGTAAATAAATAAATTACATTCATCACAGATAATAAGTTACATTTCACAGCTTAATCATATCACAGAACATCATATATCTGGGATATCACACAATTCAAAGCATCCAATTCAATCCAAACATTCATAAGTAAGACCAGTTAATTGTCTGATTAATTCAAATCAGATTAATTATTTATGAATTACTAATCCTGGTTAATTAACATCAATAAATTACAAATCATTTTGATTGATTATTCTTTAATCATTTATTAATTAACCATTAATAATAAATTAATTAACCTTTAATTATAATTCATCAACCTTTAATTATTAAATAATTAACCTTTAATTATTTAATTCACCATTTAATTAATTATCTTTAATTAATTAATTAACCCTTAAGTAATTAATTATCCTTAATTAGTTACGATAAGTGACTATCCCTAATCTTAAATCAATGCTAATCACTTGATTAATCCACCTTTAATCATTAATTAATTACTTTTAATTAAGTAATTATCTTTAAGCAATGAATTGCCTTTAATTGCTTTCATTAATTAATTTTCATTAATTAATTATATCAATTGATTAATCCTTAATTATAAACTAATTAACCTTATATTAATAATTAATTATCTTTAATTAATTACAATAACTAATTAATTAATCCTTATTTAAGAATCATCCCTTAATCACTTTCACTAATTAATTAGCCTTTAATTAATTAATTATCTCAAATTAATTACCTTAATTAATAACCACATTAATTAATTTATTATTTAAATTAATTAACCTTTAATTACTTGATTTATCAAACTTAAATTATTTACAAATTTACCTTAATTACTTTCATTAAGTAATTTCTTAATTACTTAATTAAGTTTTATTTAAAATAAATTCTTTCAAAAAATATAAGTTTAAAGTTAAACTTAACTAATTCAAAATATTTCATTTTCAAAATGTTTAACAACAAATTGCAATTTAACATAAGGATAAATTTAGAAATTTATTTAACTTAGATTGTTAAAAGTCTGAAACTGGAAATCATAGGACCCGAAGTCAACTTCGGGTGTTACCAGTGAAAAATGCTTATTGACTTCGAGTTGTTCCCAAAACTGACTCCAACTTTCATTTTTAATCTTAAATTTTGGTCAAGTCTTTTTATACACGAGGTTAACTTGCAAATACCTGATTCCAAACATGAGCCAATGCACATACTCCTCGAAGTCAACTTCGAGCTCCTTTCTTCTTCTCTTTCCACTATTTCCAATCACAACCCAGACACCACCAATGCACGTACACATGCACAGACGATCGGAGCTCCTCCGATCATCACCAAGCCTCTCCACATATCACCAATGACCTCGACAATCATCTCAGGTTCCCAGAAACATCGAACTCGTCGGAAATCGAAAACGAACCATTATGACAAACCTGGAACCGACATCAATCGCTAAAGAAACATCTCGAACGACCACCTCCGGCCATTTGGATCGTCGACACCTCGTCCAGAGCCTTTCCACTCAACTACGAACCCATCCATCTCGGTGCGATCGAACTCGATGCTTTGACGTCATCGCAATTACTTGAATTCCGGTCGTAACTAAAACTTAGGGTTAAATACAAAATCGATCTCGCTCATCTTCCACGGTGAATTATAAATTTATCTAGTATTTTTCTGATAATCTACGACCCTCCAGCAAGCTTCAATTACAATCAAGAGATAAATCATCAACCCGATCATCAGAATTTAACAAAAATAGGTTTTCTGTTCAACTCACAAATTCCCACTTAAATCAAGACTAAAAATCTTGATACTATTTTTAAAAATCATAGTTTCTGATTACAAAACAGATTATATAAATGAATCAACAAATTATTCAAGTCGAATTTGGTCGTACTTTTGTATTTCACTGTTTTTTTTAGTTTTTAAAATAATTACCAAATATGTTTACTGGAAATTATTTTTACCAGTAATGTCACATTGTTATCATCATTTCTTCTTTAAAGATCAAGGGCTAAGATTGGTTTGTTTAGAAGATAGGAATTTATTCATAATTTTGGGCCTGTTATTTTTTTTAAACAGAGAGGATATATGTATATACAGAAACTCATATATCCATAGGCATTTATATTTTCAACATGTAATCACAGTCAATATTCATATAAACACATTCACACAACATTCATACTTCAACCATTTATCTCATCAATCAAGATATAGCCATACTAAGGTTGAAAGAGTAAGGTTTGCTCACCTGAGTGGTTTTGCAGAAAGAAACAGAGACAGGATTGCAAAGCCTGGAAAGAAAAATTTGGGCTTGGAATTTGAAATATGAAAACTGGAATTGATATTTTTATCCGTGAATTTGCTTGCTTGATCTAGAAGTTGTATTTGAACTTGAACTTTGATAATCCAGGTTGTAGTTTGATTGCCGAGATGATCTGTTAAACTGGATCGGTTGCTTTTGGATTTGGAAAACTTTAGTTTACTTAATATTTGAACTTTGCTTTGATCAGGTTGTTTGCTTGCTTAAAAACAGGTTTTGCTTTTGGTGATTTTCTGGTTTGATCTTTCCTTTTTGATTCACAGAATTTTGATTTCTTTGTTTTGATTTGGTAACTTTGATCTAGTCATTTGTTTGCTTCCAGATTTCCATTTCTGGTTTCATTTTCATTTTGATTTCTTTTGTTTTTCTATTTTCCAGATTTTAGAGAAAAGACGAAAGAATATTTAAGCTGAAAATAAATGAACAGGTTTTTTTTCTCATATGTTTTATATTTTCCAATTTAAAACTAACCTATTTTCCACTTGTTATCTTGCATGATAATTTGCTTACAATTGTTTTTAATACATTTTAAAATATCTACACTTGTCAATTTTCTATTTTCTTTAGCCTACACTTGTTTAAAACAAGCAATATTATGTTTTAGACCTTTATTTAAATTAATTTATAATTTTATCTTAAACCCTTATGCTATTATAATTTATGCAATGTATTTTCTTATGTATATATAAATTTAAAGAAAGTATTAAATCCTTTTATTCATTTTCAAACTATTATACCTTTAAATAAATATTTATCTATATACATAAATAAATAAACATGTGTATATATATATAAGAGTTTATTCTTTAAATAGCCTTTAGAAATTTACCATATTAAATTTACATATAACTTTCAATATACATATTAGACATGTATGTTATAAATTTGAAAACATATTTCTATATGCTTTAAAAGATAGAGTTTTCTTTCAAATCCAATTTTATTTAAATATTTATTCTTGAATTTCCAAATCCCATATATATTATTTAAAACATTTATTTTTTTAAATTTCAAATTCTTTTAAATTCATATATATATAATCCATTTGTATTTACAAGTGAATAAACAAACAAATATTTTATTTTATTTGGAAAAACTCAATTTAATTCACAACTAAATCAAAAACTCATTTTAATCACCAATTTAAATTCAACTTGAAACCGGGATCGTTACAGAAAATAATTAAATTTAAACCGGAAAAGTGATTTAATTGATTAATTACTAATTTATTTAATTAATGTAAAAATAGCCATTTTGGCCATTGATTCGGATTTCCACGAAACTAGTTTCATCGGATCCACAATGGTGAATTATTGTAGGATTTCAAGTTTCATAGCGATCGGACTTGTCATTTGATCGTACGGACTCGAAACGCCTTGAAATCAAATCAATTGAAATCAATTTGAAATAACTTGATATTGCCATAACTTCTTCATATGATGGAATTTGGACTTAACATGTTCCACTGATTTTGAAATATTTAGAAACATCTAATTTGATATATGGGTTGACCCAATTCCGTTCCAGAATTGAAACGGGCTTTTCGGGTCAATTATCGCCCAAACCCAAATCAATTGAACCCATTTGTTTCTATTTTGGTTCTGCCTATATATACATCGTTATAAACCCTAGCCTATTTTCTATATTCATGTTTTTGTACGTACAATTCCAATTGCTCCTCTTTCTCAATGGCAGACAGAACCCTAGATCCCAAAATGCGATTTCAAATAAAATTCAAAGCCAAAAATTAAATCTCTTCAGACTATATCGAATTATATATGGATTTGAAGCTCTCGACGATATATGATTCATTTTTCAATCTAGGTTTCGGTGTGGCCGGAAATCGATGATCTATCCACGACCGTTCATCACGGCGTGGCCAAAATCGTCCGATCTTCGAATCTATTCTGGGTATTGTAAAGTGGACCGAGGGGACCTCATCTATGCAGTTTATTTGGCGAATTGACAGTTGGATTTTCGTGCAAAATTGATTAGGGTTTCATACTTAAGGCGGTGGCTGCTTACTTACTCGCGACTGATGGTGGGATAGGGGGGTTGCGTAGGGTCGGCGTGGTAGGAGAAGGTCGCGGGGGTGTCTCCGGTGTGGCGTGACGTGCGTTAGTAGGTGGCGGTGGTTGGTTTGGCGCGATTGAGATGGCGACTTCATTAGCTTGGATGCGTTCCAGGCTAGGGTTTCGTTGCTGTTTCGTGTATGTGGAAGATAGATGGTGACGTGGCTCTGTTTTTGTTATTTTATTTTATTTTAATTTAAAATCGTGTGATGTTCTAATGCCGATAACTTTTGCATACGAGGTCCGTTTTACGCGTGGTTTTCTTCACTAGGTTTGTATTGGAATTTCGGACATTTTGGCACTAGTTTGGATGAATTATGAGACTGTGAAAATTTTGGGTTTAAATTGGATTAAAATTCAATTTAAATTCAAAAGCTGAGTATTTTAACCCACTCACGACTTCTAAAATTTCTTATGTGTGTTAAATTAATTTTTGATATGATTAGAAATTTATTTATGACTGTTTTTCATATTTTTAATCGTCATCTCAGTTAAATTGAATTTATTGGATTAAATTGTTATTTAATTTATTATTGCATATAACTGCCAGTTAAATTATTATATAATTTATTATTGCATATAAACTGCCAGTTAAATTGTTATTTAATTTATTTTTGAATATAAACTGCCAGTAAATGCCTGTTATTTATTATCTGTTCTATATTGATGTTATCGACTGAATTGGATGATAATTGTGATAAATGTTTGATGCTCGATATTGGATGAATGGATGTTGTATTTTATACTGTTATAAACTGCAATTTGTTATGGATTTTATTTCATTCGAGATTGAGGTTTGAAATGATATACAACCGTATTTTTATTTTAAATTGCGGATTGAAATGATAAATATCCGTATCACTTGACACAGGATAGAAAATTATATGCAGGCAGCGCTGGTCGACATATAAATATTTCTGAAATTGATTTCTATAGTTTTATAAAGAAATATATGGTTTTATATAAATATTGATTTTAGATATTTTATAAATGTTATTTTATTCTTGATTTTAAGCTAGGTATAATTTGTTTTAATATAAAATAAGATTAATAATAAATTTGATTTTATGGAAGATAATATGGTTAAGTATATAAATTATATTTTAAAATAGAGTTTAAAATGATTTAAATAAATTAAGGTTGGAGGATAAATTGGAAATTTATATGAAATTTTATTTATTTAAGAATTAAACTCAAAAAGGTTAATGTGAAATTTATTAAATGGAAATTTTAAAGGGTATAATTATGATAACTTGACCTTGGGGTCAAGGTGAATTAAATGAGTATCTCAAGTACAAATGAATTGAAGGAAATAGTTAGTTATCTGTAATTCGAGTTTTATTTAAATGATAATGGATTTATTATGTAAAATATTTCAAAACTAAATAATATGAAATTTAATTGTTGAATTGAAATCATCAAATTTAGTTTTGAAATTTTGGAATATTTAAAGCCTTGCAATATATCGAAATTGAAATGTTTTATTGAAATTGAAGTGTTCCGAAGTTATGAATTTCAAAGTATTATGTTTAAAAATGTAATAATTTCAAATGTTTGGTTTCGAAGTGTATAAATTTGAAAGTGCTATGATTTTGGAAAAGGGATATATTTGAAATAAAAATGATATTATATTGATTTGGGTTTTATAACAATGATATCATATTGATATGGGTTTTGAAATGGAAATGATAACGTAATTATATGGTTTTGAAATGGATATCATATTCTGGTTTTGAAGTACAAATTATTTTGAAATGACCGCGGTGTTATAATAACAGTTGATTGTTGAGGAGACCAGGATCGGAAGTTGTCATACTCTCTGCCAACTCTAAAAACCACTTTAACAACCGTGTACGCGGTGGAGATTCCAAAATGAAGTAGGATGGTGGCAACGTTCTATTAAGGTATACACGTGGACCCGACTCCCGTGAGTTGGCATAAGGTGGCTAAAATAGGAGCGATTCTCGGGCCAAGGAGGTAGCCCCTCTTATCGGACACACTCCTTCGATATTATACTCTGACTTTTGGATTGATTCGGTGACCACTTTTAATTTTTGATTTTGGGGGTGTGGCTCGAGGTGGGCGGTAGTAGCTGCTACGCGTTACCACCACCCCGGATGCGTAATTGGTATATCTACCCTGGCATTGCGTTGTGTGCCGTGTCACCTACCCTAGGGCCCTTGTACAAGTTTGATTTGTGTCGTACCTATGGAGTATCCACCGGTAGCCTTCCGATTAGGTGGTATTACGGTACTGTATAGACTATTGGCTCTATTACGTGTTAAGGGCTATATGGGTAAACCCTTAACTCTATTTAAAAGTAAGTTTATTTTACTACTAGACACTATTATAATAGAGAAATATTACTACATAGTAAATAGTTTAACGGATCCTTAAGAGATGTGAATCCCGAGCATCTCTTAAGTTATTGCACTCACGTTAGACAGTGGATAGGAGATGTCAAATCCCGTAAACATCACTGACGCCGTTCCATTCATATTTATTTCTATTGATTTAACTCACATAAGATCTTTTAGTTCTGACTCGAGTGTTTTGTCTTTTCAATTCGCTCGGGTCAGTCTAAGCATTTCAGGATTCAAAGACTTTATTTCTGGACGACGAAGACGAAGATTGTATTACTATTATTTATTATATCATTCCACTACATTCATACCGTTCCGCTGCATTATTCATTATTCTCTAGTATGTGTAACTCTGATATGTGTTGTACAAGTATAATCAATTTTTTGTAAAACAGCATCATGAACTGTTATTTGATTATTATATTTTATCGTTCCGCTGCAAGATTCTGTTTTGTTTTTTTTTCTTTCTCTGCTTTTTCTTATTCACCCCAATAAAAATCCGCCTTTTGTATGGTTTGAGTCTGACGTGTGTAGTTTATAGTCGATTTAAAGCGTACTAAAAGGCGGGATGTTACAATACCAAAACCCCAATCTTAAAACGAACTGTAGATCTGGCTTGCGCTCGTCGAGAGCTTCAAATCGATATTTAATGTGATATAATTTGAGCAGTTTGAATTTTGAATTTTGAATTTGGTTTTGAAATTGAATTTGAGTGTTTGGGACTTGGAATTTGTTTCTGCCATTGGAAAGAGGAGATCAGTTACAGACAAATGAAAATAAGAAGTAGCTAGGGTTTATAACAGACTATTTATAGGCCAAGTTGAAAATAGAATGAATGGACCAGATCGATTGAAAGTTGAACGATGAACGACCCTAAAAGCCCGTTTCGTTCTCGAAATGAAAATGGATCAACCCATATATCAAAATAAATATTTTCAATATTTTTAAACTCAATGGGACAGGTTTCAAGTCCTAATTCCATCCTATGAAGAAGTTATGTTAAAATCAGCTTATTTCAAATTAATTTCAATTTAATTGATTTCTAGGTATTTCGAGCCCATACGATCAAATGACAAGTTCGATTGCTACGAAAGTAGAAATCCTATAATGGTTCATTATTACGGATCCGATGAAACTAGTTTCGTCGAAATCCGAGATAGTTTCCAAAATGGCTGTTTTTCACGTCAATTAAATAAATTAATATTAAACTAAATTAAATCACCTTTTAAATTCCGATTCAATAATTAACAAATTTTATCACTTTTGATTACTTAGACATTTATAACAATTTAAAACAAATTTCCATTTTGATTCGTTGTTAATTATTTCACTAGTTGTCATGTTTGCTTTCAATTTCAATAAATTCAGTAATTATAAATTTAATTTCCATCAGTTTCATTAAATTGACCTTCATCCTATTATTCAATCCATTATTATCAAATGGGTGAAATTAACATTGATTCACTATTTATTATATTAATATTTTACAATTTCATCCAAATTTCTATTGACGTAACATTTAATTCCATTTAATTGTAACCTTGATTATTCTATGTATATATTTGACTTAAGTTTCTATCAAATTGCATCAATATTCAATGGTCATTGTCTTAATCCACCTTAACGCTATATCAAATTTCATTCATTACAATTTATTCCCAATTTAATTTAACTGACTAAATAAATAGGTAACATATATAATTGTTACCATTAACTTTCAATCACACTTGTTACACTTGTTTACATAACACGGAATTTTTCCAATTATCGTTAACTACATATTATTTTATTAGTTAATTCAATATTTTCATTTGTTTTTTATGTCAAATTGATACCCAAGTATAACATTTAACTTATTTCAATTAATTGGGATTTTTCATTCAAATTGTTAATGATTAACTTCAATTAACATTGTTACATTTCATTTTGGTCATTATTTCATTAAACAAATTACAAATTTTATTTCTCCCTACATTAGATTGCAAAACTTTATTAAATAACAATTTTTTATTTATCGAAAAATTACGGGTCGTTACACCCTCCTCCACTCAAAACTTTTCGTCCTCGAAAAGGAAAAAGAAGGGAAAGAAGGAACTAAGTAATCAATTGATATTATTCAAAATATTAAATTTATAAACAACTAATTTATAAAATTAAATAAGTTAAATAAAATATATCAATTTATAAATTTGTAAACAATTAAATCTTTATATTCAAGTTAAAAAAAGTTTGAAAAACATTTCACAAAATTTTCCAAGTCCAAAATTCACGAAAAATTTCGGTAGAGTCTCCTTTGTGCGGAGAGGCTCGGGAGAAATAGTAATATAAATAGTAATAATATATATCAAAATTTCCAAAGTAATACATCCCAACAACGGAAAAACAATATAATATCGCTATAAAACCGTAATCCGAGAACGTACCTATTTGTCGAGCAATTATGCTCATTTTGTGAAACCAAAAGTAGTAGTTATTGCTTCCATAACCTGTATTTCACTTATATAATCAAAAGAAGTCAATAATTATATAAAAGTGAAATAATTTAGTCATTTCAATAAATAAAAAAGCAAATCAATACAACATAACAACAATCACTTGCAAACAAGCATACAGTCGTCACATGAAATCAATGAAATCAACCATACATCCATAGCAAGTAAAAAAATGGTTTGTTTATGTTCAGACCTCTTTAACCGTATAGAATGATAAACAAACTACTAAGTATACCATATACTCAATAGTGTTAGATTAAAACTCAATTAATATTCATACATCCAAACAATTAGAAGTATCTTTTTCCCAAACAATCCACAAGCTAAAACAAATAATAATTTCCAATGTTATTTAAGTTACTCTTATTGATTTGTTTTCACGACCTTTATTGTTCATACTTTCTCATTCATATCATGATTACCTTCTTTAAATTTACATTGATTTCTTACAAAAATTCAATTTCCATTTATTCATATAATACTTAACTCCATTTTTTACATTTGTTTATTTGCATATGTTATTTATATCTTCTTACATATGTCACTCATACACAAATCTTTAAACATATGTAAATTAATTCTTAAAGTACTATATAGTTTTCTTCGTAAATAAATTCACTTTCATTCATTCGGTGATTATTTTCATTTATTTTCGTTTATTGTTTACAAAGTTCATTTTCATTTGTTCAAATAATGCCAATTTCTTTCCATTACTTTATATTCATTTCTTACATAATTTATTTCCATTCAATTGTTTATAATAATTGCTGAATTCATTATTCAAGTATTTCGTACGAATTTTTATTGCAGTTTAATTCACATTAATTTTTATACTTGATTTCAATTAGATATTAACATTCATTAGTGCGTACGTTCATACTTAAATTTCTTACCTTTTAAGTTTACATTCATTTTCTTATTTAATGTCATTGAATATTAAAACCATATCCTAAATCATTTCAACTTTTCTGAAGTTATAACCATATAATTAATATAGTATTCATTTTATTATTTACTTTAATTATCAATATCTTCAAACATTTACCTAAGTTTATAATCCTTTACTTACAGCACTCATTTTCTATTACATTTAACCAGTAGCATTTTCAATTGTAACTTAAGTTTATGACAATTTATAACATCTGAATTCTTATTTAGATGAAATTTCCATTGAACACTTTTATTACTAAAGTTTTTACTTTAATAATATTCTATCACGTACCCTTATTAACATTACAACTTTTGATATTTTGGTAAGTCATATATATGTCTTTTAGAATGAAATAGAAAGTTACACAAGTTTACCTTATTTATTTTAATTAGCAAAATATTTAATAATCACATCCTTTGGATTCTCATATCCTTTGATTTACAGGTTACAAGTTTCAAATTTCTTGTATATTTCATTTATAACTTAGCATCTAATTTCTTATTTCCCATTTAGAAGTTCCAATTATATAATAGTTAAAATTTCATTTCATTACAACAATTGAAATCTCTAATTTATAGGAATTTAAGAACTAAATACCAGGTTCCATTTCAATCATTTAAATAATATATCACCATATACTCATAACTTATATATACATATACCAAACCATATTTAGGAAATTATTTCATTTACCTATGTTTCAAAACAAATATTGTGTCGGCTCGCCTTATTAAGTTTTAGAAATCCCTAATGATGTCACAGCGTCCTATGCCCCGACAAGAATTTATAAATACAAAACGATACAAAATTAACACAGTACAAAATTCTAACAAGTACGCTCTCTCATATATATACACTCAAGGGCTCATTCTAGGGGATTACTACTATATATATGAGTCAGAACCCACAAAGCTAAGGTTATCACCAAACCAAAGCTCTGATACCAACTGTAATGACCTGCCTTTTTGGACGTTTTAAGCAAATACATATGTCAAACTCAAATAATTCAAAGGGGCGGATTGTTATGGGATGAGCAAGAAAAAGAGAAAGAAATAAAATAAATACAAAATCTCATGGCGGAATGACAAAACAGGATAACAAAATAATAGTTCATGAAGCTGTTTTATTAATACATTTGATTATTCTTTGCAACACAAACGTCAGAGTTACGTAAATAGGCATGACTAAATAAATGCAGTGGAACAACATGATGCAGTGGAATAAATATAATAAATAATGATAGCACAATCTTTGTCTTCGTCCTCTAGAAATAAGGTCTTCAAACCTGACATGCTCAAGCTGACTCAAGCGAATTGAAAAGACAAAACACTCGTGTCAGAACTAAAAGATCTTATATAAGTTAAATCAACGATAAATATGCATGTAACAGCGTCGGAGATGTTTACGAGATTTGACTTCTCCTATCCAGTGTCTAACGTGAGTGCAGTAACTTAAGAGAGCCCGGGATTACCATCTCCTAAGGATCAGTTAAACTATATACTATGTAGTACAATGCGCTATTATAATATGTCTACAGTAAAGTAAAAGTATTAAAATAGCGTTAAGGCGTTACCCATATCCTCATTAATACATTTTATATATCCCCAAAGTCTATACAGTACCGTAAGCTCCTTCGTAAATTGTAGGTTTACCTAGAGGGCACCCTATAAGTATGGTACAAAACAAATTCGTAGAAGGCGCTCTAGGGCGTGTGAACACGGCACTCGTGGCAATGCTAGGGTAGATATACCAATTGCGGATCTAGACTGGTGGTAACGCATAACAGCTACTACCCCTACCTTGGACACACTCCGAAATCAAAATCAAGGGTGGCCACCAAATCAATCACAAAGTAATAGAATGGCATCGAAGGAATGTGCCCGATCGGAGATGCGACCTCACTTAGCCCGACGCGTCTCTTGTTTTAATCGCATCTAAGCTGATTCACGGGAGTCAAGGTCACGCCATACCTCATACAGAATTCGTTCTCCAAACCATCCTACTTCATTTCTGGAATCTCCACCATGTACACAGTTGTTAAAGTGGTTTTCGGTATTGGCAGAGAGTATGACAATATCCGATCCCAATCTCTTTAACAACCAAACGCTTATTTCACACCAGTTGGTTCTTTTACATTTCAAAAGTCAATTCACAATTTATATCAAAATATCGTATTCTCAAAACCATATCACTTTCGAAATCATATTCACTTTGAAATCATATCCACTTTAGAAATCATATTGTTTTCAAAATCGTAATTTCTTTCAAAAATCATATTTCCAATTAGGTTGAATCCTCACTCCAAAATCATCATATTCCATTACTATAACATTTAAATACCAACTTAGGTTATAATATCATTTAACCATATTCACTTTAAGATCGAGGTTTTAAAATATAAACACAACTACTATATTTAGTTTGAAATTTAGAAAGATAGTTTAGATAGTGATAAATAGTTTTACAGAGTTATAAATAAATAAAAATACTCTAAAATAATTTAAAAATAGATTAAAATAGTTTTAACTTGATTAACATAGTTAAATTGATTTAAAATAGTTTAAATATAATTAAAATATATTAAATAGCTTTAAAATAGATTAATTAGATTTAAATTAAATGGTTGAATTAGTTTAAAATAAATTAACTTGGTTCAACATAGGTTAAAATAATTAATATAGTTAATAAAGGTTAAAATAGTTTAATAATTTTTGGATTTTAATAATTAGAAATTTTAAAATGATATATTTTTAAAACAATTTATATTAAATATGCATTTGGAATTTATATAAATTTAACTATTTACCTATTTTGTTTCAACATATCTAGACCGTTTCACTTTTCCAAATCATAAAACCTAATTTTAATCTTTTAATTCAAACTCTCAATAAAATTATTAAATTTTATATTGATTTCAATCCATGTTTTAAATATCAATTTAAATTACTCTAATTTCAATATATTACGAAGTTATATTTCAAATAATTCAAATAACTCAATTCTGATAAATTTCACTTACATTCCAAATTCAAGTTTGAAATTTTCAAATAACTTCTTTTAACTATTTCTTTAACCCAATTCCCATTTTAACATAAAACTTGAATTTCGATAATAATTCAATTTATATAAATCCATTTTTTTTTCAAAATATCCTTTAACTAAATACAAAAATTCAGGATTTTCAAGATCATTTAATTTAACCAATCCGGTGTCCGTATATAATTCTCTACACTAGGGTCAAGTGATACGGATATTTATCATTTCAATCCGCAATTTAAAATTTACGGTTATATATTATTTCAAACTGCAAATCCCGAATTAAATAAAATCTATAAAATCGCTCGAGTATATCATTTCAACACATAACGATTTTTCCTTAATCTATAGATCGTTCGTGTATATATCATTTCAACCCATAGTGATTTCCTAAACAGTAACTAAGGGAACTTGCAGAATGATAACAATATATGTAAATCAATTATAACATCCAATCATCCAAAAATAAATTCAAACATCCATTACAATCTTCATCCAATTCAACCAATAAATATCAACAATTAGCAGATTATTATATACAGGTAATTAATTGGTAATTTAAATTCAATAATAAATTAAATGACAATTTAATTCAAAATAAATTCAAATTAAAAAATAGCAATTTAAAAATCCCAAACAGCCATCAGTAAATTCCTAATCATATCGTAAATTTAACTTAACGAACATAAAAAATTTTAGAAGTTGTTAGTGGGTCAAAACACTCACCTTCGATTTTAAATCGAATTAAAATCCAATTTATGGCCTAAAATCAAACGGTCTCAGAATTCGACCAAACCAGTGGCAAAATGTCCATAATTTCGACACGATCCCAACAGATCAAATCAGGCGTAAGTTCGACCTCATATGTGGAAGTTATGTCGATTAGAAGTGTTGAAATCGAAAATTAAATAAAATGGTAAAAAAAGAAAAGAACACTTTACCTTTCCACATTATTGTCTCCTACATGCACAGTAACCCTAGCCATTGCTGTTCGACCCAAAACATACGTACGTTGCCACCTACGTCGTTCACCGCACCGTCTGCAGCCAGCCGCCCCTTGCGCACGTCACCGCAGGCCAAGCCGTGCCTATTTGTACCACCACGAACCCCCATCCTCATGGTCGCGAGTACAAAGAGCCAACCGCCGCAACTAAAATTAACCCTAATCGAATTTTTCTCGTCGGTCTGACCATCAATCGACGAACCAGCCACGCTGATGAATTCCCATCGGTCCTCTCTACAATACTGTACCCTTGATTTGACGATCCGACAAAGTTGATCGTGACACGATGAACGACCGAGGCTAAATCACCCAATTCTAGCCACACCGAAGCCCAGATCGAAAAACGAACTATAGATCCGACTTGCGTTCGTCGAGAGCTTCAAATCGATATATAATATGATATAGTTTGAGGAGTTTGAATTTTGGATTTGGTTTTGAAATTGAATTTGAGGGTGTGGGACTTGGAATTTGTTTCTGCCATTGGAAAGAGGAGATAAGAAGGAATGTACGTACAGACAAATGAAAATAAGAAGTAGCTAGGGTTTATAGCGGACTATATATAGGCCAACCTTAAAAATAGAGTGAATGGACCAGATCGATTGAAAGTTGAACGGTGAACGACCCCAAAAGCCCGTTTCATTCCGAAAAGAAAATGGGTCATCTCATATATCAAAATAGATGTTTTCATTTAAACTTAATGGGATAGGTTTCAAGTTCTGATTCCATCATATGAAGAAGTTATGTTAAAATTAGCATATTTCAAACTGATTTCAATTTAATTGATTTCTAGGCGTTATGAGCCCGTAAGATCAAAGGACAAGTCCGATTGCTACGAAAATTGAAATCCTACAATGGTGCACTATTACAGATCCGATGAAACTAGTTTCGTCGAAATCTAAGACAGTTGCCAAAATGGTTGTTTTTCACGTCAATTAAATAGATTAATATTAAATTAAATTAAATCACTTTTTAAATATCAATTCTATAATTAACAAATTTTATCACTTTTGATTACTTAGAAATTTATAACAATTTAAAACAAATTTCCATGTTAATTCAATGTTAATTATTTCACTTTATCATGTTTACTTTCAATTTCAATAAATTCAGTATTATAAATTTAATTTCCAACAGTTTCATTAAATTGACCTTCATCCTATTATTCAATCCATTTTATCAAATGGGTGAAATTAACATTAATTCACTATTTATTACATTAATATTTTATAATTTCATCCAAATTTCTATTAGTATAATCCCATTTAATTGCAATAAATCCAATTATTATAATATAAATTCCAATAATTTGATTAACCTGGTTTCAAAACTTCCTATTCAATCCTCGATTATTCTATGTATGTATTTAACATAAGTTTCTATCAAACTACATCGATATTCTACGTTTATTGTCTTAATCCACCTCAATGCAATATCAAATTTCATTCATTACAATTTATTCCCAATTTAATTTAACTGACTAAATAAATAGGTAACATATAATAAATATTACCATTAACTTTCAATCACACTTATAAGTTATTATTTACAAACAAATGTTACAGTTATTTACATAACACAGATATTTCCAATTATCATTAACTACATATTATTTTATTAGTTAATTCAATATTTTCATTTGTTTTTTATATCAAATTGATAACCAAGTATAACATTTAACTTATTTCAATTAATTGGGATTTTTCATTCGAATTGTTAATGATTAACTTCAATTAACACTATTACATTTCATTTTGATTATTATTTCATTAAATAAATTACAAATTTTATTTGTCCCTATATTAAATTGCAAAACTTTATTAAATAACAATTTTTTATTTATCGAAAAATTATGGGTCGTTACACTCTCCTCTACTCAAAACTTTTCGTCCTCGAAAAGGAAAAAGAAGGGAAAGAAGGAATTAAGTAATCAATAGATCTTATTGAAAATATTAAATTCATAAACAACTAATTTACAAAATTAAATAATTTAAATAAAATATATCAATTTATAAACAATTAAATCCTTTTTATATTCAGGTTAACAAAAGTTTGAAAAACATTTCACAAAATTTTCTATGTCCAAAATTCATGAAAAATTTCGGCAGAGTCTTCTTTGTACGGAGAGGCTCGGGAGAAATTGTAATATAAATAATAAAAAATATATCAAAATTTCCAAAATAATATATCCCAACAGCAGGAAAACAATATAATATCGCTATAAAATGGCAATGTACCTATTTGTCGGGCAATTAACGCTTATTTTGTGAAACCAAAAGCAGTAGCTATTGCTTCCATAACACGTATTTCACTTATATAATCCAAAGAAGTCAATAATTATATAAAAGTGAAATAATTTAGCTGTTTCAATAAATAACAAAGGAAATCAATACAACATAAAAACAATCACTTGCAAACAAGCATACAATCGTCACATATAATCAATGAAATCAACCATAAATCCATAGTAAGTAAAACAAATGATTTGGGTGGGTTCAGACCTCTTTAACCATATAGAACGACAAATAAACTACTAAGTATACCATACATTCAATAGTCTTAGATTAAAACTCAATAGATATTCATACATCCAAACAACTAGAAGTATCTTTTCCCCAAATAATCCATAAGCTAAAACAAACAATAATTTTCAATGTTATTTAAGTTACTCTTATAGATTTGCTTCCACAACCTTTATTGTTCATACTTTCTCATTCATACCATGATTATCTTCTTTAAATTTATATGGATTTCTTACAAAAATTCAATTTTCATTTATTCATATAATACTTAACTCCATTTTTTTACATTCGTTTATTTGCATATGTTATTTATATCCTCTTACATATGTTACTCATACATAAATCTTTAAACATATGTAAATTAATTCTTAAAGTACTATATAGTTTTCTTTGTAAATAAATTCACATTCATTCATTCGATGCTTATTTTCATTTTTTTACTTTATTGTTTACAAAGTTCATTTTCATTTGTTCAAATAATATTCATTTCTTACATATGTTATTTCCATTCAATTGTATATAATAATCATTGAATTCATTATTCAAGTATTTCATACACGCACACAGGTGCACGCGTGTCAATTTTCTTCCTTCTTTCATATTTTCTTACTTCTCCTGGAACTAAAAACGAACGTGCACAGAGGTGCACAGGCGCACACGTGCATTGTGCACCACCTATGATGGTCACCACGTCATCGTACGCCTAGCTAGGACCACTCGTGCATCCCCTTCCACAACCCCATCTAATTGACCCCCTCACTCACGCCTCCAACCACCACAGCTAAACTTTGACCATGGAACCCGAAAACATGGAACACTCTAATGCCTTCACCATGTCGCCGCCACACCTACATCCAGGGCCTGCCGCCTCCATTGTCAAGATCGCTTGCCTCTCCCTTCACCTTTGAGCTCCATTGCGTCAAACTTGATGCTTCTAAACTCTTACAGCAACATGATTTCTAAAACCCAAAATGTTAAGACCTAAAACCCTAAATCAACCAATCCCCAACAACACAGATCAGTAGAACAAAATTAGCCATATTCATTGCCTCCATCCTACTCCAACACTGCTCTAGCCACCATCGCCACCTCCACAACCGCACGAATTGTCGAAAATTATTTTTTTTTAATAATTTTCATTCATCTCCTCCTCCACAATGATTCACAACCCCAAAAATCACCAAATGACAACCAAATATCATTATTTGATGCTACGGTCCCATCCATATCCTCCGTTCATCAATTCATGATCGTTGAAAACGATCATTTTCTCGACCCCTTGCTGTTATTTAAAGATATCTCCATACTACTTGATGAAAAACCATAAAACTATTTTTAAAAATAACTATACTCGATGGCGAACAAATTTCGTGTTGGACGATTAGGATGAAACTGGTAAGATTGTGAGCATTTGATTTTTGAATGAAGTTTTCAAGTTTATTTCCATGGCTTAAGCATTTAGAGGGAGATGAACTAACAACTTCAGTGAACACATGAAGATAAAGCAGGAAAACCATATCCAAACCCAAAACATTTTATAACCAAAATGAAGGGGACAAAAAAAACGAGAAAAGGCAGTAGACAAGAAAGAAGATAGGAGATGTAGGGTAAAATAAAATATCAATGCAACATATTTGCAACTGCACGGTATAAAATATGTGCTCGTGTACACTGTGAAAGTTTATTTGAAAATGAATAGATTACGGTACCCGGCTACCCCATATCGCATCCGATTCCGAGCTACGACTGATAGAGAATAAAGGATGATTGCGTATGACAATGTTACATGGTCACAAAACAAAAATAAAATAGACAAGTTATTAAATTATATGAAGTTTCAAAATGTCAACGTTTGCCGTAAAATACATCAAATGAAAATACTTTTCCAAATTAAAAATTATGAAAAATTCTAAAAATTAAATTAAAAATACATCATTGGGAATTAAGTCTCAGTTCAAAATAGATAATTTATCATATCTAAATTCAAATATGAATATTTAAATAAATTAAATATTCAAGTTTGAAGACCAAAAATACGGGTTGTTACACTCTCCCACCCTTAAAAAGAATTTTGTCCTCGAAATTCCAACACAATAACACTCAATATTATTCATAAGCCTGCATGATGTCGTGGATCATTCATATACAGAATATGACTCGATCACTACTCGAACACATAACTCTACTTCTAAACTAGTATCGCTCCCCCGATTTACTAGTGCGGATCCTGATCAGGCTCCTTGGTTAGGAACCTCTGCTCTCCTTACATGGCTGTAGCTATGATAGAATCTTTTAGTTCTATATCAAGAACCCTCATCAAGTGTTCGCCGTCGGAAATCGAATAATAAATCCTTATTTGGAATAGTGTGAAACACCTCAGAGCCTTGTACTTGAATATTCGATCAAAACTATAGTGTAACGTTTCGGATTTTTCGTTGCCGAAAAACCGAAATGTTATGGTTGAAGAAGAAGAAAGAGGTAGAAGAAGGGAGAAAAAGAGAGAAACAGAACAACAAAACAGAACAGAAAGGAGCAACAGACAATATCAGAATCTCACAATCGCAGCAGAACAACATATAATAGATAAATGAATAATCATTAAAACAAAAGAACTATACATTTTATACATTACATCACATTACATTACATTTCATCATCAAAGTGTACAACAACAAACAGCGGAAAAGAAATACTATATACAATAGATAATATGCTACGCCATCCAGCTCGCCTCCAGATATCTGTTGCAACACCTAAATCCAGAATAACCTGATAACCAAACTCTAGACTGCCCATGTGGAAATTGGTGGGCACCCAGAGTTTAGGAAGGGAACAATAAACTCCAGGTCAGTCATGTGACTGGTGTGAGAACTTAAAACAGTTTATTTGTCTTTAAAACAAAGAATAGGATAATTTTTAAATAAATTCGCAATGCTTTTTAGAAAATGAGACTACCATAAGGTCTTCTGCCACACACACAATGCAAACGCAGACTTGGAGGAGGTTTCTCCTTATGATAGTCAAAGATGCTTACTACGCAAAATCAAATCATCTTTGATATTATTATTAGTGCATAGTGTAGAAAACAATTTCGAAAGTAGAATATAAATCTTAGCCAGCATAGGCATTTCGCACTTATGCCTACTATAGCTACCATCCAAACAGTGGGGCGCCACCATAAGTGAATGATAGGTTCTACAACTAAAACCGTAAAGGCTCGTATTGTTTCTTTGGATTTCCAACAAATGGTCAGGCCAAGGAACTTCCCATTGCCATATGGAAACGCCTCTGGAATGACGTCCCGAGAACCTAACCGGATCTCTGCCAACACAAGGCCGGGTTACCCCTAACTGGGTAACAACTGACACGAATATGTCATTCCCCGATCGTTACCGATCTATATCCGAGGATCCCCGATTTCCAACAACCACAAAGTAATAAATTTGCAGTAACCACATAGGTTAAGTATCTGGGCTCCATACCATGATACCACCTCTATCCAGAAGGAATGACATACACTAAATGGGTGCTACCCCCTAATAACCTTGCCGCATCTTTCCTGTTTTGACCATTTCCGGGGTGTGAGGCTCGATGAAGTCTCGTCCACAAAGCCATGCTTTTAAACAAAAGCCGTGCTTTGGGTCAACAAGTGATCAAAGCAATGATCATCAAGATAAACGATCAAACAAATGATCCTATCACAAATGATCATTCAACGATCATTTCACAGCAACACTCAACATGCCACATTACCAATTCGGGAATGTATCACTAGTAACCATCAACTATATAACCTCTGAGCTCGTACGTCTCAGAGAAGGGTGTTAAGCTAAGAGAATAAATTCTCCGCCACCAACAGAAATATATTTGATAGAAACCAGCTTTACATCTCAAATTGTAACGTCAGACATACAATCCATACAAGTCTGTTCCGGGATTGAACAGAACCGAAGGCACTTCCAAAGAAGCCCTTGCAATCCGGATATTCACTAATCACGTCCGGACATCCCGTCACTAAGGGTGATAAAACCTCTGTACCGGAGATCAGCCGATGCAGAGTTACTCGACGGTAATCCTTCCGTTTTCACAAATATCCGGTCTTCAACACCGGTCTTCAAATGCAATTCATAACGACGTATCACATATTCAGAGTGGGTTATACGACCCCATGGTCCTTTCCCGGTTAACCCGAATAGTGAGCGCTTATTTTAAAATAAGTGTGGCATTCAATTCAAGTAATCACAACAAACACTCATTCAAGGGTAAATATTGATAGTCGGTTATTTAACTATCAATAGAGACGAGCAACATCATCAGATTCTAAATAATTTTCCAAATTATTTATTTTTCCAAAAATATCTTTACAAGATATATAATTTTCCACACTTCAAAAATAAATAACGTTTATTTTGAAACCAATTTTCCCTTTCCATTTATAAATTCCATAGTGAATTTATATTTCAAATTATTTTTTGATCTACAGTTTTCAATAGGTTCAATTATTCAATTCCAATTTATCTTCAAGAAGATAAATTCTCAAAACGTTTCATTTCATATTGGGAAAGCATTTCCATACTTATTTAAAAATAAGTAATTCATAAATCTCATTTATTTTCAACAATTTGAAAATATGCAATATACTTAACCATAGTTAAGTATATATCTCATTCTTTTAAGGAAAACATTCTTTTATTCACTTTTATTTGGGTCAAAACGAATGTTGCGTAAAACATCGTTACAACAACCCAAAATCACTAGTATAGGGATTCGAAATTAAATAGATATATAAATCCCAATACTATACAAAAATATTTCCTTTCGGAAATCATTTACTATAACAACAGTGTTATAGTCCATTATTTCCTTATTTTTCTCGAAAACGTCTATTTCAACAATATATGTTGAAATCTATGTTTCCATTACCTTTTATTTCTCGAAAACGTCTATTTCAACAATGAATGTTGAAATCTAGGTATTCGATACTTAATGCATTTTAAAGCACCTTTAAATCGTTTTAAATTCCATTTAAAACATTTCTTTCCCAAGATATATCCATTTTATTTAACTATATATTCACCGTTCAAAAACGTGAATATAACTCCCTTAATAAATTTTTATATTCAATTGATTAAATTCAATTGATTACGAATTTATAAACAATGTTTATAAACTCTATTCCTATTTATAAACTTCAATTTGTAAATTTCCTTTATCAATCCAATTCAATTTATAAATCCAATTTCTATACCAAAGGTTCGTATTATAAGTTAAGAGCTTATAATCCATTTATTTACTAAACCATTCTTTTACAACTTCACAAATTTTTAAATCTTATCACTGATAAGATTCCTTTATTTTTTTTTATAACAGTTTTCAACTTATAAAAACCTCCTTTATTAACAATTTCTATAAATATCCCCTTTAAATGGCCAAAATCCATTTTATAAGCTAATTACTTATAAATTTTTTTATTTTCAACATCTATTCATTTTATAACTTTCACGATTTATAAATCTATAAATTTTAATGAAATTCATTTTATACATCAACTTAACACTTAATAGACTCGTTTCAAAATTCCAATAAATTTAATTTATAAATATCAATTTATAAAATCTCTCATATAACTATTTATAATAATTATTCAAAACCCAAATCTAACTATCTTATAAATCTATTTATTTTAAAATTTTCCTTTTGGGTTATATTTTATAAAAGTATCAATTTTTATAACATAAAAACTTATACGTTTATTTATTTTAAAGTGAATCAATTCAAAAATTAAATAAAACATATACTTTGGAAAAAATCACTTTAAAATCCTTTTTAAAAATAAAAATCGTTATTTTTAACTTTAAAAAATGGATCCGATGATGCCACAACATCCAATAGTCAATCATGGCACAAATATCATATATCAATATGATAATCAATAATCACACAATATCTATAATCATATAAATATTTGTGAGGAATCCAGTTGGATCCCTCCAACCTGTTTCCCTGCATCCAAAGATGTTAGCACAATACCCATTCCACTTCGAGGTGGAATATCGCGGTATATGGGATTTATAAAATATATCCGCTTACTAACGGCGCAATAGGGTCTCATCCTCTATACAATGCGGGAAATCAATCAACTGCAATATATACATATGCCAATATATATATATATATATATATATTGCTAATATATAGATATATCCTACTATATCTAATATTACAATCAATCAATCAATCAATCAATCAACAAATTTTAAATCTAACTATTTAAAATTTAACAAACCCTTTTTGAGTGAGAAGTTCTCACCTTAGCTTTATTTCGCAGTCCATTTCAAGTCCAGCTTGTTTCCTCGATTTTTTTAGACCTTGTATAAATATTTACTCAGTTTGTTATTATTTGTAATAATCGAGAAATCAATTTTTGATTTGATAATTTTAAATTCACTAGTGATTAAATTTTAAAACTAATAGTTCTCAATTTTAAACTAACTTTCCTTTTAACAAATTCTAAAATTGTT
Source organism: Allium cepa (assembly GCA_030765085.1). NCBI lineage: Eukaryota > Viridiplantae > Streptophyta > Magnoliopsida > Asparagales > Amaryllidaceae > Allium > Allium cepa. The sequence continues at coordinate 518,633,833 of CM060929.1, read as the reverse complement.
AAATATTTGTATGTCTCTAGATACATCTGTAAACTTCAATACTTCACTATAATATTAAACAAATTGTAAAACTCAAACCTATATACGTTCAGATTTAAATTGAAGTGAATATTTCGTTTATACCTTACTGTAAATAAATTTATTCCGTATGAACAAATTAAAAATGTCAATGAGTTAACACTTAAATAAATCAACTCAGGGCTGAAGTTAACTAATTTCCCACTGGCCAATCCTTTGTTAAATTTGGGTAAAAATTAAAGCAATAAATTTCTTTACTCACCAATTACCCTACGAATGATCTCAGTCACCATCTCAACAAAACTCCTCCAACTGGTCGCGGCCGGCGCTCCTCGATTCTTCGAACTGCAGTTGCCATCTTCCTGTCAGTCGACTCCTCCATTGATGCCTTCGCCTCCCCTTGCTCGGCTCAACAAAACCATCGCGACAAAAGCTTCGAGACCAACTTCCCCCTCCCTCGTTCATCTTCACTGCCGTGAACCGCTTCCACCACATCGTGACTTCACGTCGCCGCCGCGACATCGAACAGCTCCACCAGAATTTCGCCGCCGAGCCACGACTACGCCCCAAAACCCTAGCTCCAAGCTCGACTTCGCCCCGCCTCATTGCGACGCCTCGCCGCCGAAGCCCTAGCTGCAACAGTGCGCGCCTTTGGCGATGCCACCCTCTGCCGCTGCTCTGGCCACTTGCGATTCTACTCCCAGGCTTCAGCTTTTTTTTCTTTTTCTTTTTTTTTATTTACAGAAGAGGGAGAAGAGGATAAAGACATCGGCCATTTTTATTTTGTTTTTGATTTTGAACTGAAGGATGAGGGGAGGGAGGAATTATTTTAAACGAGCACGACCATGCTTTTGCACGATTTCCTTCGTGATACTATTTTTTTTCTTTTCTCTGCTGTGCGTTTGAAAATAGGAGAGGAGGTAGGGTACGGGGGAGACAAAATCTCGTGATTTTAGCCGTGATTAAAGGAGACAACGTGGTGTGTTGTTGACTAATTATAAATTTAAATTTAAATTGAATTCGATTTTAAAATCTCAACGCGTTTGCACGTCGTGTGCTCACATATAAACTCCGAAAAATACGAAATTTGAAATCCGGTAATAATTCAATATTACGGATCCAATGGAACTAGTTTCGTCGAATTCCGAGACTGTGCCTCGGACGGCTATTTTTTAAATATCGATTCGAATGATGAAATTTCAAAACTGATCAAATTACTTTCAAATTCGATTCTGAAGCCTCTATTATCTTTATTATTATCGATATGAATTTTACAAGCCTTTGAATTATTTTCAATCGGCTTAAAATTGAAGATTCAAATTTTTATTCACTTTCAATAGATTAAATTTTATAATTTAATCGCCAATTTATTCTGATAATTTGAAATTCAATTCAAACCATCATTCAAATATTTAAAATTAATTAAATATTTTCAATTTAAATTGTTAAAAATCCTGGGTCGTTACAACCTTCCCCCCTTAAAAGAATTTCGTCCTCGAAATTGCAAGTTAGAAAGAAATGGTCCTTAACTCGTCTACTATTTTTCACAATCCAAATAGTTTTATCAACTTACTAACCTAAGTCATTTTATTAAAGATTCACTATTATTTCAACAAGCTTTCCAACTTCACTTATAAGTTTCAACCAACATTGTTTCCTTCACAATTTAAATTTAAATTCAAAATCAAATTTTAAACTTTCAAAATTTCTCAAAAATTTTCTAACACCCTAAATTTTCAAAAAATTTCGCCAGCGTCTCCTTTGCGCGGCTAGCTCGGTACGACTACAAAATGGCACCACGGCCCCTCAGAATCAAAAAGAAAAGAGAAAGCAAGTGGTTGGAGAAGGAAATCATCAAATCTCATACTGAAATTCAAATACGTACCTTTTTGTCGAGCAATTCAATTTTTTTATCTTTGAAATCAAAATCCCAATTCCTTTTCTTTTAATATACCTGTATAACCTGCTAGTAGTAGTATCCAATTCCAACATTCAAACCATTTTGCACATTTCCATTACAAAATATTCAATATATACTTCTTATATCATCTTTAGCTTTACTATTGAAGTTATACATTCATTTCCATTCAATTTTGTTTACATTCCATATTCATATTCATCTCGAATTTACTTAAGCTAGTTCACTTCAAACTCAAGTTCATTTCCTTGTAAACAATTTCCAATTTCATTTATTTGTGAATGTAGCTTCATTTGTTCATTCACCGTTTCATTTTATCTCAACTTATTGAGTCCATTAGATTAAATTCTCAAATTTACTTTTATCCAAGTTAAATTCAATTCTAATTTGAATTCTCCTAAATTCCCAAACTCATTTCAATTTATAGAACTCATAACCATTTTGAATTGATTCTAACTTAATTTATATCAATTTTATTTCCATTTTCATTTAATTCAATTCATTTTAATTACTCCAAATTTATTTTCAACTTAATAAATTTTCTTTAAGTAATTATTTCACTTCGTCTCCTTAGACATTTCTTCAATTTCACTTTATTCAAAATTTATTCACTTGTACTTACCTTAATTCAACTCCATTCTTTTAAATTAAATTTATTCTATCAAAATTCAAATTGTACAAGTTATCAACTTATTTATTATTTCCATAAATATTTTAAATAGGATTCCAGAGTCTTTTCTACGGTTTCAAAACCATTATTGAAAACAATTCAAATTATCTTTTGAATTTCTAAAACCAAATCCCAAATTTTTCAAACAACTTTCACTTAAAACAATTTGGCAGCAATCCCTCTTTTGGAAACCCGAAAATGAACACCAATGATGCTGCGGTCATCATCGGAATTATTTTCCAGCGACCGAAAAGAGTTTAGAGCTTTTCATTCCTTCAAAACAATCTTCAAAACCTTTGAAATTCATTTTCAAATCAAAAAGGAATTTAATTTCTAAAATTTCCAAATCCTTTAAAAAAATCATTTCTAAAACTTCTCTGGAATTCTATTTCCAATTATAAGTCACATTTATAATTTACATTCTCAAATTTCATTTGTATATGGATTTCATTTTCTAAACTTTTGATTATGATTCCAATTCTTATTCAATAATCAATGGTAATAATTTGTAATATTATTAATTCCTAACATCCATGTAACCATATACTATAATAATTTACAGAAAATCATTTCTTTTATATATGAAAATAGTTTTGGGAAAAATTATTTCATTTACCCGATTTTTAAAACAATATTGTGTCGAATTGTTCTATTCAAGTGTTTAGAAACCCCTTCGATTCAGTTTCGAGGCTGCGCCGACGAAGGTTCATATACCACTCAACAAACCAATCATCACAATATAAAACAAATTTTATATTCACTAACAAATACGCGCTCATATATATTATTACACTCAAACTCATTCTAGAGTACTACTGACTCTATTTTTAATGAGTAACAACCAACAGAGCTAAGGTTGTCGCTTAACCATATGCTCTGATACCAAATGTAACGTTTCGGATTTTTCGTTGCCGAAAAACCGAAATGTTATGGTTGAAGAAGAAGAAAGAGGTAGAAGAAGGGAGAAAAAGAGAGAAACAGAACAACAAAACAGAACAGAAAGGAACAACAGACAATATCAGAATCTCACAATCGCAGCGGAACAACATATAATAGATAAATGAATAATCATTAAAACAAAAGAACTATACATTTTATACATTACATCACATTACATTACATTTCATCATCAAAGTGTACAACAACAAAAGCGGAAAAGAAATACTATATACAATAGATAATATGCTACGCCATCCAGCTCGCCTCCAGATATCTGTAGCAACACCTAAATCCAGAATAACCTGATAACCAAACTCTAGACTGCCCGTGTGGAAATTGGTGGGCACCCAGAGTTTAGGAAGGGAACAATAAACTCCAGGTCAGTCATGTGACTGGTGTGAGAACTTAAAACAGTTTATTTGTCTTTAAAACAAAGAATAGGATAATTTTTAAATAAATTCGCAATGCTTTTTAGAAAATGAGACTACCATAAGGTCTCCCGCTGTGGTGACCCCTTTAATTTTCACAAATAGATTTATTTTTTACAAAAGGAATATATATTTAAATCCCATGAAGTTAAATTTAAATATTTAGAAAATTCATAGATTCTTTCCCAAGATCCTGAATTACCAATATAATTATATCAGTTCATAATTCACCTTAAAATAGCTTTACATATTTGAAGATATGTTTGCTTCTTTTGTTTTGTATGGGATGATATTTACAACAGGCTCTATGCATATGGGTTTGGTAGTGCAAGTACAGTGCACCTTTGTATTTTCTTTTCTTAATTTTCTACTCTTTCTGCCTATATATGTCTACTATCACATAATGCAGTATTTAAGTGTTAAGAGGTATAACTGAGAGAAGTACAATTGCTAATATGAACATGCAAATCTGTTTTCACAATCACATTTTCATTTCAGGTTGAACAATTTATATTTGCACTGCATTTTCTTAAATAGGTTGGAAATGCATACTGGTATGCTTCGAGTTTATATTTCAAAAACTTGGAGTTTTTGTGTCACTTTCTTCGAGCTGGAAACACTTGTACAACATGAATTGTGGTGAAGTGATTTCAGGCTATAAGGGTCTGACCCTTAACCATCTAGGCTGGTCATGATCCCATTCTTGCAACTTTCAGAACCATATTTCTTATGTAAATCATTTCCACAAACACTCTTTCTTATCACCAATTTGTTTTTTGTCACATAAAAGTTTTTCTGGAATTTGTTTTCCCCAGGTTTTCAACACAAAACAAAAATGTTTCCAAATCCATTTCTTTTAAAACTCTTTTTATTTTGAAATCAAATACATAAATATGAGTCATGCATTTTCTCAGAGATTTTGCACCAACCAATATTTGTTACAGGCCATGCATAATCCATTTTGTTCAAAATTTACAAGCTTGTTTTGTTTTTCTGAAAAATCTGTTATACCTGACTGTTTACAATTTCCATCATCAAGTCACAACATAATTTCATACTAAAGGAAACAGAGACTAACATGCACACATATCATACTGATATTTTATATCAGGTTCCTCAGTTCCCAAAAAGATGACCAAAACATTTATAAGAACATCAACTACTCACATGTCATCAGAAATCATTCAACAGAAGTTTAGTTGCATACACACTCAGAAAATCTCCTTACAATTTACTTTAACTACTAATGATAACCAGACCATTTACTATAAGCATCTGCAAATACAAAGCAAAGTTCCTCTTATTTATACTTAGCAGCTAATGCTTCCTTCATTCATCAAGTCAACCTTAATTACCTGCATGCAATTCACTGAGCTGTCCCATTTAATTGAGACACCCAGATGATTGCAAAGGCAACCAAAAGGGTCAGTTTACACTGGTATGAACATTAATGAATTTTATACGCATGTTTGCAAATCTTATAAACCTATATCACTTGCATAATCTAGCAGTTTGTAAACTATGCACACCAGTAAATTGCCAGATAACTTCAAGAATACAACCATTCATTCAACATATATGCAACCAGCCATGCATTATTTATAACATCATAAATAAACCCAGGTTATGTTCTCCCAGTTTCTCCCAGCATTTCATTAAGGTCATCACATTAAACCTTATTTAATTTATATCTTTATTCAGATATTATAACCCAGAGATTTTAAATCTCATACCCCATTTTTTTTTTATGGTCTAAATCCCCCTGTCAAATGAACACATGTATGCATTGTGAAGGAATCTCCCAGTTAGTCTTATTTATTCCAACACACAAAGGCCTCAGGGTGCACTTGCACCATGCATATACTTCCTCCCACCTGAAGCAAGCAGATCATTGACTAACCCCAAATGACCAATTTAATTTTCTTTCATTTATTCATAGGATCTATTAACCTAATGATTTTCCCCCTCCAGTTTATGCTTAATTCATTAAACACCAGTTTATGGGTTTGATTATAAAACCCTCAATTCCTCCATGTTTCAGAAAAACATAATTATTTTCTAGTTCAATCCCCCTGTTTTCCATTTATTTTCCTTACTGCAGAAATTTGCAACAGGTTTTCCCAAAACATTTTAAACATCATGATCCTTCTGTATTATAAAAGAAGAATATGGACAGAGGTATATGTTAAGGAAAATTTACCAAAAACTCAAAAATCCCCCGGTCTTAATATTTAGAAAATAAGCATGAGCCAGATTTCTATCTTGCTGCCTATGTCCTGAATGATCTATATCCATACTTATCAATAATTAAAAAAATGCTCAAAACATTCTTAGCTTGGAAAACTGATATGCAAGACTTCAAACAGAAATACACAAACAAACATCCATTTCATTCATAATAAACCACCTCAGAAATTTAAATAATTTTTTTTTTATAATACTTTAGGCTGCCTACTAGAGGTCTTAATGCCACTGCATAAAATAGATTAATGCTCACCTATTATTTTTCTTTTACTATCTTGCTCCTCTACTCAGCAAATCCCTTCAGAGCTGCTTACCCATATTTTCCCCTATTTTATTTTATATGTATTTTTTTCTTCTGAGATGATGATGATCAGTATGGTGTGCAGGTTTTATAAAGCAGTTTTAGGGTTTAAGGAAATGGGTAATTCCTTTGATACCCCTTTATTTTTCATGCACAGTTTATACTTATGCATGGTCCTCAATTGGAATTATACTCACTTGATTTCCTTTAGTAGTTATTTCGGGATTTCCAATACTTTAGTTACTGCATGCTATTTCCATGATCTCATTCTATTCATGCCATATGCATGTGACCTTTGTATATTTTATTTTCTGCTCAGTCTTTAATCTTTTTTCATTTTCTACTTAGCCTTCTTTTCTTATACAATCATGTACACTGTCATATATATTTAGGTGATGTAAAATTATTCATACTACATTATCTTTTTTTTATTCCTCCTTTAAAACAGCAACTACTTTTTACATATTATGTGATAAAAATTACACACACACAAGATTTTTTTTTCTTCTGGCAGCAAGATTATATAAGTCATTGGAAACTTCACAAACTTCCATTGTATTTTGCTTCTTAAATTAAACAGAAAATTCCCTTTATTTTAAATACATATACTCATATAATTCTTTAGACATGGAACTATATTTGTTTTAAGTCCCCATTTTCTTTATAACTTCAGAAATTCTTAAAGTAAATATAACTTTCATTTTATTTTAGTTTAGGGTCATTACATACCGTCCCCCTTAAAGGAATTATGTCCCCATAATTTCTCCTAATTTCTCCAAATAAAAATGCCAATCCATAGTCTGTTTTAATTCCATAACCCCATACTCACATTTTATGAAAGAAAGCAATGCATAAGAATATTCAGAGAGTCATCATAAACTACTTAAACATACCTCTCCATCAGTAAACAAGTTGGGGTATTTAGCCCTCATTTTGTCCTCCACCTCCCATGTACAATCATTGGTGTCCAAGCTCCATTGAATTTTTACCAGTTTGATCACCTTGTTCCTCAACTTTTTCTCTTCCTTGGCAACAATCCCTACTGGTTCGTTTGCATAGACCAAATTCTTTTGGACTTGAATTTGAGTAGGTGACTCCAGAATTGCTCCTTCATCATGCACCCATTTTCTCAATTGAGAAACATGAAACACTGGATGCACACCACTCAACTCCTCAGGTAACTTAAGTTTATAGGCCATAGCACCAATTCTTTGCATAATTTCATATGGCCCTACAAATCTTGGTGATAACTTACCAGATTTCCCAAACCTGAACACCTTTCTCATTGGTGATACCTTTAGAAAAACATATTCTCCTACCTTAAACTCCATTGGCTTTCTCCTTTTATCTGCATAAGACTTTTGTCTTGATTGTGCTGTCTTCATTCTATGTCTAATTAACTCAATCATGTTGGAAGTTTCTTTAACATGATCTGGTCCTAGTAGTATACCCTCTCCCATATCCAACCAACAGGCAGGGGATATGCAGGGTCTCCCATACAAGGCTTCAAAGAGAGCCATTCCTATTGTTGACTGGTAGCTATTGTTATATGTGAATTCTGCCAAATGAATGTGATCCTCCCAATTACCCCCAAAGTCAAGCACACATGCTCTCAACAGATCCTCCAATATTTTGTTTACTATATCTGTCTGCCCATCACTTTGAGGATGGTAGGCAGTACTTAAGCATAGTTGAGTTCCCATTGCTTCTTGGAAATTTCCCAAAATCTGGAGGTGAACAAAGTGTCTCTATCACTTACAGTGGTCTTGGGTATGCCATGTAGCCTTACCACTTCCTTAACAAATAATTGTGCAAGCTTAGATGCATTTCTATCTGACCTGACAGGGACAAAGTGAGCTGATTTGGTTAGTCTATCAACAATTAACCATATACTATCATTGCCTTTCTTAGTTTTAGGCAAACCATCCACAAAGTCCATGGAAATACTTTCCCATTTCCACTGAGGTACCTCCAAAGGTTGCAACATGCCAGAGGGCTTTTGGTAGTCTGCTTTAATTTGCTGACAAGTGAAACACTTTGCCACATATCTTGCCACTGCTTGTTTCATTCCTGGCCACCAGTAGCTTCTTTTTAAATCATGATACATTTTAGTACCACCAGGGTGTATGGTGTACTTGGTTTTGTGATGCTCATTCATGATTTCTTCCTTCAACTCTGCAATGTCTGGTACACACAGCTTCTCATTCTTCCTCAAATACCCCTTGTGATCTATTTAAAAATTTTCCAACTCAATGTTGCTAAGTAACATTTCCTTCTTCTCCTTCAAATCCTTATCTTGGTCTTGCATACTACCAATTTTCTCCACTAGATTGGATTTTACTGTAATCAATCCTAGTGTACCATATTCTACCATATCATCATGCTCACTAAAATCCTTTTCATTCTTGCTATATATATCTGCCTCCCCAAGCATTACTAGGTTTCTAAATTCATCAATCATTAGACTTGCTAACCTAACTTGATGCCTACTCAAGGCATCTGCCACCCTATTGGCTTTTCCACGGGTGTACAAAATATCTAAATCATATGCAGCTAGAAATTCCATCCACCTTGCTTGTCTCATATTCAAATCTTTTTGAGAAAATAAGTACTTCAATGCTTGATGGTCTGTGAATAGTTCAAATTTTGCTCCAAGCAAATAATGCCTCCAAAGTTTTAATGCAAACACTATTGCAGCTAATTCTAGATCATGAGTTGCATATTTGGTTTCATTGGGTTTAAGCTGTCTTGATGCATATGCCACTACCTTGCCATGTTGCATAAGCACTGCACCTAACCCAGACCCACTAGCATCAGTATATACAACCATTCCTTCATTTACTTCTGGGATTTGCAAAACAGGAGCTTCCACCAGTGCTTGCTTCAATTTCTCAAAAGCTTGTTCACACTGCTCAGTCCACACATATGGTTGGTTCTTTTTTGTCAACTTGGTCATTGGTGTGGCTATTCTTGAAAAATCCTTGATGAACCTTCTATAGTACCCTGCCAATCCTAAGAATGATCTCGCCTCAGTCACTGTTCTGGGTCTACTCCATGATTGAACTGCAATCACTTTGCTTGGATCCACACTTACCCCTTGCTGTGACACTATGTGTCCTAAGAATTTTACTTCATGTTGCCAAAATGTACATTTTGAATACTTGGCTTTTAATTCATGTTCTCTAAGTCTGGATAATACTAGGTGTAGATGCATAGCATGATCATCTTCTGTCTTTGAGTAAATTAATATATCATCTATAAATACTAGAACAAATTTATCCAAAAAGTCTCTGAAAATTCTATTCATTAAATCTACAAAATAGGAGGGAGCATTGGTCAAGCCAAATGGCATTACTAAAAATTCATATAGGCCATACCTTGTGTTAAAGGCTGTGTACTCAATGGTTTCCTCTGCAACTTTCATTTGGTAAAATCCAGAGGCTAAATCTAACCTTGAAAATATTTTAGCTCCATGCAACTGATCAAATAGATCATCTATTCTAGGCAGTGGGTACTTATTTTTAATAGTTACCTTGTTTAAATCTCTATAGTCTACACACAACCTCATTGTTCCATCATGTTTCTTGACAAAGAGCACTGGGGAACCCCAACTGGAACTACTTGATCTTATGAATCCTTTCTCTTCTAATTCTTCTAGTTGATGTTTTAATTCTACCAGTTCTTTTGGACCCATCCTATAAGGCTTTTTAATGATTGGATTTGTTCCTGGCATTAACTTTATTTTGAATTCAACTGGTCTATTCTGAGGAGTTCCTCTCACTTCTCCAAACACATCTATGTATTCATTAACTACTGGAATTTCCTCTATTTTTAATTCCTTTTGAATTTCATTTATACTCCAAATTTTATTAAAACATGTGTTCTTTGCTATTTCACTTAGAACTGTAATTCTTTTGCCTTCATTTGTCTCCAAGGAAATAGTAAGATTTTCTAAATTTAAAATTGCTTTATTTTTCATTAACCAATCTACCCCAAATATAATCCCAATACCAGGATAATTTAAAGTATATAGATCTGAATCAAAACCATAACCCCCTATAATTAATTTCAGACCCATACACTTCATTCTTAATATACAATGACTCCCTATGGGACCGTGTATAGTTAAGGGTTGTTCAATAGAAACACAAGCAAGTGCTAACTTCTTTACAATTTCCAAAGATATCAGTGAATGTGAGGCACCAGTGTCATATACTACTGATATTGGTTGGGTATTGATTAGAATTATACCTTCAAGTTGTCCAACATTTTCAGTGGTGTTTGTTGCCAAAGCTCCTACCCTTGCTGTTTTCTTATGAGTCTCTGGGCAGTCCTTCTTTAAATGTCCCATTTTCCCACAGTTATAGCAGCTTCCTTTAGGTATTTTAGGGTCAGGGCATTGGTTACTGTAATGTCCAGCTTTTCCACAGTTAAAACAATGAGTGAATTTCTTACTTTCAGGTGCTATTGCTCCTTCCCCTTTCTTAACTCCTTTACTTGCATTTCTCTTGTCATAAGGTTGCACTTTGTTCTGGCCTCCCTTCTTCTTATTGAGCTTCATGTTCCTGAACTTCTCTCTTGTGGTATCATGTTGCTCAAAAGAGAGAGTTAGATCAATCACTTGATCAAAGGTTTTGTCTTTGTATGGCAACATTGCCCTAGATAGATTGGGATTCAAGCCTTGAATGTATCTTGCATTCTTTGCTTCTGCATTCCCTATCAACACCATTCCATACTTGGATAATGCTTCAAACTTCTGAGTGTACTCATTTACACTCAAGCCTCCTTGCCTTAATCTAATAAAGTCTTCAAGCAGTATGGCTTTGGCAGATGCTGGAATAAATCTGGCTTCAAGCATGTTCTTGAAATCATTCCAAGTGATATCATTTTCTGGCCTTCCTACTATCACAACCTCCCACCAATCCAGTGCAACCCCCTTCAATTTCCTTGAAGCTATTTGTCTTTTCCTTTGGTCATTGATTTGCATATCTGTAAAGACCCTCTCCATAGTCCTTATCCACATTTGAACACCCATAGCTCCTTCAGTGCCTTCAAAATCCTTTCCTCCCAAATTGGTACAAGTCTTGAGCAGTTTGGAGAGCTCCTCATGAGGATTATCTTGCCTTGGTGCCATTCCATCCCTCAAAGCCCTTATAAAATCCTCCATGCTTATCATAGGTGGCTCACGTGATGGTCCTGCACCTGTGTGATGTCTTGGTCCTACCATAATGCTATAGATATAATTTTTAAGTTAGTTCATTTACCCCCATTATTTTTAATGTCTTTACTTTGTTTATTTATTTGATTTAGGTGTACCCTATACATGTATCTCAATCATACATTTCATTCAGTCATACAAAAACATCCAACCTTAAGAATTCAATCAATGCATTCAATCATCCATATACATACAATAATGTTTACTATGTTATTTAAAACATAGCTCTGATACCAACTGTGGTGACCCCTTTAATTTTCACACATAGATTTTTTTTTTACAAAAGAATATATATTTAAATCCCATGAAGTTAAGTTTGAATATTTAGAAAATTCATAGATTCTTTCCCAAGATCCTGAATTACCAATATAATTATATCAGTTCATAATTCACCTTAAAATAGCTTTACATATTTGAAGATATGTTTGCTTCTTTTGTTTTGTATGGGATGATATTTACAACAGGCTCTATGCATATGGGTTTGGTAGTGCAAGTACAGTGCACCTTTGTATTTTCTTTTTTTAATTTTCTACTCTTTCTGCCTATATATGTCTACTATCACATAATGCAGTATTTAAGTGTTAAGAGGTATAACTGAGAGAAGTACAATTGCTAATATGAACATGCAAATCTGTTTTCACAATCACATTTTCATTTCAGGTTGAACAATTTATATTTGCACTGCATTTTCTTAGATAGGTTGGAAATGCATACTGGTATGCTTCGAGTTTATATTTCAAAAACATGGAGTTTTTATGTCACTTTCTTCGAGCTGGAAACACTTGTACAACATGAATTGTGGTGAAGTGATTTCAGGCTATAAGGGTCTGACCCTTAACCATCTAGGCTGGTCATGATCTCATTCTTGCAACTTTCAGAACCATATTTCTTATGTAAATCATTTCCACAAACACTCTTTCTTATCACCAATTTGTTTTTTGTCACATAAAAGTTTTTCTGGGAATTTGTTTTCCCCAGGTTTTCAACACAAAACAAAAATGTTTCCAAATCCATTTCTTTTAAAACTCTTTTTATTTTGAAATCAAATACATAAATATGAGTCATGCATTTTCTCAGAGATTTTGCACCAACCAATATTTGTTACAAGCCATGCATAATCCATTTTGTTCAAAATTTACAAGCTTGTTTTGTTTTTCTGAAAAATCTGTTATACCTGACTGTTTACAATTTCCATCATCAAGTCGTAACATAATTTCATACTAAAGGAAACAGAGACTAACATGCACACATATCATACTGATATTTTATATCAGGTTCCTCAGTTCCCAAAAAGATGACCAAAACATTTATAAGAACATCAACTACTCACATGTCATCAGAAATCATTCAACAGAAGTTTAGTTGCATACACACTCAGAAAATCTCCTTACAATTTACTTTAACTACTAATGATAACCAGACCATTTACTATAAGCATCTGCAAATACAAAGCAAAGTTCCTCTTATTTATACTTAGCAGCTAATGCTTCCTTCATTCATCAAGTCAACCTTAATTACCTGCATGCAATTCACTGAGCTGCCCCATTTAATTGAGACACCCAGATGATTGCAAAGGCAACCAAAAGGGTCAGTTTACACTGGTATGAACATTAATGAATTTTATACGCATGTTTGCAAATCTTATAAACCTATATCACTTGCATAATCTAGCAGTTTGTAAACTATGCACACCAGTAAATTGCCAGATAACTTCAAGAATACAACCATTCATTCAACATATATGCAACCAGCCATGCATTATTTATAACATCATAAATAAACCCAGGTTATGTTCTCCCAGTTTCTCCCAGCATTTCATTAAGGTCATCACATTAAACCTTATTTAATTTATATCTTTATTCAGATATTATAACCCAGAGATTTTAAATCTCATACCCCATTTTTTTTTATGGTCTAAATCCCCCTGTCAAATGAACACATGTATGCATTGTGAAGGAATCTCCCAGTTAGTCTTATTTATTCCAACACACAAAGGCCTCAGGGTGCACTTGCACCATGCATATACTTCCTCCCACCTGAAGCAAGCAGATCATTGACTAACCCCAAATGACCAATTTAATTTTCTTTCATTTATTCATAGGATCTATTAACCTAATGATTTTCCCCCTCCAGTTTCTGCTTAATTCATTAAACACCAGTTTATGGGTTTGATTATAAAACCCTCAATTCCTCCATGTTTCAGAAAAACATAATTATTTTCTAGTTCAATCCCCCTGTTTTCCATTTATTTTCCTTACTGCAGAAATTTGCAACAGGTTTTCCCAAAACATTTTAAACATCATGATCCTTCTGTATTATAAAAGAAGAATATGGACAGAGGTATATGTTAAGGAAAATTTACCAAAAACTCAAAAATCCCCCGGTCTTAATATTTAGAAAATAAGCATGAGCCAGATTTCTATCTTGCTGCCTATGTCCTGAATGATCTATATCCATACTTATCAATAATAAAAAAAATGCTCAAAACATTCTTAGCTTGGAAAACTGATATACAAGACTTCAAACAGAAATACACAAACAAACATCCATCTCATCCATTTCATTCATAATAAACCACCTCAGAAATTTAAATAATTTTTTTTTATAATACTTTAGGCTGCCTACTAGAGGTCTTAATGCCACTGCATAAAATAGATTAATGCTCACCTATTATTTTTCTTTTACTATCTTGCTCCTCTACTCAGCAAATCCCTTCAGAGCTGCTTACCCATATTTTCCCCTATTTTATTTTATATGTATATTTTTTTTCCTGAGATGATGATGATCAGTATGGTGTGCAAGTTTTATAAAGCTGTTTTAGGGTTTAAGGAAATGGGTAATTCCTTTGATACCCCTTTATTTTTCATGCACAGTTTATACTTATGCATGGTCCTCAATTGGAATTATACTCACTTGATTTCCTTTAGTAGTTATTTCGGGATTTCCAATACTTTAATTACTGCATGCTATTTCCATGATCTCATTCTATTCATGCCATATGCATGTGACCTTTGTATATTTTATTTTCTGCTCAGTCTTTAATCTTTTTGCATTTTCTACTTAGCCTTCTTTTCTTATACAATCATGTACACTGTCATATATATTTAGGTGATGTAAAATTATTCATACTATATTATCTTTTTTTTTATTCCTCCTTTAAAACAGCAACTACTTTTTACATATTATGTGATAAAAATTATACACACACAAGATTTTTTTTCTTCTGGCAGCAAGATTATATAAGTCATTGGAAACTTCACAAATTTCCATTGTATTTTGCTTCTTAAATTAAACAGAAAATTCCCTTTATTTTAAATACATATACTCATATAATTCTTTAGACATGGAACTATATTTGTTTTAAGTCCCCATTTTCTTTATAACTTCAGAAATTCTTAAAGTAAATATAATTTTCATTTTATTTTAGTTTAGGGTTATTACACCCGCTACACACACAATGCAAACGCAGACTTGGAGGAGGTTTCTCCTTATGATAGTCAAAGATGCTTACTACGCAAAATCAAATCATCTTTGATATTATTATTAGTGCATAGTGTAGAAAACAATTTCGAAAGTAGAATATAAATCTTAGCCAGCATAGGCATTTCGCACTTATGCCTACTATAGCTACCATCCAAACAGTGGGGTGCCACCATAAGTGAATGATAGGCTCTACAACTAAAACCGTAAAGGCTCGTATTGTTTCTTTGGATTTCCAACAAATGGTCAGGCCAAGGAACTTCCCATTGCCACATGGAAACGCCTCTGGAATGACGTCCTGAGAACCTAACCGGATCTCTGCCAACACAAGGCCGGGTTACCCCTAACTGGGTAACAACTGACAGAATATGTCATTCCCCGATCGTAACCGATCTATATCCGATGATCCCCGATTTCCAACAACCACAAAGTAATAAATTTGCAGTAACCACATAGGTTAAGTATCTGGGCTCCATACCATGATACCACCTCTATCCAGAAGGAATGACATACACTAAAGGGGCACTACCCCCTAATAACCTTGCCGCATCTTTCCTGTTTTGACCATTTCCGGGGTGTGAGGCTCGATGAAGTCTCGTCCACAAAGCCATGCTTTTAAACAAAAACCGTGCTTTGGGTCAACAAATGATCAAAGCAATGATCATCAAGATAAACGATCAAACAAATGATCCTATCACAAATGATCATTCAACGATCATTTCACAGCAACACTCAGCATGCCACATTACCAATTCGGGAATGTATCACTAGTAACCATCAACCATATAACCTCTGAGCTCGTACGTCTCAGAGAAGGGTGTTAAGCTAAGAGAATAAATTCTCCGCCACCAACAGAAATATATTTGATAGAAACCAGCTTTACATCTCAAATTGTAACGTTAGACATACAATCCATACAAGTCTGTTCCGGGATTGAACAGAACCGAAGGCATTTCCAAAGAAGCCCTTGCAATCCGGATATTCACTAATCACGTCCGGACATCCCGTCACTAAGGGTGATAAAACCTCTGTACCGGAGATCAGCCGATGCAGAGTAACTCGACGGTAATCCTTCCGTTTTCACAAATATCCGATCTTCAACACCGATCTTCAAATGCAATTCATAACGACGTATCACATATTCGGAGTGGGTTATACGACCCCATGGTCCTTTCCCGGTTAACCCGAATAGTGAGCGCTTATTTTAAAATAAGTGTGGCATTCAATTCAAGTAATCACAACAAACACTCATTCAAGGGTAAATATTGATAGTCGGTTATTTAACTATCAATAGAGATGAGCAACATCATCAGATTCTAAATAATTTTCCAAATTATTTATTTTCCCAAAAATATCTTTACAAGATATATAATTTTCCACACTTCAAAAATAAATAACGTTTATTTTGAAACCAATTTTCCCTTTCCATTTATAAATTCCATAGTGAATTTATATTTCAAATTATTTTTTGATCTACAGTTTTCAATAGGTTCAATTATTCAATTCCAATTTATCTTCAAGAAGATAAATTCTCAAAATGTTTCATTTCATATTGGAAAAGCATTTCCATACTTATTTAAAAATAAGTAATTCATAAATCTCATTTATTTTCAACAATTTGAAAATATGCAATATACTTAAACCATAGTTAAGTATATATCTCATTCTTTTAAGGAAAACATTCTTTTATTCACTTTTATTTGGGTCAAAACGAATGTTGCGTAAAACATCGTTACAACAACCCAAAATCACTAGTATAGGGATTCGAAATTAAACAGATATATAAATCCCAATACTATACAAAAATATTTCCTTTCGGAAATCATTTACTATAACAACAGTGTTATAGTCCATTATTTCCTTATTTTTCTCGAAAACGTCTATTTCAACAATAAATGTTGAAATCTATGTTTCCATTCCCTTTTATTTCTCGAAAACGTCTATTTCAACAATGAATGTTGAAATCTAGGTATTCGATACTTAATGCATTTTAAAGCACCTTTAAATCGTTTTAAATTCCATTTAAAACATTTCTTTCCCAAGATATATCCATTTTATTTAACGATATATTCACTGTTCAAAAACGTGAATATAACTCCCTTAATAAATTTTTATATTCAATTGATCAAATTCAATTGATTACGAATTTATAAACAATGTTTATAAATTCTATTCCTATTTATAAACTTCAATTTGTAAATTTCCTTTATCAATCCAATTCAATTTATAAATCCAATTTCTATACCAAAGGTTCGTATTATAAGTTAAGAGCTTATAATCCATTTATTTACTAAACCGTTCTTTTACAACTTCACAAATTTTTAAATCTTATCACTGATAAGATTCCTTTATTTTTTTTATAACAGTTTTCAACTTATAAAAACCTCCTTTATTAACAATTTCTATAAATATCCCCCTTAAATGGCCAAAATCCATTTTATAAGCTAATTACTTATAATTTTTTATATTTTCAACATCTATTCATTTTATAACTTTCACGATTTATAAATCTATAAATTTTAATGAAATTCATTTTATACATCAACTTAACACTTAATAGACTCGTTTCAAAATTCCAATAAATTTAATTTATAAATATCAATTTATAAAATCTCTCATATAACTATTTATAATAATTATTCAAAACCCAAATCTAACTATCTTATAAATCTATTTATTTTAAAATTTTCCTTTTGGGTTATATTTTATAAAAGTATCAATTTTTATAACATAAAAACTTATACGTTTATTTATTTTAAAGTGAATCAATTCAAAAATTAAATAAAACATATACTTTGGAAAAAATCACTTTAAAATCCTTTTTAAAAATAAAAATCGTTATTTTTAACTTTAAAAAATGGATCCGATGATGCCACAACATCCAATAGTCAATCATGGCACAAATATCATATATCAATATGATAATCAATAATCACATAATATCTATAATCATATAAATATTTGTGAGGAATCCAGTTGGATCCCTCCAACCTGTTTCCCTGCATCCAAAGATGTTAGCACAATACCCATTCCACTTCGAGGTGCAATATCGCGGTATATGGGATTTATAAAATATATATCCGCTTACTAACGGCGCAATAGGGTCTCATACGCTATACAATGCGGGAAATCAATCAACTGCAATATATACATATGCCAATATATATATATTGCTAGTATATAGATATATCCTACTATATCTAATATTACAATCAAGCAATCAATCAATCAATCAACAAATTTTAAGTCTAACTATTTAAAATTTAACAAACCCTTTTTGAGTGAGAAGTTCTCACCTTAGCTTTATTTCGCAGTCCATTTCAAGTCCAGCTTGTTTCCTCGATTTTTTTAGACCTTGTATAAATATTTACTCAGTTTGTTATTATTTGTAATAATCGAGAAATCAATTTTTGATTTGATAATTTTAAATTCACTAGTGATTAAATTTTAAAACTAATAGTTCTCAATTTTAAACTAACTTTCCTTTTAACAAATTCTAAAATTGTTAAATATTTGTATGTCTCTAGATACATATGTAAACATCAATACTTCACTATAATATTAAACAAATTGTAAAACTCAAACCTATATACGTTCAGATTTAAATTGAAGTGAATATTTCGTTTATACCTTACTGTAAATAAATTTATTCCGTATGAACACATTAAAAATGTCAATGAGTTAACACTTAAATAAATCAACTCAGGGCTGAAGTTAACTAATTTCCCACTGGCCAATCCTTGTTAAATTTGGGTAAAAATTAAAGCAATAAATTTCTTTACTCACCAATTACCCTACGAATGACCTCAGTCACCATCTCAACAAAATTCCTCCAACTGGTCGCGGCCGGCGCTCCTCGATTCTTCGAACTGCAGTTGCCATCTTCCTGTCAGTCGACTCCTCCATTGACGCCTTCGCCTCCCCTTGCTCGGCTCAACAAAACCATCGCGACAAAAGCTTCGAGACCAACTTTCCCCTCCCTCGTTCATCTTCACTGCCGTGAACCGCTTCCACCACATTGCGACTTCATGTCGCCGCCGCGACATCGAACAGCTCCACCAGAATTTCGCCGACGAGCCACGACTACGCCCCAAAACCCTAGCTCCAAGCTCGAGTTCGCCCCGCCTCATTGCGACGCCTCGCCGCCGAAGCCCTAGCTGCAACAGTGCGCGCCTTTGGCGATGCCACCCTCTGCCGCTGCTCTGGCCACTTGCGATTCTACTCCCAGGCTTCGGCTTTTTTTTTCTTTTTTCTTTTTATTTACAGAAGAGGGAGAAGAGGATAAAGACATCGGCCGTTTTTATTTTGTTTTTGATTTTGAACTGAAGGATGAGGGGAGGGAGGAATTATTTTAAACGAGCACGACCATGCTTTTGCACGATTTCCTTCGTGATACTATTTTTTTTCTTTTCTCTGCTGTGTGTTTGAAAATAGGAGAGGAGGTAGGGTACGGGGGAGACAAAATCTCGTGATTTTAGCCGTGATTAAAGGAGGCAACGTGGTGTGTTGTTGACTAATTATAAATTTAAATTTAAATTGAATTCGATTTTAAAATCTCAACGCGTTTACACGTCGTGTGCTCACATATAAACTCCGGAAAATATGAAATTTGAAATCCGGTAATAATTCAATATTACGGATCCAATGGAACTGGTTTCGTCGAATTCCGAGACTGTGCCTCGGACGGCTATTTTTTAAATATCGATTCAAATGATGAAATTTCAAAACTGATCAAATTACTTTCAAATTCGATTCTGAAGCCTCTATTATCTTTATTATCATCGATATGAATTTTACAAGCCTTTGAATTATTTTTAATCGGCTTAAAATTGAAGATTCAAATTTTTATTCACTTTCAATAGATTAAATTTTATAATTTAATCACCAATTTATTATGATAATTTGAAATTCAATTCAAACCATCATTCAAATATTTAAAATTAATTAAATATTTTCAATTTAAATTGTTAAAAATCCTGGGTCGTTACATATAGGGAAGGAGAAATGACCCATATCCATTCTACGCACTTATTTAAATTGGTTATTCTTAATACCATTTCCAATCTCATTAAAATATGTATGAAAAACATTTCATATTACTCTATTTAATTTATAAAACTTATAAAATTCTCTATCATACCCTAAGGGTATATAAAACTATAAGTCAAACTTTATTTTAAATTTACTTAAGAATCTTAAACATCTTGTTTCTATTCAAAGCACTTTTTGAAATGATACTGTATATTTTGGAAACTTAAGGGCCAAATACTTGGATATTTATTTTCAAAAACCTTTGAAATGACATTATATATATTTAATCCATAACAAATATATATATATATATATATATATATATATATATATATATATATATATATATAGCCCGAGTAACCCCAAAATTATACCAAGGAACTGGGTACTACCAAACAACATCATGCATTTCCTTACTAGAAGGATAATACTCAAGAGAAACTTTTACCGTCCTAACTTATCTCTTACCCATTTTCAGTTATTTTCGAGCCACTCGAACTAGTTCTCTTAAGAACACCTTTCTACTTTACAAACCCCCTTTTGAAATAATACCAAATATATTTCCAAACATATAGTTTTCATCAAACTACCAGTTTCCAACTTACTTTGGATTCGTCCGAATTCAAAATCGTCCTGACTGTACAACAACAAAGAGAATAATTTACTAAGAGCACAATACCGTTTGCCTAAGCAAACATCCGATCGTCACTTAGAAGATTATTCTGATCACCACAAAACAAATCGGACTCATTTTCCGAACTAATCCAAAGAAAACATACATTTCTTTTAAATTCTCTTTTCCAAAGGAATTATACTTAAGAATATATTTTTAAGTAAACTATATTCAAAATATGGATACACTAAAAATCCCTTTAAGAAATTATTATTACCAATTCCAAATCATTCTTACTCCAAACTATCTTAATTTAAAATTGTATTTTCTTTTTCCATAAATCATTTAAAATAATATTATACACTTTTACTTTATAGTAAATCAACATACTTTTGGGAATCTAATCAAAATTTCTTTTATCAAAACAATTATATAGCGAGAACCTAATGATAGTAATTGCCTGCTTAGGAATGTTTTTATCCCAAAAACATTTTCAGTTACTATTACTAACTTTAAACCATGAAAACCATTTTGCCCAAATCATTGGGATTTAAACTCTCGAATTTCTTTTATTTATAAGGCACATTTTAATAAACCAAATTTATTAAATATTCCTTTTAAAGGAAATCATTCTCAAATATTTACTTCAAAAATATTATAGCTTCTTATATAAATCATTTTTCACTCATTTATTTTAGAAATTTTTAAGTTTTCATTATATAAATTCTTTTATAAAACCTCAATTTAAAATAATCAACCTTTATGATCAATTGTTTCCAAAATATCTATTTCAAAATATTCTAAATTCCTTTTAATAAGACAATAGTTATTAAAACCCAATTTTATTAAATCACCATTTATAAAAAAATCGTTTCTAAAATATTCAAATTTTATTTTAGATAAACAACCTTTAGAAATCAAACTTTGACCCAACATTATCAACGAACGCATTATATTCAAATTGTGAAACTTAATTCACAAGGTATTCGTTTCAATGTTCCCAACATTCGTATCTACCTAAACCAAGTTTCAAAAGGAATATTCTAGATAGATTAAGGGGTAATAGTCAATGCTAAGAAATGGGCGAGCATGACCGATCAAATTCTAGATGATAATGATGGAATATTATCAGTTCCTAACAAGCAAGCACAACTATAATAAATTTTTGGGAAAGATTCTTCTTTTATATATATAATATAATTCTGTGTCAAATTATTTCATTTACCCATTGAAAATCAATATCGTATCAGTTGGTCTTGTTCGAGTGTTTAGGAAACCCCCATCGATAACGTTGGCCAAATGCATCGACTAGAATTTTTAAGCCACTCAACCGATCAAACAGCATAATATAAAGCATTTTTATGAAAATAACAAATACGCACTCGTGTATGTATACCCTCAAACTCATCCTAGGGTCTCACTTACCCTATCTCAAATGAGTCAACCCTAACCAAGCCTAGGAGTTCGCTCAACCTAAGCTCTGATATCAACTGCAACAACCCATTTTTCGGTACAGTTTAAGTTGACAATAAACCACACATGTCCAACCTAGGTTGAACGGAAAGGCGGATAGTTAGGGAAAATAAAGAAGAAGGGAGATAAGAAGAAACTAAATAACACAGAATGTCACAGCGGAACGAATAATATATAACAAATCTTTACACAAAAACAAAACTGTAATTTATTATATATATACACACACACACAAACATTAATCAGAGTACACTAACCTATTTAAGCTCAGATAGCTATAACAACATGTCCTCACAACTGCTAATAAATACAATCATGAATGTAATAGAAAAATAACCATGTACGTGAATACATCTCTAGACCTCCAGCTCATCTTCTGAAGCTCAAAATATCCAAGTAAATATGGAATCATGCTTGGTCTGACCCGAGCATTATACGAAAACAACGCCCGGATCAGCCTGGTAAAACCAACGTGAGAAACTCAAATAACAAGGAATTTTATTTATTTTAACTTGTAAAATCCTTTAAGATCAAAGGCACCTCATAAGACCACGCCGCACATCAGACGGGCTTTTACCTTACGATAACCAAAACCTTTATATCAGAAAATCCAGTGATATTATAATAATGTCTAAGGGCGAAAATAACAATAATCAAGTAGTTGTGATGCTCGTGAGTGTACATCATAACAATATTAGATATACAATCGAAAACCGATAAGGCACGTTCGCTAATTATCTAGGATTTCCATGGAGATGCCCTCAGTACTTCGAGGAACGGTCCTCTTTCGCAGAAAAACATAGCTGGTCTCGCTAAGACTGAGTGCATCGCCCCATGCATGCATAACAACTGTAAGTAACGTTTAGGTGTTGCCAACCCTACTGGCCATGCCTTCTATCTATAGTTTTATTCATTCCCACTGACGAGGCAATGTCCGGCATTCTAGCTTACACACCGCCACCAAATAGATCACGGAATCCCACATGGATTCCAATACCCCAACGGGTCTCGTAATCACACATAGATTCCCATATCTCAATTAGATCTTGGAATCACACCCGAATTCTCATACCCCAACGGGTCTCGAAACCACACATGAATCCCAACATCCCAATATATCACGAATCTCCTCCATAGAACCGTATATGGTTTTCGGAGTGGTCACAGGTTGGAGTCATCACTTACGAGTATACTCTTTATTTCTCGAGTGCTCCACCAAACCAAACGCCGATTTCCGAAATGGTCAATACCGATTCTTTAGGAAATAATCAGATGATTCATTAGAGCAGGGATCATTCCCTAACCGTTTAAGTGGACGGATCTCCTTATCATTTTCATTGAAGAACGAAAGGAGTTATACGTACAGTGTAGCGCCAACGATGGTAACTGTACCATATAATCCCTGTGTTTCCCTTAGATATTTTCAGAGTTTAAATCCTTCAATGTTAAGTAGGGAATATTTCCATACCACCAAAATTAAGAAGGATTACATATTTAGGCCAACATTCAACAGTCGGTTATTTAACTATAAAATGCACAAACATTCAAAACAAGATTACATTTCCCATGTAAATCACTAAGCCTCTTAAATAAATCTTTCATTAATTCAAAATCACATTTCAAATACTTGGAAATCACTTCCACATACTCATCTCAGCAGGATAAGTATATTCATGAACCACTATATTTTCGATACTTAGAAAATATAACCATATACTTATCTCAATAGTATATGTATATTCATAAACCATTTTGCTTCAAAACTTGAAAACCCTTAAAAGTAGATATGGAAAGTACCGTTCAATATTGACTATGGACGCCGCTATCCCAACGAATCCATAGTAAACTGTACGCAATCCCTTCCCATCGAATTATGCCATGAAGATCAACCTTTCTTTTCAAAATCTCTTTATTTCATAAATATCCCCAAATCTATTTATAAAGTTCCTTTCTAAATCTTTAAACTATTTATAAACCATTCTTTATAAATCTCAAACCCCGTTTACAAAATTCCACCTTTTCAGATCTTAAAACTCATTTGTAAATTATTTTATAGTTATCCAAAACCATTTATAAAACTCTCCCCATATTTAAAAAAATTATTCACTAACCTTTGGTTCAGTAATATTTCCTTGGGAAACCATAAATTATTTAAGATAGCTTTAAATAACTTAAAATAATCAGTTACTATTTAAACATCCTTCATGTTCATTTAAATTAAATCTTCTTTGAAATAATAACTTAAAATCTCATTAAAACATATTAAATTAATTTTTAAACATTATTATTGTATTCACATGAAAATTAATTATCATTTAAATATAATTAAATAACTTAAATCAATATAATTAATTAACTCTAATTAAAAATTAAAATATAGATTATCATTTCAAATAATTGATTAAAATATAATTTAAACATTTCTAAACCATAACTATCTTTTAAATAGTGTTATCAATAGAAAAGTTTATTATTGTATTGATCGAATGGATTCAAAAGCTTGTTACAAACATTACAACAAATGACTTATATACAAACACAACTCTAACTAATGGGCCAAGCCCACTGACCCAGAAATGCAGAAAACCCGGGAAATAAAAGGTATACATGATACACATGCACACAAATCATATACATATATTTACATATCTACATTTACATCACTCCTCACAATACTCCCCCTCAAGTTGGAGCATACATGTCTATCATGCCTAACTTGCTGCATAGGAACTTCATTCGACAACCATTAAGTGCTTTAGTCATCATAGCTGCCACTTGCTCCTCTGATTTCACATATCCAGTTTTGACTAACCCCTGCTGCACTTTTTCTCGTTTAAAATGACAATCAACTTCTATGTGTTTAGTTCTCTCGTGAAACACTGGATTAGATGCTATATGTATAGCAGCTTGATTATCACACCACAATAGCAATGGCACTTCAACTCAGTCATAAAGTGATTAAACCACATCAGTTCACACACTGCACTAGCTATAGCTCGATATTCTGACTCAGCACTCGATCTTGATACAACATTCTGCTTTTTACTCTTTCATGACACTAAATTTCCTCCAACAAACACACAAAACCCCGAAGTAGAGTTTCTGTCTTCCTTTGAACCAGTCCAGTCTGCATCTACAAAACTTTCTACTCTTTTGTGTCCATGATTCTTGTAAACAATTCCTTTACCCACTGTTCATTTTAGGTAACATAAAATATGCTTTCATGTATTCCAGTGATCAATAGTTGGTGCACTCATATATTGACTTACAACACTCACTGAGTAAGCAATGTCTGGCCTGGTCACTACTAAGTAATTAAGCTTACCAACCAATCTCCTATACTTATCCGGCTTATTGAATTCATCTCCATCTTTACTCAAAGTAATGTTCACCATCACAGGTGAAGAAGATGGTTTTGCACCTAAATTCCCAGTTTCTTTCAGCAAATCCAACGCATGCTTCCTCTTTGACAAACATATTTTCCCATTACTTCTCATAACTTCAATCCCTAAGAAGTATCTCAACTCCCCTAACTCCTTCGTACAAAACTGTGTATGGATGAACTTATCAAGAGCTTCAATTCCTAGCTCATCATCTCTAGTAATCACAATATCATCTACATAAACAACTAATAAGATTGACTTGCCTTGTGGACTTCTAAAAAATACCGAATGATCAGACTTACTCTACAACAGCTCAAACCTCTCCATTGCTTTGCTAAATTTCCCAAACCATGCACGTGGACTATGCTTTAAGCCATATAAACTCTTCTTTAGTCTACATACCTTGATGTTCTCCCCCTGAGCAACAAACCCAGGAGGTTGCTCCATATATATTTCTTCAACTAGGTCTCCATGTAAAAATGCATTTTTAATATCAAGTTGATGCAATTTCCAATCATGTTTTGCTGCCAATGATATAAACAACCTGATTGATGTCATTTTGGCCACTGGAGAGAATATTTCTATATAATCTGTTCCATATGTTTGAGCATACCCTTTAGCAACCAATCGAGCTTTAAACCTTGCAATTGATCCATCTGGATTTAACTTGACTGAATAAACCCATTTGCATCCTATCACTTTTCTATTATTTGGCAACTGAACCAGATCCCATGTATTATTCTTGTCTAAAGCATTAATTTCCTCTAGCCTTGCTTGTTGCCACTCTGGTTTTGACATTGCTGTTGAATATGCGATTATATGATTTTGTTTGATGATAATAAACATATATACATATATATATATATATATTCATTTAAATGTATTTGTTAATGTAATATTTTATTTTTCATAGATTAAACAAATATTTGCTGAATAAAATAAAAACATAGAATTTGAATTTAAACAGAAATTTTATTCAAAAAAATATTTATTACAATTTATTGAATAGTACAAATTTCAAGCTCTCACTATATACAATTTCAATTACAATGCAAATTTGATTAAATTACTATTTACATTTACATTGCACCTCACTACATATCACTCATTCACTCAACTTGTACTGATCTTCAACTTCATTCCAATGTGAATCCAGCATCTGAGCATCTGCAAAAATATACATTGACGCAGTAAAATTGAAAAAGAAATATTTTTCAGTATATAATAAAATGCGATTTTGAAAATATTATTTGCCTCAGTTATTTTGGTTGTTCGTCATCATTTAATTTTGAATGCATCATAAACGAACAGCTTATGACATGTACAGTGTATCACTGTACATGCCACAAGGCCATGCACACCGATATACGCTTGATAAAGTTACAGGGACAGGTGAGCACAAGGTCAAACCCAATTAAAAGCCGGGTTCAACTCAAGTGAAATACAAATAAAATCACGACACGAGCACAAGGTCAAACCCGAGCTTTAAAGCTGGATTCAACATAGTTGCAACTCAAATGTACACATGAACGTTATGATCAAAGTATGCATATATACATGTCGACCTGGTAGCAAACAAAGTCAACAAAACATGCATCACATACATGGCAACCAAACTAAAGTATATAGCATAAGCAAATCACAGTCAACTTGAAAATATGATCCGCCTCAAGCAATAACAAGCACAACATGTATGCATGCAACGCACAGTAAAGACTAACAGGCACAAATCGACAACAGTTCAATATGCATCAGTTTCAAGTCAAGTACAATTTCAATTTTATATGACCAACAATGCAACTGTATGCAAACTGCCTCGAATGGTTCAAGTTAAAGACTGCAACACTATGACAACTACAAGTGACAATATCAAGTCGAGTCAAAACCAAAACATCAACTCAATTCACAACCAAAGACTGCACATTCAAGTGCATGACCATGAAAACTATGTAAGCAATCACCAGTCCTTAACATGAAGTTCAATAGCAATAAAGCTTCATCAAGCAATCTCAAGTGAACTCAACAAGACAGTCATTCAAATGCAAACTGACTTGAAGGAACAAGTTGAAACAGCATATGTGCAGGCTGCAAACATATATAACAGTGGACAATGCAATGAACTGGCCAGAGAAATTACTACTTAAAACAAGACTGCACAATCATGACTTCATGAAGCTTAAAATAAAACCATTAATAAAAGAACATACACAAATAACAATGGCACTGCCTCAACTGTCAATGCATAAGCACATGCACCAGTGGTACCAGCGAAGACCACAAGCTAATCCAAACAATAACGAAGTCAACAACGAACCAGAGAGTACAAACTAAAGGCACTAAAATTCAAAACCGAGAAGAATGCACAGACTCATATAAAACAGTGAATAAACAATGTCATCAGTAAACAAGATCAGAGCAGAAAGTAAAATGGGACATGTATATAAACAGTGCATAGCATCATCAATGCAAACCAGATTCAAGCTCAAGCAAAATAGAGGCAATACTCAAGTGCTACCAGAATTCATCAGCTACCAAAATCATGGTACAGTATGGTACAGTTCGAATAATATCACTAGCATTTTAAGAAATCAAAATGGACGAAGTAAACACGATCAAAGTCAATGCCGAAGTCACAAAGAAGTCAATACCGTGATAGCCAAGGATATTGAACAGCTCAAAATCGAAGCCGTGACAACAAAGCAAAAATATATGATTTTGAAAAGGTCAGAAATCATCACAACCATCAATACAAAATCAAATGGCCGAAGACGAATTCAAGTTGATGTATACAAACGAAAATCAAGGATCTCGAATCCTATATAAATAAGTAACATCATCGGCAAATTGGAAGCGACTGAGTTCAAGTAAGCCAAAATCAATAAAGCAAAAGGAGTAAATTACATACCAGAGTCAAAGTCGAACTTGATCAAATCGAGGAGCCGTGTTCTAATTGAAGAAGGAGTCGACTGTCAAAGCAAGACAGAGAAATAGCAAGATTAATCGACCAACTACTCATCGGCTTCATCGATTTTCTCCAAAGCCCTAATTCATCATAGAAAATCGAATAAGGAAGAAGCAACAAGCCACCATTATACAGAGCAAAGAGAAAAGAACGGGCCAACATAATAATAAAAAGAAGAAAAAGGCCGACCTTGTTTTTAGTTGGGATTTAAGATTTAAAATTAGGGTTTTGTTTTAAATTGTTTTTAAATTTTGTATATTCTCTTTTAAACAATTGTATTTACTAGTCATGTGACTAGGGGACAAACTACGTGGCGTAGTTTGAGAATTCGCAACTCAGTGGCTGAGTTGTGGCAGGGTTTTGAGCGTAGAGTTAGGTTAGTCAGTAGCGGGTGTTGCGAGTTTACATGTGTAAGCGTGTGACTACTTAATTTCTAGTAGAAACCATGGGGACAACACGTAGGCAGGGTTTTGTCGAAGCTGGGTAAAGTCTGTGTCGTTCTATTTCTGCATTTATTATTATGCTATTATCTGTGCTGCTATAAATTTGATTTATCTGTGTTGAAATAATTTTATAAGCTTCCGCAATAATTTTTATAATTATCAGTATCACCCTATTCACCCCCCTCTAGGGTGAAATCGATACTACAAGTGGTATCGGAGCTAGGAACAGAAGTCAACTTTTGTTTTTGAAAAAAATTCGTTTTTCAAAAAACCAATTTTTTTTTTTAAAATTTGAATTATTAAAATGGATTCTTTAATACTGCTTTTGTTGAGAGTTAATCTATAGTTAGACCACCAATGTTCAATGGTGAATATGCTTACTGGAAAAATAGGATGAATTTTTTTCTGAAAACCATTGACCCTTGGAATATTGTTGAGATAGGTTATAGAGCACCAACTATAATTATAGATAATCAGGAAATAGATAAACCAAAGGATCAATGGACAGAAGTAGAAAATAAATTACAAAATGCTAATGCTAAAGCTATGAATTCTATTATCTGTTCATTGGATCAATTTGAATTTAATCGTGTCTCACATTGTCTAACTGCGCAGGAAATATATCACACACTAGAAGTGACTCACGAAGGAACATCTCAAGTCAAAGAATCTCACCTTGCCATGCTAAGCAGCGAATACGAGAACTTCACAATGGCGAAGGAAAAAAATGTCAAAGAGATGTATGGACGACTTTCCAATATCGTATACAAATCAAAAGCTCTCGGAAAATCATACACAAAGTTGGAGATAGTCCGAAAAATCCTTAGAGTCCTTCCACGATGATTTGAAGCAAAAGTGACTACCATTCAAGAATCGAAAGATTTAAAGCAAATGATAGTTGAAGAACTCTCAGAAATCTCACCACTTATGAGCTAGAAATGAAATTCAAGGAAGAGCGTGAAGGAGGAGACACTCGAAAGAAATCAATAGCTCTTAAAGGAACAACATAAAGTGATGGTGGCGATGATGATGATGATGGAGCAGCAGAATTGGAGCTGATAATAAAAAATTCAAAAGGTGGAATTACAAATATGGAAATCCAGTTCTAAATCGAAAATTGAAAAGCAGAATAGACAAAGCACTAGACAACTCAGACAATAGAAGATCATATTTCATAAGTGCAACCAACTCGGACACATCAAGCCCAATTGCCCTCAAAATAGACGCAACTTTGAAAAGAAATCAAAAAGGTTAAGTTTTGCAGCCACGTGGAATACAAGTAATGAATATAATCAAACTACTAGCAGTGAGAGTGAGAAAGCAGATATGTGCCTTCAAGGTAATATAACTGATAGCGACGATGACGAACCAAGCGAGGTATCAAAACTCACTCACTCAGAATTACTTATATATTTCCATGAAGTAAATGGCTGTTTTGAACGACTTAGGGAGAAGTATGCCAAACTTGAATCACAAAAAGATACTTTGATAGATTTAAATGATCAACTTGAACAATTAGTTAAAAACTATCAAAATAAGTGCCCTAAGTGTGACAAGTGTCCATCGTTTGAAGAAGAAATTAAAAAATCAGAAATTAATATAAAATCACTTGAAAATGAAATTCTGATTTTGAAAGAGAGTGAAAATAATATGAGAGAAAATTCTATTAAAAAGTGCACACAATTGTTAAACGAAAATGATCTCTCAAAACACAAGTCCAACAATTGTCAACGACTTTAGATAAATTGTTAAAAAGTGAAAAATCATTGAATATGCTATTAGGAAAGAAAACTGTTAATACAGTTAGACAAGGACTTGGATATAATCAATTTGAAAAGGTTAAAATCAAAATTAATCAAGTTAATTCTATGTGCACAATTTGTAGGAAATATGGATACAATCAAAATAATTGTTGGTATAAACCCAAACATGTGAAAACGATACCAATTTGGGTTCAAAAAGGCACAAATATAAAATCTCTCAAAGGTAAACAAATCTGGGTGCCGAAAGGAACATATATAAATAGTTTTGGGTCTCCACAAAATTATTTTTCAAAATATTCTACCACTAACAATTATGGACCTATAAAAACAAATAGGTCACAAAAATCTTTCATCGTGCAGGTGTAGTGGCAGGCTAAGGAACAACAATAGTGTTACTTGGATTTTGGCTGTTCCAAGGATACAACGAGCGACAAAGCAAAGTTCCTTAGCCTAGTATAAAGGTGACAGAATCACAATGGGCAACAACGAAAAATATCGTAAAGGTAAAACAGGTTATGGTATATTTATTTGAACGATATATTAAATGTGATAATCTGCACCGCAATCTGAGTTAAATCAGCCAATAATGTGATGATGAAATAATGATGATTTTGATTCTGACTTATTCAAAATTGTTAGCCAATTATATTCTTGTGCCAAGAACACTATAAAAATCTGTAGAGTCTTTGAATTACTTCATATATATTAGTTCGGATTAATAATAGTGTTTTATTGGATGATAATACATTTGAATATTTTACGGCTAACTCTATATTCACGGTTTTTGATTATTTACACGGCTTCAATTCAAATTCAAGAGAATGTCATTTAAAAAGCTGTTAAAATTGATTTTAAATTTTTTTGTTGCACACTTCATGGTCTGGTCTATCAAATTCAATTAATGATAATTTTGGGTGAAAGAGAAATTCAGATGCAGATTACACTGGTAATCTAGTTGATAGAAAAATTACTAGTTGAACGTGATTTTTGTTGAGACATTTAGTAACTGCATCGTTTTTCAAAGAAAATATCTACATATTTTTCATTTCAAATAATTTTCAAATAGCAGAAATTTTTCTCATATAACCCCTTCTAGAAAATCATTTTTGACCATATTTTCAGATCAATCATTTTGAAAATTTGATTTTATAATTATTTTTGAATTTGATTTTAAATGACTATTTTGACTAATCTGACTCCCTAATAATTATCGAAAAGATAAATAGTGATTGAAAAAGTGATGAGTGTTGATATTTATCATATATTATGACTCGAGACGGTATAATTAGTAAATTTCTTTAGAAATTTAAACAAGAGTTATAAAACTTTTTGTTGGTAAAAATTCCATGACCATCTCTATTTTTATCATATTTCTAACAACCATCACTCATCAAAATTCAATATAGTTTGTCAATATGTGGTACTTTAAACAGGAATCATTTGTTTTTCATTTTACATTTTTTTAATAACAAAATAAAAATAAATAAAAAATAATAATAAAAAATAAAATAAAATCCAAAGTATTCACTCTCATTTAAAAGTCCTCACAGTTATGCATGGGTGAATTACTTGGAATTTGTTATGTGCTTCCATGCTTATTTAAAAGTCCTCACGGTTATGCATGTATGGAACGCATATCAAAATTGATTTTTTTTTTAAATAAATAAGTTGATTCTAATCCTATTTAAAAGTCCTGATATGCATGTATGGAACGCATATCAAATTCCTGATATAAATATACCACAAATAGACACAACTGTATGGTTTTATATGATGACATCATTCCCATCATTCTAAAACTGGAATATGCGCCTAACAAAGTATTTATGATTTTTGTTTGATTTTTTATTGAATTAATTTAATATTTATATTCAATTGAGTTTTAATGTTAGATTAATATCGATCACTTTATCTCTATTTTTTCTAGCACTATTACTCTTTTGCTGATAACAAAAGAGGGAGAGAAAAGTTAAGATTTTGTCAAATAAAATCAAGCAAAGGTCAAATATTTTCTATTTGCATCTAGGCTCATTTGCATATTTTTAATTGTATGCATATATGAAAGGGGAGCTTTGTGTAGAGTGGAAGCATTTAAATAAGGGGAGAAATTAGAGTATATCAATGATCAAATACATTTAACATATTCAAAATCTTAAATATATGTTTGTTATCATCAAAAGGGGGAGATTGTTGAATATGTGATTATATGATTTTTGTTTGATGATAATAAACATATATATATATATATATATTCATTTAAATGTATTTGCTCATGTATTATTTTATTTTTCATAGATTAAATAAATATTTGCTGAATAACATAAATAACACATAATTTGAATTTAAACAGAAATTTTATTCATACAAATATTTATTACAATTTTTTGAATAGTACAAATTTCAAGCTCTCACTATATACAATTTCAATTAAAATGAAAATTTGATTAAATTACAATTCACATTTACATTGCACCTCACTACATATCACTCATTCACTCAACTCGTACTGATCTTCAACTTCATTACAATGTGAATCCAGCATCTAAGCAATCTGCAAAAATATACATTGACGCAGTAAAATTGAAAATGAAATATTTTTGCAGTATATAATAAATTCGATTTTGAAAATATTATTTGCCTCGGTTATTTGGGTTGTTCGTCATCATTTAATTTTGAATGCATCATACACGAACAGCTTATGACATGCACAGTGTATCATTGTACATGCCACAAGGCCATGCACACCGATATACACTTGATAAAGCTATAGGGACAGGTGAGCACAAGGTCAAACCCAATTAAAAGCCGGGTTCAACTCAAGTGAAATACAAATAAAATCACGACACGAGCACAAGGTCAAACCCAAGCTTTAAAGCTGGATTCAACATAGGTGCAACTCAAATGTACACATGAATGTTATGATCAAAGTATGCATATATACATGTCGACCTGGTAGCAAACAAAGTCAACAAAACATGCATCACATACATGGCAACCAAACTAAAGTATAGAGCATAAGCAAGTCACAGTCAACTTGAAAATATGATCTGCCTCAAGCAATAACAAGTACAACATGTATGCATGCAACACACAGTGAATACTAACATGCACAAATCGACAACAGTTCAATATGCATCAGTTTCAAGTCAAGTACAGTTTCAATTTTACATGACTAACAATGCAACTGTATGCAAACTGCCTCGAATGGTTCAACTTAAAGACAGCAACACTACGGCAACTACAGGTGACAATATCAAGTCGAGTCAAAACCCAAACATCAACTCAATCACAACCAAAGACTGCACATTCAAGTGCATGACCATGAAAACTATGTAAGCAATCACCAGGCCTTAACATGAAGTTCAATAGCAATAAAGCTTCATCAAGAAATCTCAAGTGAACTCAACAAGACAGTCATTCAAATGCAAACTGACTTGAAGGAACAAGCACATGAAATAGCATATGTGCAGGCTGCAAACATATATAACAGTGGACAATGCAATGAACTGGTCAGAGCAATTACTACTTAAAACAAGACTGCACAATTATGACTTCATGAAGCTTAAAATAAAACCATTAATAAAAAAGCAGACACAAATAACAATGGCACTGCCTCAATTGTCAATGCATAAGCACATGCACCAATGAGACTAGCGAAGACCACAAGCTAATCCAAACAACAACGAAGTCAACAATGAACCAGAGATAACAAACTAAAGGCACAAAAAATCAAAACCGAGAAGAATGCACAGACTCATACAAAACAGTGAATAAACAATGTCATCAGTAAACAAGATCAGAGTAGAAAGTAAAATGGGACATGTATATACACAATACATAGCATCATCAATGCAAACCAGATTCAAACTCAAGCAAAATAGAGGCAATACTCAAGTGCTACCAGAATTCATCGGCTACCAAAATCATGGAACAATATGGTACAGTTCGAACAATATCACCAGCATTTTAAGAAATCAAAATGGCCGAAGTAAACATGATCAAAGTCAATGCCGAAGTCACAGAGAAATCAATACCGTGATAGCCAAGGATATTGAACAGCTCAAAATCGAAGCTGTGACAACAAAGCAAAAATATACGATTTTGAAAAGGTCAGAAATCATCACAACCATCAATACAAAATCGAATGGCTGAAGACGAATTCAAGTTGATGTATACAAACGAAAATCAAGGATCTCGAATCCTATATAAATAAGTGACATCATCGGCAAATTGGAAAGCAATTGAGTTCAAGTAAGCCAAAACCAACAAAGCAAAAGGAGTAAATTACATACCAGAGTCAAAGTCGAACTCGATCAAATCGAGGAGTCGTGTTCTAATTGAAGAAGGAGTCGACTGTCAAAGCAAGACAGAGAAATAGCAAGATTAATCGACCAACTACTCATCGGCTTCATCGATTTTCTCCAAAGCCCTAATTCATCATAGAAAATCGAATAAGGAAGAAGCAATGAGCCGCCATTATACATAGCAAAGAGGGAAGAACGAGCCAACATTATAATAAAAAGAAGCAAAGGGCCGGCCTTGTTTTTAGTTGGAATTTAATATTTAAAATTAGGGTTTTGTTTTAAATTGTTTTTAAATTTTTTATATTCTCCTTTAAACAATTGTATTTACTAGTCGTGTGACTAGGGGACAAACTACGTGGCGTAGTTTGAGAATTCGCAACTCAGTGGCTGAGTTGTGGCAGGGTTTTGAGCGTAGAGTTAGGTTAGTCAGTAGGGGTGTCGCGAGTTCACGTGTGTAAGCGTGTGACTACTTAATTTCTAGTAGAAACCTTGAGGCAATAAGTAGGCAGGGTTTTGCTGAAGCTGGGTAAATTCTGTGTCGTTCTATTTCTGCATTTATTATTCTGCTATTATCTATGCTGCTATAATTTTGATTTATCTGTGTTGAAATAATTTTATAAACTTCCGCAATAATTTTTATAATTATCAGTATCACCCTATTCACCCCTCCTCTAGGGTGAAATCGATCCTACAATTGCTTCCTTGACAGTTTTAGGTAATGAAACTAAATCAATTGCAGAAATGAATGAATACGATTCTGATGATAAACTATCATATGAAAAAAGATGAAATTAGATATGTGCACTTTCTTCTCTCTTTTCTAAGAGCAATTGGTAACTCCAGACTTGGATCTGATTGTTGAACAGTTGCATGATCAATGAGCAATTCATTAGTTTCTGGTTCCTGATTTGATTCAGTATCCATATGATGGTCAGCACTTTCTAAAGTTATAATAGGATATAGTAAAAAATCATCATTCTCTGCACATTCTTGATTTGTTGGTATAGATGGACAGAAAAATTCTTCATCCTCCACAAAACTAACATCTATAGATACCAAGTATTCCTGTAAATTGGGACAAAAACATTTATATCCTTCTGTAACCTGGAATAACCAACAAAGATGCATTTCAAAGACTTTGGATCTAGCTTGGTTAGTTGAGGATTAACATTTCTCACATAGCATGTGCAACCAAAAATTCTTGTCTTAATTGGATATAAATGTTTATCTAGAAACAATACTTGAAATGGCACCTTATACTCAAGTATAGTTGATGGTATTCTATTGATTAAGAAGCATGCAGTAGAAACTGCATCTGCCCAAAAAACTTTAGGAACTTTCATCTGAAAAAGTAGTGCTCTTGTGGTTTCAAGTAAATGCCTATTCTTTCGTTCTGCTACTCCATTCTGTGAAGGGGTATCAACACATGAAGTCTCATGTAAAATTCCGTTTTGAGCCATATGCATTGAACTGTCCACATAAATATTCTTTGGCATTATCACTCCTTAGAATTCGACTATTAGTATTGAATTGTGTCTTAATCTCACAACAAATTGTACAAAAAATGGAAAATAACTCTGATCTATTTTTCATAAAAGTAACCATGTTACTCGAGAATAGTCATCAACAAAAGTAACAAAGTATCTATAACCTAGCTTAGATATAACTGTAGCAGGACCCCAAATATCTGAATGAATCAACTCAAATACAGAACTAGCTCTCTTATTTATTCTAGAATAAGAACTACTACGGTGATGTTTAGCAAATTGACATGACTCACAATTTAAGGTAGATAATGAATTAAACCGTGGACATAACTTCTTGAGCAATGACAATGAAGGATGACCCAACTGGAAATGAGTTTTAAGAGCAGAGTTTACACTTGAACAAGCAATATGGTTAGGTATCTTATCAGTTAGGATATACAAGCCACCAGACTCTTCACCTCTACCAATAATCTTCTTCGTTGTAAGGTCCCGAAACACACAATGATCAGGGAAAAAGGATATGCAACAATTAAGATCACGATCTGACTTACTGATATCAAGTTGAAAGATAAATTTGGCAAATACAATACTATTTTTAGTGGAACTTGAGTATGTGAGTCCACATTTCCAGTTCTATAAACTCGTGTTTGTGAACCATCAGCTAAAGTAACAACACGATTTGATTTATTTAAATGAGGTTCTGAAATCAGATGAAGATTACCTGTCATATGATCTGTAGCTCCAGAATCTATGACCCACATTGACGATTGTTTTTCTGAGTTGGCAACAACAGTTACTGATGATGATGGAATATGATCAGATACATTTTTCTTTAGTGATTCTTGATACTATGCATATTTATCATACTCCTCAACTTTCATCAACACTGTCTTAGTAGGATTTTATGAATTACTAGATATTGAATTCTTGTATTGCAACTTTCTATACTTAAATTTTGTATGACCAGGTTTCTTGCGATACACACAAAATTTGTTCTGACTATGCACATTTGATCTATGGTTATTCCATGATGGATTAATATTTTGATTCTGTGTATTTAATTTCTGATTGATCCAAGAAGAATTAACCCTACTATTACCAATTAAAGCACTTTCAGACACTACATTAGATAACTGAGCAACTTCTGTACGAAGAATTCTATTGAAAACATCTTTAAGTGACATGACATCAGATCTTGATAGAATCTGTGATTTTGCTGATTCAAATTCTGATGATAATCCAGCTAGAAAACTCATAATAGCCTTCTGCTCTCTCTATTGCTGTTGGACCTTCACATCTGGGCTAAATGGAAGAAGTAGATTGAGTTACTCATAAGTCTTTTTAAAATTCATGAAACAGTTCATCAGAGTTTGCTCCTATTTTTCTGCCCGATAGAATGATCTACAAACATCATACATTCTAGTTAAATTTCCTTTCCCTAAATACAATATTTCCAAATATTCTATGAGTTCCTTCATGAATTCATAGTGCTTTACCAATCCAATAACCTCACTATCAATAGAATTTCTAATTTAAAGAATCAGCCGAGCATCATCTCTCAACCACGATAGGTGCTTATCTTCCTTAGAATCCAGATCTGGTGGAGCTTCAGTAAGATGTCGATCTTTATCTATACTTCGAAGATAAAGACGAATAGTTTTACTCCAATTCACAGAATTCTAATTATTCAGTTTATGATCAATGATCTTTGGCATCAACTGCATCGCGTCCATTGTGACCTTATTTTCACTCATCTTGATCCAAGATAATCAAACAATGGATCGAAAAGGATAATTTGAGATTGAATCAAATTTTGAGATCTTCAGACTTTGATACCATGTTATCAATAGAAAGTTTATTATTGTATTGATCAAATGGATTCAAAAGCTTGTTACAAACATTACAACAAACGACTTATATACAAACACAACTCTAACTAATGGGTCGAGCCCACTGACCCAGAAATGCAGAAAACCCGAGAAATAAAAGGTGTACGTGATACACATGCACACAAATCATATTCAAATATTTACATATCTACATTTACATCACTCCTCACAACAAATAGTAATTAAACATTCTTGAATAACATTAAGAAATGATTTTAAGAATCATATTAATAAATAATTAACTTTAAATCATTATTAAAACAATTATAATTTATCTTTAAAACATTATTAGTAAATAATAATTATTTTTGAAAAACTTATTACTAAATAATAATTGTCTTTAACCCTTATAATAAAAGTAATCATTGTTAAGGTAACTTTTAAAACAATAATTAGTTTTTTGAATGTGAAGGAGGCTTAACGATTACCATGGCACTTAACAAGCTACCATATTAACAGATTTATTCTACTAATTATTCTGCTAAATCAATGTCCAATTAACATATTCGATCCAATTTGACTGGACAATAATTTATTTGGCCAAATAAACATCAATAATTAGGGTATATAAATTTAAACGGCGTTATTATTTAAAATAATGTGATTAAATTCTGTCTGTAATAATATGACATAAATTTATATTCGTCCAAATCTATCAATAAGTTATGTGGCAACATTATACTCATCAATACGAGTCCATTAAAGAAAAAAATGTATGCAAAACGGATATCATATGGACAAATTAGCAGTTTATTACCTAATAAATATTTATATATTTAAATAAACAATTTAATTTAAATTTTCACCTAAAGGCATTATGGGCCAAACCCATCAAGTCCATTCCCAAACCCACGTGCTAATCTTCTTCCTTTTCCATCTTTTCTTACTTCTCTTGGAACTAAAAACGAACGTGCATGCAGGTGCATGCGTGCACCGTGCATCACCCACAACGCCATCGTATGCCTACCTAGGACCACTCGCGCATTCCCTTCCATGACCCTATCTGGTCGACCCCCTCACTCATGCCTCCAACTATCGCAGCTAAACTTTGACCATGGAACCCAAAAACAGGGAACACTATGATGCCTTCACCATGCCGCCTCCATCACCACACCCACAACCAGGGCCTGCTGCCTCCACTAACAAGATCGCATGCCTCTCCCCTTACCTCCAAACCCACTAGCGTCGAGTTCGATGCTTCTAAAATCTGCCATGATGTGATTTTTGAAACCCAAAATCTTAAGACCTAAACCCTAAATCAAAAAATCCTCAACAATGCAGATCACTATAACAAAATCCACAACGGTCATCGCCTCCGTCCCACTCCAATGTTGCTCCAACCACCATCGCCACCTCCAAAGCCACATGAATTGCCGAAAATTATCCTTTTTAATGATTTTCGTTCATCTCCTCCTCCATGATGATTCACAACCCTAAAAATCACCAAATGACCACCAAAAATCATGATTCGATGCTACGGTCCCATCCATATCCTCCGTTTGTCAATTCGTGATCGTCAAAAATGATCGTTTCTGGACCACTTGCCGTTACTTAAAGATATCTCCCAAGGTACTAGATGAAAATCCACAAAACAATTTTTAAAAATAACTATACTCGATGGCGAACAGCTTTCGTGTTGGACGATTGGGTTGAAACTAGGTAGATTGGGAGTATTTAATTTTTGAATTGAAGTTTTTGAGTTTATTTCCATGGCTTAAGAATTTATAGGGAGCTGAACTAACAACTTCACTGAACACTCAAAGAAAAAGTAGCCAAACCATATCCAAACCCAAAGCATATTATAACTAAAATCAAAGGGACAAAAAAAGGAAAAGGGCAACAAACAAGAAAGAAGTGAGAAGATGTAGGGTAAAAGAAATATCAGTGCAACATATTTGCGGTTGCACTGTATAAAATGTGTGCTCTTTTACACTATATAAATTTATTTGAAAATGAATAGATTACGGTATTCAGCTACCCCACACGTGTTCGATTCCATGCTGCGACTGACAAAGAATAAATTATGATCGCGTATAATAATGTTACACGGTCACAAAACAAAAATAAAAACCAAGTTACTAAATTCTATAAAATTCCAAAATGCCAGCATTTGTCGTAAAATACGTTGTTATCGGAGTTTTTAACCCGGCAGGAGCCAATAGGAAATAGAACATTCTCGTGTTATCAGAATGGTCCAGAACTTAACCAGAAAAGCCAAGGCATGGAATTAACGAGGGCCAAGCTATATTACTAAGACAACAACGACAAAAGACGATGAACACATCTCAAACTACAGAAAAATCCCAAGTGCTTGGATCACTAGCGACCCATACATCTCTTTGATTCAACAACCCAACTAATTAAGGATGAAATAAAAAGGAGGCCAAGTCACTAGCTCGCAAACAAGCCAAGTCCATGGGTCGCCAGTGACACATAGACCATGGGTCACCAGCGACCCTTGGTTTTGCCTCGGTTTGCGAGCCAAACCCCCATGGGTCGTTCCTTACCTACCAGTGAGCAGTTGATGAAGTAGCCTGCCCAAAAGCTCTTCGATCCATATAAATACCATCCTACTTGTAATACAAACGGGATCTTCACCAGACTATTTGTAGAAGCTCTACTGAAAACATTCTTCACTCTCTGCCTCCTTCACAACAATATTCAAAGGAATTCACTATGATTCTCTAGTGGATTCCAACACCGGGGATTCAATCTACTTGGAGATAATCAAAGTCTTGTAATCAAACACATATTATAATAGCACTTAGTCTATAATAAAAATATAAAGTGGACGTAGGCTTCATTAACAACCAAACCACTATAAAAATCCAGTCGTCTTTCTTTTACTGTTCTTTTATATATATATGATCTATGATATTGCTCTACAGAACAAGGCTGGTGCTTTCAAACTTAAACCAGGGTGTTGATCCATTTTTTGGGTTAACATTTTGGTGCTTTCACTAAGAAATCCAACTCATGATCCAGATCTAGCTATCTACTTTGGATCTCATAGGTCTAGAAGTTAGATCCTTAATCTTTGCTTCAAGAACTCAATGTTTGGAATCAATGGCCCTTGGGAGAGGAAGAACTGCCTCTGGAAGATCCATAGGGGCAGCAGCAGTTAGAGAAGATGTTAATCCCGAACAAACTGAAGTAAATGGCACTAACATAGGAAATTAGATGCTAGCTTCCTCCAATTAGCATGAAGTTGTTACCAAGGATGAGTTAAATAAAATGGTTGGCGAGATCAATCAATAAACGAAAATTATCCAAAAGGCTCTAATGGATAAGCTTAACGCCCTTCTAACCCTACTGCCAAACCCCACTCCAAAGACTTCGTCTAAACCTGTGGTTGCTTTGGAACAAGAGAATTCTTTCGTCTCTGATCTACAGGGAAGAAATGGAAGACAACCACAAAGAAGGGTGACAACAGGATTCAATGTGGACGAAAATGCAAGTACTCCATTCACCACAAGGCAACCATTCTGAATTTGAACCAAGGGGTAAAGACCCCCGTAGAAGATATAGCTATGGATCTTTCTGAATTGGAGGATGGAGAGCAAGACGAAAAATTAGAAGAAAATGCCAACGATTTTTTGATAATGCAGGGAATACACAAACTGCTCCAGTTAAACCAATCGCAAGCCAACAAGACCCTGTAGGAGTGGCTTTCCCGAAGACAGGATATCATAGGCCTCAGCCCACTCGCAAAGACCATTTGCAAAGTCAAACACTTGACACAGTGAATGATTGCCATCCTTAGGACTACCGAACATCAGAGGCATACATAACGGACCTGGTGAAATGATTAATGGAGGGGAGTAAAGATCGAAGAGATGGTGAATGGGGATTTGCACCGAGTTGGATTCCCTTCACCGATGAAATCTTAAATGAGAGATATCCAGGAAAATTCACAATGCCATCTATTCCATCCTATGACGGGATGAAGGACCCGAAACCTCACCTGTACAAATATAGTTGGTATATGGATGGGGAAAATACCTCTAAAGCTGTTCGATGCAAATGCTTCCCCATCTTTCTCGAATGGGTTGCATCAATATGGTTCACTAAGCTTCTACGATGATCTATCTGTACTTTTGACCAACTGGCAAAAAAAGGTTCCTTGATCAGTTCAGACTCCATACTCTACAGCCAAAAGACGTTATGTCCCTATTCGAATTGTTCCAAAGGCGTAATGAATCACTGAAATCTTTCAAGAACATGTTTAACACCACAGTGACGGAAGTAAGTAACCCCAATGAAGAGATGTTTTTATGGCGTTAGTCCGTGCCACTCACCCATAAATTGAATTTGGAAAGTTGATTAAGATGAAAAAACCCTACCATCAGGAAAGATTTCAATCGTAAAGCAAGTCAGTACCTAAGGTTGGAGGAAGTGCAAGAATTGGAAGGGAAGGCTACTAGTGTGAAAATTATGAACGTCGGGCAAAGCGATGTAGCAATGAATCAAAACATGCACCCTTCTCGGATTGCTGTAGGAACCACTAGGAAAGTCGGAAATTCGAAGAGAAAAGGTCAAAACTCCAATAAGAAGAATGGAAATGGTAGCAACAAAAAGCTCAAAGGGTTTAGGCCCGGAGGCTACAGTGCCCTAAGCGACACACCGGAAAACATTTTTCTCACAGTTCAAGGAATTGACGAATGCAAAAAGCCACACAGAATGGAGGAGACTAAGTAGTAGAAGCGCTTAGGGAAGCTTCCACAAGACATACAGCCACAATGCAAATGAATGCCGCCACCTAAAGAATCTCATTGAGGACTGATCCAGAATAACAAACTCTAGCAGTACATCAGACAACCGTAAAACCTAGATTAATATGTGACTCCTCAACACCCAAGAGAACGAAGGAATCAAGCAGGAACCGGTGAAGAAGGGTCGAAATGAACTGACCAGAGGCTCATCATCGAAACAATATCTAGGGGACCACATCCGGCGTAGAGAAGTTGGGGAGAAACGGAGTGGTATGCAAGTTTGTTGAAACTTGCTCTGAAGGAATCATGTTTAGCTGTGGAATACGAAACTCCAACTATGATGCAAAGGGTCTTAAACGACGACATTATTTTCTGAAATTGGGACACCGAAGGGATCGAAGCTCCAACTTTCGATCCGATGGTGGTAATGGTAGGAATTGCTATAGTTCGGCGGGTGTTGGTTGACAGTGGCAGCTTCGTTAACATTCTCTTCAAACGTACTTTCGATCAAATAAAGATCGGCATGAAAAGTGTGTCTGTGTGCCAAATAAAGATTTAGGGGTTTATCCGTGAATAAAACAACCCGCGAGAACAATTGATCCACCTATGGAGCTTGTAGAGGGGTAAGCGAAGGGTCACCCTCATTCAAACATTTGTGAACGTGGATGAAATGTCAGCATACAATGCCTTCTTGGGACGGCCTGCATTAGCCAAATTCAGGATAGCACTGGCCCAATGGTGCCTTACAATGAAGTTCCCTGCAGAATACAGAATCGGAATTATGAAAGGAGACCAAAGCGCTGCCTGTGAATGCTACATTGTAGAATAGAGGGAGTCAAGAAGAAAAAATTAAAAAGGATGTGAGGAAAACCCTCCACATCCGTGAACCCTCCGAATAGAAACTACAAAGCCACCCCTAACTTGGGGACCACGGCCGATTCGACAAGGTTTTGGACTCTAGAAAGAAGAGCTTAGGGGAGGATCGAGTAGCACCGGCAGAATTGATGGTGTCTATCCCAGTCTGTATGGATGATCCAACACGGGTCCTGAAAATTGGGTCGCAG
This sequence comes from Allium cepa, assembly GCA_030765085.1. Taxonomy (NCBI): domain Eukaryota; kingdom Viridiplantae; phylum Streptophyta; class Magnoliopsida; order Asparagales; family Amaryllidaceae; genus Allium; species Allium cepa. The sequence continues at coordinate 518,589,493 of CM060929.1, read as the reverse complement.
CTTGGAAACAAGATGCAGTTAGAACTAACCAAATTCTTTCATGCCAATTTAGAAATATTTTCTTGGACACACTTCGATATGTGTAAGGTATCACCTGAAATTTCCTGCCACAAATATTGAACCCAAATTCACACAGGTAAAGAGAAAAAGGCATAGCTTGGGCCTCGAACGGTCCAAAGCATTGCGAGTGGAGGTCGATAAGTTGATGGCTAAAAGCTTCATCTGAGATGCAACTTATCCTGAATGGGTATCGAACCTAGGTTTAGCTAAGAAGTTTATGGGAAATGGTGAAATTGTATTGACTTTTCGGATCTAATAAGGCTTGTATAAAAGATAGCTTCCCACTCCTCAGAATCGATCAACTTGTGGATGGAACAGTGGGGCATGAATTGCTGTAATTTATGGATGCATACTCGGGCTACAACCAGATCCTGATGCATGAGCTAAATCAAGAAACACAAGCCTCATCACTGATTTGGGACTGTGCTTCTATAGAGTAACGCCATTTGGGTTAAAGAACGCCGGGGCTACGTACCAAAGGCTAGTAAATACTATGTTCAAATGTCAGATCGGAAAAACTATGGAAGTCTATGTGGATGACATGTTGGTCAAATCTCGGGTAGCTACTAACCATCTAGAAAATCATGCTGAAATGTTCAAAATACTACGGAAGTATGGAATGAAGCTCAACACACTCAAATGTCACTCCGGAGTAGCCTTTGGGAAATTCTTGAGGTTTATAGTAAGTGCTCGAGACATCGAAGCAAATCCAAAACAAATAATGGCGCTACGAGAAGTCCAAGCTCCGAGAAACAAGAAGGAATTTCAAAGCTTGAATGGAAAAGTATCAACACTGAGTCGATTTATTTCAAAAGCTATAGACAAGTGCATACCATTCTTCGACGCATTGAAAAAGGGAAAAAAACTTCGAATAGAGTGAAGCTTATCAAACAGCTTTCGAAGAACTGCCACAACACATGGAAGCTTCCCCAATCTTATCAAAGCCAGTGGACGGAGAAAAACTATTCATTTATTAAGCAGTCTCCCGGCATGCGTCGAGCACTACTCTCGTGTGGGAAGAAGCGAGAATCCAATGGCCCGTGTATTATATTAGCAAACGATTCACCGAAGCTGAGAAGAATTATCCAAAACTAAAAAAGCTAGCGTATTCTTTTTGATCGTGTCCTGGAAGTTACGCCCATACTTTCAGGCTCATCCAATAAAATTGTTGACTGACCAACCCTTAAGCAAGTGTTATACCGACCAGAAATTTCCGGATGACTACTCAAGTGGAATATAGGGTTGAGTCAATATGACATCACATATCACCCAAGGAAGGCCATCAATGGGCAAGCATTGGCCGACTTCATCGCTAAATTTACTATATGGGACGGCGACGAGGAAGTCTTGTTAGAAATGGACACGCAATGGAAGCTCTTCGTCGATGGTGAATCCAACAAATTCTATTCGAGAGTAGGAGTAGTGCTTGAAACCCCTAGGGGCGAGCCATTAACAACGCTTTAAGCTTGGAATTCCCACCATAAATAATGAAGTAGAATATAAAGTACTGATTGCTGGACTAAAAGTTATGAAGGAGCTCAAAATAACAACTTTTCACATATACAATGATTCACGAATGATCATCTGTCGAGTAAAAGGGGAATATTAGGCACGTGGTGAAAATCTTCCCCTGTACCAGTTTAAAGTACATGAACTGCTAAGCGACGTCGAAAATACACCATCAATCACATCCTGAAAGTCTATAGGGTGGATCGTGTAGTGTATATGCAAGTATATGCGACAAAATATATGACGCAACTAAAATAATATTACTCTAAGAAAATATAGAATAAGCACACCAAAATTTTATACTGGTTCGGACCTCCCGTTCTACGTCCATTCCAGAAGCTCCTCTTCGGAATTCGACTATCAAAAAACCCTCGCTTCGTCCGGAGGAATAGGCTTGGTTACAATAAGTTGTTCTTGTTAAATGTGTGTTCTAGTATAACACAGATGTTGCCTAATTAGTGCAATTGCTTCCAATATATATCTAAAGAATATTGTCTATGAAGAACTGAGTATATGGAAGAGTGAATACAAGTAAAGATTGCTAGAGTGCAGAGATCAAGAATATATGATAGAGTGTAGAATTAGAAAGCTTAAGTAAGTAAGGTGAGTTTGTCCTCTTGATTTGATTCTATATATAGTTGTAGATAGGTATCTTGAGTAGTTGCATCCATTAACGAACACTCTAAAGTTGCTTCTGTTGATGGTGAAGAGTTGTGGCGAAGAGTAGCGGAGATGTCCATTCGCATGTGGCAGTTACAGTTCTTCTTTGAATTTCGAGTTTGAATTCAAATGTCTGGTATTTGTTTCAGATATCTGATACTATATTTTTTTTATACATAGTAGATTTTTTGACATTTGAGTGCTATTACCAGACGTTTGGTTTAGCCTGTTTGTTGTTCCAGAGGACTTTTCCAGATGTCTGGCTTGTGCACCCAAACGTCTGATATTGGTGCATGTCTGTTTTTGTGCATCTTTTCTTTTGCTTCTTTGTACCAATTGACTTGTAGTCTCTTGTAATGTCCTTTGAGCCTGGTTCTTGTCTTTCTATTGATGTTGTTTTAGCAAGTACATGTATATATAACTAAATATGTATATTTGATTTTCATTGTATAGTTGTTGTCATCGAAAACATAAATTGGATTTCCTAACATTCTCCCCTTTTTTTATGATAACAACTATACAATGTACTTAGATATAATTTTTTAAATAACCCCCCTGAATATGTGCTTACCTTTATTTCTCCCCCTTTGGCATTGTCAAAAAGTATTAATATCTACAATTATGTATACATTGTTAATCCTGAATTTTAACTAATTGCTGGAAAATTATAACAATGTACTATAATGACGTAGAAGTAACAAACCCAAAAGCACTTTTCAAATTAAACACAATAATTACATACATAGATTCTTGATTTCAATACAAAAGATGAAACATATTAAAAAATATCTAAGAATCTTTTGGGGAGTCTTGAGCTTGATCATCTCCTTCATCTTCATTCTTTGAAGAACTAGCTTTTTTTAGGAGATGTTGGAGTATGTTCGAGAGGTTCTTTTTCCTCTTTAAATAGTTTAGAGTGTTTTGAAGGAGGAGAAGGCACTGGGGTTGGAAAATCTTTGAAGGTGGTGTAGGACCACGTACTCGTTGAAGAACCTCTTTTAGAATGGATAAAGTTGTTGAAAGCAATGTTTCAATTGTGGCTAGGCGAGAAGCAAACGTTGTTTCAAAGCTATCAATGTGCTTAGCCAATAATTTTTGATTTCTTGATAATATATGTTGATTTTGGAGAGTTAAGTCTTGAATACTTTCATTTGGATTGGTCTTTGTGCGAGTCTCCAAAATGTCATCTTGGCCTGGATAGTCAAAAGGTTCTGGAGGAGGAGGAGTTTGTTCGTGTTGTTGTTCCTCTTCTTGTGATGGTTGTAGTGGTTGTTGATGAGTTTGAGGCCTAGCTTGTCAGGCTTGTTGACAACATTGCGTCCACTCTTTAAATGACATAAAATCTAAAGGATTTTATGGTAAGTCCATAAGGGAAAAGAACTTTGTGGAGGTGTACTTTGAAGAAATCTCTTCAAAAGTCGATAAATACGATGGAATGTTGTGAGCTTTCAGAACACGCATGATGTAGTCGGGCAAATGATAGATGGATGTGATCTAGTCCAATAGTGTTTAAGCTCATCAAATATGAATTTCTCCTAATTTAATCTTATTCCACTAAAGATGGCATATAAAGCTTTGTGCTCTAATTCAGTTATTTGCTCATGACTGCCAAGACGAGGAATGATTGTGTTGATAATCATTCTGGTGTGGAGTCTTGCTTTAGGTTATAAGTGTTTGGAAGCAAATTTTGGCATTTCATCTCCCCAAATTTGATGGGTAACATTATCTCTTGGTTTTAGGCGCATATCCGGGATGTTGTGTAAATCTTCTCCGGAGTCGGAACATCCGTGAGTATGGCCTATAATTCCCGTAGTTAGATGAATAGTGTTGCCGTAAACACTTGACCAAAGCCAATTATCCTCATTATAGGTATTCCATATGGCAGTGCTATCGAGGTTAGCATAGAAAAGGAATATGGCGAGCTGATCGATTTGCACATTATTGGAATTAAAGGAAATCAATGTTTCTAACCCAGCATGTTCTCACAATTCATCCAAATCCTACATAGGAAATTTAAGCAAATTGTAGAAAGGACCTGTATGTAGCTTCTTCTTCTGAATATCATCATATCTTTTGATTGAATGAGGCACTCTATTCATCCATCTCTCAATTTGATCATCAGAGCACACTTGTGGGTTGGAGGAAGTGGCTTGCTCTTGCTTTCTCTTTGAAATTTTAGGTTTTTTTTTGTTTTGGGCCATGATATCGTGGGAATTTATGGAGATAGAAATTTGGGAAGTTAGGTTTTTGGATATGAAAGAGAAACGAAATGAAGTGTGAGGTAAAAATTGGGGTAAAATAGTTATTATAAGGTTGTTGAAGCTTGTCGATTGAATTTCAGACGTCTAGGAAGTGAGTCAGGCGTCTGATTTTAACCTAAATTGAAGATAGTAAATATGTTCAGACGTTTGGAAGTTGTTAGCAGACGTTTGGAATCAATATAGTTTGTAAATTTTGAAGATAGAAAGTGTTGTTAGATGTCTGGATATAGAAACAGACGTATGGAATAGGAAGACGTTTATTTTTTGAAGACAGATTCTTTTCTCAAACATTTGGATATAATATCAAACGTTTGAAAATGTCCTGAATTTGTATCTTAAGGAGGCAGAAACTTTGTTCAGATACCTGGTCATTATTTCAGACGTCTAAAATAGTTTGTTTTGTAATTTTTATTAGGCAGAGATAACTTTCAAACATCTGGCAGTTTATATGAGACGTCTGATACATGCACACTAGTAAAAAATAGTTCGTCACAAAGATGTCAGACGTCTAAGGGCATAGTATAGACGTCTAAAATCTTTAATATGTCTAAAAATAGTCTTATTTTGGATGGCTATGCGCGATTTTTGAGGGACTATTTTTACTTAAAAATGATATTATTATTTTTGAAAACAAATACCAATATACATATATGAAAAAAAAAACAATAAACAAATTTAGTGAGATGAAGATGGAGCATTGCGATCTTCAGGGGTGCTATCCTTCCATGGCTTGAGCGGAGATCAAATATTTCCACGTTCGTTGGCTCTTGGGGAACTAGAAAATTGCCTAGGTGGAGGATCCCAAGGTGTACGATAAAGTGCAAAAGGATCCAGAGAATTGCAAGGAATTGGAAGTGGTTCATGTACATCCTTTTTTCATGAATTGCAAAATTTGATCGCTACTTGCTCTAGAAAACTTAGTCGTCGCGCAGTAACTTTTTGTTTAAAGTATAATCCTCGTTGTAAATCTATTTGTTGCTTTTGGTAATGCTGTATCTCATCGATTCTCTCATTGGTGTTAGGAGAGACAAATAGAGATCGTTTGGACCTCTTTACATCGGGAGTGAATCCCGTGTGGTAAGAGGACCACTTATAGGTTGGCTCTTGACTTGGTGTAGGAGTAGGAAGTCGATGAGGGGTATCTGCTGAACTATCCGGTGTTAGTGTTGAGAAGGAGAGATGAGAGTTGTTGGAAGACATGCTTTTGTTTTCTTTTGTGAAAAGGAATATGATATCTATATATATTTTTACGTTTTGTTTAAAAAAGGCTATTTATACATGATTTAAAAGGTTATACATAGTTAATTTCAGAAAACAAATTTCTAAAAAATTGTTGGTTAGTGTCAATTTTTTGATTTGTGGATAAATTTTTTTAAACCAAAAATAGAATGAATGAAATGTTGTATTAGCTGAGAAGATATCACATCGCAGTTTAACAAACGTTTGTTCATTTAGTGGTTTTGTGAAAATATCTGCTATTTGATTCTTAGTATTTACGTATTCTAATGTAATAATTCCTTTATCCACATTGTCGCATAAAGAATGATGTCGTATATCTATGTGTTTAGTATGTGAGTGATTTACAGGGTTTATTGATAGATTTATTACACTCGTATTATCACAATATATTGGTGATTTATCGATAAATTTTCCGAAATCTTTAAGCGTTTGTTGCATGTGATAAGGAAAATATATCTTTAACTTTACTCTATGCTATTTTTGCCATGTTATATATACTTTGCTCAAAATATATTGATGATGCTCAATAAGGATTAAATATCCTTTAAAATAAGTTAAAGTCCTTTATAACTTAAAACACTTAGGATGTCTGCCTAGTCCTTATCTTTGAAACCTTTCCTTAAAACATTTAAACAACCTTTCGAAAATACCGAAGGTGCTCCTTTAAAACCTTTTAATAAGACCCTTCGAAAGTACCGAAGGCAATTGCTTCATGTCCTTTAATAAACCTTCTTTTTACCAGCTTTAAAAACATATGACATCCACCTTTAAATCCTTTAAACATTAGCCTTTCGAAAACATTGAAAAACCATACCTTTCAATACCTTCAAAACCTAGCTTTCGACTTCATAGGGTAACCTCCTTCGAAAGCTCTTAAAAACATTAGTTTTCTGCCTTATAATACTATAAGTTCTATCTTTCAAAAATATAAAACTTGGTCAAAAGAAAACAATTTTACGACCCCTTCAAAAGTTTCTCCTTCGAAGGCAAAAAAACCAAGCAAACATATTCGAAAGCAAAGAAAATGACCCCTTTCGGAAATATAAAACTCGTTTTAGCCATAACTTTTTATAGGCATAAAATTAAGGTCTCTAATCTATTACATCGTGTTCAAATGATGGTTTACCTTTTCGTAGAGTGGTTACAATAGAAAAATGGACCTACGGTTAGAAAGCTATGCCTATTTGAAATTTTACAAACAAAGCTGGGAAAAACTGCCACAAAAGGGTTTCCGTAGCGTCATACAACTGCTACCGAAGTAGCTTCTAGCAAGGCCGAAGGGTTCACTAAAACGCTGCAGAAAGGTCTATAAATGCTGCGGAAGGTTTAGGTTTAATGACGAAAGGTTCATCAAAAACGTTGCAGAAATGTTGCGGACGGTTTAATGACGAAAGGTTATCTATGCGGAAGGTTATAATAATGAAAGGTTCATCAAAAATGCTGCAAAAATGCTGCTGAAGGTTTTAGGTGGAAGGTTCAGTAGCAGAATTGTAAATAAGTGGAAAACTGCCAAACTTATGCTTTGTCTAATTCATATTGGTTAAGGATAACTTTATCAATTCTTTCTCAAATTTCTATCGGTTAAAGAAAAATCTTTGCAGAAAAGCTGCCGCAGATCATAATTATTATTTCTGAAATTATTTTGAAAATAATTAGTTACATTAATATTCTAATATAATTACAAGGCCTTTTTAGCTTAGAAAATTCATAATAAATCAAAATCACTTGGGAAAAATCTCAAAAATTCACCAAAAATATAAAATAATATTTTCTTCATTACATAAAATTTTTAGAGAAAAATTCATTATTTTATTATTTCTAATAAATAAAAAACCTGAAATAAATGCCTTTTCCACCTAAGGAAATTCATAAAATATTCCTACCAACTTCGAAAATTATGAAATTAAAAAACCATCTCCAAAATTACATTATAAATGGAATATCCAAAATTAAAGACGTTTGGAGGTCGTTTGCTAAGGTTTTTACTCTAAAACCCATCATTTTAATTCCACAAAAATCCTAATAAATCACCATAAATCATTATTCTATAAAAATGATGATTACCAGATCCAAACATGATCAACACATCAAAATAAATTTAGTTCCCATCCATAATCAAACCAAAATAAGTAAAAATGAGATGATTACTCTATTATTCACCTTGCTTGAGATAAGAAGATTAGAGATTGTTTTAGATAGATTTTCTTCTAGCTTGAATCCTAAGATTTTAGTTGAATTTCTCTTCTCCTCTAATGGCCGGCCTTTCTCCCCATGATTGCTATTGTTTTAGTAAAAAGGAAAAATGAACGTGCATAGCCTAAGGAAAGTAGTATAAGGGTGGGTGTATGACTATTTAGCCAAATGCCCTTATGTTTAATTTCCTAATCGCTTAGTTATGTTTATTAGATAAGCACGGTCACCTTAGTTTATTAATTAACCTCAATCCCCTTATCTACATTATTCCATTTAATTTATTCTAATTAAATCTCATGAATAATGTTAAACAAAAATTAGGGTTGCTACAATTGGGTCGGCCTAGTCTGTAGGTTCTACATGCGGAATTTAAGCTAGATATTTAGTCATCTTCTCCTATAAATACAGAATCATTGGCTCAGGGAAACGGATCTTCTTCTCTCCTGGCTACACTCTGCCATTTTTTTTACTTGGATTCAAGCCATTTTAACTTTAATTAGCATTATAAATAAAATGAAAATCTTTAGAGTGGACATAGGCCGAAGTGAGCCGAACCACTATAAAACTTCTTGTTCTCATTTCTTATTGTTTTAATTTTTTGTTTTTCATATTTTATTCTCTACTTCACTCTATTTGGAATTGGTTACTGAATTTGTGATGCATTCATATTATTTGGGTGTTGGCGATCATTTTGACATTAACAGTATATGTGAGTATATATGTTAGCACCAAAATTGGCCACTAACACCGTTGAGTAGAATTATGTAGAGAGATTAATGAAGAAAATAAATTAAAACGGAGGAATATCACAGTAAAATGCAATAAGAACGGTAAAAACGAGAACACCAGAATTATAGTAGTTCGGCGTAACTACCTATGTCCACTTTAAGTGTAATCTTTATTGCTTCTTAAAAAAGTTAAATACAGATACAATCTATATACAAACAACTTGAGTACAAGTTTTGACAGAGAAGAAATGAGTATAGAAAACGGCAGTGTCTCCCTAGAGTTCACGAAAAAAGGTCCCTTCAACTGTACCTCTACCTCTCTATTTATAGACAAAGATATGCTAGATGCCTTGTGCAGGCCTAAGACCAAGGTGACTCAGCCCATACATGGAAACCTCGAGTCGACTGGTCCAGGCATACCGAACGACTTTCGACCGATCGACAAATGCCAAACCAATATGGCTGATCGGTGGTCATTTAGCAAATGACCCGAAGCAAGCTCTCAAGTGACCCGGATTAACTAATAGTGGATCTCGAAGTAAAGCAAAGCTATTCTCCTCTCTTCACTGTTGACTCCAAGAATAGGCTAACTCTCTCATCGTGCACCGAACCTAATACACCGAACAATCATGCCGAACCAATCCTGACCGAACGACATTAGCTTCCCAATCACGACCAAACGATACCTGCTAACACGTTTTGGCCAAATGAAATTTGCCGAACCATCCAGACTAAACTGCTTTGCCTCACCCATACTTGCCGAACCACTACAGCCAAACCACTCGGAACAAAACTCTTTGAGGTCGACCCACAAAATGCCGAGCCACTCTTCCCTGAGTATCTAGACCAAACTGTCTTACCTTTCCTTCATTGACCGAGCGATACACGTCTCAGTACCTCTAAGGCCAGAACACCATTGCCGAACGACCAAGGCCGGACCAAATCCAGACCGACACACTAGGTCTGAAACCTTCTTAACCGAACGACACTAGCCTTTCTCATTTTGATCGAACGAACAAGCACATACTCTAACGCCGAACAATTTCGGTCAAGCTAGTTCCAAACATGTCGATCCCTATATATAGGCCAGTCCAAATTTAAGTTAAACCCACCTCTTATGCTTACAATTTCTTCTTAGCTTGAGTCCCATCTAGGTTAATCCATAGGCCCTACGACCATCGCCATTTAGCCGGGCCAAAGTGTCGGGTAACAATTTCCCCAAATGGGCGTCTTGTGAGTCAACATGATGCGCTTTGAACCACCGAGCAACCCGTGCTTTCGAAATCTCTTTCTAACTTCTCCAAAAGCTGAAGCTACTCGACCTTCTGAAGGTTATATGCCCATATGTACCCTTTCTATATTTTAATTATTATTTTTGCCAATCCATTCATCATTCTCATTTCATCAACTTTTTTTTAAATTTGGAACAACACAAGGAGGCCGAACCACTCATTTGGTTCCTTTGGCAAAAAGGTGGAACAACACGCCAATATTGAACCATGAGATCGGTGCCTGTTTCACCGAACTAGAAAACATTTGTTAATCGATTCCATTGGGTATAGCCCATTCATCTTCTTCTTTCCCATATAAAAACCTCGTCCTTTGCTCCTTCCTCCTCTCCTTATTCTTACTCTACTCTCACCAGCCTGCATTCTTCCTATCTTCCCAAACTTACCAACTTGTTTACCATCGAACGTTATATCTATCCCCTCGCGATTCCAACTATTCTCGAATTCGATCAACTCCTCAACCCAACATCTCGAAACTGTTGTAAATCTCAAGTCTTCTTCATAGATACAAACCTCCTATCAAACTCGAGATTGCATACGAAGTCTCGTTGCTCGAGTGGGTGGCTTTTCCTTTTCTCGGGTTAAAGGAACGGGTAGGGGATAATTGAAGAGAGAGGAAAAGATAAATCATGAGGAAGACCAGACTTTAAGTTAGAGCTTCAACCACCGTTGATGGCGGACGAAAATGGTCTCTTAGAAGGGGTAGTCATAGTTTTCAGAGTTTAGAAGTCATGATTTAGGAGGAAGAGGGAAAGTGTCGCTTGATGAACAATCCAAGAGTAAGCGCGGGTCGGTCACGTTGTGAAATGAGAGTATGGTTCAGTAGTTTCTTGCGTCATTATGGGTCGGTCAAAGTCCAGAGGAGCAGATTAGTATTCCAAATGAGGAAGTCGTTCGACCTTGAGGAAGACCATCGGTCGGTAGGAAATTAGGTTGGTGGGTCTGTATAGACCTAGTGGGCTGTTAGGTGATGTAGGTCGGTAGGAGTCCGAGTGAGGTCGGTCGGTAATTAGAGAGAGGTGGCGAGGGAGAGTGGGTCTGCATTGGTAGTGTGTTAACTCAAGCATAATACATATTTTGATAACTTGCTTCCACAATCAATCATAGCATATTGGACCAAACATGACAAACAACAAAGCATACAAGCCCAAGGACCTAATTTGAACTAACTCCCTCATAATTTGAACGACCTTAAATGTAAACTTAACTCAACAAATGTGAACAACAGTCGTCACACTCTATAATGCCAATGTTCGACTCCAAGACTACTTTTGTCAACCATATAACAAAATGAAGGAGACAGACAGCGATGACGGTCTCCGAGGACAATAATTTAAAGTTCTATCACACCACACTTATGTTTAAAACTTTAGTTTTTCTTGTTCTCATGATTTTCTTTTAAGTATAGTTTAAATAGGTATCTAACCATATTAAACGATCATTGAAGATGTCCAAAAGATCAAGCTCTACTACAGTTTCTGACAAGCCTGAGCCAAGTTCTCAACAGGAGGTAGTAGGAACTTCGAATCCACCGACAACCTCTACGCAGGGTATCCCTGATTCATCTGCTGTAGTTGTAGGCCCAACTTCTGATGTTATAGACGGAGCTGTTATTCAAGATAATCCTATTGATTCACAAGCTTGAAAAATCGATGAAACCACTATTCGTCGGTTGTGCTCAATTCATGGAATCCCTTTCAATGATGTTTTAGTTCCATCAAGACAAGTTCGGCCTCATCTGCCCCCAACTGGGTATACAGCGTGCAACAAATTTATGTGCTAGGTCGAAAGCATTCCACCTTTCAACTCTTTCCTCTGTGAAGTGTTACGGTATATCGAGATTTCTCCGACACGGCTACATCCTAACAACAACGCGTTTATTTATGGCACTAGTATTCTCTTCATAAGCACCTTATTCAGACTCCGTACTTCCGAGGATATCCGCTATATCTACCGTTTCAAAAGATGGTCTGACAGTCCATCCTTCATATTTCTCGAACCACATTCCAAATGTCAAATCCTGACGGGGGCGTAGTGTAAATTTTCATAGTATAAACAAGAATGGTTTTACATTCGCTGCCCCCGAGCTTTGCGAGGAGATGGCTGGAAGGGAGTAAGTTTCAATCTTAGACTAACATTTGTCTAAGGCTCAAAGTGCATTCTTTCTAAACTTACTCTGACCTTTATAGGTATTCGCCCACGACTTGAAAGTGCTGCGTATTCTGAGGCCTTCGAGGCCATTCATGCGATTCCCATAAGAGACCGGGAAATTAAGTCCATTATCTCTAATGAATTACTTTCGAAGTTTGGATTATTGTCAGAGGGTCGTCAATCTAGCCTTCCAACTGGTGCCACTACAACCGGATCCATTACGAAAAAAGGCAAAGAATAGGCCGGGCCTATGTTTCCCCCTATAGAAGGAGCCCCCGATACATCTGAGGAAGGTGAAATTACAAAGGCCGGGATGCCAGGAGCGTCTGATGAGAATATAAGTCCCGATTCAACACCGGTGACTGATGCACCCGACATCGATGAACCTCCTCCTCCTACAAAAAGGAAAAAGAAACTAGCCTACAAACAGAGAAAGAAAACAGTGGGCGGAACCTCAAAAGTTACAATTACTCCGGTTGATAAAGAGGTGTCCCCCCAACATCTAGAGGGTTCATTAAAAGGTCTATCAGAACTGACCATTCCTGACATCTTGCTAATTATGGATTCAACGATCCAAAGGCCATAGGACTTAATTCCTCTACGAGAGGTGATGAAGGTGATTAGGCTCGTCATCAAGGAGAGAAAACCCCAATAATAAAGCAAAAGAAACTGGTCCATCGGAGGAAAACACTAGGACACACACGAACACTTACACTTCACCCTAAACTTAAATTTTAGCCATCATATGATTCTCACTAACTCGTCCTCACTTGGCCTCTGTGCAGGTGATATGGAGTGCACACACGATTTCGAACGCCTTCGCGGTTACTCTATCTTCCACCGCTCCAGTCGGGATTCGTGATCAGGTAGACACCAAGACAGGGACGACAGCGACGATAGGGACTACCGTCCCAGAGATTCGTCATCTTCTCGAAGAAAACTTACATCCAATCTTCATATCCCAATGCTCATCCCCTTCTTTCAGAGCACAGTAGAGAGAAATCTTCTCAGAAAAGATCTCAATTTGAAGCTCCCTGTGACCAACACTCTTGCTCGTCCAACGCCAAGCAATCTCGTGTGCCCCATAAAAGTCTGTGATTTCGGCTAAGCAAACTCCCCCAGTCTCTGCACACGATCCCTCGACAGCAGAAAAATTAGCCGAGCTTAAGGCCATATTTCCATAGTTATGCTTCGACGGATTATAGTTTCTTCCTATGATTTATCCTATTCCAGGGCATGTCAAACAAAGCGCCATTGGCTGCAATAATGATGTATATGTCCAGAATGGCGCATTTGTTCATTTGGCGAAGAAAGTTTTAAAGGTTTCTATGGAACATCAATACGAAATGGATCGCCTGAAACTTGAAGCCAATCACGACAAAGATATCATTAAGGCCCAAGTTAAAGAACTATCTTCATACAAATCTCAACTTGAGGCCGCATGGAAAAATGCCAAGGATACAGCCGAGGCAGTTAGTCATTTGGAGGCCACTCACAAAAAGGAACATGATGAGGCAATCCAACATAGCGGTGCTCTTGCCTTGGAGAAAGACTTCATCCAGAAGGAAAATGATATTCTCGCTCGGTGAGGTAAAGAGCTAGAGAGAGGCTGGTCCTTAAAGAGAAAGAAGAAAAAACTGTCGCACAGGAAGATTCACAATGATATTGCAATGAAATTGTTGCAACACGACTCTCAAAGACGAAGCTTGATGAGGAACTTTCTAAGGCCGAAGCGCTAAAGGATGCAGCCCGTGAGGAAGGTAAAAGAATGGCGCTAATAGAAACCGATTCTCGCCTCGAGGCAGCTGCTGAAGCTGGCAGAGAAGAAATTAATGGCTTGTTTGATCTGCTTATCGCTGAATATAATGCTCGAGTTCTCATGCATTGAGATCTATCTTTTCTAGATGAGGGTTACCTTGAATCATTAGCCAAAGCATGGGATACTTTAATAAAAATTAAAAGAGTTGAGTTGGGCACCGAAGTGGTTGATGAAGATGCTCTTGTGAAGGAAGTGCTTCAAGGAAACAATCCTTTCGACTTGTCTGCGGCGAAAGCTTTTTCGAAAGAGACTCCTCCTCATTAAAGGGGAAGGATGACATTGCTGGCCCGTCCACAACTGAGTCTTAGTTCCTCCTTCTGCTCATCCGACTGGTTTCTCATTCTTCGATCCTTTCTAGCACCATGTTGGCTATGACCCAGAGAAGCCCGAAATAGCTGAGAGTCAACCGGAAGCCGGTACGTAATTTTTCCTTCTAGGGTCCAAAGGACCATCGCTTTTGATGAATAATAGATATATTCTAACACTTATCCTTAACGACTCCATGTAGGTCATTCTGATCTCGAACCAACTCCAAGAAGCGTTGTCGCCATGGAGAAGGAAGAAAAAATAGCAGAAGAACTTCATACTGGGGATACTCCTGTACCTGATGCCCAAGTAAGCGGAGAACTCGATGAGGACAAACCCGAGAATCCCTCACCTGTATACGAACATGACGAGGTTGAAATCACGGGCTCCTCCGAACCTACTACAAAACTTAGCATGAGGGAACGAATCATGGAGGAGGAGAAAAATATTGAACCTTAAGTGGTGATACTTAATGATCCTCTAAATAGGCCACTTATGGTAATTCTCCAGGGTGGAACGACACCTCTGGAGGTCCCTCTTCCTTCCCTGGATACCATCTCATTAGGAAGCAAGGCATCTAAGAGAAAACGCTCGGGTGAGGAGCCTTCGGAGAAACCGAAGAGGGAGAAAAAATCAAAATGTAGCTATCCGACGATGCCTCGTTCAGCTCGAATAAACCTGAATCATGTAGTTGTTTCTATTTATTTTTATAGTCATTGTGAATAGTCTTTTGCTCCAAACCCCAAAAAAGTTGTAATGGAACTTAATTTTGGATTACTAAATAAAATTTTGTTTCTTTGTATTCCACAACTTTCATTGTTCAACTTATTGTCTAACTTGTAGTTGAAATTTGAAACCTTGCGGGTTACATGAGCTTCGGTCCGCTTCCACATGATTTGGAAATTTTTTGAATCGTTTATATTCTAGTCCGCACTTTGAGGACTTAGAGTACCCTAGTCCATACTCCAGGGACTTATAGATTTTTGAGTCGTTTATAGTCTAGTTCGCACCCCGTGGACTTGGAGTACTCTAGTCCGCGCTCTGGGGACTTAGAGATCATTAAATCGTTTATACTCCAGTCCGCACTCCGGGGACACAGAGTACTCTAGTCTGTGCTCCGAGTACTTAGAGATTTTTTGAATCGTTTGTACTCTAGTCTGCACTCCAAGGACTCAGAGTACTCTAGTCCGCGCTCCAGGGACTTAAAGATTTTTTGATTCATTTGTACTCTAGTATGCACTCTGGGGACTTAGAGTACTCTAGTCTGTGCTCCGGAGACTTAGAGATTTTTGAATCATTTATACTCTAGTCCACACTCCGGGGACTCAAAGTACTCTAGTCCGTGCTCTGGGGACTTGGATATTTTTTATTGAATTGTTTATATATGCGTTCATATGCCAGTCAGATCAATGAAATTATATTTTTCCATGAAATTACAAATACAAAACACTAATAGCTCATAGAAAAACAGCTTCAAGCCTTTATTGATTGTAGAAAATGGTGACAACTGAACTGTCTTATTAGATGTCGAAAACCGAGAATAACAAAAGAAACATTTATTGAAACAATCGCTACTAAAATGCAAAAGAAATAATCTAAGTGTAATAATGATGCAAATGCTCGCTATTCCATGCTCTGGGGAGTGTCGCGCCATCAACAGTCGCTAGCTTGAAGGTTCCTTCTCCAAGCTTCCGTTCGATGACGTACCGACCTTCCCATGTGGGATTCATATGTGATGGAATTGGAAAAACTCGCTTCAAAACAAGATCACCCACATCAAAGACCCTCGGTCGAACTTTTTCATTACAATATTGAGCGACTTGGTGCCTGTATGCAGCTGCCCTTAAATCAGCTTCTTCACGTTTTTCATCGTCAAAGTCCAACGATTCCAGTAAGAGATCC
Organism: Allium cepa; assembly: GCA_030765085.1. NCBI lineage: Eukaryota > Viridiplantae > Streptophyta > Magnoliopsida > Asparagales > Amaryllidaceae > Allium > Allium cepa. The sequence goes on along the minus strand of CM060929.1, from coordinate 518,573,376 downwards.
TGGTTCATCTTAGGATCATAATGAGTCACCTGGTGAGAGGGAACTTCAAGTTCGACGGGTATAACAGCTTCAGTGTCGTGTGCCAAGGTGAATGGAGTGTAGCCAGTCGTGAACTTGTGGGTGGGTCGGTAAGCCTAGAGTGCTGTCGGAAGTTCATCCACCTACTTACCTCTACCCTTCTCTAAACATTTTTTCAATATGGTCTTGATTATTTTATTTACGGCTTGAACTTGTCCATTGGCTTTTGGGTGAGCGATTATCGCAAACCTTATTTCAATGCAATATTTTTGGTAGAATTTTTTGAACTCCCTACTCTCAAACTGAGTTCCGTTGTCCGTGATGATAGTTTGTGGGAGGCCAAAACGACATATAATGTTTCACACAACGAAATTAATGACCTTCTTGGTGGTGATCGTAGCCAAGGACTCTGCTTCCGCCCAATTGGTGAAATAATCAACCGCAACAATTGCATATTTTGCACCACCATTGGAGATTGGCAAGGAGCCGATTATATCGAACCCTTATATTGCAAATGGCCAAGGGCTAACCATTTGTGTGAGTTTCGCTGACGGAGCTCTCGGGATCTTCGCATATTTTTGACATTTGTCGCATCTTCTTACATAGTCCACCGTATCTCGATTCACGGTTGGCCAATAGTATCCATAGCAGAGAATCTTTTTGGCTAGTGTCTACTCCCTATTATAGTCCCTACATTCTCCTTCATGAACTTCTTTCAAGACCCGCTTTATCTCATTGTAGGCGATGCACTGAAGTAAGGGAACTGAGAATCCTTTCTGATATATTACTCCATCCTGCATTATATATCGTGGGGCTTTGAGGATGACTTATCGTCTTTCATTTTTTCTCTTGGGCAAAGTCTGATGTAGCAAGTATTGCTTGAACGGGGTTATCCACGACTCCCTCTCAGTTTTTGTTTCTAACATAAAATCCACTTCCATCTCGTTTATACTCAAGGCATGTAAGATTTCGATAGGAACTAAGCTCATCTGCTGTGCATCATCAGTACATGCAAATTTTGCCAATGAATCGGCTTCCCCATTTTGTTCAAGTGGGATGTGCGAAATATTGCAGTATTCAAAGTCTACCAACAGTTCTTGAAACCGAGCAAGGTATGGTGCAAGTCTCTGCCCCTTTGCTTGATAGTCTTCCCGTACTTGGTACACCACCAATTGTGAGTCACAAAAGATTTCAATAGATTTTACTCCGAGTTCCATGGTAAGTTTCAAGCCGGCAATCAATGCTTCATATTCGGTTCCGTTATTTGTAGCTGGGAAGTTGAGTTTCAAAGCATAACAAATTAATCGGTTTTGTGGAATTATAAGATTAACACCAGCCTTAGAACAATGGTCGTTGGATGCCCTATCGGTGTATAGCTTCCACCGAGTGGGGGGGAATTACATCACTACCACTTGGCTGTCTGATAGGGTGAATTCTGCAATGAAGTCTGCTAGTGCTTGCCCTTGGATAGTTCTCCATAGCAGGTAAATGATATCAAATTGACCTAACTCAATGTTCCATTTGAGTAAGCCCCCAGAGGTTTCTGGTCGTTGGAGCACCTATCGCAAAGGTTGATCGGTATAAATACTGATCGGGTGTGCTTGAAAGTACGGACAGAGCTTGCGTGATGCAATCACCAAGCAGTAGGCTAGCTTCTCAATCTTAGGATAATTTCTTTCTGCTCCCGTTAAACGTTTACTGACATAGTACACTAGCTTTTGAATTTGATCCTCCTCACGAACCAAAGCTGTACTGATGGCATGCTAGGACACGGCTAAGTAAACATATAACTCTTCATGGTCTACAGGCTTTGATAGAACCGGGGGACCCTCCAAGTGTCTCAGCAGAGCTTGGAACGCATCCTCACAGTCCGACGTCCATTCAAAATTTCTCTTCCCTTTCCTTATCACATCGAAGAAAGGAATGCATTTGTCAGTTGCCTTGGATATGAATCGACTCAACGTGGAAACTTTTCCATTCAGGCTTTGTACTTGCTTTATAGTTTTGGGAACTTGTATGTCTCGGATAGCCTTAATCTTTTCGGGGTTTGCTTCAATTGCTCGCGCGTTGACAATAAAACCGAAAAACTTTTCGAATGCAATGCCAAAGGAACACTTCAGTGGATCAATTTTCATTCGTAGTACCTAAGTATATCAAACATCTCTGATTAGTCTCGAATGTGGTCATTTGACTACCGTGGCTTCATGAGAATGTCATCCACATAAACTTCCATTGTTTTACCGATTTGGTCTTTAAACATCCGATTTACCAAACGTTGGTAAGTCGCTTCCGCGTTCTTCAACCCAAAAGACATCACTACATAATAGTACAGTCCAACATCCATGACAAAACTAGCGTGTTTCTGATCTGAAATGTACATCTAGATTTGATTGTATCCCGAATACGCATCCATGAATGACAATAACTCGTGTCCTGCTGTTGAGTCGACCAGCTGGTCAATTCTGGCTAATAGGAAACTATCCATAGGGCATGCCATGTTCAGGGCTGAGTAATCAACACTGATTCTCCATTTCCTATTTTCTTTTCTCACTAGTATAGGGTTAAATACCCATTCAGGTAGAGGGCATCGTAGATGAACCCATTGGCTTTGAGTTTGTCAACCTCCTCTCTGAGAGCAACAGACCTCTCCGGGTCCATACCTCTCCTCTTTTGCTTCACTAGCACATATTTTGGGTCAATGTTCAACATATGACTTGCGATGGCGGAAAATCCCGCACATATCAGAGTGGGTCCAAGCGAAAACATCTTGGTTCGCTCGAAGGAAATCAGTAAGATCCTTAATCATCAAAGGGGTGAGTTGTGATCAAATCTTAAGCAACTGTAATGGGTCATCATGGCTGACTGGATGTTAATCGTTAGTTCATCCGGTGCTACTTTAGACTTCTTGGGTTTTTCAACACCGTCTCTTGGATCTATGTCTTTGTAGATCCGACCCACTGCTGAGTCAAGGCCCGGGCACTACTTGTCAATTTTGAGCAACGTGGATGTTGACAGAGTTATCCATAACCTTCCCTTTCTCTCTCCGTTGGGCCTCTCTCATCTCATCCACATAACACTCATGACCAATCGCTTGATCGCCATGCACTACACTAACTCCTCTATTCATCAGAAATTTCAAGGTTAAAAACCATAGGGCAAAGCTGCCCTAAACTTCGGCAGGGACAGTCGGCCCAAAAACAGATTATACAGGGAATCAACATCCAAAACAATGAACGGAAGGATCCATACCCTCCTACGTTCACCTTCTCCTAACTCAACTGGCAATTCTACAAAACCTATCGCATTAGTGGCTGCACCATTAAAACTGTGAATGCGGGCTTTAGATGGTTTTAGATCCTTCGCCTCCATCTTCATTTGGTCATCGCCTTTTTGAAAATAATATTAACAGAACTTCCACAATAAATCAGTATCCTCCTCACAAACGTCGACCCAATCGGGTCAATGGTAGGTGCCTCCACCTGATCGGCATCTCTGCTCCTTAATACTATATCATCCGTCATCATTCGCTGCTATTTTGCTGGGGCTCCATCTCCTGTGTTTGAACAACATTCAAAATTCGCATGCGTTAGGGAACTAGCATAGCGTTCCATTTCTTATCAACTCTTGTCTGTCGGGTGAGGTCCACCGACTATCATGTTTATGACCAATATACCTCCAGTCCGAACGGGGTCCTCAGGTCGATGTGGAGCCTGCCCTCGATTAGGGTCGGATGTCTCATGTCCGCCTTCCTATGGATTCTTAACAAACCGTTGTAACTTTTTTTGGCGAATCAACTTTTCTATAGCATCATGGAGGTCCCTCGGTATTGTGCCCGTAAGTCTCATGGAAGCGACAATAATTCCCAATCTGCTTTTGTTCCTCTGTGGATTCTTTTGGTCGCGGCTTTCGGTATTGGAAGGTCTTACAAGTTGATAGATAAATATTCTCCAGAGATGCGTTCAGAGGAGTGTATTTGTTGTAGGTAGGGATCCTTGGTTTCCACTTTCCTTTCAAAATTTCCTCCTTCGGATCCTTTAGACTGCTCGAGCTTATTTTGAACATTGACATAGACCTTTCCAGAGTTGTCGCCAGATTGTTTTACCATAATGTTGCTTTGCACCGTCTCCTTGCCAGGCCCTAGCACACTGCCTCGCGTCGTCCACCTGGCTTCCTCCCTTCTCATGAATTGGTGCGCCTTTGAATCAAAATGTTCTAGGGTAGCCGAAGGTTTTCCTGCCAGCCAATCACAAAACTCCAAGTCCGGATCTACTCCTCGCATCACGACCATAAAAATAGCATGTCATACGGGTTGCTAACTTCGGTAGCAGCAACGTGAAATCTGTGCAATTATTCCTTTTAACGACTCCCCTGGAGCCTGGATTACACTGGATAAATACATCATGTCCTTTGTGCGAGTGGTATGAATTTTGAACTGCTCCACAAATTTCATCACTAACTCAACAAACATGGAGATCGATCGCTGAGGAAGTCTAGTGAACCACAGGTAGCGATTCCAGATAGTGTTATTGGGAAACATCTACATTTAGTAGCATCATTTTCCCTGGCCGAGTCCATCATCCACTCGTATCTCATTACATACTGTAGGGGATCAGTCTTTCCCTCATAGGCTGGAATAGTCAGCATGTTGAACTTTCAAGGGTACTCAACTTGTAGGACAGCATCTATGAATGGAGTATGACTCCTAACTATGCCCCAATCATCGTTGGATAAGCCTTGATTTTCCCTCATCAGTTGTTTGACCATAGCTGATAAATCCAGGGTCTGGATGGGAGGTGGCAAGTTGGACTCCGTCCTATGTGACCATTCTGGAAGGTGCCTCCTTGGTAAGTGATCTCCCAAATGCATATTCTAGGGACCCGCTTCGCTATGGCCCTGATGAGGTGGTGGGCCAGCCTCCTCCTGTGTTTTAGATCTCAAGTTTCCCACTCTAGCTTGAGTGCAATTTCCTTGATGCAGATGAGGGGCCATAGTTTCAGGTAGGGTACCCAAACCATTTCTGTTGGATTGTTTTGCTGCACCTATTTATGGCATTTCAATCCTACTGCTCTATGCCTATGATGTTCATCGGACGAAGCGGAGGTGTTAGATGATGAGTAGAAAGCGGGGCTTCCTCCAGCATTCTGATGATGTTGTTGAGTAATCTGGATCATAAGATCCGCATTAGCTTGATTTTGCTCGTTAAGTGTCTCCTGCTTTCCATGAGTTCTCTTATTAGCTCATCGAACTCTGCCTTAGTGACAACTCCCGGTTGGTTTAGGACGGTGGCAGTCCCTACACTTGGATTAGGTTATTTATTAGGTTCCACTTGCTGGACGTTGGTGGTCTCGTTGACATCTGCATTGTGGGAGGCTGATCTGGTACATGGTTTTCCCATTTTAAAGTTATTCATCTAAATTCTTAATAGAATCTATGAACACTTGAGAATGAACTTGGATCTCCTTTGGAGGATTTCTTCAATCCAGTAGTGACAAAGTAGATCCTAGCAGCCAAAGAATACGGTTCACCATGAAAGCACTAAAATGTTAGCACCAAAATTGGCCACTAACACCCTTGATTAGAATTATGTAGAGAGATTAATGAAGAAAATAAATTAAAACAGAGGAATATCACAGTAAAATATAATAAGAACGGTAAAAACGAGAACATCGAAATTATAGTGGTTAGGAGTAATTGCCTACATCCACTTTAAGTGTAATCTTTATTGTTTCTTCAAAGAATTGAATATAGATACAATCCGTACACAAAAAACTTGAGTACAAATTTTGACAGAGAAGAAATGAGTATAAAAAATGGCATAGTCTCCCTGGAGTTCTCAAAAAAAGGCCCCTTCAACTGTACCCTTACCTCTCTATTTATAGACGAAGATAGGCTAGATGCCCTGTGCAGGCCCAAGACCAAGGTGACTCAACCCATACTTGGTAATCTCGAGTCGGTCGGTCCAGGCATATCGAACGACTTTCGACCGATCGACAAACGCCGAACCAATATGGCCGATCGGTGGTCATTTAGCAAATTACCCGAAGCAAGCTCTCAAGAGACTCGGAGTAACTTGTAGTGGATCTCGAAGTAAAGCAATGCTGATCCCCTCGCTTCGATGTCGACTCCAAGAATAGGCTAACTCCCTCATCATGCACCGAACCTGATACACCAAACATTCGTGTCCAACCAATCTTGAGCGAATGACACTGGCTTCCTAGTCACGACCGAACGATACCTGCTAAAACCTCTAGGCCGAACGACATTTTCCAGACCATCCAGACCGAACTGCTTTGCCTTACCTATACTGGCCGAACCACTACAACCGAACCACTCAGAACTAAACTCTCTGAGATCGACCCACAAAATGCCGAGCCACTCTTCCCTAAGAATCTAGACCAAACTGTCCTACCTTTCCTTCATTGGCTAAGTGATACATGTCTCAGTAGCTCTAAGGCCGGACCACAATTGGCCGAACGGCCAAGGCCAAACCAAATCCACACCGACACACCAGGTCCGAAACCTTCTTGACCGAACGACACTAGCCTTGCTCATTTTGGCCAAACGAACAAGCCTATACTCTAATGCCGAACAACTTCGGCCGAGCCAGTGCCAAACATGTCGATCTATGTGTATAGGCCGGTCCAAATTTAAGTTAAACCTGCCTCTTATGCTTAAAATTCCTTCTTAGCTTGAGTCCCATCTTGGTTAATCCATAGGTTCTACGACCATCGCCATGTAGCCGGGCTAAAGCGTATGGTAACAATATACGTTGTATTTTGCTTATTTGATGTTTGGGTTTGACATTCTGCATTGTCAAATATTTGTAATATTTAATGGCTAAGTATGCGACTATTATTATTACCTAATATTTATGGTGATTAATTGAAATGGTTTAGTAGGAGCAGTATCTCTTGCTTGCATTGGTTGCATAGGTTGTGTTGATGGCATTAATGTTATGGTCATTATATGCTAACCACTATTTGGATGCAGGAGAAGGGCAGGAAATAGAACTACGTGGGCATGATCCTCTAAAAGGGGTACGTAGGCAGTCTTTTCGTATGCAATAGCTATCGAACCTACAACTATAGTGTATAACATTAGGCACAGTCCAAACATAGTTAAAACATTTTTCCTTTATTCTATGTACACGTATATTCATAAGTTTGTAGGCAAAATCAAAAAAAGGAGAAATGGGTCCAGAAGGAGTTGTATCTGCAGGATATATCGGTATATCTCTTACAACGGAACTTTACAGTTATTATTTTAATAATCGATATAATGAGAAGAAAAAAGTATAATATTTGATGCACTAGATTTTGTAATATTTAATTATTAATATGAGATTGTATATATATATATATGTTGATGTTTAAATTCCGCTGTGAGGTCTCCCTTTTTATTCATTGTTTTATATTTTTTATCCACCCATGGTCAACTGCTTTTAATGTCTAAAATTAGTTGTAAGCATATTTTTTCGTTGTTTATAACTGATTTTAGATGCTAAAATTAGCGGTTCGTCACACTTAATATCAGAGTTAGGTTTAGAGATTCCCCAAGCTTGGGTAGGTTTAAACCAATTAGAGTAATTTAATTTATACCTTAGGTTGGGTTAGAATAGAGAATGAGATAGTGTTTTGATTAATAATCGTGTACTCTATGTAATGAGTTGTTTATTTAACCATTGTTATCTCATGGTATCAAGTTATGATGACCTTTGTATGGAAAATAAATAAAGTAGAAGTGGGGTAGGATGAATACTTATACAAGAGGTTAAGTATTGGTTATAACCTGAGTGGCACACATCCGATGTTAAATTGATTAAAACCCGACCTTAATAAGATGGCACAACTTTTATTTTTAAGTGAGTAATATTTTTTTAATAAATTTATAGTATACATTTTTTACTTTAAAGCTATTTTATTGAAGAGGGAAAATGTTTATTTTTGAACATAAGGTGATTTGTTAAAATTTTGCTGAGAAATAAAGTATTTAATTAGAGGAAATAAAATATTTTTATGAAGATGTCTTTGTAAGAAAGAGTAAATATTATAAAAATCTATTATTTAGGAGCATTTTAGTAAAAGAAGGTTATGCTGAAAAGTATTTTGTAATCTCGTTACGAATTAGAAAGCTTTGTAAATTTATTTTGTTGAGGGATATTTTGGAAAAGAATATTATTACTTAATAGAAATTTTAAAATATGTACCATAAGGTTTGGGGAGTATTTGTTTCAAAGAAAGATGCTTTAAGGGAGAAAACATTTTTAATGATGGTAAAAGATTTTAAAATGTTTTTACAAAGATACCTTATTAGAGAGTATCTAGTTGGAACTCTTATTTTAAAGAAAAGATGTAACACACCGTAAGAATAGCCAAAAATTTAATAAAAAGGTTAAATTAAATATAATAAGGGTAAAAAAAGAAATTTTCATAAACGTCCGAATTTGACTACGAATCTTGCATAGTTACGTTCATAGAAATTTTCTAGACAATTTTCTTATACAAAGTTTTATAAACGGATCTTATATGAAAATGTTATTAAAGTTAAAACCTTGGAATAAAAAATAATTAAATATATAAATTAGGAAAGAAACATATTAGAAGGGAAATTTCCACCAGCCGATAACCCAGTTTGAACCAATCAACCCTAGCGGTTGACCGCCCAAGACCGAGCCGTCCACCAATCGAGCGTATCAGGCTAGGGTTCGATTAGGCCAAATGGCCTGGATTTATAAAGTTTGATCTATAGGCCGATGTCGATTCGTACCCTTATAAATAGAATTCTAACCAATTACTAAGAACCCTAATTTAATAATCATCGTACCAAAACTCACCTCTCCGTTCTCTCCAAATCGATTTTCTTCAAATTAAAGTTTGTAAATTAAATTCAAAGACTAGAGAAGGAGGAGATAATCAAATCAAATCAAGGAGAGGTCGGCGAACCAAGCAGGGACTATTCAAGGCAAATAAGGGATGGAATAGCTTACTATAGGTGAGTAGGTTCATGCTGATTTTTGTGTAATTCAGTTTGTCTATATCCTATTTAATCTTGAATTTGTTAAATTTAATTTAAGATATTGTTTACCTAAAAATGGAAATTAACTAGGAATTTGATAGAAATCTAAATTATATGCATATGACCCATTTTTGTTCACTTTGAATCTTGAATAGAAATACAGATACACCAAAAAAAATATGGAAGTTATGAAATTGTAGATTAAATAAATTAGAGTCTATTGCTGAAATTGTACGGGAAGAAGAAGAACAGTATACAGTAATTAATTAACAAAAAACGAATGATCAAAAGAAAAAATTAATAATAATTTACATCGACGGATCAATAGGTTTACTAGAATAGGTCGACAGCGAGTGGTTGACTACTCCAATATTAGGCAGTCGACCGGTTATCAGTTTTCAAGAATAGATTGAACTTTGTCCTAAGGCCCAGACTATAAAATTATATATATACAAGATTAGTGCGGAGTTAGTTCCTTAAATTTTCAACTCTTGGATGTTACGGAAATAGATGGCTGTGTATAAGGGAAATTAAGCCTAGACACTATCTTTTCAGCGAATTTGACGTTTGATATAAGGTTGTTCAATCGTGGAGGTGTGTTAAGCACAAGGCACTAACATGAGGTTCCTTGATGTAGGCAAGACACTATTAGTGGATGACTTGCACGGTGCAGTCCAGCACTAACGAGAGGTTCCTTGGTGGATACATGACATTGTTGGTCGATGCCCAACATGGTACAATAAGTGGCGGCGTTACCATTAAGGTTGTGCATCGATGCAGTGGAACCTATGACATCTTCGACAAGAGTTGGGATCATGGGCTCCTCTCAATGCGTAATTTCGATATATGTAGTCATAAATTTGGGAACGTAGTCCCAAGGATGATATTATATGCGATCATATATTAGGAATAGTTCCAGAGGTTATTAGCCAGTCTATAGTTGGTTTGAAGTTCGATTAATTATTTGACCCTAAGTGTAAACCTTCACAAAGATTTTGGCGTACGTGTATAGGCTAATGAAACCAACCTTAGTAAGTAGTTCATAGACACAAGGACACCCTAGGTCACATAGATTATAAATGAAATTAATTGCATGAGATCACCATATATCTTTACTACTAATAAAGAGAATTCAATGACTAGCATTTCTATAGTGCCTTTTTGAAATTCCAAAAGTACCATTATCCATCAATGAAACCCACCATCAATTTGCAACATCCACCGCCATCACTTCTCAATGACCCATCAATGGAATTTTACTACCAATTTGTCACCGACACCACCAACAAAACAACTTAAAATAAAAGCATTGTGATTGATTACCAAAATTTTTGCACTTATAAAACATATTCGCTCTAGCTACTGGATGCACATACGAGCAGTCTATACTAGTAATAATAATATAACTCATTTACCGAACTTTTTTTCTGATCTACACCTTTCCTTTTTCCCCCACTACAGGAGGGCATGGCAGTAGGTGATTAGCCTAGATCTAGTACGTGGAGAGGAGATCTAGGCATCATCAATGCTTTTTTACTTTTCATCACTCTCCATGAAATTATTATCGTACTTAGTACTTATTAGACTATATGACTGTTATTTTGTATAATCTGGATTTGGACTATGTATGTCTTGTTATAGTGTTTTTCTTGGATATCTTTTTAGATGATTATTGTATTTATATTTTACTGCCCTTTGTTGTGAGATTTGAAAGTGTAGAATGTCTTAGATTTTATTCTTGTATTCTTAGTCTCTGTGATGTTTAAAAACCCAATAGCTTGTACTTCTTAGCACGACGTGATTCTAAAAGTCAACCTAGACATTAGATAGGTGTGTTGGGAGGTGCGGATTGTCACATTTGGTATCAAAGCATAAGTTTAAGATTCCTTAGGAGCTAGGTATATAGTGAGAGAACGTACTTGAATATTTAAATACAAAAATTTTAAAGGATTTTAAAAAAATAATTCAAAATGGCTTTCTTAAAAGTGTGTGTATATATATAATGTTTTTCAATGTTTTTATATATAAGTATGATCCGTACTTAGACATTAGCATGGTTATAGACCCAGTAGCTGTATCAAACCTTATAGGAGGTAAATTATTTATCCATGATTTGTAGGGATTTGAAATTGTTTATTTTGGAGGTCAAGTTCAATTGTGATGCTTTTGTTTTAGGATTTTCTAGGTTTCGGTAGATTTAGGGTATGGATTGGATGATCAGGTATGTAGCGATGTTAGATTGTGATAGGAAGGTTGTTTATTTGGGTACTAATGGTGGATGCAGTCTAGAGGTTTATTGCAATCACACAGGTTTAGTGATGTTGAGTTACCTATATTCTTTAGACCTAGTACATGATGAGTTAGCTTTAGTACCAATAGTTTGAGACTATTCAGATGCCTTTTCTGAGGTTATCGATCTCCCAACCCAGAGAAAGATCGAGTTTTGGATTTATCTTGTGGAGAACGCCAAACCTGTTGCCTTACCTTTGAGGCATATGGCTCCTAATGAAAGATGCAAACTGAATAAGCAATTTAATGAGCTATTGGAAATGGGCTTCATTAGAAAGAGTATTTCAGAGTAGGGAGCACCGACTGTATTTACCACCAAGACAGATGGTTCTCAGAGGCTTTGTATTGATTATCGTGAGCAAAATTAGCCAACAAAGAAAAATTGTTACCTGTTGCCCTGCATTAATGATCTCTTTGATCAATTAATTGGAGCAAAAGTGTTCTCTCAGATTGACTTGCCTATCAAGTTCCATCAATTGCGTGTAGCCAAGGATATTATCCAAAAAGACCGCTTTCTATAAACTCGACGAACTTTATGAGTGAATAATCATTCCTTTGGACTGATCAATGCACCCACATACTTTATTGATCTAATGAGTCGAGTTTTTAAAGGGTTGTTCAATAAGTCTGTAATGATATTTGTTGACAATATATAAGTCTATTCAAAGAGCAAGGAGGAGCACGGTATGCATCCGGAAGAAGTATTCATTACTCTCTATGGGCATAAGTTGAAGTAAAAAATTTCCAAATGTCACTTTTGTGCAAGGAGATACGCTTTTTTGGACATGTTGCCTTTGAGCATGGGCTAGAGTTCAATCCTAATAAAATTGTCATAGTATAGGATTGGCATATGCTAAAGAATGCGATGTAAGTAAGGAGTTTTCATGGTTTGGCAGGAAACTATAGAAAGTTCATTAAGGACTTCGCTAAAATTTCTACCCCTCTGACCCTCCTTCATAGGACTTAAAGTGTGAGGATGCTTTTATAAAGCTGAAGGAGTCATTGCCTAATGCACCTATTTTACTATTACCCGAAGGTATCTTATGGTAGGGTTTGAGCACAGTCTTGATGTAGGAAGGGAGGGTGGTGAGCTATGTTGGTCGACATTTGAAAGTCTATCAGGGAAACTATCATGCCCATGATCTTGAGTTGGTAGCCATTGTCTTCGCACATAAGTCATAGAGACACTGTCTATTAGGAGAGCGGTTTGAGTTACACACGGATCATATGTCTCTAAAGTATTCGTTCTCTTAGAAGGATTTGAATTTAAGACAGCGGTGACGGATGGATTTCTTGGAATTATATGATTTTGATATCTCCTATACTCTAGGAAAGGGAAACATTGCAATCGATGCTCTAAGTATGAAGCATGCATTATTGAGTCCTATGTTCTTAAAGTGGAAGCACTTGGAGTTTATCTCTACTTTTGAATTTCAACCACCATCACACATCACTCTAGGATTACTAGCAACGTTGGATGTGCAGCCTACACTTATGGACCGCACTGGGTTAAGTCAAAAGCATGATAAGGACCTATTAGATATTTTCACGAAGCTTAATAGAGGAGAGTAGTCGAATCATTTGAGGCGCTACACCGTTGACTTGAAGGGTTGGTTATGGAGAGATGGTAGATTATGTGTTCCTCTCATTATGGATTAGATTAACATGGTACTTGTCGAGTCTTATAGTTCTAGAATGACCATTCCTCCCAATGGGGACAAAATGTACCGTGATACGAATAGAGTATTTTATTGGCCTAGTATGAAGAGGCATGTGGTAGAGTATATGGCTAGATGTATGACTTTTCAGACAGTAAAAGTAGAGCAAAGGAAGTCAGGATCTTGTTGTAGCCATTAGATATATCACAGTGGAAGTGGGAGAGTGTTTATATAGATTTCATTAATGAACTACTAGGAGTAGGAGGGGGAATGAGAGTATTTGTGTCATAGTCGACTGACCAAATGCGATCACTTTGTTCTGGCTAGGAGTACGAGGGCTACTGCATGTTTGGCAACACTATACATGATGGAGATAATTAGGTAACATAGAGTCCCCTCTAGCATCGTTAGCGATTGAGATCCGCTTTTACCAGCGAGTTTTGGAGGAGTCTTCAAGAGGCTTTAAGCATCAAGTTTAGTTTGAGTATCACTTATAACCCATAGACAGATGCAAAGATGCAGAGGGTAACTGGGTTTGGGGGATTTACTTTGGATGCATATCTTATATTTTGGTGGCTCTTGGAAGGATCACTTTCCACCAGTGGAGTTTATATATAATAACAGCTATTAGGCGAGCATAGAGATGGCACCGTTTGAGGTGTTATGCAAGAGGTCTTGCAGGTCACCATCTTGCCAGTGGGACACTACATATAGGAATATTCTTGGACAATATATAGTGAAAGAGACATCAGAGAAGGTAGACTTGATCAATACAAGGATGAAAATCGTGTAAGATAGATAGAAATCTTATGCTAACAGGAGACGCACACAGTTACAATTTGCAGTGGGTGACATGGGTTTTCCGATGGTCTCACCACTTAGACATGCCATGAGATTTAGTTGTTCAAAAAGGTTAGCACCAAAGTTTGAAGGAAATGTTCTGATCATAAGTAGATTAGGGAAGTTAGCTTATAAGTGAAGCTTCCTAAAAAGAATACGGAAGTACACGACGTTTCCATGCATCAAACTTGAAAAAGTGTCTAGAAGATACAACAGTTGTAGTTGAGCCGAGTTAGTTGGAGAAGGTAGAAGAAGAAAGGGAATCACTTATTTGCCATTCACTCACCCGCATTCTTAAGCATGGTGCAAACTGACTACGCAATAAATTTATTAAGCTTGTTAAGGTTCAGCAGGGAGACAGCCCAATGAAGAGTACATGGGAGTCCAAAGAGAAGATCAGAGCTACTATCCAAAACACTTTTATAGTATGTTTCCATTTTAGTTAAATAAGCATAAACTACTTATGCGCTTAGGTTTTAGCCAGTATACCTCATAGTTAGGGACAATTGGATGCTAGGAATGGTTGTGAACTATCAATAGGACATGTTTTGGATGATGCTTGCTAATGGATGTATTTATTAAATTGACCTTTGCACACTTTGGAAAATATATTCCTAAGTTAACATAAACTCACACCATCACTTGTTTTATTTTATTAAGTTATATGTATATGGATTGAATGGTTGTGTATATATTTAGAATTACCAGTATGTTGCATATGATGTTGCATACATTTGGATACATGGCACAAGCATTTGCATTTCAAGAGGTCGACTAGAACAGGAGGCAGCCTAATTTTTGCAGTAGTATAGGTTTATATACATTCCATGTCTACATGTACATATTACATTAGAAATTTGAATTAAGGACAATGATTGCTAGTGGTTGATAGATGAGTAGATGATTGTAAGTACTAATTTCACAAATTATATTTTTCTATTCTTAGAGATTTTGGGGACTAAATCCTTTTTAAGGGTAAAAAAATGTAACACCTTCAAAAATAAACCAAAAATTTGATAAAAGAAATTGAATTAAATATAAAAAGGGTAAGAAATAAATTTTCACAAACGTTCGAATTTGACTACGATACTTGCATTGTTGCATTTCGTAGCTATTTTCTGGACAATTTTCGTGTATAAAGTTTTGTAAACGGAGGTCATATAAAAAAAGAAATTAAATTTAAAAATTCAAAATAAAAAATAATAAAATATACAAATGAGAAAAGAAACATCTTAAAAAGGAAAGTTTCACCAGTTGATACCCCGGTTTGGACCGGTCGACCCCTAACGGTCCACTATCCAGACCAAGCAGTCGACCGGTCGAGCGTTCTAGATTAGGGTTCGCTTAGGCCGAATGGGTTGAATTATTTTATAAAGTTTGATCGAACCGCTGACGTGATTTGTATCCTCATAAATAGATTCCGAGCCTAATAATGAGAATCTTAATTTAAACTGATCGTTCCAAAACTTTGCCTCACCCATACTCAACTCTATGTTCTCTCCAAATTAATTTTCTTCAAATAAAAGTTTGTAAATTAAATTCAAAGATTGGAGAAGGAAGAGATAATCAAATCTCAAGGAGAGATCGACGAACAAAGCTGGGACAATTCCAGGCAAATAAAGTAGGGAATAGCTTACTAGAGGTGAGTGGGTTCATTGTTAATTATGATGATTTTTATGTAATTGAGTTTGTCTATAACCTATTTGGTCCAAAATTGGTTAAATTTAACTTGAGACATTGTTCACTTAGAAAATGGAAATTAATTGGGAATTTGATAGAAATTCGAATTGTATGCATATGATCCCTTTTTGTTTACCTAGAATCTTGAATCAAGAATTTGATATTCATATATAACTTTACTCTATTGACATTAACTTTACCCTAAATAAACTTGAGATACAAATACATAATACGGAAGTTATGAAATTATAGATTGAATAAAATAGCCTTTTCTGGTGAAATTTTATAAAAGAAGAAGAACAGTAGTATAGTAGTTAATTAGCAAAAAATGAAAAATCAAAAATAAAAATTAACAATAATTAACGTCGATCGGTCGACTGGTTTACTGGTGTCGTTCGATAGTAAGGGATTGACCACTCTAGCACCAAGCGGTTAATAGGTTATCATTTTTCAGGCACAAATTGAACCACGGCATAAGGCCTAGGTAACAAAATTATATATATATATAAATATATAATAGATTAGTGGGGAAATCAGTTCCCCAAATTTTCAACTCTTGGATGTTATGGAAATAAGTGGATGTGTACGAGGGCAATTAGGCCTAGACACTATCTGTTCAACGAATTTGATGTGTGATATAAGGCTGTTCAATCATGAAGATACGTTGAGCACATGGCACTAAGAAGAGGTTCCTCGGCGTATGCACGAAGTGAATGCCTGGCGCGATGTGATCCGACACCAATGGGAGGTTCCTTGGTAGATACATGATATTATCAGTGGATGCATGACGCAGTGTAATAAGTGGTGGCGTTAACAATGAGCTTAAACACGGATGCATCGAATCCTAAGATGCCGATGACGTGAGTCGAGATTACAAGCTCCTCTCAATGTGTAAATATGATATGTGTAGGGTTAAATTTGGGAACATAGTCCTAAGTATGATATTACATGCGATTATATATTAAGAATGGTTTCAGTGGTTATTAGCCAATTCGTAATTGTTTTGAGGTTTGATTTGTTGTCCGACCCTAAGTTTAAACCTTCACAAGGTGTTTGGTGCAGTTGTATATAGAACTATATTCCTTAGGCTAATGAAACCAACCTTAGTAAGTAGTTCATGGACACAAGTACGACACCCTAGGTCTATAAATGAAGTCAATTGCATGTGATGAACAAATATTAATAATTTAACTCATTCATCGTTATCTTACCCACTCCTTTCCTTTTTTCGCCCAAGAGGACAAGGTGTAAGTGATTAGCCCAGATCTAGTACATGGAGAAGCAATCTTGGCATTGGCATTGCTTTTTTACTTTTCATTGCTCTTCATGTAATTATTATCGTACTTAGTACTTATTAGATTATATGACTGTTATTTTGTAAACTCTAGATTTGGAATACGTATGTCCCGAGACTGTGTTTTTCTGGGATATTTTCTGAAGTTATTATTTTTTGTAGTTATATTTTACCGCTCTCCATTATGAGATCTAAAAGTGTAAAATGTCTTAGATTTTATTCTTAAACCCTTAACCTCTGTGATGTTTAAAAACTTGATAGCTCGTACTTCTTGACACGATGCGAGCCCAAAAGTAACCCTAGTTTTTGAATCTGTGTGTCGGGAGGTGCGATTGTCACATGGTACCAAAGCATGGTTTTAAGATTCCTTAGGAGTTAGGTATGATTGAAAGACCATATTTGAATATTAAATAAAAAATTAAAGGATTTTCAAAAGGTTTTTCAAAATGGGTTTCTTGAAGATATACATATATATATAGATAAAAAGTTTTTTCAAAGGTTTTACATATAAGTATAATATGGAAAAATCATATCATTTATTCTTAGTAATACTGTATATGGAAAAGTTGCTAATAACTCCTAAATCACAAATAGAGAGAATGATCGATGCTCATGGTTGTGGTTCAAGTGATGCTGTTGAACTTCCAGGCATGAGCATCCCTATATGGTTTCGTTGGTATTTATAAGGGAGAGGATAATTCGAGCTTAACCCTAATAGAGGACCCATAGAGCAGGCGTCAGGTGTAATTCCCACCCACTCACCTACCTACCATCGATTTCACTAAGCTATTTAAGGACTTTGTGAGTCTAGGAGGGAAGCCTTATATGGGGACCGAGTCATATATGAACTCAAAAGCATAGATTCATATTCATGTGAGGAATTTTGGATTGATGGGTCTTGGAGATGAGGTTAATAGATAGCTTACCGCCTGGCATTTACAGAGAGAGGCTCTGAATTGATGGGATGTGGTAGTTGAAGAGGCCAATGATGAAGAGATTACTTAGGCACAGTTTAGGAGGCGTTTTAAGGAGAAGTTTCTTTCCATGGAAGAGCGGGGAGTACAATTGGAGAAGTTCATACATTTGCGGTAGGAAGAGATGTCGATGACGAAATACATAAATCCATTCAAAGAAGTTGCTAGGTTTGGTCTGAAGCTAATAAATACCCCTCACAAGAAAGCTTTGAAGTTGCAAAGGGGATGAATCAACTTGTTCAAGATTTGTCCCTTAGGCACATTCCCATGGGTGCGACTTTCGAGGGTTTTGTGGATACAGTTTTGATAAATACCGTTTCTAAGGAGAAGGTGGGAAGCGAGCCCAAGAAATCAGAAGGGAAGACTTCTCGGTAGAATCAGCGCAAGGGCGGAATGGGGACCTAAGTGAAGATTAAGAATGAGGAGCTCAAATGCAGAAAATGTTGTAGGAAAGGGCATTTTGCGAAGGAGTGCAGGAAGGACATCTTAAAGGTCAAATGTTTCAACTACAATCAATCCAGGCCATAAGGAGGGGTGTTTGACATCATAGAAGACCTCTATATAAGTGATGTCAGCTTATGCACCGGATGCTATTCCCAGCTCTAGTGTGCCTCTCATAGCAAACAAGAGGAAGAAGGTTCTAATTGAAGGTATGTTAACCCTATCTGATTTATCATTTCGTAGCTTATTTAACACTGGGGCATCACACTCTTTTATTTTGAGTGGACTTGTAGATGAGTTGCACTTAGGCACTGGCATTGTTATGGACCCAATAGTTGCATCAAACCCTATAGGATAATCCACTTATTATCCATGATTTGTAAGGATTTGAAATTGTTTGTTTTGATGTTCGAGTTCAATCATGATGCTTTTGTCTTAGGATTTTCTAGGTTTGGATTGATTTTGAGTATGGATTGGATAACCATGTATCGGGAGATCTTAGATTGTGATAAGAAGGTTGTTCGTTTGGGTACTTGTAGTGGATGCAATCCACAGATTTATTGCAATCCTAGAGGTTCACTTATGTTAAGTTACCTATATTCTTTAGCCCTATCACATGATGAGTAAGTTCCAGTACCAGTAGTTCGAGATTATCCAGATTTCTTTTCTGAGGTTACTAGTGTCCCACCCTAGAGATATATCGAGTTTCAAATTTACCTTACGTAGAATGCTAGACCTGTTGCCTTATCTTTGAGGCATATGCTCCTAAAGAAGGATGTGAATTGAATAAGAAAATTAATGAGCTTTTTGAAATGGCCTTCATTGGAAGGGGTATTTCAAACTGGGGAGCATCGGTTGTCTTTTCCACTAAGGCAGATGGTTCTCGAAGGCTTTGCGTCAATTATCGTGAGCTGAATAAGCCAACAAAGAAGAATCATTACGCTTGACCCTGCATAGATGATTTCTTTGATCATTTAGTCGGAGAGAAGGTGTTCTCTCAACCTGACTTGGCTACCGAGTTCCATCAGCTGAGTGTAGCCAAGGATAATATCAAGAAGGCTGCTTTTCATACACTCAACGGACATTATGAGTGTTTAGTCATGCTCTTTGTCTGGCCAATGCACCTGCCTTTGTAGATCTAATGAGCCGAGTTTTTAGAGGGTTGCTTAATAAGTTCGTGGTGGTATTTGTTGATGATACATTAATCTATTCGAAGAGAGAGGAGGAGCATACGATGCGCCTTGAAGAAGTGCTCAATACTCTTCGTGGGCATGAGTTAAAAGCGAAGTTTTCCAAATGTCACTTTTGGTACAAGGAAGTATGCTTTTTGGGATAAGTTTTCTCTGAGCGTAGGCTAGCGGACGATCTTAGTAAAGTTGTTGCAGTACATTAGCATGTGCCAAAGAATGCCACAGAAGTGAGGAGTTTCCTTAGTTTGGCAGGCTACTATAGGAAGTTCGTTAAGGACTTCGCTAAATTTCTTCCCCTCTTACCTGCCTTATCAAGAAGAATTTTGTTTTCTCATGGGGCTCAAAGTGTGAGGGTGCTTTTACAAGCTGAAGGAGTCATTGACTAGTGCACTTGTTCTATTATTACTTGATGGTATAATGGAATTCACTATATATATCGATGCTTACGGTATGGGATTGGGTGCAATCTTGATGCCGGTAGGGAGGGTGGTGAGCTATGCAAGTCGACAGTTGAAAGCCTATGAAAGAAACTATCATACCCATGATCTTGAGTTAGAAGCCATCATCTTTGCTCTCAAATCATGGAGACAATATCTATTAGGAGATCTATTTGAGCTGTACATGGATCATAAGTCTTTGAAATATTTATTCTCCTAAAAGAATTTAATTTAAGGCAGCAGAGATGGATGGAGTTCTTAGTATCATGTGATTTAGATATCTCCTATACTCTAGGAAAAGGCAATATTGTAGCCAATACTTTAAGTAGGAAACATGCGATGTTGAGTCCTATGTTCTTAGAGTGGAAGCACTTAAAGTTTATCTCTACTTCTATTTTCGGCCATCGCCGGACATCATTCTGGGATTGTTAGCAACTTTGGATGTGCAAAACCTATACAAATAAACCATATTGGGTCAAGTTAGAACCACAATAAGGTGTTATTGGATATTTTCTAAAAGCTTGGTAGAGGAGAGCAGTCGAGTCATTTGAGGTGTTATACCATTGACTCGAAGGGGTCGGTACAAAGAGATGGTAGATTATGTTTTCCTCTCAATATGGATTTGATTGACATAGTACTTGCCGAGTCTCGTCGTTCTAGGATGATCATTCATCTCGATGGAGACAAAATGTACCATAATATGAGGCCTAGTATAAAGATGAATGTGGTAGAGTATATGGCCAAATGTATGATTTGTCAAAGGGTAAATGAAGAGCAGAAGAAGTAGTGAGGATCGTTGCAACCATTAGATCTACCATAGTGGAAGTAGGAGAGTGTTTCTATGGATTTCATTGATGATTACCTAGGAGTAGGTGTGGGAATGATAGTGTTTAGTCATAGTCGACGAACTACCAAATGCGCTCACTTTGTTTTGGTTAGGAGTACAAGGACTACTACATCCTTGGTGACACTATACGTGAGAGAGATAAATAGCTTACATGGAGTTCCTTCTAGCATCGTTAGCGACTGAGATCCACATTTCAATAGCGAGTTTTAGAGGAGTCTTCAAGAGGCTTTTGACGCTGAGTGGGGTTTGAGTACCACTTATCATCCAAAGACAGATGGACAGATGGAGAGGGTGAACCGTGTGTTTGAGAATTTACTTCAAATGTTTATTTTAGATTTTGGAAGCTCTTGGGAGGATCACATGCCACTATTGGAGTTTACTTACAATAACAGATATCGGACAAGTATAGGGATGGCACCGTTAGGGTCATTATACGGGGGTCCTGTAGGTCGCTGTCTTATTTCTAGGATACTATGGATAGGATTATTTTTGCACTAGATATAGTGAGGGAGACATTAGAAAGGGTAGACTTGATCCATAAGAGGATGAAAACTGTCCAAGATAGGCAGAAATCTTACAGTAGGAGACACACATATTGGAATTCAAAGTGGATGACGTTGATTTTATGAAGGTCTCACCGCTTAGGCATGTCATGAGATTTCGTAATTCGAGAAAGTTAGTACCAAGGTTTATAGGCCCTTTTCAGATCACATCTAGAGTAGGTAAGTTAGAATATAGGGTGAACCTTCCTGAAAAGTTTGCGATAGTAAATGACATTTTCCATATGTCACACTTGCAAAGGTATCTACATAATATAGAAGTTGTAGTCAAGCTGAGTCAGTTAGAGAAGGTGAAGTAGAAAGGGAGCCACTTATTTGCCATGCACCTACCCGTATTCTTGAGCATGATGCAAAGCGACTCCATAATGAAGTTATTAATCTTGTTAACATCCAACGAGGAGGCGACCTAGCGGAGAGTACATGTGAGCCTGAAGAGAAGATCAAAGCCACCCATCCAAAGCTCTTTTTTCGTACGTTTCCATTTATTTAAATAAGTATAAACTACTTTTACGCTTATGTTTTAGATAGTACACCCATAGGTAGGGAAAATTAGATGCTAGGAATGGTTGTGAACATGTTATAGGACATGTTTTGGATGATGGTTGCTAATGGATGAATTTATTAAATTGATCTTTGCACACTTAGGCAAATATAATCTCGAGTTAGCATACACTCACACCATCACTTGTTTCATGTTATTATTTTATATGCGCATGGTTGTTGCATATGAATTGAATGGTTTGCATACATGTAGAATTGCCATTACATTAACATAGGATGTTGTATACATTTGGTACATGGGATAAGCACTTGCATTTCGAGAGGTCAACTAGGCCGCCTAATTTTTGTATTAGTATAGGTTCATATACATTCCATGCCGACATGTATGCATTTCATTAGAAATTTGAATCAAGGACAATGGTTACTAGCAGTTGATGGATGAGTAGATGGTTGTAAGTATTAATTTACTTATGTGCGATTTGCATTTTTCCATCCTTAGAGATTTCGGAGACCAAATCCCTTTTAAGGGGGGAAGAATGTAACACCTCGCAAAAACTAATCGAAGATTTAGTAAACTAAACTAAATTAAATATAATAAGGGTAAAAAAGAAATTTCAAACATCCACCAAATTTTACTGTTACGTTTCTAGCGATTTTCTGGATAATTCATATAATTTTTTTTGTAAATTGAGCTCATATGAAAAAGTTATTAAAGTTAAAATTTTGAAATCAAAAATAATTAAATATATAGATTAGAAAAGAAACATCCTATAAAGGAAAGTTCCAGCGGTCGAAACCCTAGTTTGGACCGGTCCACCCCCAGCAGTTGACCGTCCAAGACCAAGCGGTCGATCGGTCGAGCGTTCCAGGCTAAGGTTCGCTTAGGCTAAACAGGCCAGATTTTAAAAAGTTTGATATAATGGCTAATATCTATTCATACCCCTATAAATAGATACCAAACCTAATACTAATGTTATCCATCATTTTGACCAAGCAATATTCAAATATACTAGACGAAGCGAACTTGGAAGTTACCAAGGCAGAAAGCTCGGAGCGATAGCCACAGAGTCTAGAAAATAAGTACAAATAGAGCCTCGGGATGATGATCAAATCACCATAAGGATTCAGGGGACCAAATTCAACAATGTTTATATCAGTATCGATCCCTGATTCTTCATCCATTCAAGCCAGTCTCCTCCTACATTCAAGCCTGATCCCGATAGCCTATTTCAAGTTCCATTTCATTGATCCCATGCGATTCCATATTGATCTTCTCAAACATTCAAAGTCAGCAACTCCATTTTCCATCGATCCATTATTTGGATTTAGAATCAAGATAATAATTCTACAAACAAGTTTGGAATCATGAAGCTAACCACCAATCGAGCCAGGACTAGAATTTCAAAGTCATCCATATGAAGAACATATAGATCGGTACCGATCCAAGCCTATGGATCGGTATCGATCCATGATTATTGATGAGGGGTCCACCTAATTTCCTGGAGAAGTGGTCTATTGCATGGAAACTACGTGGAGATCATCGAGCCGAGATTTTAGGCTTCTTACAGCCATAAATAGGAGGGCAGGGCTCATTTTTAAGATGGATTTTAGACTCTAATACCCTCTAACTCTAATCTCTCATAATCATCCATGGATTTATAACGATCTGTAAGAACTTGTACTTGCAAGACAGTAATGAAAGTAATAAAATCACTAAGTGGACATAGGCTAAGATTAGCGAACCACTGTAAATGATGTGTGTTCTTTTCTTGCTCGTTTTAATTTACTTTTCTTTACGTTTTATTCTCTACACAATCTCTTGGGTGTTTTGGCCATTTTTTTTCAAACATTTTGGTGCTTCACTAAGAAACCATATTCCCAAGCTACTTAGATCCATCATCTACTATTGGATTGCTTAGATCCAAGGATAGACCCAATCTTCCAATTTTACTATTCAAATATTCATATTTTCAACAATATATAAGAAGCTATTTGCCATGGCCCCAAGGAGAAACTGTCCTACAAACTTTAGAGCTGCTAATGACGTCGAGAACCAGACTACTCGGTATGTGGATGAAGTTGCCCAGCCTGAGCAAGTTAAGATCCAAAAATCCCAGCTGATGTCATGACCATAGTGGAGATAGATTGAATGATGGAGCAAATGAAAGATAGGTTCTAGGAGATACACAATGAGATGAACCATCAGATGCATGAGAGCTTGAGACTACTGAATGACTAACTCAGAACCGTCGTAAAAGGAGCTGGAGGGGCTCAACATATTCTAATTCAGAGTCTGATAGTTCCTCATCATCTAAGCCGAGACAAAGGAATAGGAAGCAAAAAATGGCTCAAAGGACGGATCTTTATTGATCCAACAAATGTTGGATCCATTGCTCGCCTTTTAGATGGTGGCCTGAACTTGACCGCTAATCGTAATATAGATAATCAGAATCTAGAATATCGAGCTACTGCTAATGATTCAATGCACATGAATCAAAAAAAGGACTAATGGACGAACGGATCTCTTAGAGTCTGGAGAACCCAGGTATTAAGGCTCTTCCCGAGCATTGGTCAAACTAAACACTCGGACAAAACCCGACTACTACCGTTCAAACGAATCAGTGGAACCAAAGTACTTAGCCAAAATAGCCAGGAAACTTATGAATAAAAATCAGTTTAGACTTAATGATGAATGGGTACTTCTCCTAGTCGGAATCTATTTATTAAGAACATTTTGCGTGCAAAGTATCCAGGGAGGTTCGTAATGCCGATGATGTCGTTGTACGGTGGAAAAACAGATCCACGACATCACTTGATGAAATACGAAAGGCATATGAACTCTGTTAGAGCATCTGATGCTGTGAGATATCATTGCTTTCCAATCTTCCTAGAAGGAGTAGCGACCATGTAGTTCACTCGTCTCCTGTCGAGATCCATAGCCTCTTTTCTAAGTTTACGCCAAAATTTCTATAGCAATTTCGTCTACACTCTTCACATTTGAAAGATTTGATGTTGTTATCGAACCTCTTTCAAGACACAGCAGAGTTTTTGAAAGATTTCTTGAATAGGTTCCATACAGCTACAATGAAAGTCATGAATGCAAGGATGACATAGTGTCGATGACATTGATTAGGGGATTCATTCTAAGACTCATTTCGGGAGATGGATGGAAATAAAACTCCTATCAACAATAGACATTTTCTACGAGACGGCTAATCAATTCCTACATTTGGAAGAGGTGCACAATCATCCCTGAAGAGGTGGTGTTGTGAGTTCAGCTGATATACATAGCAATATTGCTATAAAATTGTTTGGAGGAAGTTCTCAAAATGTGGATGTAAACGTTGGCAACATGAATGATGGTCAGAATCAGAATGATAATGGGGCTGGGAAGCGGAAATACGATAAAAGGAATCATCCTAGGATTCTGAAGTATGTAAGTACTGAATTGAATAACTTGATAGGGAATATCTACTTAGAAACTCAAGGTACCGAGCTGTATAATAAGCCGACTCCAAGAGAGTCGACTAAGGGGGAGAAAAAATCTGTCAAGTTTTGTAGGTCTCATAAGCTGCATTATCATAACACCAACGAATGTAGACATTTGCATGATACGATCAAGAACTTGACTCGTAAAAAAAAGTTGCAGCAATTTTTGAAGGCCCTGTAGGATAACTGGCAAGGAAACTTCAACCACTTGGGCCGACAACCGAACGGGGGCAAGTCAGGCCTAACAGTGAAGAGCTTATGCAGCTTGAAAAATGTTTGGCAATCAATACAATCATGATGGGCCACATTAGTCAATAAGAGTTTCAACGAGATGGATAGGTATGTCGGTGCGTTGAAACATATAGAGAATGAGAGCTGCTTTGCTATAGAGATGGATCTTTGACAAAATAATTTAGAACCATGACAGATGGCATTGTTTTTCAAAACCAAGACGCTGATGGAGTGGAAGCCCCGGTGATTGACCCGCTTGTGATTATGGCCACGATTGGCCCTGTGTTGTATGGAAGTTCTGGTTGGCTATGGGGGTTCGGTCAACATTTTATTTAAGAAAGCCTATGACTAGATGCTTCTGGAGGGCAAGGACTTGAAATCATATAAATCTCGGATTAGTGATTTAATGGGACGGCTACGGAGCCAATCGAATATATGGAATTACCGATGGTGCTCGGTGAGGGCGACTACAAGCGAGTGTGGGTTGTGCCTTTTGTGGTGTTAGATGTTTACTATGTAGGATCGACTTTACCTTAGAGGGGGGGTGAATATGGTGATACTATTAATTATAAAAATTGATTATGGAAGCTTATAAAAAATAATTCAACACAGATCTCAGAATAATAGCAGCACAGATAATAGCAGAATAATAAATGCAGGAATAGAACGACACAGAATTTACCCATCTTCGGCAAAACCCTGCCTACGTGCTGCCCCCAAGGTTTCTACTAGAAATTAAGCAGTCACACACTTACACACGTAAACTCGTGATACCCGTACTGACTAATCTAACTCTACGCTCAAAACCCTGCCACAACTCATCCACTGAGTTACGAATTCTCAAACTACGCCACGTAGTTTGTCCCCTAGTCACACGACTAGAAATTTCAACGGTTTAGAAAGAAATTACAAATTAAAAACAATTAAAATAAAATAACCCTAATTAAAAAATTAAAAGACCTTATTAAAAAGGAGAAAATCCGGCCCCTTTTATTCTTTAGCCCGTTCCTTTTTTATGTTAATGGCGGCTTTGCTCTTCGTCTTTGCAAATTAGGGCTTCGTTCCCTTTGTTCCAAATTAGGGTTTCATGATGAAGCTGCCGATTGTGTCGATCAATCAGGTTGATAATTAAGTGAGGATTTGTTTATCTTTCGTTTGATGCTTTCGGCTGCTTTTGGAGTTCGACTTCAATTTGGTATGTGATTTTCCATTTTGCTTTTCTATTATGCTCGATTGAACTCCGATGCCTAATAGCCGATGATGATTCTGGGTTATATATGCGTTCGATATCCTTTATTTTCATTCGTATAAATTTGTTTGAATTTGTCAAATACTTTGCTCGGCCGTTCGATTTCGCTTTGATGCTGATGATTTCTCCGACTTCTTCAATTCATATAATTTTGTTGCTTGATACTCACAGTGTTGATTCGTGACTTGGTCAAATTACTTGGTCACTACGGATTTGGTTTGAAACTGTTACATTTGATTTTAATCTTCGTTTCCTTTGAGTCCGGTCAAATTTTTTTTGTATGCAAATCCACGTCTTCGACCATTTTTGATTTCTTAAAAAAAACTGGTGATCACGTTCGAACTGTACCATCTGCTCTATGACATTGCTGGTTTGATCATGACTTAGTTCACTGTATATTCATTCTCTTTAGTCTGCATTAGCTTGTACTTTATTTTCTATTGTACTGTGTTATTTTGCTTTGAGGTACTTTCTATTTGGTGTTACTGCATTGAATTTGGTCATTTATATACATCATGTATACTCTTGATAATCATGTTGTATTGCACTGCATCACCACTGTTTGTCACTGTTGATATGTCCACTTGATAGCCTCAAGCATGTTGGTAATCTATAGTGTTGTATTAGTCTAGTTCACCTTGAACTTCATGCATGCTCGAGTCTGGTTCATGTATTCATTGTGTGATGTCATTTTGTAACTGACTTGAGAGCTTTTGTGTTGTAGCACTGTCCACCTGAGTACAGTCTTCACTGCAGTGTATTGCTTTGAGTTGTATCTGTATGCTTGCCACTAATCATATGTTGAAGTCGTTTAAGTGCTCGACTTTAACCATTAACTGCTGCATTTATGTTGAACTCATTTATGCTATTGCAGTTCCATCTGGTTAGCACTTGAGTCTGTTGTGAACATGAGCAGTTTGTAGTTGCTGATATCTTGGTTCAGTCTTTATTTTGATGTTCACTTCTCTTGTATCATTGGTGTGTACTAAGTTGTGCCTTCTTTTGTTTTGTTGGTCTTTCTCACTGTGGCATTTGTTTTGGTGCAACTCCTTTATGTATACACAGTTGAGTTGTTCTGTGCACATTGCTGACTTTTGCTTTTCTTTTTGAATCTATACTAGATTTACTGGTTGTATTTGCATTTGTATCACTTGATGTTGTGCTGTTAAGCTTTGTTGTATGGCCAGTGGTGCACTTGGTTATTCGTCCCTGCTCTACTAGTTGCTGTGCATTGCATAGTAGTTACATATGTGAACTTGAGATCTTGTATATGCTTTGAGTCATGGTTTATTTTGATTTTGGTCGAGGTTTTGCATTTTGTTTGTTTTTCGAATTGCACCTGAGTTGAATCCAGCTTGAAGCTCGGATTTGACCTTGTGCTGAAAGTTTATGACATTATTTTATCGCACCTGAGTTGAACCCAGCGTTTTGGGTTTGACCTGTGCTCACCTGACCCTGTAAATTTAGCAAGTGTATATATCGGTGTGCATGACCTTGTGGCATATACAGTGATACAGTGTGTATGTCACAAGCTGTTCGTGTATGATGAATTCGAAATTAAATGATGACGAACAACCCAAATAACCGAGGCAAATATTATTTTCAAAATTCACATTTTATTTTATACTGCAAAATATTTCCTTTTCAATTTTACTGCGTCAATATTTATTTTTGCAGATTGCTCAGATGCTGGATTCAATCTAGAATGAAGTTGAAGATAAATTACGAGTGTGAGTGATATGTAGTGAGGTCAACTGTAAATGTGAAAATGTGATGTAACCAAAGTTGTACTGTAATTGAATATATATAGTGAGAGCTTGAACTTTGTACTATTTAAAGATTGTAATAAATATTTGTTTGAATAAAAATTCTGTTTGAATTCAAATTATGTGTTATTTATTTTTATTCAGCAAATATTTATTTAGTCTATGAAAAATAAAATAGTACATTAACAAATACATTTACACGAATATATATATGTTTACTATCATCAAACAAAAATCATATAATCACATATTCAACAATCTCCCCCTTTTGATGATAACAAACATATATTTAAGATTTTGAATATGTTAAATGTATTTGATCATAGATATACTCTATATAGCTCCTCTATGTAAATGCTTCCTCTCTACACAAAGCTCCCCCTACATATATGCATACAAATAAAAATATGCAAATGTGCCTAGACGCAAATGGAAAATATTTGACCTTTGCTTGATTTTATTTGACAAAATCTTAACTTTTCTCTCCCCCTTTTGTTATCAGCAAAAAAGTAATAGTGTTAGAGAAAATAGAGATAAAGTGATCGATATTAATTCAACATTAAAAACTCAATCGAATATAAATATTAAATTTCAATAAAAAATCAAACAAAAATCATAAATACTTTGTTAGGTGCATATTCCACTTTTAGAATGATGGGAATGATGTCATCATATAAAACCATACAGTTGTGTCTATTTGTGGTATATTTATATCAGGAATTTGAATATCTGCTAACCATGCATAACCATTAGGACTTTTACATGAGATTAGTAGTATTCTAATTTTATTTAAAAAAAATGAATTCAAGTATCTTCTAACCACGCATAACCGTGAGGACTTTTAAATGGGATTAGAATCAACTTGTTTATTTAAAAAAAATCAACTTTTGATATGCGTTCCATACATGCATAACCGTGAGGACTTTTAAATGAGCATGAAAGCACATAACAAATTCCAAGTAATTCACCCATGCATAACCGTGAGGACTTTTAAATGAGAGCGAATACTTTGGTATTTATTTATTATTATATATTTTTTACTATATAAATTTTTCTATTTTTAAAAAAAAAGTAAAATGAAAAACGAATGATTCCTATTTAAAGTACCACATATCGACAAACTATATAGAATTTTGATGAGTGATGATCGTTAGAAATATGACAGATATAGAGATGGTCATGGAATTTTTACCAACAAAAAGTTTTATAACTCTTGTTTAAATTTCTAAAGAAATTTACTAATTATAACGTCTCGAGTCATAGTATATAATAAATATCAACACTCGTCACTTTTTCAATCACTATTCATCTTTTCGATAATCATTAGGGAGTCAGATTAGTCAATGTAATCGTTTAAAATCATATTCAAAAATAATTGTAGAATCAATTTTTCAAAAAAATGACCAATCTTAAAAACAAGGTCAAAAATGATTTTCTAGAGGGGGTTTTATAAGAAAATTTTCTGCTATTTGAAAAATTATTTGAATTGAAAAAAATATGCAGATAGTTTCTTTGAATGAATTATGCAGTTACTAAATGTCTCAACAAAAATCACGTTCCTAGTAATTTTTCTATCAACTAGATTACAAGTGTAATCTGCATCAGAATTTCTCTTTCACTCAAAATTATCACTAATTGAATTTGGTAGACCAAATCATGAAGTGTGCGAATTTGAATTGAAGCCATGTAAATAATCAGAAAACCATGAATATAGTGTTAGCCATATTATAACCAAATGTATTATCCAACAAAACACTATTTTTAATCCAAACTGATATATATGAAGTAATTCAAAGAATCTAGAGATTTTTATAGTGTTTTTGGCATAAGAATATAATTGGCCAACTATTTTGAATAAGTCAGAATCAAAATCATCATCTTTTCATCATCTCAGTATTGGCTGATTTAATTTAGAATATGGTGCAGATTATCACATTTAATAAATATACCTTTACCTGTTTTACCTTTACGATATTTTTTGTTGTTGTCTGTTGTGATTTTGTCACCTTTATACTAGGCTAAGGAACTTTGCTTTGTCGCTCGTTGTGTCCTTAGAATAGCCAAAATCCAAGTGGCACTATTGTTGATCCTTAGCCTGCCACCACACCTACACGTCGAAAGATTTTTGTGACCTATTCGTTTTTATAGGTCCATGGTTGTTAGTGGAAGAATATTTATAAAAATAATTTTGTGGAGACCCAAAACTATTTATAATTGTTCTGTTTGGCACCTAAATTTGTTTAACTTTAAGTGATTTTATATTTGTGCCTTTTGGAACCCAAATTGGTATAGTTTTCACGTTTTTGGGTCTATACCAACAACTATTTTGATTGTGTCCAAATTTTCTACAAATTGTGCATATAGAATTTTCTTGATTAATATTGCTTTCAATATTTTCAGATTGATTATATCCAAGTCCTTGTCTAACCGTATTAGCAGTTTACTTTTCTAATAGCATATTCAATGAATTTTCACTTTTTGAAAATTTGTCTAAAGTCATTGACAATTGTTGGACTTGTGTTTTGAGAGATTCATTTTCGTTTAACAATTGTGTGCACTTTTTAATAGAATTCTATCTCCTAGTATTTTCATTTTCTTTCAAAATCAGAATTTCATTTTCAAGTGATTTTATATTAATTTCTGATTTTTTAATTTCTTCTTCGAATGTTGGACACTTATCACACTTAGGGATTCTGCTTTGATAGGTTTTAGCTAACTGGTCAAGTTGTTTATTTAAATCTATCAAAGTACCTTTTTGTGATTCAAGTTTGGCATACTTCTCCCTAAATCGTTCAAAACAGCCATTCACTTCATGGAAATATATAAGTAATTCTGAATGAGAAAGTTTTGATACCTCACTTGGCTCGTCATCATCACTGTCATTTATTTCACCATGAAGACACATATCTGCTTTCTCACTCTCACTGTTAGTACTTTACTTATCTTCATCACTTGTATTCCACGTGGCTGCAAAACTTCTCCTTTTTGATTTCTTTTCAAAGTCGCGTCGACTTTGAGGACAATTGGGCTTGATGTGTCTGGGTTGGTTGCACTTATGACAGATGATCTTCTGTTCTTCCGAGTAGTCTAGTGCTTTGGCTATTCTGCTTTTCACTTTTTGAATTCGATATGGATTTCCATATTTGTAATTCCACTTTTTGAATTTCTTTATTAACAGCTCCAATTCTGCTGCTCCATCATCATCATCGTTATCATTATCACTTTTGGTTGTTCCTTTGAGCGCTATTGATTTCTTTCGAGAATCACCTCCTTCATGCTCTTCCTTGAATTTTATTTCTAGCTCATAAGTGGTGAGATTTCTGATGAGTTCTTCAACTTTCATTTGTTTTAAATCTTTCGATTCTTGAATGGCAGTCACTTTTGCTTCAAATTTTCATGAAAGGACTCTGAGGATTTTTCGGACTATCTCCAACTCTGTTTATGATTTTCCAAGAGCTTTTGATTTGTATACGATATTGGAAAGCCGTCCATGCATCTCTTTGACATTTTCTTCCTTCGCCATTGTGAAGTTCTCGTATTCGCTGCTTAGCATGGAAAGGCGAGATTCTTTGACTTGAGATATTCCTTCGTGAGTCACTTCTAGTGTGTGCCATATTTCCTACGCAGTTAGACAATGTGAGACACGATTAAATTCAAAATGATCCAATGAACAGATAATAGAATTCATAGCTTTAGCATTAGCATTTTGTAATTTATTTTCTAGTTTTGTCCATTGATCCTTTGGTTTCTCTATTTCCTGATTTTCTATAACCTGTCTCAACAATATTCCAAGCGTCAATGGTTTTCAGAAAAATTTCCATCCTATTTTTCCAATAAGCATATTCACCATTGAACATTGGTGGTCTAACTATGGATTGACCCTCAGCAAAAGCAGTATTAAAAGAAGCCATTTTAAAAATTCAACTTTTTAAAACAAAAATTGGTTTTTGTAAAATCAAATTTTTAAAACAAAAACGACTTTTGTTCCTAGCTCTGATATCACTTGTAGGATCGATTTCACCCTAGAGGG
Organism: Allium cepa; assembly: GCA_030765085.1. Taxonomy (NCBI): domain Eukaryota; kingdom Viridiplantae; phylum Streptophyta; class Magnoliopsida; order Asparagales; family Amaryllidaceae; genus Allium; species Allium cepa. The sequence goes on along the minus strand of CM060929.1, from coordinate 518,540,867 downwards.
GGGGGGGGTGAATAGGGTGATACTATTAATTATAGAAATTGATTGCGGAAGCTTATAAAATATAATTCAACACAGATCTCAGAATAATAGCAACACAGATAATAGCAGAATAATAAATGCAGAAATTGAACGACATAGAATTTACCCAGCTTCGGAAAAACCGTGCCTACGTGCTGCCCCCAAGGTTTCTACTAGAAATTAAGTAGTCACACGCTTACACACGTAAACTCGCGACCCCGCTACTGACTAACCTAACTCTACGCTCAAAACCCTTCCACAACTCAGCCATTGAGTTGCGAATTCCCAAACTACGCCACGTAGTTTGTCCCCTAGTCACACGACTAGAAATTTCAACGGTTTAAAAAGAAATTACAAATTAAAAACAATTAAAAATAAAATAACCCTAATTAAAAAAATTAAAAGCCCTTATTAAAAAGGAGAAAAGCCAGCCCCTTTTATTCTTTAGCCCGTTCCTTTTTTATGTTAATGGTGGCTTTGCTCTTTGCCTTTGCAAATTAGGGCATCGTTCCCTTTGTTCCAAATTAGGGTTTCATGATGAAGCTGCCGATTGTGTCGATCAATTAGGTTGATAATTAAGCGAGGATTTGTTTATCGTTCGTCTGATGCTTTCGGCTGCTTCTGGAGTTCGACTTCAATTTGGTATGTGATTTTCCTTTTTGCTTTTCTATTATGCTCGATTGAACTCCGATACCTAATAGCCGATGATGATTCTGGGTTATATATGCGTTCGATCTCCTTTATTTGCGTTCGTATAATTTTTTTTGAATTTGTCAATTACTTTGCTCGGCCGTTCGATTTCGCTTTGATGCTGATGATTTCTCTGACTTCTTCAATTCATATAATTTTGTTGCTTGATACTCACGGTGTTGATTCGTGACTTGGTCAAATTACTTGGTCACTACGGTTTTGGTTTGAAACTGTTACATTTGATTTTAATCTTCGTTTCCTTTGACTCCGGTCAGATTTTTTGTATGCAAATCCACGTCTTCGACCATTTTTGATTTCTTAAAAAACTGGTGATCATGTTCGAACTGTACCATCTGTTCTATGACATCACTGGTTTGATCCGTGACTTAGTTCACTGTATATTCATTCTCTTTAGTCTGCATTATCTTGTACTGTGTTATTTTGCTTTGAGGTACTTTCTGTTTGGTGTTTCTACATTGAATTTGGTCATTATACATCATGTATACTCTTGATAATCATGTTGTATTGCACTGCATCACCACTGTTGCAAGTGTTCTTTGATGTTGAGCCACTGTCTGTCACTGTTGATATGTCCACTTGATAGCCTCAAGCATGTTGATAATCTATAGTGTTGTATTGGTCTAATTCACGTTGAACTTCATGCGTGCTCGAGTCTGGTTCATGTATTCATTGTGTGATGTCATTTTGTAACTGACTTGAGAGCTTTTGTGTTGTACCACTGTCCATCTGAGTACAGTCTTCACTGCAGTGTATTGCTTCAAGTTGTATCTGTATGCTTGCCACTGATCATATGTTGAAGTCGTTTAAGTGCTCGACTTTGACCATTAACTGCGGCATTTATGTTGAACTCATTTCTGCTGTTGCAGTTCCATCTGGTTAGCACTCGAGTCTGTTGTGAAGATGAGCAGTTTGTAGTTGCTGATATCTTGGTTCGGTCTGTATTTTGATGTTCACCTCTCTTGTATCATTGGTGTGTACTAAGTTGTGCCTTCTTCTGTTTTGTTGGTCTTTCTCACTGTGGCATTTGTTTTGGTGCAACTCCTTTATATATATACAGTTGAGTTGTTCTGTGCACATTGTTGACTTTTGCTTTTCTTCTTGAATCTGTACTAGATTTACTGGTTGTATTTGCATTTGTATCACTTGATGTTGTGCTGTTGAGCTTTGTTGTATGGCCAGTGGTGCACTTGGTTATTCGACCCTGCTCTACTAGTTGTTATGCATTGCATAGTAGTTACATATGTGAACTTAAGATCTTGTATATGCTTTGAGTCATGGTTTATTTTAATTTTGGTCGAGGTTTTGCATTTTGTTTGTTTTTCGAATTACACCTGAGTTGAATCCAGCTTGAAGCTCGGATTTGACCTTGTGCTGAAAGTTTGTGACATTATTTTATCGCACCTGAGTTGAACCCGGTGTTTTGGGTTTGACCTGTGCTCACCTATCCCTGTAAATTTATCAAGTGTATATATCGGTGTGCACGGCCTTGTGACATATACAGTGATACACTGTGTATGTCACAAGCTGTTCGTATATGATGAATTCGAAATTAAATGATGACGAACAACCCAAATAACTGAGGCAAATATTATTTTCAAAATTCACATTTTATTTTATACTGCAAAAATATTTCCTTTTCAATTTTACCGCGTTAATATTTATTTTTGCAGATTGCTCAGATGCTGGATTCAATCTGGAATGAAGTTGAAGATAAATTATGAGTGTGAGTGATATGTAGTAAGGTCAACTGTAAATGTGAAAATGTGATGTAATCAAAGTTGCACTGTAATTGAATATATATAGTGAGAGCTTGAACTTTGTACTATTTAAAGATTGTAATAAATATTTATTTGAATAAAAATTCTGTTTGAATTCAAATTCTGTGTTATTTATTTTTATTCAGCAAATATTTATTTAGTCTATGAAAAATAAAATAGTACATTAACAAATACATTTACACGAATATATATATATATATATGTTTATTATCATCAAACAAAAATCATATAATCGCATATTCAACATACTATGCTTACGATTCATTTTTGGACTGTCCGGCCATGGCTGAATTCAAGGCAGCTATTGTACTTGGTGTTTGATGATGAAGTTTCCTATAGGGAATGGTTTGGGAATAGTATAAGGAGATCATGGGCTTGGCCACGAGTGTTATGCTGCTAAGCTAAAGGAGACAATGCGAAGAGAGAAAGGAAAGATTTTAGAGGGGGCCCTCTACATCAAGTCTTTGGACGCATAGGAACCACTGCATGAACCTTGGCTTGCGCAATATAGTTGGTTCCATAAGGATATGGATCCATGAAAAGAGCCACTGGATGGAAGGGTAGCTCCAGCCGAGTTGACAATCATCATCCCAGTCAGTCAGGATAACCCGGCATGGATCTTGAAGATCGGATCACAGCTTAGCATCAGAATGAAAAAGGAGTTGATTGGTTTTCTCTTGGCAAACCTGGATGTGTTCGCCTGGACGCGCTCTGATATGTGTGGGATCTCGTCAGAGATAGCGAGTCATACATTAAAATAATAATCATAAATCCATTTTTGTGAAACAGAAATTCCATAGCTTGGGTATAGAGAGATCCGCTACACTCAAAGAATAAGTAGATAAGCTAAATGATAATGGTTTCATGCTCGATGCCCTATACTTGCAATATGTATCAAACCCAGTCTTGGTGAAAAGGTCAAACGGGAAGTGGAGGACATGCGTCGACAATTCTAACCTTAATAAGGCATGCTTAAAGGATAATTTCCCGCTCCCAAAGATAAATTAGCTGGTAGACTCGACCGCAAGACATGAATTGCTTTCGTTCATGGACACATACTCTAGATGCAATCGGATTCCAATGCACGTCTAGGATCAGGAACACACAAGTTTTTTACCGACTTGGGACTTTACTGCTATCTGATCATACCCTTTGGACTAAAGAACACTAGAGAAACTTACCAAAGGTTGGTAAACAAGATATTCAAAGATCGGATTGGGCGTTCGATGAAAGTCTATATGGATGACACGCTTGTGAAGTCACGATGTTCAAGAAACCACATTGATAATTTGGCAGAGATGTTCGGCGTTCTCCGAAAATAAAGATAAAGCTCAACCCTTTGAAATGTTCGTTTGACACTGCATCGAGGAAATTATTGGGCTTCATAATGAACTCCTGTGGAATTGAAGCTAATCCAAAAAAGATCGAGGAGTTGAGAAACATAGAGGCCCTAAAGACGATCAAGGATGTCCAGAGTTTAAATAGGAAGGTCGCCACTCTAAGTCGATTCATCTCCAGAGCGACAGACAAATGCATCCTTTTCTTCGACGTGATTAAGAAGGGAAAAACGAATTTCGCTTGGACACAGGAGTGTATAGACGCATTGCAGGTTCTGGTAGATCACTTGGAGAGAAACTTCATTCTTTTGAAGCCACTGGATGACGATGACTTATTTATATATCTAGCAGTGCCAGTGTGTGCTTTGAGTGTCGTGCTCGTACATGAGGATTCCCGTATCCAGCAACTGGTCAACTACATTAGTAAGAGATTGACGTGGGAAGAAAGAAATTACCTAAGAATGGAAAAGCTTGCATACTTCCTATTAACTGCTTCAAAGAAGCTCCGCCTCTACTTTCAAACTCGTTTGATCAAAGTTCTCACCGACCAACCTTTGTGACAATTCTTGCAGCGACATGAGACTTTTGGAAGGCTATTGAAATGGAACATTGAATTGAGCCAATACGATATAACCTATCACCCTTGGAGAGCTATCCAGTGTCAAGCTTTGGCGGATTTCATAGCTGAGTCACTGCGCGAGATAATACTTTGGAGAATAGAATGCTTGGTACAAGGTGTATACAGATGGTACATCAAGTGAACTTTGTTCTGGTACTGGAGTTGTGCTTATCACTCCTGAGGAACATTCAATTTGTTATGTCTTGAGATTTGATTTTTCGGCAACGAACAACAAAGAAGAGTTCGAAGCACTGATTGTGGCGCTCAAAATAACCAAGGAACTAGGGGTTAAAACTTTACATATCTTCTGTGAGTCCCAAATGGTGGTATGTCAAGTAAGGAAAGAATTTTAGGTGAAGGAAGCGAGGCTAGATCCTTACCTAAAACAGACCCTTGAGCTTCTTAGTGTATTATACAATAACTCATATTCCTAGAGAGGAACATGCATAGGCCTACTCATTGGCTAAGTTCGCTAGTTCTGGAGATGCGCAGCTCACGGGCCCAGTTTCAAGAGATGTATTGTTTCCCTCGAACATTGACCAAAAGGATGTCAATTGGATCTTGGAGACCGAGTGTGAGAAGGAGTCGTGGATGAATCTAGTAAAGGACTATTTGCAGAGGGGGAATCCTTTCGGATTGGAATAATGAATGACAAAAGCTCCTTCGCCAAGCTTTGAGATATATCATTTAGCTAGGAGCACTTTATAGGAAAGGATTCTCAGTCCCAAGCTATGATGTGTTGCCAACGATTGGGTACTTAAGGCTAACTATCAATCGAGATGCATTTGATTGCAATAGAAAGTGTGCCAAGTGCCAGAGATTTGCTAAGATTCCCAGAGCCTTATCGACGGGGATTACTCAAATCGTCAGTCCTTGGCCGTTTGGGGAATCAATATTATTAGTGTGTTACCGATATCTAAAGGTGGCATGAAATACACCATCGTCACCATTGATTACTTCACCTGATGGATTGAGGCAGAGCCATTACACAGTTACCATAAAGAAAGTAATCAACCTCATGGTTCGAAATATCATTTATTTTTTTGGAGTTCCACAAGCAGTTGTTACCGATAACGGGATCCACTTCGACAGCACCGAGTTTAAAGATTTCTATTGCCGACGTCACATTGAGAAGAGATTTGCTATAGTGGCACATCCCTAGATGAATGGACAAGTTGAAGCCATGAACAAAATTATTATGTTCATTCTTGAAAAGCGATTGAAAAAGGCTAAAGGCAAGTGGATCGATGAACTTTCATTGGAACTTTGGGCTTATCAAACAACCCACAAGTCAATGACTGGCCACTCTCCCTTCACCCTAGCCTACGGATTAGAGGCTATGATTCTAATTGAACTGGAAGTATCTTCTCATCGAGCAACTCATCACAATCCATAAATAAATAAGCAACTCCTGCTGGAGTCTCTTGATATGCTCAATGAGAAGCACGATGAAGCTAACTTGAGAGCAGCTGCACACTGAAGCCGAATTGCTCGATACTACAATTCCAAGGTCAGGAATCGGACCTTCGAAACTGGCAACCTCCTTCTTAGATGAATCTTCCCAGGCCCTATGAAATTGGGCCTGAGTTGGAAAGGTTCATACGTGATTGAGCGAAATCTTAGAGATGACACTTTAAAGCTAGTAATGGTTGACGGGATCTCACTACCAAGGGAGTGGAATAGCAAACACTTGCGACTCTATTTCACTTGAACATAAATTTATGCATAGTTGATAAATGCCATGTAATAAGGCAAAACCATTCATTTCTCATCTTTTATAGAAGTAAAATGGTTTTTCGAATCGATGAATCTGTCTTTACATAGCTTAAGGGTAGTGAAATATGACCGAGTCGAATGAATCTGCATTTGTATAATGTAGGTATGCAAGTACCCGGAGATAGGTGCCAACAAAACTTCTATAGTCCATAATTGGACTCATGGAGTTCAACCGCTCTTGGCATCCAGAAATAGATGCCAACTAACCCTTATCCTTAATGCGGGGGTAGGGGTATAAACCAAAATGGATGTGACTTGAACGTCCATCACCTAACTTTGTCTTTGACATAAGGACATGAGTATAAACCATAAAGGGCATGACTTGACTGTCCATCCACTAACTCTTGCCCTTGAAGTGTGGGCAGGAGTATAAACCAAAAGGGACATGACTTAACCTCCATCCCCTGACTCTTATGCTTAAAGAAGGGATAGGAGTATAACATTCAAAGGCTGAGCGAAACCGTTTGCCTCTGCAGTTCATGCCAAGAGCTTGGCAAAGCACTCACATCTTGCCTAGAGTAGGCGAGATAAAAAGTTTGCCCCTAGAGTTAGGTGGGATCTCTTAATAACTTTGATCGATGCCTAGAGTTAGACGTGATTGAAAGTAAACATCCTGCATGAGGGTATCCAAACTATGGCCTTAAGTGGTTAGCTTAAATCAGCGGCCGAAGTTTGTGGCAATCGAAGATCACCATCGTGGAAATGGATACCTGAGACATTATCCTAAGTGATTAACCTCAACCAATGCTCGAATCTAGGCGCGATCCAAAACAAAAGCATTCAAACATTGCCCGAAGTGGGCAAGGCATAAGGTCTATGCTCGGAGTTACGCGAGATCTCATCTGAACCTCGATTGACGCTCGAAGGCAGGCGCAATCGCGTTTGAATTTCCTTCAAAAGGAATGCTTAAATCGCCTTTCTAGGTGATCAAAATTTGACTGGATTCTACAATTTGATATGGTTACATATAAATGACCAGTGATTGGCACTTTAACGATTGCTTTACGTTCACAAGAACGACGGAAGGCTGGCAAATCATAGAACGGGCTAATGACTTAGTCCGACAATAATCATGAAAAGAAATGGATCATGAGTACATCATACGTAAAGCGTATTTCTCAAACAATTAGGCAAATTTGCATAATTATTGGAAAAAACAAAATTTTATATTATTTACAGTCAAAATAAGAATTAAAAGAAAAGGTACAAGTGTTAGTGACATTGAAACTCAAAAGCAAAAGTGGAGGCTAAACCCGCACAATACCGGTTGGAAAACAAAGGCAAAATTAAAGAGAAAGGTTGAAGAGTTAGGTTATACATACCGAGGAACTCGATTCTTAAAGCAACAAAAGTAAGGACTTTAGTCCTGGATTGATACCGACCTAATGACTTAGATCGGTACCGAGTCTAGCAATTTTTAAAAAACAAAAAGAGGATAGCAATAATGATGACCATCCTTATGTACATGCATGTATGTGTTCCTATGATTATAAAGCTTCCCAAGAATATGAACATAAGTGCATGTGCGTGATTATGTTTAACATCCAACAATTGGAATTGAAGGAAGGCAGATCCAAGCATGGAAATCCATGGAAGGATCCAGTTCAAGCTTATTAAGCTTGGAATGATAGATCATGAGAGCACAGTCTAGACTTCTAACACTAAACATAGGTTAAGCATTGCAATGAATAGCAATAGATATATCGCTTCACGGAAACGAAAATAGGAATCCCAACTTTTCTTGATTCAAAGCACATCTCAGCAATCCCAACTTGTCTTGATTCAAAGAACATCTGCTTGAAATAGGATGTACTTTAGAGGCCAAGTGTTATCTATACTTTTTGACCAAGCAATATACAAATTGACTAGACGAGCTGAACTTAGTAGTTATCAAGGCAGACAGTCCAAAGAGATAGCCCTAGAGTCTAGAAACTAACTACAAACAGAGCCGCGTGGTGAAAATCAAATCGCCACAAGGGCTCGAGGCCCAAATCCAACAATGTGTTGGATCGCTACCGATCCAACCTCATGGTTCGGTATGATCCATGATTCTTGTAACTAGAAATATCTTTGAGATAATGAATGTCTAATAGAGGAAAACCTATTATTTTGAAATGGTATTGAAGTCATAATCTTTGTAATAGATTTAAAAGGAGATAATTTGGAAAATAATAACAATGTATCCTTAGAAAGGTAGTCAGTGAACTTTTTATAAGTATAGGCCATAATTTCATGGACTAATAAATGCTGATTTCGAATTTAATGTAATAATTTTTATTCTATGAAAACAATTCATTAAAAATTATCTTGTATGTTGTAGAAGGTTTTTGAGAAGGAAAATAATTTTTCTCCTTTATGGAATTAAGCAATTTTTGAATTTTTGATTTAAAATAGTTTAGTTTAATAATTGCGTTATGAATGTTTGAATTAAAACTCCAACTTCTAAGGAAACAAATCACTATTGTAGAAATCTTTAAAAAAAAGAAAAGTTAGTTAGAAAAATAAAAAAATTTCATAGCTCCTTTTAGGAACTATGCAACTTTTGAAATGACAAAAAGGTTTTCAGGTTTATATTTTTAAAGATAAAGGTTTCAAATAAGGTACTTATAATCGTGAAATTTTAGTTTTAAGAATGGTTGGGACTAAACCAAAAAAAATTATGAAGTAATTGGGATCACTACTTAAGTAAGACGTTGTAAAAGTTTTAAGATATGAATAAAATAGGAATAGTATTTACAATCTGATCTAAAAATTTGACTTTAGTCCAAAATATTTAATTATAGGATGTTGGTAAAGTTGCAAAGATAGTCCAGATTTATAATTAAGTTATAAGTTAGGTTTCCCTAGTGGACTTGGAATGTGAATTTCTATGTTTTGATTTATTTGAAGCTATATTCATGTAACTTCCATAATTTTCCAATTCCAAAATATGTATAAAAGTGCAGTGTTTGAATTATTAAGTAATATATCAAAAAGGTAAAGAGGTGTGGAAGCTATGGATATTCTTTTCTGTAGTTCACACTTTCTATTACGTTAAAGGAAAGAAATAATTCCTTGTAATTTCAAATGAAGAAAAGACCTCACATTTTGTTAATTTATGTGAAATTATAACGGTAATCCTTTTGAAAGGATAGCTCTGATAGATTAAAATGTTTAGAAGTTAATAGCTAGAAATAGAAATATATACATATAACCATGCTTAACAACTAAAAATAAAAATAAAAATGCATAGCGTAATTTACGACAATATTCGTATTAGATATTAGCAACGTAGTAATTATAGGACTAGGATTTATGGACACTAATTATAGACTTAATGGGAATAATTTTGTAATTAATAGAAAGATAAAAGGAATTAATGGGGACTTATTAAGGAATTTAATATGGCATTTATGGAGAAACTAAATTGGCGTAATTGATGGATTTTGAAACTAGTAAAAAGATTAAAGGGAATTAAAGAAGACTGATCAGAGATGGTCCAACTTTGATATTAATGATAAACTATTACATATTTTTTAACTAAAGTAATAGATAAACTACATTTGTTAGAATTAACAAGAATTATTAACGAAGATGGATTAATAAGTGAAATGACATACTAAGAATGTTCATCTTAATTTGGAAAGGAGTATTAGGACCCCAACATCTTTAACACCGGTTAATGATAAATGGAAACTTCCAGCAAAAATTTGTTTTAGAGTTTTTGGGATTGTTATTGTTGGTTGTTTCCTTTAGGTTATTGATGTTATCCCGCCTTTTGGCAAGGCCGCGACACCAAGAAATTAAATGGATACCAAGGACAGTCCGTCACCAAGATCGGTTATGCGCAGGTTCGCTATGGATATTGGTGAATTTTATCCGAGTCCGGATCGAGCTACAATTGACATGACACGATAAGAAATGCCATAAAAGCCAACTTCCAGATCCCAAGTCAATCCGAGTTCATGTGCTCAACATATGATCGATACAAGCCAAAGGAGTAAACTTGTTCATATCCATCACCCAATCTCTTTCGCATCGGCCTTGTTCGAATCCATTGGCAGCGGCCCCCTTCGTATCCATCAAGCAAACAGAAAGAAACCTCCTTCATATCGATCTGGTTCGATTCCATCAGGTGCGCATGATTTATATCGATTAGGGGAGCACGAGTTCATATCCATAGAGAACGGCGTTCTTCGTATCCATCCTTCCTTGTACTGCTTTGCATCCATGGTAGATCGCTATTTCATATTGATCTGCCCATTCACCTATTTTCGTATCGATCGGCCATTGATCGATACGAAGTACGCATGAAGGATCGATACGAACGTCATCGTTTTGATCGATACGAAGCTAACCTAGAACATCATTATGAAAAGCATTGCCTAGACCGATATGAAGAGTAGTTCTAGGTCAATACAAACACAGCCTAAATAAAAGGGAGACTCGATCATTCGGCATGCAAAGTGGATCGATCCAAAATGGTAGTGCCACATCAATAGCAGGCACGTGCTCAGATCGATATGAACAGAGCAATACGAAGAAGGATCGATGCGAACTAAACAGCCATCGAAAAATCCAAACTTGCATCGATCATAACTCAAAATCTACAAGTCCAAATGCTATCAAATTTTCACAGGAGCTAGCGTACACCTTTAAGATAGTGCATGATCGATCTTGACTTGATCAGATGAAATATTGATCGATACGAAGTTCGTTCGTATCGATCACAGACCGAGTGCAAATGTCATGGGATCGATCGCGTGGGCCCACCTACGTGAGAGAAGAGATCTCCCAAGATCCGAGCGAGATATTTACAGCCTACGCCTATAAATAGCAGCCCAGGACCTACAAAAAAGGGACTTTTGGCTCTTCTACGTCTAGACTATTCCAAAATCATTGTTGTACTCGAGTTTACTGTTGTAATTCGTTGTAATCAGCAAGCAAAAGTTAATAAAAGTCAACCATTTATTAGTGGACGTCGAACCACTCTAAATCTTTGTGTTTATCTACTTTTTTTCTGATTATTATTTGGAGTGTTTGTTAGATAATCCTCTTTTACATTTATTTTCTTCATTTTATCTCTTCAAACACTTCCGTAGAATGTTGTGCCCAATTTTGGTACAAACATTTTGGTGCTTTCACCAAGAAAAATCGGTTTTTCTCCTACTCGTTGGATCTACTATCGATATCGGATTACATAAATCTAAGAAGAAGATCTAGATTTCAAGCTTAAAGTTCTTCCATCCTATTCATATTTGCGTCAAGTCTAGGAAAGAGCTTCGCAATCCACAATGGTTAACACTAAGACTACTACAACTGTCGTTGATCCAGAAGGACGGAACAGGCAGAATCCCAAATAGCTACCTCCTGCCGATCAGAATGCTGCCGGACCATCAGACCCACAGGACCGTGTCACCAGGGAAGAATTTCAGCTGCTTATGTAAGAACTGACTCAGAGCCGCCAATAGCTCACTCGATAACTCCATGCTAATGGGAAGTTGACCAACCAACTGAACCGTCAAAAACAAGGGAGATTCAGAAGGGATCAGGCTTCTTATTCATCTGCTGAAAGATCAGCCTCTTTAGATTACCATCATAGGTCCACTCATCCACGGCTAGATGAGAGCTATACTCAAGCTACTGGACATCATCATACACTGAATATTGGAAAACCGAGAGTTGGCGCATCAACTAGCTATCAGACTGGACCCTCCTCCCGGGAGGTACTGTTCCTCATCATGTTACAGATCACCGCATTGCCACTGCTGCTACTCAATTAGGAGTTGATGCCCAAAATCGGATAGATCCAAACCGTCGCCATCATGAATACAATCCCGAACATTATGTTCCAGAGAACATAGAACCAAGGAGGTGAGACATGGACCGTCGACCACGTCCGGCACATCCTCGCATTGTGGAACCTGACCACAACTTGGCCTAATAGGCCCAAAACGTCCAAATGCCGGACATCCAGACGATGATTTGCCAGATGATCCGAGAGAGTCAAGGCCTCACCAATGATGACTAGGGAATCTCTCGAAGTCATACTCCTTTTACTGATGAGATACTTTATGCTGAACCACCTCGGCGACTCAAGATGCCTAGTTTACTCATTTATGAAGGGAGCTCTGATCCTAATCAACATATCTTGAAGAATGAATGGTTACTGAATGTTGCACGAGATGATGATGCAGTTAAGTGTTGATGTTTCCCGATCTCACTAGGGGGCATAACGACTATGTGGTTCACCCGTTTAACACCTCGATCTATCCCATGTTTGATCAGTTGGCGACAAAGTTTGTTGAGTACTTCTGCATGCATGTAACGAGGCCGAAGGATGTTAATACTTTGTCTAGTGTCACTCAAGCTCCTGGAGAGACCCTCAGATGTTATTTGGAGAGATTTCATACTACATGCACGAAGATTATCAATCCCAATGATAACTCTATTCTAATGGCATTAACAAAGGGGATTGATCCCGATTCTGAGTTTGGCTACGGTTGGCCGGAAAACCTCCTGCTTCACTGGACCATTTCTATTCCAAGGCAATCTAATTCTTGAGGTGGGAGGATGCGAAATAGTCTAGGAAAAAGGATGATGCAGGGCCTAGTGTGGAAGGAATTCAGAGCAATGTTGCTGTTAAACAAACCAGGGAGAGTTTTGGAAAAGTGCAATTGAACATACAGAATAAATAAAATCAATAGAAAGGCGATGGTAATCAAAATAGAAAGCGGTATCAGAATCATGGACCATGACATAGGGCTCCTATGTTTGATAATTATACTCCTATGAATACGTCACTGGAAAATGTGTATTTACAGACATGCAATACTATTCAGTACAAGAAACCTGCTCCAAAACAATCATCGAAGAGACAGATTCAGACAGGGAAGTTTTGTAGATTCCACGAATGCAACGGCCATAACACGAATGAGTGCCATCATTTACTGGATATCATTGAAAAGCTGATACGTGAGAGAAAATTGGAGCATTTTGTCCGAGTGCCGCAGTTTGGAGGTGTTTTCCGGTTGTTTGACCATTTAGCAAGAGGCTCGGCCTCGCTACATCGATCGGCACAGGCCTCGTTCGACACACCTCCCCTCGCTCGGCACAGGCCTTGTTCCGCACACCTTCCCTCGCTTGGCATAGGCCTCGTTCGGCATGATGCCTCGCTCGGCATAGAGCCTCGTTTAGCATGACGCCTCATTCGGCATGGAAGGGTCGTTCGGCATAGAGCCTCGTTCAGCATGGAAGGGTCGCTCGACATCAATGCCTCGTTCGGCATGGAAGGGTCGCTCGGCATCGATGCCTCGTTTGGCATGGAAGGGACGCTCGACATGAAGCCTCGCTCAGCATTGAGGGGTCGATCGGCATCTTTCCCCATTTTCCATATGAGTGTAGATCAACACGCATCCCTCGCTCGGCATACGAATGATGTTCGGCCTGGATGCGTGGCTTGGTATACGAGCGTCGTTCGGCATGGAGGCCTCACTCGGCACTCACAGGTTCGACTAGCCTCGATCGGCAATTGCCATTTGGCATCTTTGCCTTGGTGCGTAGAAATTAACACAGGCCAAGGTACTTTGTTCCTAGGCCTATGAGGGAAGTCCGACCCATCTTCGTCTATAAATAGAAGGGCAAGGTCGCAGTGAAAGGGACCTTTTTTCGAGAACACTAGGGAGACTCTACTGCATTCACGACTTATTCTATTTTACTTATCACTTGTATTCAATTCAATATAGTATGGATTGTATCTGTATTCAATCATTTGTGAAAGCAATAAAGATCAAGACTCAAAGTGGACGTAGGCAGTTACGCTGAACCACTATAAATCCAGTGTTCTTTTTTTTGCATTTAGTTTAGCATACAATCTCTGTTTTAATTTACTTTCTTCATTAATCTCCCTACATAATCTTTCTCAAGGATGTTTGTGACCAATTCTGGTGCTAAAATTTTGGTGCTTTCATTGAATGCTTTCATTGAGAACTGAATTCTCAGGCCATTAGGATCTGCTTCGTAGCTACCAGATTGAATAAATCCCCTAAAGGAGATCCAAGTCATTCACAGGATGTCCGTTGAATCTACTCAGAGTTTCGATCAACAACTCTACTATGGGAAGACCACGTACCATATCATCCTCTCATAATGCGGACATCAATGAGAATACTAGCGTACAACAAATAGGACCTAGCAATAAGCAAGTTAATCCTAGTGTAGGGACTGCCATAGCCCATAGCTAGATGGAAGTTGTTACTTGGACGGAGTTCAACAACCTGATGAGAGAACTCATGGAAAGCAAGAGACAACTTACTGAGCAGATTCAAGCTAACACTAACCTCATGACTCAGCTTGCTTAGCAACAGCGTCAAAATGCTGGAGGTAGCTCCATTCCTTATTCTTCATCTGATAGGTCGACCTCGTCCGATGAACCTCTCAGGCGTAGACGTCGTAAAACAGAAACTGCACAAGCAGGTGCTGCTGATCGATCAACTAGGGATCACTTGCATCTTGGAGACCACACCCAAGCTAGAGCAGGAAAGTTAGGATCAGGAGCACGTGTGGAAACTAGACGCCCGGCTCACCAAGACCCTAATGAAGCTGGTCCCCAAGATACACATTTGGCAGATCGCCAACAGAGGAGACACCAACCCGAGCGGTCCCGTAGAACAGAGTCCAACCTTTCATCCTCCATATAAACTCCAGACTTATAGGCTATGGTCAGGCAGTCAATGAGAGAAAATTAAGGCTTGACCAATGAAGATTGAGGGATATCCAGGAGTCATACTCCATTCACATATACTATTCTACAGGCCGAGTACCTCAGGAAGTTTAGCATGCCATCTATCCCGGCCTACGAAGGAAAGACTGATCCTAAACAGCATGTGATGATGTATGAATGGATGATGGATTCAGATAGAGCAAATGTTGCGACCAAGTGTAGATGCTTTCCAATTACTTTATCCGGAATCGCCACCATGTGGTTCACTCGACTTCCCCCATGGTTTATATCCAGCTTTGAAGAATTGACGACGAAATTTTTGGAACAATTCAGGATATATGCCACTCGTCCCAAGGATGTAATGTCCCTATCTATTGTAATCCAGGCTCCGGGGGAGTCATTAAAAGAGTACTTACAGGGATTTCATGTTGTGGCTACTGAAGTTATCAACCCTAATGACCACGCAAGTCTGATGGAGGTAATGCGAGGAGTGGACCCGGATTCAGAGTTAGGAGATTGGTTGGTAGAAAAGCCTCCTACTACGCTGGAGTATTTCTATTCAAAGGCTTATCAATTCATAAGAAGAGAAGAAGCCAGATGGATAAGGCGAGATAAGGCACCAGGGACTATTCAGGAGACTGTGAAAAGCAACATCACTGTAAAATAGTTCGGTGACAATTCAGGGAAGGTTCAAGTCAATGTCCAGAATAAGCCTGGGCAATCTAAAGCGTCCGAAGGACGAAATCCAGGAAAGAAAAGGGAGACAGGGAAATGGAAGTCAAGAATTACCACTTACAACGAATATACTCCTTTGAATGCATCTCTGGAGAATATTTACCTGTCACCTTGTAATACTTTCCAATACAGAAAGTCACGCCCAAAGGAGTTAATAAAGGAACTAAAATGGACTGGGAAGTACTGCCGCTTCTATGAGACTTACAGGTATAATACAGAGGAGTGTAGACACCTCCACAATGCAATAGAAAAGCTGATTAGACAGGAAAAAATTGCAGGAGTTTGTCAAGAACCCGCAGGAAGATAGGCAAGGAACATCGGACCCCGGACGCGGGCTGGCCCCACGCCATCCAAAGGAACCTACCCGAACTATAGGTAGATTAGTCATAAACATTATCATTGGTGGACCTCGTCCTGCAGATAAGAACTGGAAGGAAATGGAATGGTATGCTAACTCCTTAAGGCATGTAGATTATGAGTGTTATTCGAATGTGGAGGATGGGACCCCCGCTAAACAGCAACGCAGGATGACAGATCATATAGTGTTCAGGAGCCGAGATGCTGACAAGGTGGAGGCTCCTACGGTTGACGCGATGGTCATATCCTTAACAATCAGGCCAGCATATGTGAAGAGAATTTTAATTGATTATGGAAGTTCTGTTAACATCATCTTCAAAAAGGCATACAACCAAGCGAAGATGGAGACAAAGGATTTGAAGCCATCTAAAGCCCATATCCATGGCTTTAATGGTGCAGCGATTAATGCAGTAGGATATGTTGAATTGCCATTTGAACTAGGACAAGGTGAGCGTAGGAGGTTGCGAATCCTACCTTACATAGTGTTGGATGTTCTCCGTATAATGTGTTTTTGGGTCGACCGGCCCTGGCAGAGTTCAGAGCAGCTTTGGCCCCGTGGTGTTTGACTTTAATATTCCCGACAGACAAAGGAGTTGGTGTGGTGCATGGCGATCAGGCGACCGGGCGCGCGTGTTATGTGGCTGAGCTTAGAGAGGCCCAACGGAGAGAGAAAGGAAAGGTTGCAGACAGCTCCGTCTACATTCGGAATACTGACAATTGACAAGTAGTGCCCGAGCCTTGGCTCGGGCAACATTCTCAGATCTATAGGGACATAGATCTAAGAGATAATGATGGGGAATTCAGTGAAGAAAAAGCAGCACCGGCTGAATTGACGATTGACATTCCAGTCAGCCGAGATGACCCATCGCGAGTACTTAAGATAGGATCACAACTCGACCTCTCGATGGCCGAAGATCTTACTGATTTCCTCCGAGCTAGTCTGGATGTTTTAGCTTGGATGCATTCTGATATGTGCGGGATTTCTCCCGCTATAACAAGTCATATGTTGAACATAGACCCGAGGTACGTACCAGTAAAACAGAATAGGAGAGGCATGGACCCGGAAGGGTCCGTTGTTCTCAGAGAGGAGGTGGAAAAACTCAAAGCTAATGGGTTCGTCCGCGATGCCCTCTACCCTAAATAGGTGTCTAACCCTGTGCTAGTGAGGAAAGCCAATGGGAAGTAGAGAACTTGCGTAGATTACTCCAATTTGAACAAAGCATGCCCCAAGGATAGTTTTCCTTTACCCAGGATTAACCAGCTGGTTGACTCAACAACGGGACACGAGTTACTGTCATTTAAGGATGCGTATTCAGGATGTAATCAAATCTCGATGCACATTCCAGACCAAGACCACACTAGATTTGTCACAGATGTCCGGTTATATTGCTATGTAGTGATGCCTTTCGGATTGAAAAATGTGGGAGCGACTTATCAGCGTCTGGTGAATCGAATGTTTAAAGACCAGATTGGTAAAATAATGAAAGTCTATGTGGATGACATGCTCGTGAAGTCATGACAGTCAAACGACCACATTCGAGACTTAGCGGAGATGTTTGATAAACTTAGATATTATGGGATGAAAATTAACCCTTTGAAGTGTTCCTTTGGCGTTGCGTCAGGCAAGTTTTTCGATTTCATCGTTAATGCACGGGGAATTGAAGCTAACCCGAAGAAGATTCAAGCTATTCAAGACATACAAGTGCCTAAAACTATAAAGCAGGTACAAAGCTTGAATGGAAAGGTGGCCGCGCTGAGTCGATTCATATCCACGGCCACAGATAAGTGTATTCCTTTCTTCAATGTAATAAAGAAAGGAAAGAGAAATTTTGAATGGACAGCCGACTGTGAGGAAGCGTTCCGAGCTCTGGTAAGGCATTTAGAAAGTCCCTCAGTGCTATCAAAACCGATAGACCATGAAATGTTGTATGTGTACTTGGTTGTATCTCAACATGCTATCAGTACGGCTTTGGTTCGCGAGGAGGACAAAGTTCAAAAGCCGGTATACTATATCAGTAAATGTTTAACGGGGGCAGAAAGAAATTATCCCAAGATCGAGAAGCTAGCCTACTGCTTGGTGATTGCATCACGTAAGCTTCTTCCATACTTTCAGGCACACTCAATCAGTGTTTATATCGATCAACCCTTGCGACAGGTACTCCAACGACCAGAAACCTCTGGAAGGATGTTAAAATGGAATATCAAGTTGAGTCAGTTCGATATTACTTACCTACCACGAAGGACCATGCAAGGGCAAGCGCTAGCAGACTTCATCGCTGAATTCACCGTGTCAGACGAATCAGATAGTCACAATGTCATACCTCCTGTTCGATGGAAGATGTACACCGACGGAGCATCTAATGATCGTTTCTTTGGGGCTGGTATAGTTCTTTTGACTCCCAAAAACAGATCAGTTTGTTATGCTTTGAAGCTCGAATTCCTAGCAACAAATAATGAGGTCGAGTATGAAGCAACAAACTAAGGGTAAAGTCGGCTGAAATCTTTTGTGATTCACAATTGGTGATATACCAGGTGAAGGGGGACTATCAAGCAAAGGGACGGAGACTTGCCCCATACATTGCACGAGTTCAAGAGCTGCTAACAAATCTAGAGTATTATGATATTTCGCATGTCTCGCGTGAACAAAACAGAGAAGCCGATTCATTGGCAAAATTCGCAAGTACTGGTGATGCACAGTAGATGGGATTATTTCCCATTGAAGCCTTACATGCTACGAGTATAAATATGATGGAGATAGATTTCGTGTTAGAAACAGAAACCGAGAAGAAATCGTGGATGACCCCATTCAAGCAATACTTGCTACACGAGATCTTTCCTGAAAGAAAGAGCGAAAGATGACAAGTCATTCGTAAAGTTTCACGATATGTAATGCAGGACGAAATAATGTATCGAAGGGGATTCTCGGCCCTCTTACTCCGATGCATTGCCCACATGAGATAAAATGAGTCCTGAAGGAAGTCCATGAAGGAGAATGTGGTGACTATACTGCAGGGCATACGTTAGCAAAGAAGATCCTCCGCTATGGATATTATTGGCCAATTGTAAATCGGGATGCTGCAGACTACGTAAGGAGATGTGACAAATGTCAGAAGTATGCAAAAATCCCAAGAGCTCCGTCAACGGAACTCACACAAATGGTTAGTCCTTGGCTGTTTGCAATATGGGGAATCGATATAATTGGTTCTCTACCCATATCCAAAGGTGGTGCGAAATACGCAATAATTACGGTCGATTACTTTACCAAGTGGGTAGAAGCAGAGCCCTTAGCCATGATCACCACCAAGAAGGTCATTAATTTCGTTGTATGAAACATTAGATACAGTTTTGGCCTTCCACGGACTATCATCATAGACAGCAGAACTCAATTCGAAAGCAAAGAGTTCAAAGAATTTTGTCAAAAGTATGGCATTGAAAAAAGGTTTGCAGCAGTTGCTCATCCAAAAGCCAATGGACAAGTGGAAGCCGTGAAAAAAATAATCAAGTCCATATTGAAAAAGCATTTGGAAAAGGCTAGAGGCAAGTGGTTGGATGAACTTCCAACAGCACTTTGGGCTTACAGAACCACCCACAAGTCCGCGACTAGCCACACTCCATTCGCATTGGCATATGGCACGGAAGCTGTTATACCCACAAGTCCGCGACTAGCGAGGGCGACTAGCGACTGTCGATGGCGTGACACTCCCTCGAGCATGGAATAGCGAGCATCTGCGGCATCATTATACTTAGTCCATTCATTTTCTATCTTTGTTGCGATTATTTTCAGTATGTTTTAATTTCGTTGATTCTCAGTTTTCATCATGTAATAAGACAATTTAGCTTGTTTTCATTAATAAAGGCTTGGAACCATTTTTTCATGAATTATTGATGTTTCCGTGTATGATAATTCTATGGCAAAAAACTAGAGTTATATTATTCTGTCTGACGTACGAAGGCGCATAAACGACTTGAAATCTCTAAGTCCCCAGAGTGCGGAATGGAGTACTCTGAGTCAGCAGAGTGTTGACTAGAGTATAAATGACTTGAAATCTCCAAGTCCCTAGAGTGCGGACTGGAGTACTCTAAGTCCCCATAGTGCAGACTAGAGTATAAACGACTTGAAATCTCCAAGTCCCCATAGTGCGGACTGGAGTACTCAGAGTCCCCAGAGTGCGGACTAGAGTATAAATGACTTGAAACCTCCAAGTTCCCAGAGTGTAGACTGGAATACTCTAAGTCCCCAAAGTGCGGACTAGAGTATAAACGACTTGAAATATCCAAGTCCCCAGAGTGCGGACTGGAGTACTCTGAGTCCCCAGAGCGTGGACTAAAGTATAAACGACTTGATATCTCCAAGTCCCTAGAGTGTGGACTGGAGTACTCTGAGTCCCTAGAGTGTGGACTAAGTATAAACGACTCAAAATCTCCGAGTCCCCAGAGTGCGACTGAAGTACTCTGAGTCCCCAACGTGCGGACTAGAGTATAAACGACTCAAAATCTTCAAGTCCCCAGAGTGCGGACTGGAGTACTCTGAGTCACCAGAGTGCGGACTAAAGTATAAACGACTCAAAATCTCCAAGTCCCCAAACTACGGACTGGAGTACTCGGAGTCCCCAGAGTGCAGACTAGGGTATAAACGGCTTAAAAATCTCTAAGTCTTCGGAGTGCGGACTAGAGTACAAATAACTTGAAGTCATCGAATCCCCAAAGTACGAACTGAAAAATATTATAAGTACTTGAAGCGTGGAATAAAGGACGTAAAATTTCAAAGAATTTCCGAGTTATATGAAGATGAATTGGGGGTTTATGTAACTCACGATAGCTCGGGTTTCGATCACAGTTATACAGAAAGCTAAATAACAAGAGTCATTTAAGTCCCAATGCATGATGAAGTGGCTTGGCTTGAGATTCGAGGTAGCCCTCGCTAAGAAAATTTAAGTCCCAATGCATGATGAAGTGGATGTTGTGTTCTGCTATAAGCGGGTCGAACAAGCACTTGATCTCCTCTCTGCCAGCCTCCGTAGCCGCCTCAAGGCGAGAGTCAATCTCCACGAATGCTATTCTTTTTCCCTCTTCACGGGCTTCATCCTTCAGCATCCCGACCTAAGAGAGCTCATCGTCGAGCTTTGCCTTCAGGAGTCGCGTAGCAACCATCTCATCGCAATATCGTTGCGACTCTTCCAGAGCAGCAGTTTTTTCCTCTCTCTCTCCCTCTCTTTTCGGAGTAGATCTTCCAACTCTTTGACTCGTAGGGCGAATGCATCCCTCTCCTTTTGAATGGAATCTTTCTCTAAAGCTAAGGCCCCGCAATGCTGGACTGCTTCGTCAATTTCTTTCTTATGTGATGACTCTAGATGATTAACGGCCTCCGCTGTGTCTTTAGCTTTTTTTAGGCAGCTTCGAGCTGAGACTTGTATGAAGAGAGCACTTCATCCTGAGCTTTAATGATGTCCTTATCATGAATAGCTTCGAGCTTCAGGCGATCGATTTTGTGTTGACGCTCTATAGAGACTTTCGAGACTTTCTCGGCTAAACGGACAAACATGTCATGTTGAACGTAAATGTCATTGTTACATGCAATGGCGCTTTGTTTGACGTGTCCCGGAATGTGACGGATCACTGGGAGAAACTTCAGACCATCAAAGTATATTTTGGGAAACTTAGCCTTAAGCTTGGCTAGCCTCTCCAGTATCGATGGATCTGTTACAGGAATAAAGGGAGATGGTCTTGAAACTTCATATTTCTTATGGAGTTCCCGAGATTGCCTTGTGCTGGATGAACCTGAGTGTTGATCGTGGGGAGCATCGAACTAGGACCCATTGTGGCCAGATTTCCCCCTGCCTTGCTCCCAGTGAGAAAGAGGATTGTAATGATATGAAGGCTGGTGACAAGTTTTCTTTCAAGATGATGAATCCCAGGAGTGATAATCCCTGTCGCCGTCATCATCTCTATCCCGACGTCTTCTGGAGCCTGAATCCCGGCCGGAGTTGTGAAAAATACATGACCCACAAAGACGGTCGAGTCCGTGAGTGCGTCCTATGTCGCCTGCATGGAATGTGAATAATGATAAGTTAGTAAAGAATAGAGTGATGGTTAAAATTGAAGTGCAAAGTGAAATGTGCATGTCCATGTATGTCCTAGTGTTTCCCCCCAACGTACCAGTTTCTTTATCTCTACTTATGGGATTTTTTTCTCCCTGAACATGGGCTTAAGCGCCTGCATCGCCTCTTGTGGGCGAATGAAGTTTAAGCGCTTTCGGATCATTGAAGCCATAGTTAAGCAAATCTTGGGGAATAGAAAGGTCCGACAGGCCTTTCAATGAACTCTCTAAGCGTTGAGGAGAAGGCTCTCTCTCCATCAGGGTGATTGTGATTTTAGAGGTTCCACCCGTTGTTTTCTTCCTCAGTTTGTAAGTCAATTTTTTCTTTCCCTTCGCAGGGGAAGGCATTACCTCGATATCATGCCCCTCGACTACCGTCTTTAGACCGGGACTAACATTCTCAATCGGTACTTCGGGCGTTTCAGCTTCTTTAATCTCCCCTTCCTCAGGTGTGTCAGGGGCGTCATGTGCTGAAGGCTCCGCTTGCTTTTTACCTTTGCCCAAGGCAGATGTTGTTATAGTGACACCTTGAGGAAGGCTTATTCGACGGCCTGCCGCCAGTAACCCAAACTTCAAGAGCGATTCGTTTGAAATAAGAGATTTAATGTCCCGGCCTCCTACAAGGATAGCTTGGATAGCTTTTACGGCTTCAGAATACCTGGAGCCTTCGGGACGTGGGCTAATGCCCGTAAAAATAGAAATAGAGTTAGAAAAGATGCAATTTCCGCCGAATACAAGTATTGATCTAGAAAAAAGACTAACTCCTTTCCACCCATCTCCTTGTAAAGCCAAGGGGACAACACACGTAGAACCACTCTTGCTTATACTGGATGAATTTACCCCACGCCCCGGTCAGAATTTGACACATGTTGTTTGGTTCGAGAAATACAATAGATAAGATGTCTGATCGTCTCTTGAAACGATAAATGTAGCAGATATCGCCGGAAGTCGAGAGCCTGAAAAGGGCGCTCATGAAGAGAATGCACGTGCCGTACACGAACGCGTGACTATCTGGATGTAATTGCGATGGAGCGATCTCAATATACTGTAGCAGATCACGAAGGAAGGAGTTGAATGGCGGCATGCTACCAACCCAGCACATAAATTTTTTGCAGGCCGTATATCCGACTGGGGGCAGGTGAGGACGATCTTGTCCTAGTGGAACCAACACATCATCGAAAGGAATACCGTGTACCGAGCATATGCGACGAAGAGCACTTTCATTAATTCTCAAGACTTGAGAATCGATCGGATCGTCTAAAAAGATCGCTGCATCTAAGGCATCAGGAACAAAGTCGACGGATTGGATCGTAGGGCTCGAAATGTCTTGTACAGGAGTAGTCGAAGGATTCGAAGTTCCAACTACTTCTTGTTGAGAAGATGGCCCGGGTCTGTCCAAGATTGTGGCAGAACTGGATTTCCTAGACATCCCTAATGAGTGTAGAATCTGATGAAACACCTATTTAAACTATACTTGAAAAACGATCGACATTAGACATAACAGCAAAATACTTCCCCCGTGTGGTGTGTGAACTAGTGCAACCGTTCAAGTATAAGTTTCAAAAAGTTACAAGTCGTAAAGTTGATGAAATAAAGTTAAGCTTTGGACTTTCATCTTCGAAGACTGTCATTGCTGACTGCCTCCGAGAGCTTGTCGTATGATGTTTTCTATTTTGAGCTCGACATCGACATTGTATGTGGAAGGTTATTATCTGTATTAATCAAGTTAAATTCAAGTTTAGGGTTGTTAAGACAGAGGAGTAATCAATCTGGATTGTTCGATATGCTTGACTGTTTAAGTCCTTGTCCCTATTTACTGTCATATGTTCAGGCATAGGAAAGACTCGACTATTTATTGCCTACTTCACTCTCCTACATTCCCTCTCAACCATTGGGCATGCGGCAAGTCATGCCGAACTATAGCCATGCCGAGCCGCATTGCTCGGCACTTTGCCCTCAATGCCAACTTCCTTCCTACACTCCCTCTCCACCGTCGGCACAGATGAGTAATTTGGCAA
Source organism: Allium cepa (assembly GCA_030765085.1). NCBI lineage: Eukaryota > Viridiplantae > Streptophyta > Magnoliopsida > Asparagales > Amaryllidaceae > Allium > Allium cepa. Next base: position 518,516,720 of record CM060929.1, on the reverse strand, counting down.
GTCATGCCGAGCCACATCTTTTCGCACTTTGCCCTCAACTCCTACTTCTCTCCTGCACTCCCTATTACCTCATCCGACATAAGGGAGTCATGCTGAGTCGTGACCATACGGAGCCGCATCGCTCGACACGCTAAACCCAACTTCAACTTTACTCCTCCACTCCCGTTCCATCGCTCGGCATACGAAAGTCATAGCAAGCTATAGCCATACATTTTCCTCCAACTTGCATACCACACTCAACCAACACTTCTTAACCTCGCTACTTCCTACTAAGCCGATCACACCTCCTATCACCTCGTTCGGCAACCAGATAAGAACCTACTTCACAACAGCCCCCGACACCCTCTTCCACCCTCATTTCCATTTAATCCTAAGGCTCGTTTAAACCTTAATTCCACCTTCCTTATCTACGCGACTATCATTATTTATGGGTTAGAGAATGGTCGTGAGTTCATGTCTTGTCCAAAATCCCTAACTGGGGAACGTCGAGCAAGTAAAAGGTTCATACCTAGAAGAAAGGATCGAAGTCTAGCGAGGTGCTCAATTTAGAAGCGAAATCCACTCAGATTTGTTGTTGAGGGCAGTCGAGAGGTAACGTGCAGAACTCAGGAGTCTAAAGGGAAGTTGAAATATTGGCAAAAGTTTGGAAGAAGACAAGTTCGTAAGGATGTTAAAGCGGAGGTAAAAGTAAAAGGGAGAAGGTTGAGAAGCGTTGGGTTGTATAGGGAAGAAGGAAGGCGAATAGTCAGTGACCGGTAGAACTGGTCAAGGCATCTCAATCGTTCGGCATCGAAATGTCATTCGGCATCAATGTCGTTCAACATCAATATGTCGTTCGGCATTAGTGTCGTTCGACATCAATATGTCATTCGGCATCAATGTCGTTCGGCATCAATGCCTCGTTCGACATCAATGCCTCGTTCGGCATTCAAGAGATCGTAAGAAAAATGCAGAGTGCTCATGGATCAAAGCACGTCATGTTCATCCACATGATACACTTTGGGGGGCAAGTGTTACACAGCTGTTTGACCATGTAACAGAGGCTCGGCCTAGATACACCGGTCGGCACATGCCTCGTTTGGCACACCTCCCCTCGCTCGGCACAGGCCTCGTTTGGCACACCTTCCCTCGCTCGGCACAGGCCTCGTTCGGCATGATGCCTCGCTCGACATAGAGCCTCATTCGGCATGATGCCTCGTTCGCATGGAAGTGTCGTTTGGCATAGAGCCTCGTTAGGCATGATGCCTCGTTCGGCATGGAAGGGTCGCTCGGCATCAATGCCTCGTTCGGCATGATGTCTCATTCGGCGTGGAAGGGTCGCTCGGCATCGATGCCTCTTTCGGCATGGAAGGGTCGCTCAGCATTGATGCCTCGTTCGGCACGGAAGGGTCGCACGGCATTAATGCCTCGCTCGGCATTGAGGGGTCGATCGGCATCTTGCTCCATTTGCCATATGATTATGGATCAACGTGCATCCCTCGCTCGACATACGAATGCCGTTCGACCTGGATGTATGGCTCGACATACGAGTGTCGTTCGTCACGGAGGCCTCGCTCGTCATTCATAGGTTCAACCAGCCTCGATCGGCAATTGCCGTTCGACATCTATGGCTCGGTGCACAGAAGTTTACACAGGCCGAGGTACTTTGTTCCTAGGCCCATGCGGGAAGTCCGACCCATCTTCGTATATAAATAGAAGCGCAGGGGCATAGTGAAAGGGACATTTTTTTCGAGAACACTGGGGAGGCTCTACTGCATTCAAGAATTATTCTATTTTACTTATCACTTGTATTCAAGTCAATATAGTGCGGATTGTATCTGTATTCAATCATTTGTGAAAGCAATAAAGATCAAGACTCAAAGTGGACGTAGACAGTTACGCTGAACCACTATAAATCGGTGTTCTTGTTTTTGCACTTAATTTAGCATACGATTCTCTGTTTTAATTTACTTTCTTCATTAATATCTCTACATAATCTTTCTTAAGGGTGTTAGTAACCAACTCTGGTGCTAACAGGAGGTGCAGGCCCATCAAATCTGAACCGTGTTCCTAATCAGGTGAGACCGGAGGAACCCGCTCATACTGGTGGGAGGTTGGTGATAAATATTGTTAGTGGTGTCGTCATCCAGCAGATCTAAGCTGGAAGAAAATGGAGTCTTATGCCAGTTCTATGAGGCATGTGAGCTTCGAATGTTGTGGTAGTTTGGAAGATGGGGCTCCGGCCAAGCAACAAAAGACAACGACTGACGACATCGTCTTTCGAGGTAGAGACGCCGACTGGGTTGAAACCCCAACCATCGATCCACTTGTCATATTAGCTCAAGTAGGTCCCGCTTAGATGAAGATCTTGGTAGACAGTGGGAGTTCTATGAATATATTGTTTAAGCAAGCCTATGACTAAATGAAAATGGAGATTAAAGATTTGTAGCCTTGTCAGTCCCGTATTCATGGCTTCAACGAGGGTGTAACCATACCCACTAGAGTGGTGGAACTGCTAATGGAATTAGGAATTGAAGAACGTCAAAGAGTTTGAATATTACAATTCGTTGTGCTGGATATAGACTCACTATATAATGCTTTCTTATGTCGACCGGCCCTTGCTGAATTTAGGGTTGCCATTGCCCCCTGGTGTTTGACTCTAAATTTCCCCATCGATCATGGAGTTAGAGTCATTCAAGGAGACTAGGCTGCTGGACGAGCCTATTATGTCGTTGAGCTATGAGAGGCGCAATGAAAATAAAATGGAGAAAGTGTGTAGAGGAATCTCTCTGCGTCCACTTTGTTAAGAATTGACAATTGACGCCTGGGCCTAGGCCTAGGCCCGGGCACCACAACCAATTCCTTAGAGATCTTGACCCGACAGATATCGAAAGTAAAGACGAAAGTAAAGACGAAAGTAAAGACAGTCAAGCTTCTCCAGTCGAGATGATGATCGATGTCCCGACTGATGATAACGACGATTCTAAAATGATAAAGATTGGATCTCAGTTAAGCCACCGAATGCAAGAGAAATTGGTTGAATTTCTCCGGGCAAACCTTGACGTGTTTGCCTGGACGCATTCTGACATGTGTGGAATCTCCCCAGACATTGCAAGCCACACATTGAATATTGACCCGCGGCAAGTCCTGGTCAAGCAAAAAAGGCATGGTATGGATCCAGAGAGATCTGCCGCACTTAAGGAAGAGGTGGACAAGCTTAAATCGAACGGATTTATTCGAAATGCTCTATACCCGGAATGGGTGTCCAATCCTGTACTTGTCCGAAAACGAAATGGGAAATGGAGAATATGTGTTGACTAATCAGACTTAAATAAAGCTTTCCCCAAAGACAGTTTTCCACTTCCTCGATTCGATCAGCTCGTGGATTCAACGGTTGGACATGAACTCTTATCCTTCATGGTTGCATATTCTGGCCACAACTAGATACCCATGCACTTACCCGACCAGGAGTATACCAGCTTCGTAACCGATCTAGGACCTTACTACTATGAAGTCATGCCTTTCCGACTCAAGAACGCCGAGGTAACTTACCAACGATTAGTTAATCAAATGTTCGCTAACCAGATCGAAAAAACCATGGAGGTATATGTGGATGACATGCTAGTGAAGTCACGATTCTCCACTGAACATATCAAAGACATGAAGTCAGTGTTTAACATCCTACGAGAATATATGATGAAGCTCAACCCGTTGAAATGTCACTTTAGGGTCGCATCTGGAAAATTCTTTGGGTTTATCGTCAACGTTCGATGAATCGAAGCAAATCCTGAAAAGATCTCGACAATCATAAATATTGAGACTCCAAGAACCATAAAGCAAGTCCAGAGCCTTAACAGGAAAGTAGCAGCACTGAGCAGGTTAATTTCAAAATCCACTGACAAATGCATTCCCTTCTTCGATCTAATCAAATAAGGAAAATGAAACTTTGAATGGACTACGGAATGTGAGGGCGCATTTCGAGCGCTAATTCAACACCTCTCCACACCGTCTATCCTATCAAAGCCTATTGATCATGAGAAATCGTACATTTACTTGGCATTGTTAGAAAACGCAATAAGTGCAGCCCTTATTTGGGAGGAAGACCAAATACAAAAGCCGGTCTACTACATTAGCAAACGACTGACCGGAGTTGAGAGAAATTATCCAAAGCTAGAGAAGTTGGATTATTGTCTTGTTATTGCCTCAAGGAAGCTCTGTCTATATTTCCATGCTCATCCTATCACCGTTTACATCGACCAACTGTTACGATAGGTCCTTATACGGCCTGAGACGTCTGATAGGTTACTCAAGTGAAATATCGAGTTAATTCGTTTTGACATGACTTACACTCCAAGGCGAGCCATTCAAGGACAAGTCCTAGCAGATTTCATAACTGAATTTACTATCCCAGAAGACTTGCCCGAAACCAGTGAATCTCCCAAGTATATCTGGAAGATACATACTCATGGTGCATCAAATGACTATTGCTCAGGTGTTGGAGTTGTACTTGAAACTCCCGAAGGTCAATCTATATGATACGCCATAAAGTTTGATTTTCGTATGACCAACAACGAAGCTCAGTATGAGGCCCTGCTTACCGAATTGAGACTCATTAGAGATTTAAGAATCATTGCTATGGAAATTTATTGTGATTCACAAATGGTCGTGTGTCAAGTTCGGGGGGAGTACCAAGCCAAGGACCGAAGACTGGCTGCTTACCTTCCTCAAGTTCAGGAATATTAAATCAGTTCGACTATTATGCTATCTACTGATACCCTGAAAGCACAGTCAGAAAGCTGATTCGTTAGCAAAGTTAGCCAGTACAGGTGAAGCACAATAAATGAGACTAGTTCCTGTGAAAACATTATCTTCCCAAGCATCGATCAAATGGAGAGATTTGGTATTTGAGGTTGTTCCCGATAAGGAGTCATTGATGACTCCGTTCAGAAATTATCTCGAGCGTGGGATCCTACCAGAGCGCAGGAATGAAAAGAGACAAATTCTTCAAAAAGCTTCGCGGTTCGCTATTCAGAATGGGGTCGTGTATAGAAGAGGATACACTGTTCCTTTACTCCGGTGTATCGCTCACGATGAAATCAAACAAGTATTGTATGATGTTGTAACAAGTCGCAAATCCGTACCCCTTGAGTCGACACTATTCTACATCAATCGACTCAAGATGTACAGAAATACGAACCATTTGGGTTAAAGAAGAAGAGGTAGAAAATGAAAATAGAAAACAATATCAGAATCTAACCATCGCAGCGGAATAAAATATAATATATAATAACAGATCTTTACACAAAAACAAATATACCTGTTTATACATTACATCATCAAAGCACATCAATCACAGTTCAACATCAATAACGTACAACTGGATACACAGCTACTCAACATAGCGGAATATATATATATAAAACAAGTACGAAAGTACGTATCGTCATCCAACTCGTCTCTTGAGCTCCACAACATCATATCTTGTGTCCTATAATACTCGGTCTGACCCGAGCATTACAGTTAAATAACACCCGAGTCAGTTTGAATTACCAGCGTGAGAAATCACACTCAATTGATTATTAAAGTTTCAAAAATCCTTTGAAAACAAAAGCATCTCGTAAGACCACGCCACAAATAAACATGTTGGGTTTTTACCTTACGATAGCTAAAACACTTTTTATAAAAATCCTTTGATATTATAATAGGGTCTAAATACAAATACTTATTAAAATAGCCAAAATTTTTACATTCATTAAATTCCAGCTACTAGCCACAGTCGTGGGTAATACAAACAAAATTCGTAAAAGGCGCGTAGGGAGGATGGATTTCCAACTAATGACAAGGCAGTGGGGTACCACCTGTCACGGTATATGGCCTAGATCAAAGTACCGAGGAGCCACCCTAACTCCCCCGCAACACAAGACCGGGACTACCCCTTACTGGATAATCCCGAGTGAGATCACCCCACGGTTGGGATCAGCAACCGCACCACTAAGCCGAAATAAAAAGGGACATCTAGACAGGGATGACCTCACCCTGAATGGGTGTTACCCACCAAGCCTTGTTGCATAACCCATGATTTTCAGTCAGTCTCGGTTAATGAGGCTTGAGGCTAAGCATTACCTTTTAGAACATATCCCTTAGAATGCCCATCGTCCACCTGACGATGTTCCGAAAGCATTCATCCATACAAGTCCGTCTCGGGTTCGAACGGAACCGAAGGCACTATTCCTACTACATCCATTTTGGAATACTCCTCAGGATTTGTAGCGACTAACCCTTGCACTTCACTGCTCCATCTTCGAATCCAAACTCGTTTTCCACGAAACATACAAACCGGATCGAAGTGGTTTTCGAGAAATATATCTCGATCCCGGTCTCTTCGAAACGATCAATGTATTAGGCCAATATTGATAGTCGGTTATTTAACTATCAATTAACATTCACAACATCCATCACACAATAAATAATTTCCCAAATTATTTATTTGTCCCAAAATATCTTTGCAAGATATATTTCCAATCTCAACCCTTTGAAAACAGTTTCAAACTATCTTCCTTTTCAGAATAAATTTCCCAAATATTTTCTATTTCCTTTGAGATCACCAAGCGCAAAACTTAGATTTTAAAAATAATATAAAAACACTTTATTGTAAAATACGTTTAACATTTAAATTTAGAAAAATTTGTTTAATACTTAATTTAAAATAATACTTTAGAAATAATTAAAATAAGGTTACTTTATAAATATAAACTAGAATTTCTTCTTTAAACAAAATACCAAATCATCTTTCAAATAATTATTACGATAATAGATTTTAAAAAAAATATTTACTTTAGAATATAAACATTTAGAAATAATAAATTTTCTAAAGCTGGCTTTTTAAAACAACATTAAACTTTTATCTTATATTTAAAAATTTACTTTGAAAACGTACTTGGTTATCCAGATAAATATACTTCTCTTCACATTCTTCTTTAAATTCCCAATTCAAACACTTGAATCAATTTCCAAATTGATTTCCAATTCACTCCCTTTTATTCTAAAATTCATTAATTTCAGATTTTATTCCTTAATTATGATTTAAAGTACTTTTGATTGAAAATACCAATTTTAGATTTCTCAACTTACTTCTTAATCCATTTTAAATAAATTTAAACTTTAAATTTTAAAATAATTCTTTATTCCTTTAAAATAATATTACTTAATTTTACAATTCATTAATTTCTGTTTATTTAAAAAAAAATTCCTTTTCATACTCAAAGTTATTTATTAATATTTTAATATCACTTCCATTTCTTTTCAATGCATTCTTAATTTATTCAAATTTTCTATAATTATTTCGCTTACAAATTCACTTCTTTTATTTTCTTTCCAAAATCCAGTTTATATATTTTTGGTAACTCATTATTCCCAAATATATTCAATCAAACCATAACATTCAATATTCCAATATAATTCATCATAGAATACCAAATAATCAGAACGGAGAATATTAAATAATTTAAATAAATGTTGAGGAATCCAGTTGGATCCCTCCAACCTGTTTTCCCTGCATCCACAGACGTTAGCACAACATAAATACCAATTCCACTTCGAGGTGGAATATCGCGGTATATGGCATTAATATAAATCATCCGCTATTATGCGGCGCATAGGGTCTCATCCGCTATATAATGTGGGAAAATCAATCATTCCAAGATGTAGTATATATATATATATACTATAATATAACACATCAATCAATTCAACCATTCAACCAATTATTTAAATTTAATCATTTAAATTAAAATTAAAATTCAACCGAGTGAGATTAACTCACCTTTGATTTTTGATATTGCCATCCGATCCAAACCAGCTTGTTTCTTCCTGATTTTAGACCTTGTATAACATTATATGATTTTGTTAATATTTGAATTGATTGAATAATTTATTATTATTTATTCATTTAATTTAGACCAACAAATGTTCCTTTAAACTAATAGTTAAATTTTTAACTTAGTTTCCATTTACTAAAATATTTTGGGGGCTAAAATAATTAAATAAGTTTATTTAATAAATTAATCTTCATAATATATTATTTTAAAACAAACTAGTACATGAAAATATTTTTTTATATAGATAATTTACCTTTATACATATTTCCTTTGAAACCCACACTTATAAAATCAATTTATATATACTAAACATTTTATTAATATTTGAACTTATTGAACAATTACTTCCCTTTGATAATTTACTTAGCTAATTATTTATTTAAATTACCTTTACTTTGAAAAAATATCCTTTGGTAGCTAAAATAAATAAATAAGTTTATTAAACAAATAAATCTCTATTATTTTTAAAATAATATTTAAAATATGTATACGTATATTTAATATTGGTATGTGGTTAAATAATTAAACTTTGAAAACATAGAAATAAATTCAATCCATACAAGTTCAGAAGTTAAACTCAGAAATAAAGGTAATTAAACTTTTAATGTTAATTAATTTACTTCCTTACTTTTTTTAAAGGAACTAAACTGTAACAAAGATAATATGTAAATGTAAATTTCAAAAATGAGGTTACCTCACAACGAACAGGAAATCACAACGACGAGCTCATCCTCACTGCCGCGCGCGCGAGCATCTCGACAAAACCCTAGTCTTCGCCCCAATCCATCCTCGCTCGACACGAGCTGCTTGAACTGACCTCGGCCCACTGCCGTCGAACCCGGTTCCAAGAATCGAGCTCCGATTCCTTGCCTCGTAACCCCCCCGATGCTTAGCACGAACACCAAATTCGCGCGATTTGATCGATAGAACAAAGACGATGGAAACTAGCGACTTCCACTTCGAACTGCTTTTGACCGACTCCAATTCGTACGCGATGTAGGGCGATTTGATTCGCAATTTCTGTCGCCATTTTTTTTACTTTGATTTTTGTTTTGAAAGAGGGATTCGGTTCTATCGTTAAAGAAAAGGGGTTGCGTGATGTTGTTAAAAAAAGGAACATGGATATGAAGGGAAGTCGGCTGAATATAAAAAAAGAAGCGTGTATAAGAAGGCACCGATGGCATTGATTTGATCAATTAAAGTTTTATTTAATTTTCAACGCGTTTACTTATTGTACGCTCACACAACAACTCCGATCAATACGAAATTTGAAATTCGATAATAATTCATTATTACGGACCCAATGGAACCTGTTTCGTCGAATTCCAAGATTGTGCCTTGGAAAGCTATTTTTAAATTCAATTTAAACTTTAAAATTTTAAAACTGAACAAACTACTGTTAATTTCAATTTTACAACTTCTATTATCTTCAGTGTTATCAATATAAATTTTACAAGCCTTCGACTTATCTTTGAAAGGCTTACCCAACTTCAAATTATTTAACTTAATAATTTAATCATTAAATAAATTGTCATATTTGAATTCAAGTTAAGATTAAACTTTTAAATATTTAAAATAATTTAAATATTTCGTTTTTAAACGCTCGAATCCGGGTCGTCACATTCCTCCCTCCTTAAAAGAATTTCGTCCCCGAAATTAATGGTCAAGAAGAATGGTCCAATACCCGTTTATTATTTTCCCTAAAACCAAACAGTTTTTAACAATTCAACATCCTACCAATCTATCTTTTTATAGAAAACCCATTATCATTCTTACTAACTTCCCAAACTCCCTTATAATTTTGCAAACAATACTATTTTCTTAATCATTCAAGTTTCAATTTAAAACCAAATTTTGAGTTACCAAAATTTTCTCAAAATTTTTCTAACTCCTTAAATTTCTGAAAAATTTCGCCAGCGTCTCCTTTGCGCGGCTAGCTAGGTACAACTACAAAAGGCCTCTACGGACTCCCAAATTCCAAAAGAAAACAAAAAGCCAAGTGGCTCGATCAAAAACCCAATCAAATTTCATACAGAAATTTAAACACATACCTTTTTGTCGAGCAATTCAAATTAATCTTTCGAAATCAAAACTAATTCTCTTTTCCTTTATAATACCTGTATATCCTACATAGCAATAATATCCAATCACAACATTCAAAACATTTTATTGTCTTCCTTACAAAATGTCAATATTTATTCCTTCAAATATTAACTTAGAATATATTTGTAATATCAATTTTCAAATCAAGAATTCACCATTCCTTTTTTAAGTTTAGTATAAGCATTTAATATGCTTATTTATTTATTTTCAATTCGCCACTTTAGTTTATATCTACTTCTATTCAAATTGGTTCTCCCATTTCTATCAGAATTCAATTTATCTTCAACTCTGTATATTTAATTTTATCTTCTATTTATAACTGATTCATATCATTATTTTAAATTAGTTTCTTTCAATAATTTATTTCAATTTCCAATTTGAGATCGATTTGTCGTTAACTAAAATTTTACTAAAAATTTTCAATTTTTTTTTTCTAACTCCCAAAATTTTCGGAAAATTTTGGCAGAGTCTCGTTTGTACGGAGGAGCTTTTGCAATTCGACAAAAGATATAAATATATATACATCGACTCACCTGGTCGGAAAAACCAAAAACAGTTCATATTCCTATTTTTATTGCGTAGGCGTACCTTTATTTAGCATTTTAAGCAAGCAGCTTATTATTTAGCATTTGGCACGATCAAATCCATCCATACGGCTTCCCTGAACGTGTACTTACTCAATTTAAATATGTAAGTGCCAAACATATGCAATTTATTAACATTTCACTTTTACTTACATAGCTAAAACATGAATTTCATGAACAAAGCATGCTATACAAATTACATACCATTCCATTCAATTCATTTTTAAACGAAACGAACTCATATTCATTTCAATTGATGCCAAAATCAATTTATTAAACTGCTATTGATTCATATAATTTTTTTACTTTTGTTTACGTCGAACGACCAATTTTCTTACGTAATTCGACAATATTTATTCAAATAAACCATTGCTTTAGTTCATAACCAATTTAAACTGATTCCAACTCAATGTATATAAATTTCATTCCAATCTAACTTATTTACAAACCGTAGTTGCATTCCATCCCGTTTCACATTGGTTTTGTTCAAAGCCATTTCGTTATACTCGACTTCATCTCATGCTTCTATTAACTTTAGACTTACGTTAATTTACTTCAATTCACTACCATTTCATAACTTAAGTTCATTCTCGTTTTAATTCAGTCATACTCGAATTAGATTTATTTTCATCTCAAATCATTTTAATTTTAATCCAATTCTATACAACTTCAATTCATATTTAATTCACTTACAATTTTAAGTTGAATTTCTATTTATAACTCAAGCTTCATTTCCAAACTCTATTATCTATTCATAATTCAATTCTAAGTTAATAATTTCGAGTTCCATTTTCATATTTCATCAACTAATTTATTATCTAATTAATTCTCCCCTGGTTTAAATTCAATACTTGATTTTTAATCTCAGAATCTCTTCATTAAATTTCTTAAGTGCAATTTATTTTATAACTCAAGTTTGGAGTTTTCGTTTTATTTTCCAATTCATCAAAATATTTATTTTGGGTTTTCTATCTCACCTTTCAATTTTATAAGTCCCAACTTATTATTTTACATATTTCCATTCATTCTAGGCTTGAATATATTCATCCTTTATTTTTAACTCAAGATTTATGCTTATTTATAGCCCACGTAAACTTTATTCTAAGGACTTTTAATTCTTTTATAAGTTATTCTAAATTATTTATTCCAACTTATTGTTTAATCCAACTTACTTCCATTTGTTCAGGTGAGAATCTATTTCCATTAAATAACACCCATAACTTAATTGAATTTTACTCCAATTCAATTTTATTTAACTTAATCCCAGTTAAATCTTGTTACATACCATTCCTTTGAATTTTTGTTAAGCAAGGACATAATTCCATTTAATATCATTCTTGACACAACTGACTTTTGATTCAATTCAATCCAAATTTAATTCAATTTCAATTTCAATTTTATTTAACTTATCTCAAGTTAAATTCAGATATATTTGCTTCACTTTCATTCACTTAAGTTAAATTTTAATTCCCGGATTAAAATTTTCAATTTCTTCTTATTAATATCAACTTTACTTTATAAGTTCAATAGTTGATCCATTTATTCATTCACAAATTCATTTTCAACCAATAAATTTTATTTCCAAACATTAATTATTTTTAGTCCATTTGAACTTATTCTGCACCTTATTTTACACATTTAAATTAAGCATCATCCAATATTGAATTTCATTTCATTTGCATACCATATTAATTAATCAGATACTTATAAATTTTTTCTTAAAACTTTGTTTATTTAATCCAACCTGACTAATTTTTTTTCAAACTTAAGTTCAACATTCAATTTTGAAAACATATATATCTAACCAAACTATTCCTTTGCATTTTCAAAATCAACCAAATTTCTCCAACAAACATTAATCCAAAACATCCTGGTAGCAATCCCTCTTTTGGAAACTCGAAAATGAACATCGATGATGTCGCGATCATCATCGGCATTATTTTCCAACGACCGTAAAGAGTTCAATGCTTTTCTCTCTTTTAAAACCCTTCCAATATTTTTAAATTCCAAATCTCTCTTGATTTCACATCCGATTCAAAAATATTTCTAATATATATTATCTTCACAACTTTTGAGAATCATTATCAAATTCAAAGGAATCTAAATTTCCAAATTCCAAATCCCAAATCCTTTAAATTTATATTCAAACATTACTTTGGAATTTTATCTTATTTTAATTATTAATCACACTATAATTTACATTTATAGTTTATATTTACAAATTTCATTTGTATATGAATTTGTTTCTAGTTTTTAATTATGGTTTCAATTCCTTATTCAATTATAAATCACATTTACAAATCCCATTTATTATTAATTTCTTCCTTAATCTTTAGTTATTATTTCATTATTATTCAATTATCATACAATGATAATAATTTAATATTATCACTTTCTAACAACCAAACATCCATATATAACTATAACAATTTACGAAAAATCATTTCTTTAATATACAAAAATAATTTTGGGTAAAATTATTCCATTTACCTTATTTAAAACAATACTGTGTCGGTTTATCTTGTTCAAGACTTTAGAAATCCCTATCGATGACATGGCGTCCCATATATCGACCAGAATCCATAAACACTCAACCGATAAATCAGCGCAATATAAAAACAATTTTATATTCACTAACAAATACACGCTCATATCTATTAATACTCTCAAACTCATTCTAGAGTACTACGGACTCTATTCTATGAATAATTCCCACCAGAGCCAAGGTTATCACCAACCTAAGCTTTGATACCAAGTGTAACAACCCGCAAATCCGTACCCCTTGAGTCAACACTATTCTACACCAATCGACTCAAGATGTACATAAATATGAACCATTGGGTTAAAGAAGAAGAGGTAGAAGAAGAAAATAGAAAACAGTACCAGAATCTGACCATCGCAGCGGAATAAATATAATATGTAATGACAGATCTTTACACAAAAACAAATATATATGTTTACACACTACATCAGAGTACATCAATCACAGTTCAACATCATTAACATACAACTGGATACATAGCTACTCAACGCAGCGGAATATATATATATATATATATAAAACAAGCACGAAAGTACGTATCGTCATCCAGCTCGTCTCTTGAGCTCCACAGCATCATATCCTGTATCCTATAATACTCGGTTTGACCCAAGCATTACAATTAAATAACACCCGAGTCAGTCTGGATTACCAGCTTGAGAAATCACACTCAATTGATTATTAAAGTTTCAAAAATCCTTTGAAAACAAAAGCATATCGTAAGACCACGCCACAAATAAACATGTCGGGTTTTTACCTTACGATGGCTAAAACACTTTTTATAAAAATCCTCTGATATTATAATAGGGTCTAAATACAAATACTTATTAAAATAGTCGAAATTTTTACATTCATTAAATTCCAGCTAATAGCCACAGTCGTGGGTAATACAAACAAAACTCATAAAAGGCGCGTAGGGAGGATGGATTTCCAACTAATGACTAGGCACTGGGGTACCACCTGTCACGGTACATGGCCTAGATCACAGTAACGAGGGGCCATCCTAACTCCCCTGCAACACAAGACCGGGACTACCCCTTACTGCATAATCCCGAGTAAGATCACCCCACGGTTGGGATCAGCAACCGCACCACTAAGCCGAAATAAAAAGGGACATCTAGACAGGGATGACCTCACCCTGAATGGGTGCTACCCACCTAGCCTTGCTGCATAACCCCTGATCTTCAGTCATTCTCGGTTGATGAGGCTTGAGGCTAAGCGTTACCTTTTAGAACATATCCCTTAGAATGCCCATCATCCACCTGATGATGTTCCGAAAGCACTCATCCATACAAGTCCGTCCCGGGTTCGAACGGAACCGAAGGCACTATTCCTACTACATCCATTTTGGAATACTCCTCAGGATTAGTAGCGACTAGCCCTTGCACTTCACTGCTCCATCTTCGAATCCAAACTCGTTTTCCATGAAACGTACAAACCGGATCGAAGTGCTTTTCAAGAAATAAATCTCGATCCCGGTCTCTTTGAAACGATCAACGCATTTGGCCAATATTGATAGTCGGTTATTTAACTATCAATTAACATTCACAACATCCATCACACAATAAATAATTTCCCAAATTATTTATTTATCTCAAAATATCTTTGCAAGATATATTTCCAATCTCAACCCTTTGGAAACAGTTTCACACTATCTTCCTCTTCAGAATAAATTTCCCAAATATTTTCTATTTCCTCTGAGATCACCAAGCACAAAACTTAGATTTTAAAAATAATTTAAAAACACTTTATTGTAAAATACATTTAACATTTAAATTTAGAAAAATTACTTTAATACTTAATTTAAAACAATACTTTAGAAACAATTAAAATAAGGTTACTTTATAAATATAAACTAGACTTTCTTCTTTAAACAAAATACCAAATCATCTTTTAAATAATTATTACGATAATAGATTTTTAAAAAAATATTTACTTTAGAATTTAAACATCTAGAAATAATAAATTTTCTAAAACTTGCTTTTTAAAACAACATTAAACTTTTATCTTATATTTAAAAATTTGCTTTGAAACGTACTTGGTTATCCAAAGAAATATACTTCTCTTTACATTCTTCTTTAAATTCCCAATTCAAACACTTGACTCAATTTCCAAATTGATTTCCAATTCACTCCCTTTTATTCCAAAATTCATTAATTTCAGATTTTATTCCTTAATTATGATTTAAAGTACTTTTAACTAAAAATACCAATTTTAGATTTCTCAACGTACTTCTTAATCCTTTTTAAATAAATTTAAACTTTAAATTTTAAAATAATTCTTTATTCATTTAAAATAATATTACTTAATTTTACAATTCATTAATTTCTGTTTATTCTAAAAAAAATCCTTTTCATACTCAAAGTTATTTATTAATATTTTAATACCAATTTCTTTTCAATTCATTCTTAATTTATTCAAAATTTCTATAATTATTTCGCTTACAAATTCCTTCTTTTGTTTTCTTTCCAAAATTCAGTTTATATTTTTTTGGTAACTCATTATTCCCAAATATAT
The DNA here is from genome assembly GCA_030765085.1 of Allium cepa. Taxonomy (NCBI): domain Eukaryota; kingdom Viridiplantae; phylum Streptophyta; class Magnoliopsida; order Asparagales; family Amaryllidaceae; genus Allium; species Allium cepa. The sequence continues at coordinate 518,501,121 of CM060929.1, read as the reverse complement.
TCAATCAAACCATAGCATTCAATATTCCAATATAATTCATCATAGAATACCAAATAATCACAACAGAGAATATTACATAATTTAAATAAATGTTGAGGAATCCAGTTGGATCCCTCCAACCTGTTTTCCCTGCATCCACAGACGTTAGCACAACATAAATACCAATTCCACTTCGAGGTGGAATATCGTGGTATATGGGATTAATATAAATCATCCGCTATTATGCGGCGCATAGGGTCTCATCCGCTATATAATGCGGGAAAATCAATCATTCCAAGATGTAGTATATACTATAATATAACATATCAATCAATTCAACCATTCAACCAATTATTTAAATTAAAATTAAAATTCAACCGAGCGAGATTAACTCACCTTTGATTTTTGATATTACCATCCGATCCAAACCAGCTTGTTTCTTCCTGATTTTAGACCTTGTATAACATTATATGATTTTGTTAATATTTGAATTGATCGAACAATTTATTATTATTTATTCATTTAATTTAAACCAACAAATGTTCTTTTAAACTAATAGTTAAATTTTTAACTTAATTTCCGTTTACTAAAATATTTTGGGGGCTAAAATAATTAAATAAGTTTATTTAATAAATTAATCTTCATAATATATTATTTTAAAACTAACTAATACATGAAAATATTTTTTTTTTATACAGATAATTTACCTTTATACATATTTCCTTTGAAACCCACACTTATAAAATCAATTTATATATACTAAACATTTTATTAATATTTGAACTTATTGAACAATTACTTCCCTTTGATAATTTTACTTAGCTAATTATTTATTTAAATTACCTTTACTTTGAAAAAATATCCTTTGGTAGCTAAAACAAATAAATCTCTATTATTTTTAAAATAATATTTAAAATATGTATACGTATATTTAATATGGGTATGTTGTTAGATAATTAAACTTTGAAAACCACAGAAATAAACACAATCCCTACAAATTCAGAAGTTGAACTCAGAAATAAAGGTAATTAAACTTATAATGTCAATTAATTTACTTCCTTACTTTTTTTTAAAGGAACTAAACTGTAACAAAGATAATATGTAAATTTAAATTTCAAAAATGAGGTTACCTCACAACGAACAGGAAATCACAACGACGAGCTCATCCTCACTATCGCGCGAGTGTCTCGACAAAACCCTAGTCTTCGCCCCAATCCATCCTCGCTCGACACGAGCTGCTTGAACTGACCTCGGACCACTGCCGTCGAACCCGGCTCCAAGAATCGAGCTCCGATTCCTTGCCTCGTAACCCCCCCAATGCTTAGCACGAACACCAAATTCGCGCGATCTGATCGATAAAATGAAGACGATGGAAACTAGCGACTTCCACTTCGAACTGCTTTTGACCGACTCCAATTCGTACGCGATGTAGGGTGATTTGATTCGCAATTTCTGTCGCCATTTTTTTTACTTTGATTTTTGTTATGAAAGAGGGATTCAGTTCTATCGTTAAAGAAAAGGGGTTGCGTGATGTTGTAAAAAAAGGAACATGGATATGAAGGGAAGTCGGCTGAATATAAAAAAGAAGCGTGTATAAGAAGGCACCGATGACATTGATTTGATCAATTAAAGTTTTATTTAATTTTCAACGCGTTTACTTATCGTACGCTCACACAATAACTCCGATCAATACAAAATTTGATATCCGATAATAATTCAATATCACGGACCCAATGGAACCAGTTTCGTCGAATTCCGAGACCGTGCCTCGGAAAGCTATTTTTAAATTCAATTTAAACTATAAAATTTTAAAACTGAACAAACCACTGTTAATTTCAATTTTACAACTTTTATTATCTTCAGTGTTATCAATATAAATTTTACAAGCCTTCAAATTATCTTCGACAAGCTTAAAACTCTTCATTCAACATTTTACCCAACTTCAAATTATTTAATTTAATAATTTAATCATCAAATAAATTGTGATATTTGAATTCAAGTTAAAATTAAAATTTTAAATATTTAAAATAATTTAAATATTCCGTTTTTAAATGCTCGAAAATTCCAGGTCGTCACAGATGTGCATGAAGGAGAATGTGGCGATCACACCGGGGGGCAAGCCCTAGCCAAGAAAGTGCTCGATATGGATACTATTGGCCGAATGTAAATCACGATGCATCGAAATTCGCCAAAAAATGTGATAGATGTCAGAAGCACGCTCGAATTCCTAGAGCCCCACCTACCGATATAACTCAGATGGTCAGTCCATAGCCGTTTGTAGTATAGAGCATTGACACTATTGGTTCTCTACCTCTGGCTAAAGGTGGTGCGAAATACGCCATCATCGCAGTTAATTACTTTACCAAGTGGGCGAAAGATAAACTTCTTGCAACAATCACAATGAAGAAAGTGATCAACTTTGTATACGTTACATTATCTGTTGATTTGGTCTCCCACATATAATGTAACCCAATTCAACAGTGTTGAATTTAAGAATTTCTGTCAGCGATTTCACATCTAGAAGAAAATTTCCATGGTTGCACATCGTTAAGTGAATGGAAAGGTTGAAGCTGTTAATAAATTTGTAAAGTCTATTCTGAAGAAACGGTTGGAAAAGGCTAGGGGCAAGTGGGTCGATGAACTTCCTATGGTTATATGGGCTTACCGAACAACCCACAAGTCCACGACCGGCCACACACCATTCTCTCTTTCCTACGGTTCAGAAGCCGTTATTCCAGTCGAGATGGAAGTACCTTCTCATCGTGTGACTTATTATGATTCGAAAAAGAACGCCATATTACTTCCCGAATCTTTGGATTTATTGGATGAGAAGCATGAAGAGTCTGACTTGAGGGCAGCCGCATACCGAAGTCGAGTCGCTCGATTATACAATGCCAAGGTCCAACCCTGAACCTTCGAACTCGACGATTTCGCCCTCAAAAGAATCTATCTGTTTCCTTCGCACATGAAACCAATGTGGGAGGGGCCGTATGTCATCGGACAAAAGCTCGGAGATGGCACATTCAAATTATCTATCGTTGATGGTCTTACTCTGTCGAGAGCCTGGAATAGCAAAAGCCTTCGTTGCTACTACACATGACAGGCTTTGATTATTCAATTTACTTCTCATTTGCAATTTTTTTATGCATTTCGAAATTTGAATCTGTATTAAGGCCACTGACTATGCCGTATTTTCTTATTTCAGCAATAAAACGCCATCTCTTCAAGCCAGATCTGTGGTTTTTTAAAATGTGTCATATAACTATCACTATGCATGGAGAGCTAAATTCCACCCGACGTTGGGGTTTAGTCAAATAGGGAGTAACTGTAATACGACCGATTACTCGCTAAGTGAAACCCGAGCTCGGGGACAAGTCATCACACCAAAGTTAAAAAATGGTTGATACACTACAATTCTTTAACTAATTTGAGATTCCCAAAGTGCGAGCTGAAGTATAAACTTATAAAAATGGTCTCGAAGAGGGTGGATCCGTCCATCTAACGACTTCTCCCATATCTTGACCAAGTTTGAGGAAGATGGATCTGTCCATCTAACGACCTCGCTTGTTATCTCAGGGTGGATGTGAAATAAGCATCTACGATCCTGATAGATTCGTCATTCCTGGAGTGCGAACGAAATCCTAAAGGCTAAACAGATGTGACTGGACATCTGTCGGTCTACTCCAGATTCTCGAAGTGCGAACTGGAGTATAGACATCAACTAATTTCGGATTCCTAGAGTACGAACCGGAGTATCAATATCAACCAACTCCAGATTCCCGGAATGCGAACATGAGTACAAACATCAACTAACTCTAGATTCTCAGAGTGCAGTCAGAGTATAAACATAACTCGGGTGTGACTGACCACCCACAAATCAATCTAAAGTCCCTAGAATGTGGAAACAGTTATAAATATTAAATAGGAATGGATAACCGCCCGTGAAAATAACTTAAGTCCCCGGAGCGTAGACATATCACTAGAACATAAGCGGGCATAACCGGCCGCTGACGAACAGGTGTAATCCCTAGAGTGTGGACACAGTCACCAACTAATGAGCGAGGGCGGTTCAAATACCCATAACTCATCGTGTTTCAACATCATTTCATAAAGATTAAGACCGAAATGTTAAAGGAAAACAACGACTGCTGAATGATCTTTCCAAAGTTTCCCCAAATCTGGGGGCAGAACTTAAGTACTGACCGTTGCTTGAAATAGTACGATATCAGAATTCGACTTAACACTCGATTGCGACCCGAAACAGTAGCCTCGAGACTTAGTAAATAAATCCGAGTCTGAATTAAAGAACAAAAATTTCATAAGTTTATGGAAGGAAGTTCGAGCGCTGAAACACTTAAGAAAATTAACACAAGTTGTACAGAAGACGAAATGAAATTTTATTTCAATTATTCTTTGGAAGAAAAAGGTTAAGTACAAAGCTATACCAAAAGTCATACTAGCAAGGACCGAACCCACATCTACACACGACGTACAAAAAGAAAACAAAAGTAGATTCCTATCTACCTACTAAAAATGGGCCAAAAAGAGATTTCTATTCTTTCTTTCTTCTCTGTTTCTGCTTCAGCGTTGACCCACTAGATTCGCTGCTTGGTTTTCTCTTCGAACCTTTGCTTTTCAGCGGTCAATCTCTAGCAGAGGGCATTAGTCAACTTCCTCCTCCAAACTTAAGTGAATAGGAATGCTTCTCGAAGACGGAGTCGGAGGAATAGAATCAATGTTAGTAGGTGTATCAACCACCATTCCTCCTGGAGAAATCATTCGTAACGGGGCTGGACGAAGGTCCGCCATTCCACCTCCAAAACTACTGGCATGTGCAGCCATTTCCATCTTTGCATTAATTTCGGCTATTATTTCCTCTTCATGAGTTATTTGCACATCGTGGGGAATGCTAGCAGTTGGGCCTGAGGAATGACTACAAGTGCTACTCCACCCATAACAAAAGGCAAGTCGGCAAAGGGATCACTGTGATGAGCGAGAAGGTCCACCATCATATGTTCATCAAAAGTAAGTGTGCTTCCTTGTACCCCCTCCGTATGTGCAGTATCCGTCGTCGTGATCGCTTCAGTTATGATGGCCTCCTGCTCTTGGTGTGGCTCTTGAGTTGCAGGAGGTATGACCGATGTTGTCCCAATCGCTGTATAAAGACGAAGCCAAAACCATTAGTAATTACATCAAGCAATGCCTCTGATTGCAAATGTAGTAAATTTTCAGAGTACCTTCCTCAGTTTGACTCAAAGTTGGTGGAGCAGCTTCAGATTCTTGCACTTGGGCTGGATACAACCGTGGTAGATCTGGATTATAAGCAAGAACGGACTGAGGATCAACTGCAGATGTAGTTTCAGGCTGGGTTGGCACGAGAGTTTCAGAACTTATAACATGGTGCTCGATGCCAGAACCTTCTCCGACCTCTGAGTGCTGAGCGCCAAGTTTCACCTTCACATATGAGATCATCGTATCGTGGAGAATTTTTCGTTTGTCTTCGCTCAACACCTGATTCTCGAGCTCGAACTCATCAATCGATTTTGCTTGGTGAGTAACCTTTTCGTCCTCTACTAATCGGCCCCAAGCATTATGCAGATTTATTGGATAATTGTCGAGCCAGGCTAGATTCCTATGCTTCAAGGCATTAGCATTATACGTGGTCAAGAGGTCTTCAATATATGCCTCTAGCCTGGACTCCGCCATTTTAACTTCATCCTCAACCTTGCCCTCAACCTCTAGGATTCTAAGTGCTGCCTCATCCCGTTCGCCCCGAAGCACCACAGCTTGCTCACACGCTTCTTAGGCTGCTTTATTCGCATCATCTTTTTCTTTAATGATTTTAGAAAATTTAGCATTGAGCTCGTTGAGTTCTTTCAGAGCAGCATCCCTTTCATCTATAACTGTGGTGTTCCGATGGCCCATCTTCTCCACCAAAGCGAAATGCGTTTTTCGCATTCTTTCCATAGATTGAGTTTCCTCATTAGCTTTTTTGGTGGCCTCTATCCCAGATTGCTGAGAAGATTCGGTTTCATCATTAAGCACTTGAATAATATGGTCCTTCTTAGCGAGGTCGTCTCTAACTTGTCAATTATTTTTGCTCACTTAAAAGTAACCGTCAACGCTTTATCCACGGCATTCATCCACTCCTTGTATTGAGTATAAATGTCATGAATGCATTCATGCATCGTTTGTTCTTCCTCAGATGGAATTTTCTTTAAGTGAGGAGGGAAGATAAAACCATCGAAGCAAATGTTTGTAAAATCTTTTCTCAACTGGGCAATTTTGATAGCACCTTCCCCACTAGGCTCAGTGATGGCTTGTTCTATAACAATAGGAGTTTCAACCTCTATTCTGCGATGTTGCAGATCGGGCCTAGGAGCTTGGTGGGATGGCTTTTGACGCGAAGGATCTACTTATTGTTTTCCATGACTAAAGGGTTGTGTTGGAGCTCGAGGGGTTGGGGAGTGTGATCGAGAGCGATGTCTATACTTTTTATCCCTATCCCTATCCCTCTCATAATGCTCTTGGCTAGAATAATTGTGATCGCGGTCTCTATCAGTCTCCCTTCGGCGGGATACATAATATGAACTCGATGACTAGCACGTCGAACGGAGACTTCCCAACATGGATTCTCATCTAGTCATCTTATCTGTAAGTAAAAAAGAAAAACAGAGTTTGTGACTCCAGAAGTGAACAACTTAAGACTGGAAATCGTGTAGTGTCGTGAAGTGTATAAGTGTATGCAACCCTCCGACCAACCAAAAACGTCGGCCATACTTGTGGAAAGAGCCCCACTTAAATCAAGAGCACTTTGAAGCCCATCTAATCCGGTGTCATGTTAAAGTGACACATAGTCCAGAATCGGAATATAAGCAAGTCCTTCGAAAGGATTCTTTACTTGCGAGGGAGGAGCCTTCGTAATTCTAATACCGGAGACTGGCAGGGACACGATTACGAATTTCCATCTCAAAGATTTATGACGCTTGTGTGCTACTGCTCTGCCTTTTCTCCTTCCCTCTAAAACCTAAAAACTGCCAAAAGGCCCGGCTATGGTTTCATCGTCGGTGGGGGTATTTTCTTCATCACCTTCTTCAGCTTTTACGATCATGAGTGCTCTATGCCTTGCCCGTCTCACTGGGGCCGCCCTGAGCAACCCTCAAGTATGATGCTTTGGTTTCATTTGATTAGCCCAACAATTCTCAAGTTTCTATCTGTAAGCACCGACTCAATTTCCCTCATTTCACTTAGCACTTCCTAAAGGACCCATACTATTTCTTTGAAGTGTGTGCCTTTAGGTCATGGATAGCTGTAAAGAAAAGGAGATATTAGTTTAAGCGTCAGTTATGACTATTCTGTTAGTTGCCGGAAAAATTGTGGCACTTACGTCTGACCAACCACTGGCTGGCAAACCCTGGAGGGCATCGGACATAGAATCGCTCCGTCTTGAAATAGCTGAGCCTAGTCCAAGACCCCGTCACCACCTGGCAATTCCTAATTGCTTTCAAAAATGTGAATGAAGGACTATCTCCCCAACTCTTAATGTTAAACAGGTATCTAATTTCGATCGGGGTTAGAGGTCGAAAGAGATGTTCCATGAAAACGATGAACAAACTGTTCAGCATTGCGTATCCATTCAGATGTAATTGTGACGGGGCGATTCCAAAGAATGCTAGCGCCTCTCGAATGTATTGGTTAAATGAAGGGAGAGTCCCCCCTATGCACGAATGTCTATTAAAGGCAGTAAACCCTTTCGAGGGAGCGTGTGGTCTATCATTCGGTCCCGGTAATAAGATGTCATCCAATGCAAACCGTGCCTTAGGCATATTCGTCCAAACATATCTTCAAAGATCTTGGACGGCATAGAATCTTGCGGACTCTCGATAAACCTAGCTCCTGGCAGCTCACACAGAGCTGGATCTATAACTTCGGCCGCTATGACCGGTATCTCTATTACTAAAGGAGTGAACTTTGAAGCTCCTGCTGCTGTGAACTTGTGGACTCCATAACTAATCAACTTATCAAAAACCATCATTAGATGGTAACAAGCCCTTGTGTTCCCCAGTGTGAAGTGCGTAAATGTTTTTTGTAGTGCAATGCCACATATTACTTAAGAAATTCTACATAATTTAAAAGGTGTTCAAAGGATAAGACTTTGAGATTCGATCGGAATGACCGTCATCCCTGACCGTCACCACCACAACGATCAGACTTTGGAGATCGATCCAAGTTAGAGTTCATAAAAATTGGTCAAGTTACAGTTCCATCGACGAGCTTCTGAGGGCAGTCAAATGTGTGGTGAAATGGTTAAGTTCAACTATGCAAGGCAGAAGCTCATTGAAGTCAAGTGTTTGATGATGCAAGAGTTCGTATCCATTGAAGTTTGAATTCAAATCGGGTCTCTAGAAGCTTAATTCGTATCGGTTGAAGAAGGACAGCTTTCGTATCGACCAGAAATTCACACTTTTGTATTGATCACCCGTCAAGAGTTCGTATCGATCAACGTTTCCTCATCTTTATTTCTATCGCACTGTCGATGGTTCGTATTGATCTCTTTAGATCGATACGAGTTGTGGCCACTCCAAATCGATACCAGACACTTCCTTAAACCTATCGGTTCAAAATCAATGCGAGTCCCTGTCCCAGATCGATGAGAAAGTAGTTCCTTCCTTCATTTGAAGTCAGAGCCAAGATTCAATACGCATGATCCTTTGTATCCATCAACGGTCCTTCTTCTCCAAATATCCCAAAACATCATTAGTCCCTCCTTGACCTCGCTCCGACCCAACTCCGTCAACATTGTCATCGGAATCTGCTGCGAATTTGGATGAATTGGTTTTAAACTTGGGTTTTACTGTTTTTTTGACGGTTTTAATTTGTTAATTACCTAATTTGAGCAATTACCTCGAGATTAACAGGCTAAATGATTTGGAAATGAGGATGGCTTTTCTTTTCCTCATGTTCTATCGATACAAAATAAAGGCTGAAGGAAGAATGAGCAAGTGAAAAAATATTCTAAGTACAAAAGCCTTATATACGATTCGAAGCCAAAGGAAGTGCCAATTCGCCTCTCAGATAAAATGACTTGTCAAGAGCAGTCTATGATGAGCCGATGCGGAGAGATCTCTTTATATCCTTCCACACCATCGATGTCAAACTTCCATCATATCCATTCATAAATCGGTATGAAGTTGTCACTTCGAATCCATCACTTTAAAAGCCCATGGAAATTCATATTCATCGATACGAATGAAACAACAGAGACTTGTTTGGACCATTCCGACCCATCAGCAACCCATCGATGCGAAATGGAAACCTCGTATCCATTGCTCTGAAGTCCATAGAAACTCATATCCATCGTTACGAAATCTTCAAAAGAACTATTAAATGTGTCGTTGTCATCGATACGATAACCTTCCAACCTCTAAAGTGGATCCAGGAGAGAACCGATATGAAGAGAAAATTTAAAACAACCATCAAGAATTGTTACAACTCGAATTTCATGTCGGTTCAGGAGAGGATCGATACGGGATTCGATTCAAAAAAAAGGAGAAGAGAAAACTAACAACGACTCACCATCATGTGACTGTTGGCGAGAGTCAGACTAACATACATGCATGAATAGCGGACTAACATTCAATTTTTAAAAACTCACAGGAAATGAACGCTCACCTAATGATAATTACAACAAAGAACAATAGTTTTCTATCATTCGATACTTAGTTACAACAAGTGCACGGCGTAACAATAGGCAGTCTACAATTCATGTAACTGAAGGTCGGCAAAAAGTTATATCTTTCGACCAAAAGGCAACAACAATCCAACAAGTCAGATAGAACTGTTCAGAATGAAGATTGCAACTTTTCAAAGCACGTCATGTTACTACAAGACGTACTTTGGGGGGGAAATGTTATCCTGCCTTTTGGCAAGGCCGTGACACCAAGAAATTAACTGGAAAGCAAGGACAGACCGTTACGAAGATCGGTTATACGTAGGTTCACTATGGATATTGGTGAATTTGTTCCAAGTCCGGATCGAGCTAAAATTGATATAACACAACAAGAAAAGCCATAAAAGCCAACGTTCCAAATCTCAAGTCAATCCGAGTTCATATGCTCAAGATATGATCGATGCAAGCCTAGGGAGTAAACTTGTTTGTATCCATGGGAACCTCTTTCGCACCGGCCTTGTTCGAATCCATCGGCAGAGGCCCCCTTTGTATCCATCAAGCAAATAGGAAGAAAGCTCCTTCGTGTTGATCTGGTTCGACTCCATCAGGTGTGCATGATTTCGTATCGATTAGGGGAGCACGAGTTCGTATCTATAGAGAACGGCGTTTTTTGTATCCATCCTTCCTCATACTGCTTCATATCCGTAGAAGATCGTCATTTCGTATCGATCTACCCACTCACCTGTTTTTGTATCGATCGACCATTGATCGATACAAAGTACACATGAAGGATCGATACGAAGTACGCCTGAAGGATCGATGCGAACGTCATCATTTCGATCGATACAAAGCTAACCCAGAACATCGATACAGAAAGCATTGCCTGGACCGATACGAAGAGTAGTCTAGGTCAATGTGAACATAGTCTAAATAAAAGGGAGACTCGATCGTTAGACGTGTAAAGTGGATCGATCCAAGCAGGTAGCGCCACGACAACAAGCTGGCACGTGCTCGAATCGATACGAACAGAGCACTACGAAGAAGGATCGATGCGAACTAAACAGCCATCGAAAAATCCAAACTTGCATCGATCATAACTCAAAATCTACAAGTCCAATGCTATCAAATTTTCACAGGAGCTTGCGTACATCTTCAAGAATGTTCATGATCGATCTCGACTCGATCAGACGAAATATTGATCGATACGAAGTTCGTTCATATCGATCACGGACCGAGTGCAAATGTCATGAGATCGATCATCTGGGCCTACATGAGAAAAGAGGTCTTTCGAGATCTGAGTGAGATATTTGCAGCCTGTGCCTATAAATAGTAGCTCAAGACGTACAGAAAAGGGACTTTTGGCTCTTCTACGTCCAGACTCTGCCGAAATCATTATTGTACTCGAGTTTACTGTTGTAATTTGTTCTAATCAGCAAGAAAAAGTTCATAAAATTCAACCATTTAATAGTGGACGTAGACCATACGCCGGACCACTCTAAATCTCTATGTTTATCTGCTATTTTTTTGATTATTATTTCGAGTGTTTGTTAGATAATCCTCTTTTTACATTTATTTTCTTTATTTTATCTCTTCAAACACTTTCGAAGAGTGTTGTGCCCAATTTTGGTACAAACGATTAAAAAAGCATTTGATATGGTACAGGATATGATCCTATTTTATGGATAGGATTAGACCACCATACATATATATATATGGATCAACGACGTAAATAAAGAAATTTCATGAGGACACTTAACTAGCGATAAACTGTAAGTAAGACTGAAAGCTAATGAGGAAATTAGGTTATCCACTAGGAATAAAAGAAACATTAAACCAAAAAAACCTTTCTAATTTTTAGAAAAATTAATTTTAACTTGCGAAACTGTTCAAGCATAATCATTCACCCCAGAGAAGATAAGATGAATAGGGATATAAAGAGAATTTTCTACTGGACAAGGATGAAGAAGAAGGTGATAGAATTTTCCATTAGGTATTTGACGTACCAAAATGAAGAAGATATAATTGATTAGGCAATGAATGAAGGTCGCACAAGATAGACAGAAATCCTATGACAAGCAAAGAAAAGAGTAAGAGTTTGAAGTAGGGGATATGGTGTTTATCAAAGTTTCTGCTCTTAGAAAGGTTGTGGGATTTGGAAAGCCTTAAAAGTTGGCACCAAAATTTGTTGCACATTTTCCAGTTTTAGAAAGAATAGGAAGACTTGCGTATTGTGTAGACCTAGCGGGAGTACATGACGTTTTCCACATTTTTCATATGAGGAAATGCCTTCATAGCACAACTAATGTGGTAGAGCCTAATCGACTGGGGGACAATGAGACGGAGCCAATAGCATCCCGTGCCACCATAGACGTTGTGGAAAACGGAATTAGGAAGTTTCACAACATGAAAATTAGGCCGGTTTGGGTATAATGGAGGAAATTTTTGGTGGAAAACATGAGGACTTCTCATCCTAAGCTTTTCACAGGCAAACTTTTATTCTTAAAATTAGGTTTTGGTTGCATCGAGGTTGCTAGATTGGATGGTAGGATATGGATGTTGCACTTTTACTATCACTTTTGGACTCATATAGAACATTTTTCGCATTACTAGGATGTTTGCATACATGCTTATATGTCATAACACTTTCATTCACGCTAGGATTGAGCTCACTTATAGTATTTATGCACATATAATCACGTTGTACTTTAGTTAAGTAGATGGATGCATAGATAACTTGCTTGTATAACATGGATGTTTATTACGCGTTATGTCATCCACCTCTCGGAAAGATTTCAAGGACAAAATCCTTTTAAGAAGGGAGAATGTAACACCCCGTAAAAATTAATATTTATTTAATATATAAATTAATTAAATAAGAAAAGGTTAAAATGGGAATTTCGCAAAAATCAGAATTTGAACATGGAAGTTATGTTGTTGCGTTCATGTTGAAATTTTGATCAATTTTCATATATAATGTTTTGAAAATATAGCACAAATGAAAAAATTATGGACATTTGAAGTTTTTGGATTTAAAATAATATAAATAGAATTCAAATTCAAATAAGCAAATAATTCTCAAATTTGAAATTTAAAAAGTAATAGTAATTAGATTTGGAGGTAAAGTAATCGTAAAAATTAACGTTAACATTAAAAGAAGTAGTTAAGGAATAAAATGAATAAATCAACGGTAGTTCAAAACATTCCAAAATAGGACCACAGGTTGACCTCCTACCCTAAGTCGGTCGACCTCTAGCGGTCGACCGGTATGATAGGGATGGTCGACTAGTCGTTGTATGTGGCGGCTAGGGTTTTTTGCAAATGAATGTGCCAGAATTTATTATTCTTAACTGACTTTAATCCAATGGTTCTAGTGCATTCCAACCACCATAAATAAGAGCTTAGCCCCCTCACTTTAATTCACATATTATTTTGAAAACCAAGCGAAGCTCTGTCAATCTCACTCTTCAAAGATTGAGAAAATTTCTTTAGGGTTTTAGGCAACAGATTCTAAATGTGTATTAGTTTATTTCTAAATCTTCTTCTTTCGTTCTTAAATTTCTAAATCTAATCTATATAAAAATCCCTATTTGTATATATCAAAGAGGGGAGATCTGAAAGAGATTACTATAGGTGTGGCAAATCCAAAAAAAGAAAGAGTTAAGTTCCTATTGTGAGTGGAAATCTTAATCTTTCTTATTTTAGTAATTGAATAGTACAATTTGGATTTGATATATGCCTAAGGAAATTTTGGTTTATGATAACATCACATTAAAATCCCTAAAATTCCACCGAAGCGAAATGTTAACTCTTAGGTTGGAATCTTAATTGTCTATATATATATATATATATATATATATATATATATATATAATGGAATTTGTGTCGATTTTACAATTTCGATGTTTTACCTTCTATTCAACTTCTTATTTTTTTAGATCTGATTAAGGGTTTAGATTAGGAAATGGTATATAAGGTACAAATTCTTATTTGTAGTTTGCACCGCCTATTTCCACAATTTGAATAGAAATTCCCTTTGTCTAATTTCATGTTAAAAAAGAGGTTGAATCGAGCGTAAATTATTTAAATTATAAGTTTCTAATATTGATTTATTCTGTTATTTTTGTTTATAATAAATTGGGTTTAGATTTTGTTTTATACAAGTTTGTTGGATTATGGATAGTGGATTTATGGTATATTTGTTAATATGGAAATAGGACTTGTATAATTTCTAAATGTTTGACATTTAAATGCTTGTTTAGGGCGCAATCTCTACACGCTTAGAAATTTACTTAGTGTGTGTGTGTATTAGCAAAAATAAGGTGTAATTATAACACATTAATTACATAGTTAATAGATTATTAACACCCTTGGGAAAGTAATTAATTATAGAGGCGAAATAAGAAGTTTTCTTATAAGGCCTTAATAATGGATACGATGAGATGTGTGATAATATGTTAAGAGAGTGTTATAAATTATGACTAAGTTTTAGGGATGCGAGATCAGTCAAAAGCACATAGAAGTCTGCCAGCTAATCTGGCTACTAATAGTGTGACTTTAGGGTTGATTTGAAACACTGCCTATAATAAGTAACTACGGATGACGAGAGATTAGTCCCAAATCGTGTAGGGCAAGTCTGCTTAGCTAATCTAATTACCAGTACCTATGAATTTTTGGACTAATATGAGACGTCGCCATGGGGTATGGGTCATAATACGAAGGACTTGATTCATGGATTGAAGGTACTAATTATTTGTGTGAGGGCCTACCTCTTCCCTATATTGGAAGTAGTAAATGATCAGGGTTAGTGGTTATGCACGGTAGAGGATATCCCAAAAGGGTCGCTTCGATATGAAGTATTAAGTGGCTTGAAGAGATTTCGTGCAATGTCAGCTTGATAAGTACCGATGAGGAGTCCACCTTGGGATAGAATTAAATGATAGGGATCGACGTCAAATGAGGTATCAAATGTTTAGAGTCTTCCTAGTTCCCAGTAAAAAGATATTAAGTGACTTGGGTATGGTTAAACCTAAAACCAGCTGGACACCCAAGTTGTTGTACAAGATGGTATTATTCGAAATTGTTCCAATAATATCCATTCGTTTTGATGTAATCATGAAGTTGTAAAAAAAATTCAAGTCACATGTTCAAGGGTAAAATAGTCAAGTCACATAAATGTTCAATAGTCCCTTGTTCATACATCAATGGGTAAAACAATCAATATGCAAGGTGAGTTCAAGTTTAATTTGGATAAGGGCATAAGCGGCCTTGCATAAATTGATAATATGCAAGTCCAAGTTCAAGACCAAGTTCAAAGATAAAATCATATGCATGTACGTTGACTAAAATAGCCAATTAGGCAAGTAGAAAGGAAATATGCTATGTGAAGTTAAATGTCTGCAAAATGTCCAAAGTTACGACTGATTCTAGAAATCCCCAAATTAATTTAAGATCTACAACTTTTAATTAAGAAGTAGAGAGGGGGGAATGATTTGCCTGATCTAAGTGGTAGAGGGGTCCTTTTTATAGAGGTGTCAATCATGCAGGGCGATTGACACATATCTTAGCTTGGAATCTGAGGGCTCCGCTTACTCCATCTCGGTAATACTTCCTTTGCAGAAGCTCAACGCCCCTTTTACACCTTTGACAACCCTGATATCTTTAGTCTTAACAATTTTTGTACTGTAGAAGCTCGATATCTCTTGCTTCCCTGAGTTTGTAGCAGACTCACAAATTATCGACTTGATAGCTATTCTTTACTTAAAGACTTGATATCCTTGCTTTATTGTGACCTGTAGATTGTATATGGTGCTTTAGCTCGGGGACTCTTCTTCTATAAACTTAACAACAATTTCTTGCAGTAGCTTGCCACCACTTCCATCTTTAGATGCTTGACAACCCCATAGTTGTAGCGGCTCGACATCACCCACTTCTTTAGATGATCGATACTACCTTCAGATATAAGCTTGACATCTCCATGCTCGACATGTCTACTACTTATACACTCGACATGTTTTCTATTTACAAGCTCGACATTATTTTAAGATCATCATACTTTCCCTTAGATGCTCGATACTGTACTTATACATGCTCGGTACTATTATTTATGCTTGATAGCTTCCTTTATTTACAAGTTTGACATCTTCAAAGCACTTATAGGCTTGCCATCTTCATTGTCATATAGGCTCGATACCTATCTTTCAATGCTACTCTATCCTCTTATTGACTTAGTTGCTTCTTTTCCTTTGATTTTTATTTTAGCATAGTAGTTAGAAAACACATGGTTAACATTTGCTCCCCTTTTTGATAAAAAGAATATTTTTACACTTTAGTGTAAAACCAAGTATCTTCTCACCTTTTCAGCTCTCACTTTTCAAAAGATTTTCTCTTTAAGTCCCGTTCTTTTAAAAAACATATAGTTATTGACGATGACTTCCATAATTTCAAGAAATTATTTCTTTCTCAAATTGTTTATTTTGTTTTGGAAATGCTAAATAAATTTGTGAAAAGGTTTTCTTGTTGATCTTTGAAACTTTGAAAACTTGGTTTTGAGATTCATTTTTTGGAATACTTATTGAATCAGCAAATTTTTAGATGAATCCTTTAATTTTGGTAAAGATGTGGATCAATTTGCCTTCTTATATTTCTCAATTAAATGACTTCATAAACTAATAATTGTTCCTTAAATATCATTACCCTGGCTGGTTTTTTAGAGTAAATATATTTTCCTCGGTATGGGTTTTCCAATAATAACTTGATGATTTTTCTTTGTCGAATGAGCATGAGAAGCGATCTGACCCTTCCTCCAAAGGGTGCTTTAACTTTTTAACTTTACGTTTAGACATGATTGATCATGCTTGATTGCACTTCTGCTAGAAGTTTGCTTTGGTCCATACTTGAGATGGAATTTAGACCTGTTTGATTGACTTCTTTATATAAGGTTGCCTTGTCTATACCTTTTAGGCAAGGCTGAAAGCTAATCGATGTTATGGCTAGGCCATCTTAGGTAGGACCAAAGGCTGTTGGTTGGTGTAACCCGTCCTCCCTTTAGGAGGCACTACAGACATGTTTTGTAGGCAGGACAAAGGCTGTTGGTTGGTGTAGCCCGTTCTCCCTCTAGGAGGCACTCCGAATAGGCCTTATATGCAAGACCAAAGGCTGTTGGTCGGTGCAATCCATCCTCCCACCAGGAGGCACTCCGGATGGTACTTATAAATGGGACCGAAGGTTATTGGTCGGTGCTCTAGCCAGGCCATCTTAGACGAAACCAAAGTCAACCCGTCCTCCCTCTAGGAGGTGCTCCGGACAGGCATTATAGGCGAGACCGAAGGGTGGTCGGTGCTCTGGCCAAGCTATCTTAGGCAGGACCAAAGGCTTACTTCATCCTCCTTCTAGAAGGCACTCAAACCAGGCCTCATAGGCGGGACCAAAGGCTTATAATACTTTAACCAGGCCCTTATGGCAGGATCAAAGGCTTTTCCTTTATTTTTTGAGTTCATTCCTTTTTACTGATTGTCAATCCCATATATATACTTGTCTCAATTTCTTTATTTATTCATTGTAGGAAAATATGGTCTTAGATGCTCGGCGTTCCAAATTCTAGCTTATTACATTACCATTAGGTTGGCTCAGTCAATAAGTTCCTACCAGGATCACATCGTGGACAACAAGGGGTCCTTCCTAGTTTGGTCCGAGTGGTCCATATGCTGGATTTTTGGTGTTTTCCTTGACTTTTTGGAGCACCAATTCTCCTTTTTGAAATGATCTCCCTTTAACTTTAGAGTTGTAGTACCTTGATATCTTTTTTTGATATTTAGTTGTTCGTATGGCTGCTTCCGCTCTTAGTTCATTGACAAAATATAGGGATTCTTTCTTTAGCTTGTGATTGGGATTAAAGGTGTTTGCAATCTGTCGATAGAATGGTATTTCAACTTTGATTGGAAGCATTTATTCACATCTATATGTTAAAGAAAATGGAGTATTTCAAGTTGCAGTCTCAATGGTTTTGTTGATAATCTATATTGAGGTAATATAAAGATCGCTCCATGATAATCAATATCTTTGAACTAAAATACCGTAGATGTTGATTCTTGTTGAAACCAATAGTTATTTAGGACATTCTGAATTAGTTATGCTGCCTTATTACTATTTTAGATTCCAAAAATAGGACTTTGGCTATTTCATTCTCGAATGATCTTTCCGAGCTTAGACTGAATTCCATAGCCAGAAACATCTTTATCTGTAAGTCAGTGTAACGTTTAAAGATTACTATGTTGGATGATGATTCAACCTCCAATTGGTTGGTTGAATATTTGGTTCCTCCTTTCGAGTCAAATAGTGGTCTTCTATTCCATCAAAGGTTGCGGGTTTGAGTTAGGGCAATGTTAGATTACATAGGACCATTTTTACTTATTTCATCTTAAAGCATTGACTATTTGCCCTTCCTTGCTTTGTGGCTAATGATTTTCTGCCTTGTTTCTTTCTTTGCTTCATTTGGCTATGATGATTCATATAAAAATTCTTTCTGAATTTCTTTTCATAGCTCTATGTATTTCTCATAAGCTACATATTATAGATGCAAGATTATTCTTGGTCATGGTATAGGAATATATATCTATCGTTCCAATCTTTTCGATGTTCCGTGATCTTAGGTTGGCGCTCATTTACTCGCTTGTCATTACCGCTTTATTTCCCATATATTGATGATGGTGGTTACTTACTCTATCTTGAATCTTTCATTGTTTGAAGTAGAGGTAACATCTTTAAACATTTGTATGCCAAAACTATGAGGTGATCCATTAATGGCTTTAGATTTTCCTTTCTCTATGTATGAGAATTCGTTGTCAATACTCGAGATTTGAAGATTAAGATTCTACTTTTAATAGATGATAGGACCAAGCTTAATCAATAAATACTAGTTTGACTGATTTGTCCTTTTGGCTGTTTAAAATAATGATTCTTGATATGGACTTTTCTGTCTTTCAACTTCTTGAAAGCTACTAGAACAATTAATGAAATCCGATCCTCAAATAAGAGATTCTATATCTACCGTCCAAAATCAGAATTCTGGTCTTGAAATCCCATAGATTATTTTTATGACTAGCCATTCTTTTGGTCAATATTAGTATTCTGCAATTTCTTTTTGGAAAATCCTAAAATTGATCCCATTAAAACATTCTTCAGGTTAAAATTATGAACATAGCGGTAAAAACTATATATTATTTTGCAAACTACTTTTGAAATAATAATGTACAAATTTTCTTGGATTATTGAAATATTCAACAGTAATTAAACTCTCGAAATTCTTTATTTTGGACAAAAAGATTTTAAAAATGAAAGTATTTTATCAAAACAAGGGATGGTGTGCATTTTTCGATCTTATTTGGTTGGGAATAGGTTTAAAAGAAATCATGTGACTTTAGAAAGTGATTTTTCAAAAAACCGAAGACCTACGCAAATGACCCTATTGGAAATTGATCCAATAACAGGGATTGGCAATATCTTTGACCTAAGGAGTCATATCAATTACCACGTTGGGGATGGTGAGCTTGGATTACAGGAGTCAATCTTCTAATAAAAAGGAAATCGGGAATCTTAAGAAAATTCATTGCTATATAGAGGAGAATCTAAATTCCTGCCTTGAGATTGAGAACTTGGCAATAAGAGCAAGATTCCATATACTCCATTTCGAGGGCAAGTTTCACAATCTAGAAACCCATCTGGTAAGAAAATCAAATATTAATATATAAGAAAACCAGAATTATAACTGGTAAGAAGACTAAAAATCCCTTTGGTAAGAAGACCATAAATCCATTTGGTAAGAAAACTAGAAACCCAACTAATAAGAAGACCATAAATCCATCTGATAGGAAGCCCAGAAACCCAACTGATAAGAAGATCAGAAATCAATCTGGTAATAAGACCACAAACCCAACTGATAAGAAGACCGAAAATCCATCTGGTAAGAAGACCAGAAATCCATCAAACCCAACTGATAAGATGACCAGAGGCCTATTTGATAAGAAGACCAAAAACTCATCCGGTAAGAAGACCAGGAAAGAAATCCAGCTAGAAAGAAAGACAGAAATCCATCTGGCAAGAAATCCAGAAATCCATCTGGTAAGAAGACTAGAAATCCAGCTGATAAGAAGACCAGAAATCCATCCGGTTAGAAGACTAGATATCTAACTGATAAAAAGACCACAAATCCATCTAGTAAGAAGGCCAAAAATCCATCTGGTAAGAAGGCCATAAGCTTTTATTGTAATGGAAAAATTCTCATCCCGACTAATAGAAGATCAGAAATCCAACCAATAATGAAGATTATCATTATTTGACAGAAAATTTGAATTCAAATCCAAAAATAAAAGACAGAGAGGTTATTTTATTCAGCACTTCGAAGAATGAAGCCCTAGGCTCAAATAACAATTTACACTTTGACAAGAAGATTCAGAATTTCTCAGATATCCACATTTGACATTGGATAATAGACAGTTCTTGCTTTAGCCGCACTAATTTCATCAAAATCTTCCTATGCTTGGATATTCACAAATATGTAGGACCAATCATGGCCATCCAAATTGCAAATATCAATCTTAAACTCCATTCGTCGATTTGAGGACATGATCTTATGTATTTCGATGAGTAGAGTAAATCCACGGTGGCAGATCATCGTAAAACTTCATGATTTGGCTAGGATTTCAGTTTGAAGATGCAAAAACCACTTCTATTCTCGGATGTTGTCTTCATGACTGTTGTCTTTAAAATATTCCACCACGGTAGCAGCTTAAAAATGAGAGAGCACTGAATTTAGGTGGTGGTTTAATGATTTTTAGTGGATGGTTGAGGAGAAATAAGACTTTAACGATCTCTCCTTTTTCCGATGAGAACTCAACTTCGTTTTTGATGTACCATGACATTTCTAGTGAATTAGTGGGTAGCTGCTTTTCATGGTTGAACCCATTAACATACAAATTGTCATAAACTTCTTGATGTCTAACATTGCTCAATGCTGGCCATAAATCAGTCCGACTAGAATTTGGTCGTGGCTCAACTTTGAGTTCTCACATTTTTGTACATTTTAGTTCATTTTCTTCCTTCTGTGAACATGTACAACCATTGATATGCATCTAAACTTCCCACATTGCATGAAGAACCCTTGCAGCTTGAATGCACACGATATGTGAAAGGGGGGAACATTGTTTACATCCTAGACAATCTTTTCTTCATACTCCATAACTCCCGCATTTATAGGCCCAACATTTCACTACTTATAGGCTCAACATGCTTTGTTATCTTATAGGCTCGTCATCTTTTATTACTTATAAGCTCACCATCTCTGATTATGTATAGGCTCGTCATGCACATGATCTTTTAGGCTAGACATGCACATCTTAACATGTCTATACTTACATGCTCGACATGTCTAATCATTTTACAAGCTTGCCATCCTCATTACTTTACAAGCTCAAGATGTCTTCCGTTTACAAGCTTAGCAGCTTCATCATCTTACAAACCTGACATCACCTCTGTATAAGCTTGAAACCACTTCTATGTTTAAAAGCTTGGTACCATTTCTAAAACATCACCTTAGAGCTTCGACACTACTGATTTTTAGAGATTCGACAACTTTGTATGATAGGTTTATAAATCATAGAAACTTGATATTCTATTTGCATAGCTTGATACTATGCTTTTGACGCAAGCTTTGTATTGCATGCAATACTTGAGTATGGAGCTTCGCGCTCCATGTACTTGGTCCACTTGATAGCATGAATATATTTACTCTTGCCTTGATAGCATGTTGGATATAAAGTGCATTCATTTGACAATTGGAAGTTGTTATAAATTTGATGGCCTCATGCACTATAGGCTCGACATCCTTTTGTATCTACAGGCTCAATATCTTTTAGCTGACCGTCGAGACTCAACAGCTCACTGAAACATCACTATTTGATAGTCTTTCATTCTTATAGAAGCTAGACATATGCATGGAAACTCAAGCTCTTACTCACTCGATATCTCCAACTAGAAGATGTTCGATAATCCCGCTGGTTGTTGGTTGCTGGTTGATGATTCTCAATAGTTTCTTGCTGATAGAAACCATATAACACCATGTTGATAGTTTAATGTTTAATATCCTTCTTCTACTATTTATAGCTTATTTTTTAATCAGTATAGTCTATGTACTTGAAAGCATGGCTGATGTTGGGCAGCCATACTCATTTTAAACTAATTCTACAACACTTATTCTTTCCTTAATTCATATGTAACGACCCGCAAATTTATCACTTTAATAAATTATATTTATTTTTAAATTTATTCAAATAAAAGGTTAATAATACAAATAATATTTTTTGAGTGACAATAAGTAATAGTAATCTTATTTTGAATAGATATTTACTAAAATATTTCCCTTCGAATTTAAAATGGCCGAAAACAGTTTTATCGATAACCAACCCTATAATAGTAAAACGTCGCGCACGGAGCTGAATACGTACACTTATTTTTATAATTGAACAAGAATATGAAATAAATTAATTATTTTATTTTTGGAAATTAAATGTATTTATGTCATCACTAATAATGACATCATATTTAAAATAAAGATTTATGATATTAAATGGAGATTTAATGATTTAATAATTATTTTACTTATTAAAATAATTATTTTAAAACATGATAATTAATTTTTACTAATTATAAAGTGATAATAAATCATTTATAATAGTTTTATAAAGACATATAGTTGATTTGAAAATATAAGAAAAAATCAATAACGCTTTATTGGTATAATAGCGATTTTTGTATATAATTCTTAATATTAAGTTATATGGTTTTATCATGCAAATGTGATCATTTTAATTAATTAAAAATGATTAGAAATGTATTATCAAATTTTGTTTACATATATATGTAATGTATTAGTGAAAATGTGATCGGGAATCGGTTCCCCGGTTGGCAATGGTTTATCGAACGAAAGTTGTTTGAAATCAATGCAACATTGTTTATATGTCATGTACACATATATGACACATAAATACACACCTTAACACATGAACATATATAAACATACAAATATACATGTAAACATATATAAGAAAAAACTAATATATTTTGTAAAAACTTTACCCTTAAGCTTCCTTAAGTCAACTACCTTACACAATAAGTACATAAACATGGCATAGAAGTGAATGAAGTGAATGAGAACATGGAGGGGGAGAACCAACGTGTAGAATGATATGAAAGAGGGGGTGTGGGCAAGGGGTGTTTTGGTCCATGCACATTTAGATGTTTTCCAATTTTTTCCTATAAATATCGCCCCTCTTCTCATAAATTCCTAACACATTCTTCATCTCTTTTTCCTTCTCCTTAAAAAGCCTCTCTAATGGCTTCTTATTCATAGAAAAAACATAGAAAAGTTAGGGAAAAATGTTGAGAACAAAAAAGGAAAATATATACACAAGTTTGCAATGTCAATCCACTTTGAAACAAGTCAAAACACCTCCTTTCCACCCTTCTAACTCATGGCCATCCACCATCACCACCATGGCCTAGCCCTCCCACCTACTAAGTCATGTTTGTGAGCATTATAAGGTGGTTCAAGCCCATTCAAGGTCAAAGAGTTCGGTTCCATAGAGTTAAAGACATTTAGCGAAGCTATAGCCGATTTTATACTAACCCATGGAAAAAATGAAGGTGAGAACTCCTAAGATATAGTATTATATGCTATTGGATTTTATATATGTTTGATTATGATTGTTGATGATGGATGTTAAATATGAATGTTGAATATATATGCAAGTCACGGAAATACACGTCGATAAACACAAAGGAAATCACTTTCTTTTATTGAATGAATTGGCGTATACAGAATGTTAAACCT
This sequence comes from Allium cepa, assembly GCA_030765085.1. Classification (NCBI taxonomy): domain Eukaryota; kingdom Viridiplantae; phylum Streptophyta; class Magnoliopsida; order Asparagales; family Amaryllidaceae; genus Allium; species Allium cepa. The sequence continues at coordinate 518,477,590 of CM060929.1, read as the reverse complement.
CTTTAAAAATATTTAAAAATGAGTTTGAAATGAATTATAAACATGTTAAATAGTTTTGGTAAAGTTTGAAAAGTAATTGAAAATTTAGTCAAAAATAGACGTGTCGCGTAACGGCAGTTCGCGATTTTGCGTCATAAAAGTCAAACAAGATAGAATGGACTATAGCTTCGAATTTTTTAAAATAAGAATTTTCAAAACTACTATATCCATAGTTTTTGAACGAAGAAAAGAAATCAAGATTTCAATAAGTAGATTTTGAAATATGAGTAAAACAAGCTTTTTGAAAAATCACGGTTTTGCAGTTGGAATCCGTAACAGGATTTCTTTGTAAATGACAATTTAATTTTTTTTTAAAAGTATGAAATAAATTGTAAAATTTTTGTAAAGTGATCTAAGTTATTAAAAATAATTTTTGGAATGACAAAAAGTCATTTTGATCAATGCAGCTTAAAAACCACTTTTGTAGCACTTTCCGCAGCATTTTTCTATAACCTTTGAAATATAGCTTTATACTTAACAATTCTTTTCCAAATCTTTTATAAATGTTTTCAAATGGATAAATAAATGTTTTATAATGATTTTAGGTTTTCATAACTTAGTTATAAGTGTTTAAATAAATGATTTAAAGAAAAGCTATTACAAATAAAGTGGTTTAATCTTGGCTCTAAAAGCCGACGAGTAGATTGGATTTTCTATTCAGGAGATCCGGATGTGAGGTGCTTAAATTAAGGAGATGTTCAAGAGTAACCAGGTCTGGCCTTTTCCCTGGGTAAAGGATAGATAAGGTCGAAAGTCGAAAACGAGTTAAGTAAGAACGATTTAAATTTTCCAAATTTAAATTAAATACATCTTTGATTTTATAGAGATGATCTTCTTATACTTGGTGTTAAAGCCCAAAGAGGTAAATCATACTACTCGTGGAATTTAAAAGGTTATTTCGCCACTTTTTTGCCCATAGTATTTGTTGAATACGGAAATTAATATTAAGTAGAATTAGATGATTCCTATAGAATATGCTTACTTAATATTTACAGGTTTTGGGATTAACATCCTTGATAACATGGTTTTGACTCAATCAAAATTATGATTTTTGGATTAAGAATCTTTGTTATGATTTAAATGAAATGATTTGGAAATGTTTTCCTAGGTAAAAAATGAAATGATTTAGAATTATTCCAAGATTAAAATAATCATAGGATTTGGTAAGAGAAGTTTAATGATTCGCTATATGCCAAAAAGAAATGTTTTAAACTTGTATATCTCTAAAAGATATTTTGATAAAAGAAACGAATTAATCAAATATCATTCACTTATTTACTTGACCTCTTTTATCGATGACTGGTTTGAAGGAACTGGGTTTGGATTGCATGATTCTTATCCGAAAACCACTTCGAACCAATGTACGCATTTAAAATATGAAGACCTGATAAAGAAAATGAAGAATGAAGATCGAATATCTACGGGTGGAAGGACTACTTGTTGACAATTCTGATTAGCTCCCAAATAGTGAAGTAGTAGTGGTTCCTTCATTTTTGAAACTCTTTGGGTTGCAAGGACTTCTCGCTACTAATCCTTGGGTAACTCCCAACGGGATGTGATAGGAGAGTGCCTTCGGCTTGTCCAGTTCCTAGACAACTTGAATGGACAAATGTGTGACGTTGCATTTCTAGTTACAAAAATGATCTCTATGAACGTATCATCTGTTTGGTGACGGAGAAGGTGACTTCTTTTAGCTTAACACCCTTTCCTGAAATGTACGAGCTTAGGAGTTATACGTTTGTAGAAATCAGTTGTGTGACCATGGAATGGAAGTGCGGCATTCAAAGTGAAATGTCCCATGTGAAAGTTAATTGTTACCTCAAGCCCCACACCCGGAAATGGCCAAATCATGGCAGATGCAGCAAGGCTATGTGGTTCGCCACCATTAGGTTATGATCATTCCCTATTAGATATATTTCTACCCACATAACATTTGGGTTTAGATTAATGTGGTGTACGGTAATCTAGCACTTAGATAGGTTGGTAACGACCAGGGTGATGACATATCCGGTACTATCTAATAAGAGAGTAGGCTGGTCTTGTGTTGGCAGAGGTGTAGATGTTTTGTTGACCTGGGTACATTCATCTAGAGATGTACTGCCAAAAGGTAGTCCCTTCACCTGGTCATTTGAATGGAAATCCATTCTCCGATAAGTACCTGCCATTTTGTTTGTAGAACCCACGTTACGGCTAATATGTTGGAATTTAATCAATGTAACAATTTTGGCTAAGATTAATAATTTTACTTGCAAATATTTTCAAAGAAATTTCATTGAAAATAATATCCCTTATTTTTACATAATATTGATTTGGTTATCATAAGGTAAAAAATTGTTCCATGTTTATATGCGGTGTGGTCTTATGAGATACCTTTTGTTTTCAAAATGCTTACTTTGAGTTCTCATACCAGTCCCATGACTGACCCGGAGTTTATTTTTCCCTTTTCTTAGACTCTAGGTGCCCTAATTTTCCCAAGCAAGCTCGTAATCGGGTTTAGTTTAGAAGAAATTTGGATGGAACTCAAAGCATGGATTTAGAAGATTTTTTTGAAGATTGTTTCCATCACACTTGAGTAATATTGTATTTTGCCTTTGTAAGGATAGATATTTATAACTGTCCATTTTTAAACTCTGATAAATGTATTTTAATTTTCACTATAAAGATTATTTGTTGAGATAATATATATGAGATTCTATTCTGTCTTTATTTTTCTTTCTTACCCTTGAGCATCCGCTTCTCAAGCACTTAGATTTGCGGCAAGTGAAACCGAGGTTGTATTAGTGTCGATTTTTGAGAGTCAAAGATGGATCTTCACATTTCGTATCAGAGCTCAGGTTTAGCAAACACCTTGGCTTTGGTAGGGGTAAAGTCTTCATCAGAGATAGGGTTAGTAATAGCCTAGAATGAATAACTCATTAGAGATAGATTAGTAACACCATAGAATGATTTGAGAGTATCACATATGAGCACATATTTGTTAATATTATATACAAATGATTTTGGTTTTGAAATTTTTTAAATGAAATAATTTTACCTACGATTATATTTTGAATATGAAGAATATTTTTCAAATAATATAGTTATTTAATTAAGAAAATGATAATACTTAGTTATTATCATTAATTGATTGGTTGTTAAATATAAAAGCTTTAAGTACGGACATATTGTGAATTTAGTTTCACAATTTGACTATGGAGTATTTGATAAGTAATAATGTTGGTTTAAGATTAAAAGAATTTATTTAGAATAAATAAATCTTATGAATATGTTTTATATAAATGATTTATAAAATGGATTTATAAAACGTGCTTTATAAAGGAATTTTTGAGAATTTAAATTCCTGTATTTTTGAAAGGAATTTGAAATGATTTTTGGAAAAGGATTAATAATAATATTATTTCTAAAATAGGATTTAGAAAACAAAAAAATCTTATAATTAATTGATCCTAGTGGTTCAATAGTAACTAAAAATGGGCAGGAGATGTGTTTGGATAGTAAACGCTTCTCTTAAGTATTCCCCTTCTTATTAAGGAAATATGCGATATTATTGGCAGTACCCAGTTCCTTAGTATCATTTTTGAGTTACTCGATCAATATAATTTTATGAAGTTAAAAGCATAAAGTAAATCATTAGTTGGTAAATTAAGTGATGATTGTCAATTTTTATCAAAGTGTATTATCTTAATTGATAAGCATGGATATGCTATGATTTTTAAAGTAAATATTTAAAGTTATTGATGAATGATTTTGGGTTTGTAGTAAATGATATTTTAGCAACATTTGTTTTTAAACCTTCGAATGACACTTTGGAAGAAATCTTATGGGTATATTTAGATCTTTAATAAAGGGATTTTAAAGGTAATAACAAGTATAGGAGCCATTTATAAAAAGATAGAAAACATTATAATTAACATGTTATAAAAAGAGAAGTTCATTATGTGAATCATAAGTTTTGATTTACGACAAAGAGCTTAAACAAATCAGTGAATGAGACTATATGGACAAGCGACAAAAAGAGAAAGAAATATGTGTTTAAAACTACAAAGGAGACATGATTACAAAACTGAGCATAGTATGTTTATTTGTCGAAGTTTTAAGTCTTAGAATTGTTAAATCTATCCTCAAGTAGTCCACACAAATCAAAGTTGTTTTTAAGCTTCAAATTCTTCAAAATTAATGTGAATTGTGCACTGACAGTCATGTCAGTTGACCGACCATATATGACCAATCGACTGAACCTGCTCAGTTGCACAGAAACACTATGTTTTACACCAACTTTGAATTTTCAGTTGATTGGTCGTTTTTGGTCAGTCGACTGAACTTTTCCAACAGCTATTCTTCTGAGAAAGCACTTCCATTTGCCAAGAGATACGATATAAATTAAAGAGTTATGGATGCTTCTTTTGGTCAGAACTCTTCGTGAATGGTTGCAATTGTTTATCTACTATATAAACACATAAGATTCACTTCACAAATCACCGAATTTCATTTTATTTTCTGATCATACTCTCTACTATCTCTGCATTCGGAAAAGCAATCACAATTTACATATATTGCTTGAATCTCTGAATCAATTAACTTATTCTTGAAAAGCAATCACAATTTACATATATTGCTTGAATCTCTGAATCAATTAACTTATTCTTCGATTCAAAGCAATATTCTCCTTTCTAAATCTTTATACACACATATATTTTGAGGAAAAGATTATAGGAAGGTTGTACTATCAAAGACAAATCAGTGTTATCAAGAACACAAAGTGTCAAAGTAATTTTATTGAAACTGTTGAAGTCCTATTCGGTTGTTCAGACGGGTAAAGTCCTCTTACAGTTGTTAGAGGCGGAAAAATCCTGATCGATTGCTCAGGTATTGTATACCTATTCCTTCGGGTTACGTGAGGAGTTATGGTGAGAAATTCCAGAGGAAAGTCTGGGACTGGACATAGAACGGAAAGTTTGAACAAGTATAAAAACTCCTAGTGTGCTTATTCTTATTTACTTTACTATTATTATCTGTTTCTGCATTTAGATTATAATACATTCCATATTACACGATCCTAAGTGATAACTAGCAACACAGTAGTCACTCTCATTTGGTATCAGAGCAAGACATCCTATAATTGTAACACAGTTATTTGATAATTTTTTGCTAATATGGAAAATAACACCAGCACAAGCACTGTCATTAACAATAGTTTTATTGAAGGTCAATCTACTGCACGACCTCCACTATTCAATGCCATGAATTATAATTACTGGTCAACTGGAATTAGAATATATATACAATCTAATGGTTTTGAAACTTGGTACATTACCCAAAATGAATATACCATTCCAACAGAAGATTTTTCAACTTGGACAGCTGCACAGAAAGCTGATGCTACTTCAAATGCTAAAGCTATGAACATGTTATTTTGTGTATTTTGTGCATTAGATAGAAATGAGTTTAATAGAGTTAGTATGTGTACAACTTCTTATGAGATATGGAGAACTCCAAAACTAACTCATGAAGGAACTAACAAAGTTAAACGAGAAAATTTTCTATGTTGAAAAATCAGTTTCAAAATTTCAAAATGAAATCAAATGAAAGTATAAATGACATGTACTCTATATTTTAAGATATATATCACTCACTATTGGCGCTAGGAGAAAAAATTTCTGACTTTGATATAGTATCAAAAATCCTAAACTCTTTAACGGATGAACGGAAAAGAAAGGTCCTAGCTATTGAAGAAGCAAACTATCTTTCAACTATGAAACCAGAAGTGTTAATAGGAAATCTAATGTCATATGAAGTGAATTTGCAGGCAAAGAAAGTTCAAGCATAGGATAAGAAGAATCTAGCATTTTAAGCAGAACAAGATGACTCTGACTCGGAAGAGGATATGGCATTTATTGCTAAAAATTTCAAAAAGCTTTTGAAATTCAAAAAGAATAACAAGTTCAGGAGTTACAAAAATAACTCTAGCAATAACAATAATAGCAATAAACTATCATCTTCTGTCATGGAATGTTATGAATGTCATAAAAAGGGTCATATGAAGAAAGATTGTCTACAGAAACAGAAAAATAAATTTAAGAAGAACAAGAAGAAAACTTTTTCGGTAACGTGGAATGATTCATATTCTTCTTCATCAGAAAGCGACGGTGACAGTGACACAGAGCAAGCAAATGTATGCGTCATGGCTACAAATGATGATGTGAGTGAACTAAGTTTTAATGATTTAGATGAACTTAATTCAGAACTAGTGGATTTTGTAAAACAAACTAAAAAGCAAAATAAGGAGTTACAAGGAAAACTAAATAGATCTGAATTAGAAATTAGTATGCTAAGAGATGAAAAGAAGATTCTAGAAGAAGAACTTGAAAAATCTCAAGAATCTAATTCTAATTTAGCATCTCAACTTTCTATGATAACTCAGGAATTAGAAATTTAGAGAAATAAAAATGATGATTTATCAGTTGAAATTAATGATTTAAAATCTAACACTAAAGTATTAGAGTTAGAAAATCTAGTCTCAAAACTAAGTTAGAAGATATTAATAAAAATATTTCTAATTTTAATAAAGGACGAGAAAATCTTTCCAAAATAATAGAAAATTCTCGGTCTAAATAAAATGGGATTAGGATATAAGAAAATTGAAAATCCAAAGAAATCTGGAAAGTTTAGAAATAAATTTAATAAAAAAATTAAGAAAGATATTAAGAAAAACGTTTCTAAAGAATATTAAAATATGGATTCCTAAAACAAATAATAACCTAATTAGGAATAAGCATATCAAAACATTTATGGAAAGTGTTCATAGAAATGAGAATTACATTTATAAAGGGAATCCGAACCTTCTTGGGTTTGGTTTCCTAAGACCTAACTCTTAGGACCCTAAAAAGAAAAGTGAGTACCATCTTAATCTTTATTTTTTGTAGGTACCACTTAAAAAGAGAGAGAAATGGATTCTAAACAGCGGTTGCTCAAAACACATGACTGGTAATAAGGACATATTAACAAACATTGTCTACTCAAATGGAGGATCGGTCACTTTTGGAGATAATTCAAAAGGTTATGTCATCGGCAAAGGCGATGTAAGCAATAATGGTATCTCTAACTCACCTCTCATTACTGATGTTTTATTAGTTAAAAACTTAAAACATAATTTATTAAGCATAAGTCAATTATGTGATAAAGGTTTTAATATTTATTTTTCAGAAAATAAATGTATTATTTCTGATAAAAACCAAAATTTTAATTTTTGAAGGTATAAGAAATAGAAATATTTATATTTTAAATATGAATATAAATTATAACATAAACATATGTTTAGTAGCTATAGAGAATGATTCTTGGCTATGGCATAAAAGATTTTGTCATATAAATATAAATACCATTAATAAAATAGCTAAAAATAAACTTGTTAAAGGACTACCTGAGATGAAATTCAGAGTTGATAATATTTGTGATGCATGTCAGTTAGGAAAATTAACAATGAATCTAAGAAAATTATATCTACAACATAACCACTTGAACTACTACATATGGACCTTTTCGGACCTACTCAAATACAATCTAGTAATCACAACAGATATGTGTTTGTTATTGTAGATGATTTTTCCAGATTTACATGGACTACTTTTATGAAACATAAAAGCGATATTTTTGAGAATTTTAATTTTTTTGTAAAAGAATTCAAAATATAAAGAATTTAAAAGTTAAAAATATTAGATGTGATCATGGAGGTGAATTTGAAAATGAAGCTTTCGAACATTTTTGTAACAAGAAAGGAATTAATCATAATTTCTCCTTTCCTAGAACACCATAACAAAATGGAGTTGTAGAAAGGAAAAACGGAACATTACAAGAATGTGCACAAACTTTATTAAATGGAAGCACTTTACCTAAGCATTTCTGGGCAGAGGCTGTTGCAACTGCCTATTATGTTTTGAATCGTGTTTCTATTCGATCATTAACGAAACATACTCCTTATGAACTTTTAAATGGTAGAAAACCAAATATATCATATTTCAAAATTTTTGGTTCAAAATGTTTTATACTTAACACTAAAGATTGGCTTGGCAAGTTTGATCCAAAATCCGATAAAGGAATATTCATAGGATATTCGGAAAGAAGCAAAGCTTATCGAGTTTTTAATACAAGAACTAAAGTAATCGAAGAAACTCTTCATGTTTCATTCGATGAAAATGTCAAAATTTCTTCTAAAATTACAAACTTGGAAAATAATTCAAATAAATTTCTAACAAATAATTCAGAAGATGATGATATTATTTTTCAAAACAATAATACTGATAATACTATAGAAAATAAAAACATTGTTAATAATGATAATATAGTAAGATCTCCTCCAAGAATTCTTTAAGATCACCCTGTTCAAAATATAATTGGAGAAGTAAATTCAAATGTAAGAACAAGACATCAATTAAATCAAATGGGCCATATAGCTTTTCTCTCTAATCTAGAACCTAAAAATATTAAGGATGCCTCAACTGATGACTATTGGATTATAGTTATGCAAGAAAAGCTAAATCAATTTGAAAGAAACGAAGTTTGGGAATTAGTTCCTAGACCAAGTGATCAGTCAGCCGTTGGTACAAAATGGGTTTTCAATAATAAAGCTGACGAACAAGGTAACATTATTTGAAATAAAGCTAGGTTAGTAGAACAAGGATATAATCAAGAAGAGGGAATAGACTATGAAGAAACGTTTGCTCCTGTCGCAAGATTAGAAGCTATATGTATTCTATTGGCTTTTTCATATTTTCATAACTTTAAATTATATCAAATGGATGTTAAAAGTGCTTTTCTAAATGGATATATAAAAGAAAATGTTTATGTTGAACAACCTCCTCTTTTTACTTATGAAAAATTTCCAGTTCACGTTTATAAACTTAAGAAAGCTTTATATGTTTTAAAACATGCACCTCATGCTTGGTATGACCGACTTAAAAGCTATCTAATAGAATCTGGTTTTGAGATTGGAAAAGTTGATCAAACTTTATTTATTCAAAAAACTAAGCAAGATATTTTAATTATACAGATATATGTTGATGATATTATATTTGGTTCAACAAATGAAAAATTATGTCAGGAATTTTCGACTATCATGACAAATGAATTTGAAATGTCACATATGGGAGAACTATCGTATTTTCTTGGATTACAAATCAAGCAATTACAAAATGGCATTTTTATTAATCAAGAAAAGTATTGTAATAATCTAATTAAACGTTTTGGTATGGAAAACACTTCTGGCAAACCAACTCCTATGAGTACAACTATACATCTTGACAAAGATGAAAATGGTAAGAGTGTCGATCAAAAACAATATTGAAGCATGATTGGATCATTACTTTATTTAACTGCTAGTCGACCTGACATTATGATGAGTGTTTGTTTATGTGCTCGATTTCATTCAAATCCTAAAGAATCACATATGCGAGCAGTTAAACGTATAATTCGTTATCTTAGCGAAACCAAAGATTTAGGATTATTTTATCTAAAAGAGTGTCCTTTTGAATTAGTATTTTATAGTGATGTTGATTTTGGAGGAAGTCGAACAGATAGAAAAAGTACAAGTGGAACTTGTCATTGCGTTGGACGATCCTTAGTATCTTGGTTTAGCAAGAAACAAAATTGTGTATCACTATCGACAAGTGAAGCAAAATATATATCTACAACTTTAGCATGTGCTCAAGTAATCTACATGCAACAAACACTACAAAATTTTGATATAAAATTAAATAAATCTATATTTTATTATGATAATACCAGTGCAATAAATTTATCTAAAAATCCTGCTAATCACTCATGAAATAAACATATTGACATTCGTCATCAGTTTCTCCGTGAAAATATTGAGAAGGTTATAATAAATATAGAATTTGTAGATTCTGAAAATCAGTTAGATGATATTTTCACTAAACCACTAAATGAAAATTGTTTATAAAACTAAGAAGAGAACTAGGTATACTTTCTTTAAAAGAATTGTTAAATTTCTAAAGTAATTTAAAAAATAAAAAATAAAATAATACTTTTTTCTAGTACTCGAACTCAGCACCTTGAGTTTGGTAATCTTATGTCTCTGCCATTTGACCATTTTCTATTTCACAACTACTTCTACTATAATTTTCTCCTATCTATTTTTTATGTTTTATGAACAATTCTCAGCCACAAAATTAGTGTTTTGTTTTCATCCTCTAATTAATTTTCAGAATACGTTAATCCATCAACCTTTCACTATTTTTTCTCTTATATATATCTCCAGAGTTTTGTTATTATCTTCCCATCATAGTTGCTTCAATCATAATTTTTTTTCTACTACAATGTCTTACAAGAAAACTCATCTAATGGCTCCGCATACTCTTCTATTGACTTCTCAACACCTTCATCTGGTTCATCAACTTTACCTACACCTACACCAAATCATGAACCGGCCGGACCATCAAATTATCACACTGGCCATACTCCCGGAAAAAAAGAAGGCGCGACATTTTCTGTTCTTTAGTTCTCCTCAAACAAACAAAAATTGATGATTTACATCATTACCAGAGGGAATCTATAGCGATTCAATGTGAGATGTACTATGAACAAAAGATGAATTCAAGACGTCTTAGTTTTTTGGAGCAGCTTGGATGGAGATTCTACGGGTCGTCTCCATCTGCGGTTCATCAACCTAGCCCTCTTCCTCTCGGAATCCATGAGATCAGTCACCAAAACCTCCACCTGTGTCTCCGAACTCATGGATGCATGGAAATCATTGGTCACCGTTGAAACCATATGAAGAGAAGACGAAGGATGAACCAGTCAACTCGAAGTCTCCATCCACTCCTTCATCAAAATAATTTATTTTCTTTCTGTTTTTTAATAAATTTCATTCTTATTTGTATGCATTTTTTTAAATATTAATATATATTGTTTTTACCAAACTATGCTGCAAAATACTAAGAATGAAAAATTCAGTCGATTGAATATATTCGACCAGTCGACTGAATCTGAAAACAGAGAGCTTTCAGTCTTTAGTCAGTCGACTGAATGAATATGGCTAGTCGACTGAATCATAAAACAGAAAGCATTCAGCCTATATTCAGTCGACTGAAATAATATGGCCAATCGACTGAATCTGAAACAGAGAGTTTCGGGAAATAAATCAGTCGACTGACCATATACGACCAGTCGACTGAATGTCAATCTGAATTTTTTTTTACTTTCCACCTAACTTTTTAACCCTTTAACCCACTATCTCTTCTTTAACTCTTGACTTTTACCTTCTCACTTCAGTTTTCAAAAACCCTAGCTCCCAATTTTTTTTTCAAATTCCTTTACTCCATTATTATTTTCAATGGCTCCACGTCACCCAAAAAGATCTAGACATGCCTCGACCTCCTCCTCTGAGCCAATTGACACCCAAATTTCTCAATGGCTCTGTGATGCTATAGCAGTCCAGAGATGGAACAAAATGAAAGAAGCACACTTTTTTGAAGGTTCTTTTGTTGTGTTTCCTAATTTTGCTCCGTACAGAATTCAAGAGCTTGTAAGGAGAAGCCGTCTAGAGTCTCTTCTTGACCACAATCAAAATAATCTCAAGATTGATCATACTTTGGTAAAACTTTTTTATGCAAATTTGAATTCAGGCCATCAAAATCCACGTAATCGTGATAATTGCGTTTGGAGTTTACTTTGTGGTGGACAAGTATTTCTATCTTTAGATAGAATTGGTCACATTCTCCATACTTCAATTGATGGTATTCCATTGGAAGAATTAAATGTACCTATAGGCGAACGAGATGAAGTAAGTCATCGGTTCTTAGAAGATGACATGACTGAACTAAAGTCTATCGCCTTACGCCCTACAGCTAGAATTGTGCATCGAGCCTTAATGCATATAGTTCTTCCTCGTACTGGCTCTTATGAGCTTGTATATCCAAACAATTTTAGGGCATTGTATGCTATTTGGGGAGAAGTCCAAATAAATTGGCCTAAGCTTATTCTGGATGAATTCTTGTCATTTAACCAAGGTCGTATGAATATTATTTATTATGGAGAATATATTATGCAGCTACTTAACAACCTCTGGGTTCCTATTTCGGAATCTGATACTTCCACTCCCAAATCTCTAAATAGCCGCACAATAAATCTAATGAAACTGCCTCCTAGACCTCTATCTATCATGTCTTTTCAAGACTGGTAATCGCGATCTCGTCAACAAACTTCTATTCCATAGCAACAACAACCAAGAGATGACATTCGAACACCAACTCCATCCCAAAGCACTCGGGAATCCATTGATCTAATTGTGCGAAATTAATTCATTTTGGATTCTCGCATCAAAAATCTCAACAAGAAAATTGACAAGAAATTTGAAAAAATTGATAGCTTCTTCAGGATTTTATGGGATGCAATATCTTGTTCCTCTTCCACGACTACGGAAATTTCACACCATGATCTGGGTAAACGTCTAGCTCCTCGCTTTACTTGGTCTACATCAGAAGAACACACAAGTTCTGACACAAGCGGAAATGGAGGTGGTAGACAGTTTGTGGAAAGTTCTTCCAGAGGTAAAGCTCCAATGCAAGTGGAAGAAGAAGAAACAGAGTCCGACTCTGATTGATATTGTTATTTCTTGGTGGTAGTAAGTTATCTATTTATTCCAAACATTTTATTTCTATGAGCTTGTATAAGTGGCTCAAAACAATTTGATATTTTTTTCCGGTGATTGCAATTTTTTTTAATTCAATAATAGAATTGTTGTTATTTCCTTTTTGTTGATGAAAAAGGGGGAGAAATTTGTATCACTAACCATTTCTTGCAGGGATTAAATATGTCGCCAGATATTCAGAGGGAGATATATATAACTCCCTTTATATATTTCTCAGAATATAGTATCATCTGTAACAGGTTGTCATCAATCAAAAAGGAGGAGAATGTTGAATCATAAGTTTTGATTCATGACAAAGAGCTTAAACAAATCGGTGAATGAGACTATATGGACAAGCAACAAAAAGAGAAAGAAATATGCCGTCAAAACTACAGAAGAGACGAAACTACGAAACAAAGTATAGTATGTTTATTTGTCGAAGTTTTTAGTCTTAGAATTGTTAAAATATATCCTCAAGTAGTCCACACAAATCAAAGTTGTTTTTAAGCTTCAGATTCTTCAAAATTAATGTGAACTGTGCACTAACAGTCGGGTCTGTCGACTGACCATATATGACCAGTCGACTGAACCTACTCAGTTGCATAGAAACACTCTGTTTTGCACCAACTTTGAATTTTCAATTGACTGGTCGTTTAGGGTCAGTCGACTAAACATTTCCAACAGCTATTTTTCTGAATAGACACTTCCATTTGCTAAGAGATATGATCTAAATTGAAGAGTTATGGATGCTTCTTTTGGTCAAAACTCTTCATGAATTGTTGCAGCTGTTTATCTACTATATAAACACATATGATTCACTTCACAAATCATCAAATTTCATTTTATTTTCTGATCATACTCTCTACTATCTATGCATTCTGAAAAGCAATCACAATTTACATATATTGCTTGAATATCTGAATCAATTAACTTATTCTTCGATTCAAAGCAATATTCTCCTTTCTAAATCTTTACACACACATAAATACTTGAGGAAAATATTACAGGAAGGTTGTGCTATCAAAGACAAATCAGTGTTATCAAGAACACAAAGTGTCAAAGCAATTTTATTGAATCTGTTGAAGTCTTGTTCGATTGTTCAGGCGGGTAAAGTCCTCGTTCGGTTGTTAGAGGCGGAAAAATCCTGATCCGTAGCTCAGGTGTTGTATACATATTCCTCCGGGTTAAGTGAGGGGTTATTGTGAGAAATTCTAGAGGAAAGTCTGGGACTAGACGTAGAACGGGAAGTTCGAACCAGTATAAAAACTCCTGATGTGCTTATTCTTATTTACTTTACTATTATTATCTTTTTTCGCATTTAGACTATAGCACATTCCATATTTCACGATCCTAAGTGATAACTAGCAACACAGTAGTCACTCTCACGTTATAACAATATTTTGATAGTAATTGTTTTAATCTTTTTGATTGTATTTTAAAGGCAAGAAAAAATACTTATTAAATATACTTATAACATTTGAATAAGTATACTTTTTAAGTATTATAACTGGTATAAGTAAAGAGAATATATGTATAAAGGATGTTTAAATTAATAAAAGAGCATTAATTAATAGTGTAAGTTTAACTAATAAAGAAAATTTTCACATTGATATTGGTTAAATGAAGTTTATAGTGATTTATCAATTTAATGAATTATTTTTAAATAAAGGTCTCGAAAGGGTGCGTTCGCTTCCTTACTTTGAGGCTACCTTCTCAATGCTTTAGATATGGTTAGTTTTGAAACCATCCTCTTTCTTTTACTTAGGACTACTGCTTTCACCCCAATTCATTATGACCCTTAGTATATTAAAAGTTAAACCCAAAGGTTTAGAAAGGAATTATTTTAAATGGTTTCGAAGCAATCCACACACTTCTATTTGAACCCAATACTTTCAAAAGGGACATTCTAAATGAAGAATTTCAATGTTTTTGAAAGGTTTATTTTGAGTATTTGAATGGAGGGTTTCCTATGCTTTCAAAAGGCAAGTTGAAAATGACTTAAAAGAGGATGTCTAAAATTTTAATAAAGCTTTCGAAAGGGTTGTTCTCATTGATTTTGAAAGACATTGTTTAATGTTTTTAAACAATGGTTTCGAAGGTTTTACCTTAGCTCAATGGCCTAAATTCTCCAAAAATAGAAAGGGTTTTTAACTTACTTTGAAGGGATAAATAATCCCATTAATAAGGTTTCATCGACGTTGTTTTGTGTAAAGGACATATGATGGCATAAGTATTTTGAGTAAAGCAAAAATATGATTTCTTTGTCTTATAAAGATACGATTTCAGGAGTAAATCATTTATAAAGATTGTTTACAAGGAAATGAAATTTTAATAGGGCAGTTAACCCTAAGTATATGATAGGAAATGAAATTTGAATAAGGTAGATAACCCTAAGTTTATGACTTGGATATTAGAAGACCAGATGGGACTGGTGTAGGGTTGAGCCCTATACTTTAGCTATTAGCCCCTAGCTTAAATAATCCAAAATTCCAGTGTGTATGGCCTGCCAAAGGAAGGACTAAATTAAGATTACACACAGAAGGGAATATACAGAGTAAAGATAGGCTATTGGTGAGCCCGTAAAACTAATAGGTTCAGTTAACCCTAGAAAAAGAAAGTTAATGGCAGTCAGCCGAGTATTGTGTTTAATAGAAGTTAGGTTGCTAATTATACCTTGTAGGCCCGAGTCAGCCAATGGTTAATAGCTAGCCAAGCAAAACTATAGTGTGGGACGACGGTCCATTGATTTCCTAATTTTGTGCATATATGTATTTGTTGTTATTATTATAATCAGTTTGATTGCAGGATTCTGATTTGCAAAAGACATGCTTTTAAAGGGATATTAGTGAGGGAAATTTGTTCCGCTCAACGGTGTGGACTCACTTAATATCCGTAAATCGAGATGTAATTCTATTTTTCACACCAGGCTTTATGTCTTACTCGAAGTTTATGTTTTCCCCTTAAACTCTCGGGTGCTCAAAATTTGATTTGATTAGATTTAGAGTTTAGGACTTTTCAAGTTTAGTAGGTTGGATGAATAAGCTTCTGAGGACATGCAGGAGGCAAAGCTAGCAATGTAGGAGTTATTCAGCATTATTTCCATTGTGATGTATTAAGACTGATATGTCTATTTAGTATTCTAATCATCAAAGGGTGCTTCTTCATATGTTGCTCTTGGCGTACTTTGTCATAATTATATTTGATCAAAGCTTGGAAATCATTTTGGGATCATGTATATGAATATGAAATATGGATTTGAAATGTAATCAAAAATGGTGTTTTGAAATCTATGTTGATTTTATTTTATATTCATGGGCTTCTAATATTATGGATACCATTAACATTACCATATTTTATCACCGGATGTTAATACTATTGATGACTGCAACAACTATAGAGCTTAGCTTTGGGCCTCAAGATAGGGGAGGTTTCAACTTGGTATCAGAGCATAGGTTTATGAAAGTTTGAAAGAAATTTCAAACCTAAAATGATTTTGAAAACATAATCCTAAGAAATTAGAGAAAAGATTGGGGTATTGGATAACGTTATAGTAACATATCTGTATTTTGCTATATATGTATATGCTTTATCTCTATTCTCCATCTTTCTTAGGTTATTCTTCTGTATCTTACAAAGGCTTAGATGCAGATTTTAAAGACGTAAGATATGGAAGCAAGGAGTGAAAGAGTTAACATTGGTAGAGGAAGCATCACAACCAACGGGAATGCCAGACCAAACATTAGAAGGAATCCAGGTCGGGCACAAGCTGCTAATGTGGGTATTGGAGTGCCATAAGTAGATATGGGAGCTATGTATCGGTTATTCGTTAATATGATGCAAGCCAGAGTTTCTGCGGGTTTAGTCGGAGGAAATGTTGAAGGAGGAAATCAAGGAGCTCTGGTGGTCAATAACTATGCAATATTGATCAGAGACTATGCCAGGCTTGGAGGAAAATCATTTATCGGGACTGGAGATGCAATTGAAGTGGAGAATTGGTTACTTTATTGCGAAATAATTTTTGCTGACTTAGGGCTTAATAATGAGCAGAAGAGGAGGCTTGCTTCTAGACAGTTGCAAGGAGCAGCACTATACTGGTGGAATAGTGTTACTGTGGGAGTTAATGAGGAGGTCATGACTTGGGCTGAATTTAGAAGGAGGTTCGAGGAAAGGTTCATGTCAAAGATTGCTAAGTTAACTTTGCTTAGGAAGTTTATGGAGTTGGAGCAGGGAGACATGACAATTCCTAAGTATGTACCCAGATTTGAGAAGCTATCGCAATACGGATATGCTACGGTTGACATGGTTATCAAAATAAATGAGAAGTTCATCCATGAACTAAAACCTGAACTAGCTAAAGTGACTCTACAACATATCAGGGATCCATACAATGTAATTATTGAGATGGCATTGAGGTTGGAGAAGATGCTTGCTTATCATTATGGTAGCAAAGCAGAGGAAGCTCAAAGTAAGTGGAACCAGAAGAGGAAGTTTTTTCACAAGAAAGAGGCTCGAAAAAGGGAGAAGCCATGAAAAAGAAGGCCGATCTAGTTTTCTATAAGTGCGACAAGAAAGGACACTATGCTCACGAGTGTCGGACAGGCAAAGGGAAGAAAGCTGCTGATAAGAAAGAAGTGAGGTTCTTTAACTATGGTCGGATTGTACATTATAAGAACCAGTGTAAAGAGCCAGCTAAGGATGGAAACGACAAGATGTTTGCATTAGAACAAGCTACCTCAAGACCAATAGTTGAGAAGAAAGAAAAAGCCGTGCTGGGAGGTACGCTTTTGATTCATGGTGTATCAGTTAGGGTCTATCTGATACTGGTGCATCGCATTCTTTTATGTCTCATTGTTTAGTAGATAAGCTTAACCTAGAACCCTCGTATCTAGTTACTTTCTTAAGGGTTGCAAATCCGATAGGTGGGTGTTCGACTCTTGGGGTGAGATGTGATCACTTAGAGTTTGAATTGTTAGGTCATATATTTTGCAGTTTATGTATTTGATTTCATAGGGTTCGAAATTTTTTTGGGCATAAGTAAGTGTGATGCTAGGATATTTTGGCACGATAGGAAAATATCACTTAGACACCCTAGTTGTAGTGATCGGATTATATACTCCATAGAAACCCTAGTTTTGGGGTAAATGCTTTGTTCGGTGTTATGGAGAAAGAAGACGAGTTGAACCGAGTTTTTTTGTTAGAGAGTTCGCAGACGTCTTTGAGCCCATAGTAGGACTACCGCCGAAACGAGCTATTGAGTTTTAGATAGATTTAGCACCAAGAGTAGAACCGGTGAGTAGACCGTCAAATAGAGTGACACCTATCGAGATGAAGGAGATAAAGGTGCGGTTGGTGGATTTGAAAGGTTATCAGACCAAGTAGTTCACCCTGGGGAGCAGCTATAGTGTTTGTAAAGAAACCGGATGGGTCGTTAAGGTTGTGTATCGATTAACGTAAGTTGAATGAGAAGATGATAAAGAATCAACGTCTATTACCTAGAATTGACGATTTGTTCGACCGGTTGAGTGGAGCCAAACTATTCTCCCAATTGGATTTGGCAACAGGATTCCATCAGCTTAGAGTGTTTGTAGATAGTATCCCTTTGATGGCATTTAGGAAAAGATATAGATCATATAAATGATTAGTAATGCCTTCGGATTAACCAATGCACTAGCATTTTTTATGGACTTGATGAACAGAATCTTTCAGGAGCATTTAGACGGATTCATGTTAATGTTCATAGATGACATTTTGATATACTCTACAGATGAAAGAAAGCATGAAGTTCATCTTAGACTGGTGCTTGAGACGTTGAGGCAGCATCAACTGAAAGTGAAGTTTTCGATGTGTCATTTCTGGAAGAAGGAAGTAAAATTTCTTGGACATGTAGTCTTAGAGAAAGGGTTGTCCGTAGATCCGGCTAAGATTGAGGCGGTAAATAATTGGAAGAAACCCGAGACGATGACTGAGACAAAGAGTTTTCTTGGATTAGCTGGTTATTATCTGAGATTCATTAAGGATTATTCACAGATAGCGGCACCAATGACTAAGCTAACTTGGAAAGATGTGAAGTTTGTATGGACCGATAGGTGTGAGGAGGCATTCCAGGAGCTGAAACACTTATTGACTAATTCACCTATGTTGGTTGTTCCAGAGGGGAATCAGGATTTTTTGGTGTGCATGGATGCATGTGGAATAGGGTTAGCAACTGTGTTAATGCAAAGGGGTAAAGTGATTGCCTACGCTTCACGATAGCTTGGACCACATGAAATTAGATACCCAACTCATGATTTGGAATTAGCTATAGTATTTTTCGCATTGGAAGTGTGGAGACATTACCTTTTAGGTGAAAATTCGAGTTGTATATGGATCGTAAGTCACTGAGTTATTTATTCTCTTAGAAGGAATTGAATATGAGACAGCAAAGGTGGGTAGAGTTTTTAGCTGCTTATGACTTTGGAATTGAGTACACACCCAAAAAAGGCAACAAGGTTGCAGATGCACTTAGCAGAAAAGATCAGAATGCAGTATTGGCAATGATAGCTGGGTGGAAAGATTTAGAAGCATTAACTACATGCAGAATACAATGGAGATCTAAAGCTAGTTCTAGTAAGGAAACTGCTCTGTTGTCATTTTTAGAAGTTCGACCGGTGATGATCGAAAGGATTGCTTCTGAGCAAGGGAAGGATCCATTATTAGCTGAAGGGATCAAAAAATTAAGGTATGGAACGGATAGTGATGGCTTGAAAGATTACAGTCCTGACCAGAATGGGTGGTTGAAGAAGAAAGGATGATTATGTGTTTCAAATGTGGGAAACATTAGGAAGGAAGTTCTTGGAGAATGCCATCGTTCAAATTCACTATTCATTCGGGAGGTATAAGATGTATCAAGACATGATAAAGAGTTTTTACTGGGAAGGTATGAAGAGAGATGTAGGCTTATGGGTGAGGTAGTGTTTAAACAATCAATAGGTAAAATCTGAACATCAAAAACCAAGTGGGCTACTTCATCCTTTTGATGTCCTAATTTGGAAATAGGATTTTATCTCAATGGATTTTATAGATGAGTTACCAAGGTCAAATCAGGAAAATGAAAGTATAAGGGTCATAATGGACAGGTTGACCAAGAATGCCCATTTCATTCTACTTAAGTCAATTGGGACGACACCTGTTTTGGCTAAATTATCATGAAGAATATGCATGGAATTCCTAGTAATATAGTAAGTGGTAGAGAGATTCCTTATTCACTAGCGAGTTCTTGAAAAGTCTATTGGAGACTTCGGGTATCAAGATCAAGATGAGTACCACTTACCATCCACAGACAGATGGTCAAACGGAGAGAGTTAATAACGTCTTATAAGATTTTTTAAGAGCTTGTGTGCTAGATTTTGAGGGATCATGGGAAGACCACCTACACTTAGTTGAGTTTTCGTACAATAATAATTATTCGACTAGGATAGGGATGGCACCGTTTGAAGCTTTGTATGGAAGGCCATGCAAATCTCCCATTTGTTGGTTAGGGACTGGGGATATGTTAGTTCTTGGTTCAGATTTGGTTAGAGAAGCTGCAGAAAAGATTGAGTTAATTCGAGCTAGAATGAAGGAAGCTCAGTCTATGTAGAAGAGTTATGTTGATAGAAGACGGACAGAGTTAGAGTTCTCAGTCGGAGATCATGTTTTCATTAAGATATCACCAATGAAAGGTGTAATTCGATTTGGAAAATCAAGAAAACTAGCCCCGAGATTCGTTGGACCATTTCTTAATACAGAAAGGATTGGGAAACTCGCGTATAGAGTAGAGTTACCAAAAAGTTTGCCAAGAGTCCATAATGATTTTCATGTTTCTCATCTAAGGAAATGTATTCAAAATCTAGAAACTATTATTGCACCGACTGTGTTAGATGATTTAATAGTGGAATCTGATATGATTATAGTTAGAAAACCAGTTAGCCGCGAGGGATGAGAAGAGAATAAGGAACAAGACAGTCAGATTAGTCAAAGTCCAGTGGAGTGACGACGAGAGAGACTGTACTTGAGAAACTGAGAGCAGGATTAGAGATATTTATCCTGACTTGTTTCATGGTATGTTTTACCTTTATGTTTGATTGTTCTGAGTACCTTATCATAATTTAGAGGACGAAATTCTTTAAGGAGGGGAGTCTGTAATGACTCTAATTTTGACTAACATTACTTAGGACATTTAATAAGATAAATTAAATCAAATAACGTAGATGTTTAAGAGATTGAGATCTGTAACCAATAAGGAGGCCATGCCTTAATGAATCTATAAGCCAAAGAGAATTAAAGTGGAGTAATTAGGAAGAATATGATAAGGGTAAGATAGGAATAGACTATGTTCTTATACCTTAAACCCTTCTTACCGTCATTCCTTATTCATTTTCAACATTTGTAAACAAAAATAAAGTCTTAAACAAAGCTTGGCCGACCACCATTAAGAGGTTCAAGAAGAAGAAAAGATAGGATTCAAGTAGGAAGCTTAGGAAAACCACTCAAAGAGAAAAAATCAACCTTCTTAACAATAAGCTAAGATGAATAATGATCTTACATCTCATTTTTATTGATTTCGGTTTCTAGTTAGATTCAAGTTAATTTTGCAAATAATATACCATGATATGATTGTTTAAATGGATATATATGCTTGTTAATGATTTATATTACTTTATATAGATTTTATGATAAGTTTAGATTAGAAAAACCCATTAATTGACATCCAAAGGATTTGCTTGTTTAATATATGGTCGAAAACATTAATTATGAAGCGGGTTTCAAGTTTCATAATTTTCTAAGTCATTGTGGATTTACTGTGAATTTTCTATTAAAGAAAATAGTTTAAATTGGGTTTAAATTGATTACGGCAATTATATATATTGCTTTTGGGTCTGAAATTTAAATATGTTAAAAACATATTAGAAGTGAATTATGGTAATTTTTGGGGAATTTCCCCAAGTATTTTACTATAGTTATAAAATTATTTAAGGTATGGAACTTAAATGTTTTATATTTTTTATCAAGGAGAAGGGCTAATTTGTTAAACGTTTAAATTTTATAATTTATGAACTCGGTAGCACTTTTAAAAGGGATTCTGGATAAAGAAAGGATATCCAATTGTATTTCTGATAAATAAGGTAAGTTAGTTGAAAAGAAATTACTTTAAAAGGTTATAAATCAGTTTTGCTTAAATTTACTACTTCGCAACTTCCTTCTACGAGATTTTCACACCCTACTCCTTCTTATGACCCATTTGAAACCAATATACAAGATATCAACCCTCTGGTATGTAGTGGAGTGGAGAATAGCTGAAGGAATCATGTCAAAACCGAGCTTTCGAAGGGATTATTTTTACCTTTCCTTTGTTTTTAGAAGAAGGAATCTTTCAAACCAATAGCTACTTGCCTTTGTTTTAAAAGAGCTTTCGACACAGTTTCCACCTTTTGATTTAAAAGAAGCTTTTGAAAGGATTGCTTTGAACCTATTCGAAACCATGCTGCCGCGTTCATACTTTTCGAACTAGTTAAGGCCGCTTTTCTTTATAGTCTTTAAACAACAGTCTCAAAAGGGTGCTTTCGCCTCCTTACTTTGAGGTTGCCTTCTCAATGCTTTCCAAAGGGTTGATTTTTAAACCATCCTCTTTCTTTTACTTAGGACCAATGCTTTCGCCCTAGTTCTTTATGACCCTTAGTTATATTAAAAGTTAAACCAAATGGTTTTTAAAGGAATGATTTTAAATGGTTACGAAGCAATCCACAAACTTTTACTTAAGCAAATACTTATGAAAGGTAGGTTCTATGTCAGAAACGAGATTTTTCGACTCCTGAATGTCGACATTAATACGTCCCCTTTATCAACTGCCAAGCAATCAAATGCCGGAAAACCGAACCCTTAGGGTTTAAGAAGAAGAAAAAGATAGAAGAAGAAAGAAAGAAAGGAAGAAAAGCAACAGAAACAATATCAGAATCTCACAATCGCAGCGGAACAACATATAATAGATAAATGAATGTCTTTAAAACAAAGAACTATATCAGTTATTACATTACATCACATTATCATTACATTATCAGAGTGTACAACAACAAACAGGGGAAAAGAAATACTATGTACTAATTGATACGCCATGTCATCCACCTTGCTCCTGATCTCCACAGCAACTCCTGAATTCCAGAATGACCTGATAACCTGACTCTGGACTGCCCGTGTGGAAAATGATGGGCACCCAGAGTTTAGGAAGGGAACAATAAACTACAGGTCAGTCATGGGACTGGTGTGAGAACTTTAAAACAGTTTATCTTTAAAAACAAACAAATAAATATTATAAAATAGATCGCAATGTTTTTAGAAAATGTTACTACCATAAGGCCTCCCGCCACACACACAATACAAACGCAGAATTGGAGGAGATTTCTCCTTATGATAGTCAAAGATGCTTACTACGTGGAAATTTTCTTTGATATTATTACTATAAGCCAGCATAGGCACCATTATAGTGTGCCGATTATAGCTACCATATTAAATGGCAGGTTCTACAACTAAAACCGTACAAGGCTCGTATTGTTTCTTTGGATTTCCAACAAATTGTCAGGCCAAGGAACTTCCCATTGCTACATGGAAACGCCTCTGGAGAGACGCCCCGAGAACCTAACCGGATCTCTGCCAACACAAGGCCGGGTTACCTCTGCAAAAGTAGGTAACTACTGACATGAGTATGCCATCCCCCGGTTGTAAAAACCTTTATCCGAGGATCCTCAACCAACATCAATCACAAAGTCATATATAATTGTGACATCCACTTATGTAAGTATCTGGGCTCTATACCGTGATACCACTTCTATCCAGAAGGAAATGCACATACCCTAAGGGGCGCTACTCCCTAAAACCTTGCTGCATCTTTCCTGTTTTGACCGTTTCGGGGTGAGAGGTCCGACGAAGTCTCGTCCACAAAGCTACGCTTTTTACAAAAGCTATGCTTTGATTAATAAATGCTCAGCAGCACTTCGTATGCCACGTTACCAAATTGGGAATGTATCACTAGTAACCATCAACTACATAACCTCTGAGCTCGTACGTGTCAGAGAAGGGTGTTAAGCTAAGAGAATAAATTATCCGCCACCAACAGAAATATATTTGATAGAAACTAGCTTTACATCTCAAATTGTAACGTTAGACACACATCCATACAAGTCTGTTCCGGGATCGAACGAAACCGAAGGCACTTCCAAAGAAGCCCTTGAAATCCGGATATTCACTAATCACGACCGAAGTTCCCATCACAAAGGGTGATAAAATCTCAATATCGGAGATCAGCCGATGCAGAGTCATTCGACGGTAATCCTTCCATTTTTGAAAATACCCTGTCTTCAACACCGGTCTTCAAATGCTATTCATTACGACGTATCACTATTCGGAATGGAATTCATGACCCAAAGGTCCTTTCCCGGCTAAACCGAATAACAAGCGCTAATTTAAAAATAAGTGTAGCATTCAAATTTAAGCAATCACAACAAATACCCATTTAAAGGTAAATATCCATAGTCGGTTATTTAACTACCAAAGCAAACCAACAAATATTCAGCACCATAACAATCACTAGGCCCCTTTTTTAAATCTTCATTAAATTGAATAACTTGCCAAATATTCACTTCAATTTATCTTTAAAAAGATATATTCTCTAAACCATTTCAATTTCTACATTGGAAAACATTTCCAAATACTTATTTAACAATAAGTAATTCACAAATCTATTTATTTTCAATACTTAGAAAATATTCAATATAATTAAAACACGATTAAGTATATATTTTATTCTTTTAAGGAAAACATTCTCTTAAACACATTTATTTGAGTCAAAACGAATGTTGCGTAGAACATCGTTACGACAACCCAAAATCACTAGTATAGGGATTCGACATTTAGATAGATATATGAATCCTAATACTATACAAAAACATTTCCTTTCGAAAATCATTTACTATAACAACAGTGTTATAGTCCCTTCTTTCCTTATTTCTCGAAAACGTCTATTTCAACAATGAATGTTGAAATCTATGGTTTCGATCCTTAACACATTTTAAAACAACTTCAAATCGTTTTAATTCTATTTAAAAGATCACTTCTTAAAACATTTCTTTAATATATTATTCACTGTCCAAAATCGTGAATATAAATCATTTACCAAATTCAACACTTTTACATATTTTATTTAAAGGGTTATCCATTGTCCAATATCGTGAATATATCTCTTTTAATAAGCTTTCATATTTACTTATCAAATTCAATCAATTTTGAAATTATAAATCAATGTTTATAAATTCACATTTATATATTATAAAAACTTCAAGTTATAAAATCACTTTATTTGCAAATTCTATTATATCTTATTTAGTTGCCAAATCCAAATTATAAGTAAATTTACTTATAAATCTCTTATTTAGAAAATAAATTCTTTTATAACTTCATCAATTATAAATCTGTAAATCTTATTTACTTATAAAACCCATTTATAACATCATTTTAACAATTTTAAAAACTCCTTTATAACTCAATTATTCTGATTTATAAAAATTCAATTTTATAAATCTTCTTTATAAACCATTTATATTAGTCAAAAATCTCAATTTAAACCATTTTACAAAATAGCTAACTTCACATTCCAAAAATCATTTTCTGGTTTTATTTCACAAAACCATAATTTTTACAACATAAAAATTATAACGTTTATTTATTTAAAATGAATCAATTTCAAAAATTCAATAAAATGTGTACTTTCAAAAAAACACTTTAAAATCCTTTTAAATTCAAAATCGTTACTTTAACATTTTTAAAACTCCAAAAATAGGCCCAATGCTGCAACAGCACTAAATATAACAATCACGGCATCCAAACATCATATATCAAAATGATAACAGAATATATCGCAAATATCTATAAATAAATCAATACTGTTGAGAAATCCAGTTGGATCCCTCCAACCTGTTTCCCTGCATCTACAGATGTTAGCACAATACCAATCCCGTTCCAATACGGAATATCGCGGTACATCGGTTCATATAAAATATTATCCGCTATTATGCGGCGCAATAGGGTCTCATCCGCTATATAATGCGGGAAAATCAACTCCAAGTACATATATAATACCAATTCCACTTCAAGATGGAATATCGTGGTATATGTGTTTAATAAATAACATCCACTTAATATACGGTGTATAGGGTCTATTTCAAAACAGTAGATAAAATTTTTATCATCCAAGCACACAATCAAGCAATTTTAAAATTTAAATCGAAACAATTTTAATTGAGCGAGAAGTTCTCACCTTATTTCCAATAACAGTTGCAGTGTTTATTTCGATTAAAATTAAATGCGCATTTAATTTTACTCAAAATTATCACTAGCTCCAATCAATCCCAATCCAGCTCCATCGTGTAGTGTTCGTCAATACGAACCCGATGCAATTTGTTTCGTCAGTTTTCGACCTCGTATCAAAAAGTTATCACATTTAGAAGTTTATACCAATCATAATACAAATCAATTTACATTTTTATTTTTTATTTTTTTTAATCTCACTGAATCTGGGCCGTAGATTTTGCAACTACAGATCCTGGCCGCACTTTGTTTTCTTCCCCAGGTCAATGAACGCGTGAAGAAACCCACGGCCGTCGTTCCTATACGAATTTTCGAGCCACCCACGTCGACTTCCACGTCGATCAAGAACCACTGCGACGTGCGCCTAGCCTAGCTCCTCCCACGGCCCAATTAGCTCGAAGCTCGGTTGCGCCTTTATCTCGAAAATCGTGTGCGACTTACGGCCGTTCGAGCATGATTTGCCGATGATCCACAGCATATTTTTCGATCTTGACCGTTGATCTTCTGGAGCTCGATTAGCTCTACAAGTTTGCGGTTGGATGTTTTGCGAATAGATTGATATATTCGAAGAAATCAGAGGAAGAAGAAGACGTATTTTTGGCCATTGATAGAGTAGAGTGGCGGCCTATAACCCTAGCCAGGGTTTTGATACAAATGAGAAAATAGAGGTCCTTTTATAGAAAATTCTCGCGACACTATTCATCCGAAATTTTTCCGAACTCCAAACGAAGCGTGCCGCCTGGCGTTTATAATGTTTAACCCCCATTCCAAACGCAGTGGAATATATATCGGGAGCCAATTCGAAAGTATTTGGAAAATAGGTTTTTGAATCGACTATTTAAATTTAAAATTCACTTAAACCGATTTCTATGCGTTTTAGCTTGCCCCGGACAAACCGGAAATCCGATTGACACGAAATTTGAAACCATACAACAATTTAACATTACGAATCCGATGAAACAGGTTTCGTTGAAACTTGAGACTGTCTGAAAAATGTCTATTTTTACTCGTCGATTAAATATTAAAATATTCAATTTCTACAATTTAACTTTTAATTCGATTTCAAAAGTTCTATAACATCATTCTAACTCCAACATGATTTAATACAACTTTATAAATCATTTTCAATCACATTAAACCCAAATTCCAATTATTTCTTTAATTTCAAATATTAAATTATCGATTTAATTATCCAATTAAACCTAGATATTCGAAATAAAATTTATTCGACTTACAAATTCTACTTGTTAATATTTAAAAATCAACTAAATATACGAATTTCAAATGACAGAAATTCTGGGTCGTTACAAACTTCCCCCTTAAAAGAATTTTGTCCTCGAAATTACCAAGTAAGAAAAGGTTACATAATCCATTAACTTTTCAAAATCATTTGTTCAAATTAAATTTCAAATTCATTTTAACATTTTAACTTTTCCAAAATCCATGGTTAAACTTCTTACAATAACTTTACTAAGTTTTCAAATCATACTTAGTTATCTTTTCAAAACCAACTTTATCGTTTAACTTTTCACTCCAAAATCAAAGTTATAGTTTTCAAAATTTTCCAATTTATTCTAACGCCTTAAATTTTTCAAAAATTTCGCTAGCGTCTCCTTTGCGCGGCTAGCTCGGTACGAGTACAAGAATGGCACCACGGCGCCCAGATTTCAAAAAGAAAAGAAAAAGCCAAGTGGCTGGACAAGAAAATCATCAAATTTCATGCTGAAATTCAAATACATACCTTTTGTCGAGCAATTCATTTTTTATTTCTTCGAATCAAAATCCAAATTTCCTTTAATCCACCTGTATATCCTGCTAACCATAATATCCATTTTTATTCAATCTCACATTATCAATTTCATTTGAATTCAATTTACAATTTCAATTCTACCCCAAATTTATTTTTAACTCAACAAATTTTATTCCATAACTATTTTTATCAGGTTCAAGAGTCTTTCCAACATTTCAAAACCATTTTTTGAAACCAATTCAAATTATCCTTTGAATCTCAAAACCCAAACCCAAATTTTCCAAACAACTTCCATTTAAAACAACTTGGCAGCAATCTCTCTTTTGGAAACCTGAAAATGAACACCGATGATAATGCAGTCATCATCGAAGTTATTTTCCAACGACCGGAAAGAGTTTAGAACTTTTATCCCTCCAAAAACATTTTTCCAAACCCTTGAAAACCATTTTCAAACTCAAAAAGGAATTTAATCTTTTCCAAATTGCAAACCCTTTCAAAACATTTCCAAATATTCCTCTGGAATTTTACTTCAAATTACAAATCACATTTACAATTTATATTCTCTAATTCAATTTGTATGTGAATTATTTTCTTAACTTTGGACTTACGATTTCAATTTCTTTTTTCAACATTAATGATAATAATTTTATATCATCACTTTCTAGCAACCAAGAAATCATATATTATAATAATTCACAGAAAAAAAAAATCCCTTTTATATACGAAAATAATTTAGGTAAAATTATTTCATTTACCCTATTTTAAAACGATATCGTGTCGAATTTGTTCTGTACAAGTGTTTAGAGATTCCTATCAGTAACGTTAATTATTCGTATTGACCAGAGTCCATATACCACTCAACAAACCAATCATCACAATATAAAACAACGTTTATATTCACTAACAAATACACACTCATATCTATTATTACCCTCACACTCATTCTAGAGTACTGCTGACTCTATCTCTAATGAGTAACACCTAACAGAGCCCAGGTTGTCTCTTAACCAAATGCTTTGATACCAAATGTCAGGAATGGGATTTTTCGACTCCCGAATGTCGACATTAATACGTCCCCTGTATCAGCTGCCGAGCAATCGAATGCCGAAAAACCGAACCCTTAGGGTTTAAGAAGAAGAAAAAGATAGAAGAAGAAAGAAAGAAAGAAAGAAAAGCAACAGAAACAATATCAGAATCTCACAATCGCAGCGGAATAACATATAATAGATAAATGAATGTCTTTAAAACAAAGAACTATATCAGTTATTACATTACATCACATTATCATTACATTATCAGAGTGTACAAAAACAAACAGCGGAAAAGAAATACTATGTACTAATTGATACGCCATGCCATCCAGCTTGCTCCTGATCTCCATAGCAACTCCTGAATTCCAGAATGACCTGATAACCTGACTCTAGACTGCCCGTGTGGAAAATGATGGGCACCCAGAGTTTAGGAAGGGAACAATAAACTCCAGGTCAGTCATGGGACTGGTGTGAGAACTTTAAAACAGATTATCTCTAAAAACAAACAAAGAATATTTTAAAATAGATCCGCAATGTTTTTAGAAAATGTAACTACCATAAGGCCTCCCACCACACACACACAACGCAAACGCAGAATTGGAGGAGATTTCTCCTTATGATAGTTAAAGATGCTTACTACGCAGAAATTTTCTTTGATATTATTACTATAAGCGCAAAGTGTAGAAAAACATTTCGAAAGTACAATATTAATCTTAGCCAGCATAGGTACCATTATAGTATGCCGATTATAGCTACCATATTAAATGGCAGGTTCTACAACTAAAACCGTACAAGGCTCGTATTGTTTCTTTGGATTTCCAACAAATTGTCAGGCCAAGGAACTTCCTATTGCCACATGGAAATGCCTTTGGAGAGACTCCCCGAGAACCTAACCGGATCTCTGCCAACACAAGGCCGCGTTACCTCTGCAAAAGCGGGTAACAACTGACACGAGTATGCCATCCCCCGGTTGTAACAATCTTTATCCGAGGATCCTCAACCAACATCAATCACAAAGTCATATATATTTGCAACATCCACTTAAGTAAGTATCTGGGATCCATACCATGATACCACTTTTATCCAAAAGGAAATGCACATACCCTAAGGGGCGCTACTCCCTAAAACCTTGCTGCATCTTTCCTGTTTTGACCATTTCAGGGTGTGAGGTCCGACGAAGTTTCGTTCACAAAGCTACGATTTTTACAAAAGCTATGCTTTGATCAACAAATGCTCAGCAGCACTTTGTATGCCACATTACCAAATTGGGAATGTATCACTAGTAACCATCAACTACATAACCTCTGAGCTCGTACGTCTCAGAGAAGGGTGTTAAGCTAAGAGAATAAATTCTCCGCCACCAACAGAAATATATTTGATAGAAACCAGCTTTACATCTCAAATTGTAACGTCAGACACACATCTATACAAGTCCGTTCCGGGATCGAACGGAACCGAAGGCACTTCCAAAGAAGCCCTTGAAATTCGGATATTCACTAATCACGACCGGAATTCCCATCACAAAGGGTGATAAAATCTCTATATCGGAGATCAGCCGATGCAGAGTCATTCGACGGTAATCCTTCCGTTTTTGAAAATACCCGGTCTTAAACACCGGTCTTCAAATGATATCCATTACGACGTATCACTATTCGAAATGGGATTCATGACCCAAAGGTCCTTTCCCGGCTAAACCGAATAACGAGCGCTTATTTAAAAATAAGTGTAGCATTCAAATCCAAGCAATCACAACAAATACCCATTTAAAGGTAAATATCCATAGTCGGTTATTTAACTATCAAAGCAAACCAACAAATATTCAGCACCATAACAATCACTAGGCCCTTTTTTTTAAATCTTCGATAAATTGAATAACTTGCCAAATATTCACTTCAATTTATCTTTAAAAAGATATATTCTCTAAACCATTTCAATTTCTACATTGGGAAAACATTCCAAATACTTATTTAACAATAAGTAATTCACAAATCTATTTATTTTCAATACTTAGAAAATATTCAATATACTTAAAACACGATTAAATATATAATTTATTCTTTTAAGGAAAACATTCTCTTAAACACATTTATTTGAGTCAAAACGAATGTTGCGTAAAACATCGTTACGACAGCCCAAAACCACTAGTATAGGGATTCAACATTTAGATAGATATATGAATCCCAATACTATACAAAAACATTTCCTTTCGAAAATCATTTACTATAACAACAGTGTTATAGTCCCTCCTTTCCTTATTTCTCGAAAATGTCTATTTCAACAATGAATGTTGAAATCTATGGTTTCGATCCTTCACACATTTTAAAACAAATTCAAATCGTTTTAATTCTATTTAAAAGATCACTTCCTAAAACATTTCTTTAATATATTATTCACTGTCCAAAATCGTGAATATAAATCATTTACCAAATTCAACACTTCTACATATTTTATTTAAAGGGTTATCCACTGTCCAAAATCGTGAATATATCTCTTTTAATAAGCTTTCATATTTACTTATCAAATTCAATCAATTTTGAATTTATAAATCAAGT
Source organism: Allium cepa (assembly GCA_030765085.1). Lineage (NCBI taxonomy): Eukaryota > Viridiplantae > Streptophyta > Magnoliopsida > Asparagales > Amaryllidaceae > Allium > Allium cepa. The sequence continues at coordinate 518,446,201 of CM060929.1, read as the reverse complement.
TTATAAATTCACATTTATATATTATAAAAACTTCAAGTTATAAAATCACTTTATTTACAAACTCTATTATATCTTATTTAGTTGCCAAATCCAAATTATAAGTAAATTTTCTTATAAATATCTTATTTAGAAAATAAATTCTTTTAACATTTCATCAATTATAAATCCGTAAATCTTATTTACTTATAAAACCCATTTATAACATCATTTTAACAATTTTAAAAACTCCTTTATAACTTAATTATTCTGATTTATAAAAATTCAATTTTATAAATCTTCTTTATAAACCATTTATATTAGTCAAAAATCTCAATTTAAACCATTTTACAAAATAGCTAACTTCACATTCCAAAAATCATTTTCTGGTTTTATTTCACAAAACCATAATTTTTACAACATAAAAATTATAACGTTTATTTATTTAAAATGAATCAATTTCAAAAATTCAATAAAATGTATACTTTCAAAAAATCACTTTAAAATCCTTTTAAATTAAAAATCGTTACTTTAACATTTTTAAAACTCCAAAAATAGGCCCAATGCTGCAACAGCACTAAATATAACAATCACGACATCCAAACATCATATATCAATATGATAACAGAATATATCGCAAATATCTGTAAATAAATCAATGTTGTTGAGGAATCCAGTTGGATCCTCCAACCTGTCTCCCTGCATCCACAGATGTTAGCACAATACCAATCCCGTTTCAAGACGGAATATCGCGATACATGGGTTCATATAAAATATTATCCGCTATTATGCGGCGCAATAGGGTCTCATCTGCTATATAATGCGGGAAAATCAACTCCAAGTACATATATAATACCAATTCCACTTCAAGATGGAATATCGCAGTATATGTGTTTAATAAATAACATCCGCTTAATATACGGTGTATATGGTCTATTTCAAAACAATAGATAAATTTTTTATCATCCAAGCACACAATCAAGCAATTTTAAATCTAACTATTTAAAATTTAAATCGAAACAATTTCGATTGAGTGAGAAGTTCTCACCTTATTTCCAATAACAGTTGCAGTGTTTATTTCGATTAAAATTAAATGCGCGTTTAATTTTACCCAAAATAATCACTAGCTCCAATCAATCCCAATCCAGATCCATCGCGTAGTGTTCGTCAATACGAACCCGACGCAATTTGTTTCGTCAGTTTTCGACCTCGTATCAAAAAGTTGTCGCATTTAGAAGTTTATACCAATCATAATACAAATCAACTTACATTTTTAATTTTAATTTTTTTAATCTCATTGAATCTGGGCCATAGATTTCGCAACTACATATCCTGGCCGCACCTTGCTTTCTTCCCTAGGTCAATGAACGCGTGAAGAAACCCACGGCCGCCGTTCCTATACGAATTTTCGAGCCAATGGTCCATTGGTTTCCTAATTTTGTGCATATATGTATTTGTTGTTATTATTATAATCGGTTTGATGGTTAGCATCTGATTTGCAAAAGGCATGCTTTTAATGGGATATTAGTAAAGGGAAACCTATTCCGTTAAGTGGCGTGGTCTCACTTAATATCAATAAATCGAGATGTAATAGTACTATTCACACCAGGATTTATGTCTGACTCGAAGTTTATGTGTCCCCCTTAAACTCTTGGATGCTCAAAATTTGATTTGAGTAGATTAAGAGTTAAGGACTTTTCAGGTTTAGTAGGTTGGACGAATAAGCTTCCGAAGACATTTAGGAGACAAAGCTAGCTATGCAGGAGTTATTTATCTTTATTTCCGCTGTGCTGTATTAAGAGTGATATACCTATTTAGTACTCCAATCATCCAAGGGGCATCTGCATATATCATTCTTGGTGAAATTTGTAATAATTATATTTGATCAAAACCTAGGAAATGTTTTAGGATCATGTATCTGAATATGAATATGGATATGAAATGAAATCAGAAAAGCTATTTTGAAATCTATGTTGATTTTATTTCATATTCATGTGCTTCTGATATTATCGATACCATTAACATTACTGTATTTTATCACCGAAATTTAATACTATGAATGACTGCAGCATCTGTATCGCTTAGCTTTGGGCCTCCAGATAGGGAATGTTACAACGTCCAAGTCCTTATATGCAAAAAGTCCAAAAGTTACGATTGACTCTGAAAATTCCCAAACTGATTTAGGGTTTACAAATTTTAATTAAGAAGTGGATAGGGGGAATGATGTGCCCCTTGTAAGTGCAGAAGGGGTCCTACTTATAGGGGCGTCGGGATGATTGACACGTGTCTTGCTTGGAATCTGAGGGCTTCGCTTACTCCATCTCGGTAATACTTCCTTTGTAGAAGCTCGACACCCCTTTTTACACCTTTGACAACCTTGTTATCTTTAGGCTTAACAACTTTTCTTTTGTAGGAGCTTGATATTTCTTGCTTCCTCATGTTTATAGTAGACTCAATAGTTATAGACTTGATATCTATCCTTTACTTAGAGAATTGATATCTTTGCTTTTATTGTGACCTATTGACTGTATACGGTGCGCTGGCTCGGCAACTCCTCTTCTATAAACTTGATAATAGTTGCTTATAGAGGATCGCTATACTTCCTTCTTTAGATGCTCGACAAGCCCTATCGTTGTAGCTGCTCGACATCACCCTCTTCTTTATATGCTTGATACTACCTTCGGATACAAGCTTGACATCTCTATGCTCGACTTGTATTCTATTTACAAGCTTGACATTAATTTAGGGTCATGATATTTTCCCATAGATGCTCGATTCCATTACTTATACTTGCGTGGTAATGTTATTTATGTTTGATAGCTTTCTTTGTTTATAAGTTCAACATATTCAGAGCAATTACAGGCTCATCATCTTTATTTCCATATAAGCTCAATACCTATCTTCAATGCTTCTATATCCTCTTAGTAACTTAGTTGCTTCATTTCCTTTGATTATGCTTCTAGCATAATAGTCACAAAATATATGGATAACAGATTTTTTCTCTTACATCGGTAGGACATTAATGATGACATATATAGGTTATTGAAATGAAAGAGTAATGGTTATGAAGTTGGAATTGGGAAAAGCCATAAGCTTATAATCGGGAAGAGTTAGAATATAGTTAAATGCTAAAGACATCTTCTTATTTAAGTTATACTATCTAAGTACTATTATAATAAGGCTCAAAATTTTTATTCATCAGACATATGTTATTCTGACTCCTTCCTCATTACAAAACAGGTTAGGAAAGGTGATGTTAAGAGCGAAGGCGAAGGTAAACTTATTGCAGTTTATCTATTCATCTACTTGTGTTATTTTCTAATATACCCATTGAAATATAGCGTTGTATTTTGAAAATGTTGTACTATGGATATGTGATGGTTGTTATTAGTATTGCGTTATGTATTTTATGTTATTTGGATTTTAAATGAAATGGATACTAAATCTATTATTATATTTTATGCTCTTACTATGAGGTCTGAATTTGTAGAAAAATAGCCCTATATTGTTCTTTATACCAACCAACAACCAGCTTATATGTTTTGATGGGTCTTTTCTGGGTCAGAATTTAGGTCTGTTTCAGGAAAGGTTGTTATAGATCGTACCAACACTCTGTCTCTCCCAAAACTCAACTCCTTGTTCTCTTCAAATCAATTTTATTCAAATAAAAGTATGAAAATTAAATTCAAAGATTAGATAAGGAGGAGATAATCAAATCAAGAAGAGATTAACGAACCAAGTGGAGGCAATTCTAGGAAAATAAAGGAGGGAATGGCTCACTAGAGGTGAGTGGGTTTGTTGTTAATTATGTTGATTTTTATGTAATTGAGTTTTTCTATACACTATTTGATTTCGAATTGGCAAAATTTAACTTGAGACGTTGTTTACCTAGAAAACAGAAATTAATTGGGCATTCGATATAAATATGAGTTATATGTATATGATCCCTTTTTGTTCACCTTGAATCTTGAATTTGGTATTCATATATAACTTTACCCATGTTAACATTAATTTTACCCTAAATATACTTGAAATACAAATATATCAAAAATAATTATGGAAGTTGTGAAATTGTAAATTGAATAAAATAAGGTTTATTATTGAAATTGTATGGAAGGAAAACGAACGGTAATAAAATAAGCAGTCGACCTCTCCAGCAACAAGCGGTCGATGGATATCGTTTTCCAAGCATAGATTGAACCACGGCCTAAGACCCATAATATAAAATTATACACACACACACACATATGTGTATGTATGTATGTAATGACCCGCAAATCCATACCCCTTGAGTCAACACTATTCTACATCAATCAGCTCAAGTTGAATAGAAATACGAACCATTAGGGTTAAAGAAGAAGAGGTAGAAGAAGAAGATAGAAACAATATCAGAATCTAATAATCACAGCGGAATAAAATATAATAGATAATAAATGATCTTTACACAAAAGAAAACTATATCTGTTTATACATACATCATCAGAGTACATCATCAGAGTTCAAACATCAATAACATACAACTGGACACACAGCGGAATAATAATCAAATACAGAAGTAAGTATCGCCATCCAGCTCGTCTCCTGAGCTCCACAGCATCATATCATGTATTCTATAATACTCGGTCTGACCCGAGCATTATAGTTAAATAACACCCGAGTCAGTCTGGAATACCAGCATGAGAAATCACACTCAATTTGATTATTAAAGTTTCAAAAATTCTTTTGAAATCAAAAGCATCTTGTAAGACCACGCCACAAATAAACATGTCGTGGTTTTACCGTACGATAGCTAAAACATTTTTTATTAAAATCCTCTGATATTATAATGGGGTCTATGTACAAATACTTATTAAAATAGTCGAAATTGTTACATCTATTAAATTCCAGCTACTAGCCACAGAGTGGGTGATACAATCGTAAAAGGCGCGTAGAGAGAATGGATTTCCAACTAATGCTAGGCACCGGGGTACCACTTGTCACAGTACGTGGCCTAGATCACAGTACCGAGGAGCCACCCTAACTCCCATGCAACACAAGGTCAGGACTACCCCTTACTGGACAGTCCCGAGTAAGATCACCCCACGGTTGGGATCAGCAACCACCCACTAAGCCGAAATAAAAAGGGACATCTAGACAGGGATGACCTTACCCTAATGGGTGCTACCCATATAGCCTTGCTGCATAACCCCTGATTTTCAGTCATTCCCGGTTGATGTGGCTTGAGGCTAAGCGTAACGTTTTAGATCGTTTCACTTAGAATGCTCGTCATCCGCCTGACGATGTTCTGTAAACATTCATCCATACAAGTCCGTCCCGGGTTCGAACGGAACCGAAGGCACTATTCCTACTACATCCATTTTGGAAATATCCTCAGAATTAGTAGCGACTAGCCCTTGCACTTCGCTGCTCTATCTTCGAATCCAAACTCGTTTTTCCCACGAAAATGTACAAAGCGGATCGAAGTGGTTTTCGAGAAATAAATCCCGATCCCGGTCTCTTCGAAACGACCAGCGCATTTGGCCAATATTGATAGTCGGTTATTTAACTATACATTAACATTCACAACAACCATCCAACATAAATAATTTCACCAAATTATTTATTAACCTCAAAATATCTTCACAAGATATATTTCTATTTTCAACCCTTTGAAAAATAGTTTCAAACATTACTCTTCTCATGGAACGAATTTCCAAATAATTATTTCAACTGAAAACACCAAGTACAAAGCTTTAGATTTTTAAAACAATTTGAAACACTTTATGAATAAAATATATATTTTAACATTTAGATTGAGAACTACTTCAATACTTCATTAAAAATATACACTTTAGGAATATTTAAAATGAGGTTACTTTTATAAAACATAGAGCTAGATTTTCTCTTTTAAAACAAATACCAAGTCACTTTTAAATAATTACTGCTATAATAGATTAAAAGAAAATACTTACTTTAGAATTTAAATATTGAGAAATAATAAATTTTCCAAAACTTGCTTTTTTTTAAAAAAACAACTTTAAAACTTTTAATTTATATTTAAAAATTTACTTTGAAAACGTACTTGGTTATCCAGGGAGAATTTCCAATTTCAATCACTTAAATCAATTTTCCAAATTGATTTCCAATTTACTCCATTTTAAATAAATTCCTTTACTTACTCAATTCATTTCAAAATTCCTTAATTATGGACTTTCTTATTATTATTATTATTATTATTATTATTATTATTATTTTCCGTTTGATTTTAAATCTTTTAACTGAAATATACAAATTTCAGATTTTTCCCAATTTCTTCTTTATTCTTTTCAAAATTTAAATTTTAAATTTAAAATAAATGCTTTATTCTTTTAAATAACAACACTGAAGTTTAAAATTCATTAACTTTCTGTTTATTCATATTTCCCTTCATACACGGAATTTATTTATTAGAATTTTAAAACCATTATTATTCTTATCCAGTTCATTTTAATTTATTTAAATTCTCTGTAATTACTTCACCTTCAAATTCGCTTCCTTTTATTTTCAAAAATTCAATTCTATATATTTTGATAACTCAGTGTACCGAAATATATTCAAGTAAACCATAGCATTCAATATTCTAATATAAATCATCACAGAATATAAAATAATCATGACAGAGAATATTAAATAATTTAAATAAATGTTGAGGAATCCAGTTGGATCCCTCCAACATGTTTCCCTGCATCCACAGACGTTAGCACAACATAAAATACCAATTCTACTTCGAGGTGGAATATCGCGGTATATGGGATTAAATATAATATTATCTGCTACTATGCGGCGCATAGGGTCTCATCCGCTATAAAATGCGGGAAATCAATCATTCCAAGATATATTATATACTACTCTACATAATATTGCACATCCAATCCAAACAATCAATCAACCAATTATTTAAATTTAACCATTTAAATTAAAATTATAATTCAGCTGAGTGAGATTAACTCACCTTCTGTTTGTTGATGTTTGCAATCCATTTCCATTCCATACTAGTTTTCTTCGTGATTCTAGACCTTGCCAAACAATTATATAATTTTATTAATATTCGAAATAAATTCGAACAATTCAATCCACCATTTTAAAATTCAGCTAATAATTTAGTTTTAACTTGATGATTAAATTTTTAAACAAATTTCCTTTCGGGCAATTTTCTTAGTAACAAAAATAATTTTAATAGTTTTTAATAGAATAAATTAATCACCAAACCCTTAATTTAAAGATAATTTAGCAAAATTAAAATATGTAGACGTATATTTATTTCTTTACGAACTATATATATAATTATAAAAAAAATAACCTATATAGATTTCCTAAAAATCTGATCTTTCTAAACTTCTAAAGTTACATCCTTCATTTAAGAAATTCTTTTAATCGTTATAACTAAATATATAAATATAAAATATCAGTCAATAGCAAATAACTTTTCCTTGATTGTTCTATACATTTTTTGTAAGACCCAGAATTTCTGTCATTTGAAATTCGTATATTTAATTAATTTTAAATATGCACAAGTAAATTTATAAGTCGAATAACTTATATTTCGAATATAAGGATTTAATTGGATAATTAAATTGTTAATTTAATATTTGAAATTGCTGAAATAACTAGAAATTGGATTTAGTATGAATGAAAATGATTAATAAAGTTGAATTAAATCTTATTTGAATTAGAGTGATGTTATAGAACTTTTAAAATTGAATATTTTAATATTTAATTAACGAGTGAAAATAGTCATTTTTCAAACAGTCCCGGATTTTGATGAAACCAGTTTCATTAGATCCGTAATGTTAAATTATTGTAAAATTTCAAATTTCGTGCCAATCGGACTTACGGTTTGTCCGGGGCAAGCTAAAACGCATAGAAATCGGTTTAAGTGAATTTAAAATTTAAAATAATTTGCTCTGAAAGGCTATCTTCCAAATACGATCGAATTGGCTCCCGATATATATTCTATTGCGTTCGGAATAGGGGTAAAACATTATAAACACCAAGCGGCACGCTACATTTCGAGTTCGGAAAAATTTCGGATGAATAGTGTCGCGTAATTTTCTATATAAGGCCATCTTTTTCACCATTTTTTATCAAACCCTAATTATCTAGGGCTAGCCTCCACAAAGAATGTCTATGGCCATAATTTCGCCTTCTTCCCCTCTTAATCTCTTCCAATCCACAAATCGATTCGAAAAACATTCAACTACAAAATCAAAGACCGTAATGAGAGCTTCGATTCTATACGGTGATGATCGTTTAAGGTCGAGTAAATCAACGGCAATATGCCCCAGAACGTCTCACGTTTACACGTGTTTTTTGTGATGATTGCACAACTGAGTGCGACGTGATCATAGCCGAAGGTGAGTTGGAGCATGAGCTTCGAAAGGGTGGTCTTCGATCGACCTAGAAGTGATGGGAAGTGGTCGTGTTAAATCGAGCAAATAGCGTGGCCATGGGTTTTTTTATTTGCGTTCGTATTCAACCTGATGGGGAGAAGAAAGAAGGGAACGGCCTTGATTGATGAAGGATGAAATCAATGGCTAAGATTGAAGCTAGGGTTTGTTAATAAAAATTGAAGTTATTATATTATATAATTCGTACAATCGTACAATCTTTAAAATACCATAACTTCTTCATTCGAGGTCGAAAACTGACGAAACGAATTGCGTTGGGTTCGTATGGACGAACACTATGCGATGGAGCTAGATTGAATTTGATTGGAGCTAGTGTGAATTTTGGGTAAAATTAAACGCTCGTTTAATTTTATTCGGAATAAAACGCTAAAACTGCTATTGGAACCATTGTGAGTACAACTCACTATTTCTGACTCACTGATATTTTTATATAAGTGAGAAATAATTTATTATATGATGATTGATGATTGTTTGGATGATATATTATATATTGATTGATGTTTGGATATATACCTGCCTATTGGAGCAGATGAGACCCTATACGTTAACGTGTATGAGCGGATGACCCTTTGTACGTGCGTCTGCCTTGAAGCGGACATTGTACACATATTCTAATATGTATATTTGTTGCAGATGACTGGTTGGAGGGATCCAACTGGATTCCTCAACAGTATTGATTTATTTACAGATATTGTTATATATTCTGTTACCATATGATATATGATGTTTTGGATGCCGTGATTGATGTATTTGGTGCTTTTGCAGCATTGGGCCTATATTTTGGAAATTAAAAATCTTAAAGTGATGATTTCGAATTTAAAAGGATTTTAAAGTGATTTTTGAAAGTATACGTTTTATTGAATTTTGGAATTGATTCATTTTAAAAAAATAAACGTTATAACTTTAATTTTATAAAAAAATATGATGTTTTGGGAAATATAGTTGAAATGTGATTTTTGAATTATGAAGTTAACTGTTTTGTGAAATAGTATAAATGAAGATTTTTGATTTATTATAAATGGTTTATAAATAATATTTATAAGATTGAATTTTTATAAATCAAAGTGATGAAATTATAAAGGAGTTTTGAAAAGTTTTAAAATGATGTTATAAATGGATTTTATAAGTGAATGAAATTTATTAAATTTGTGAAGTTATAAAATAAACGAATTTGGTAAATAAATGATTTATAAGCAATTAGCTTGTAATTTGAATTTTCGGCATATAAATGAAATAAAAGGAATTTATAAACATTGTTTTATAAATCCGAAATCAATTGAATTTGATAAGTAAATATGAAAGCTTATTAAAGGAGATATATCCACGATTTTGTACAGTGGATAATCCTTTAATTAAATATGTAGAAGTGTTGAATTTGGTAAACGATTTATATTCACGATTTTGGACAGTGAATAATATATTAAAGAAATGTTTTGGGAAGTGATATTTTAAATAGAATTAAAACGATTTGAAGGTGTTTTAAAATGTGTTAAGGATCGAAACCATAGATTTCAACATTCATTGTTGAGATAGACGTTTTCGAGAAATAAGTAAATGATGGACTATAACACTGTTGTTATAGTAAATGATTTTCGAAAGAAAATGTTTTTGTATAGTATTGGGGTTTTATATTTATCTTCTTTCGAATCCCTATACTATTGATTTTGGGTTGTCGTAACGATGTTTTACGCAACATTCGTTTTGACCCAAATAAATGTGTTTAAGAGAATGTTTTCCTTAAAGAATAAAATATGTACTTAATCGTGATTTAAGTATATGTAATATTTTCTAAGTGTTGAGAATAAATTGAATTGTGAATTACTTCTTATTAAATAAGTATTTGAAAATGTTTTACAATATAGAAGTGAAATGGTTCTGAGAATATATCTTTTTAAAGATAAATTGAAGTGAATATATGACAAGTGAATTAATTAATAAAAGATTAATTAAAGGGCCCAGTGATTGTTATAGTGCTGAATATTTATTTGTTTGTTTTGATAGTTAAATAACGACTATCAGACTTTGCCAAAATTTTAGTTCCTCGACTTGATGTGGAAACTATTTAGTCATACACTTAGTACGTAGCCTTCTGTATAGGCTTGATTATCGTTTGTGTTGAGGATGTTGATTCGTATAGTGCGGAGTATTACTCCAATCTATCGAGCTTCCTTCTTGGCCCGAAGGATAGCAAGTTGAAAGTTGGAGACGTGATAAGTCTATGAGACTTAATTGCTGTGTGAGGGTGAGAACGCTTTTGCGTTGTTGGTGCGAAGAGACCGGGATCAGATTTATCTGAAAACCACTTCGGACCAACGTATATGCGACGATTGTGCAGGTTGCTTGTGATGATATTGATATTTCGGAGTTTCATAGTGGGGGACCGCTTGTTGATCGTTTGGGGTTAAAATTCCAATATACATCTAATATCAGTGGTCTCTTCATTATGAAATATCCAATGCAAGGACTATTTGCTACTAATCCTAGGGATTTCCCGACAGGATGTGGTAGGAAAGTACCTTCGGTTTGTCCTATTCCTGGACAACTTGTATGGATGTTTGTCTGACATTGCATTTCTAAAGATTACGTACATTGGTTTTTACAAACGTACATCAGTGGTGGCGGAGAAGGCAACTTCTTTTAGCTTAACACCCTCCTTGAGACGTACGAGCTTAAGAGTTATATTTTTGTGGAAGGCAATTAGTAGTCAATGGAAATGGCCATGTGGCATTCTAAGTGATGTGATTGTGCTTTGTGAAAGGTAATCGTTACCTCTAGCCTCATTAATCGGAAATGACCAAAACAAGGTTAGATGCAGCAGGGCTAAGTGGGTCATTCCCATTAGGATATGATCATCCTCTTCTAGATATATCTTTACACGCTATGACGTCATGTATCTGGTTATTGTGGTTTGTATGCTATGAGGGCCCTCGGTAAAGGTCGGTAACGACCAGAGGATGATATACTCGGTACCATCTAGTTATAGAGGTGGGTCGGCCTTGTGTTGGTAGAGGATCCTTTGTGATGATCCTCGGTACATTCTTCTAGAGATGTACTGCCGGAAGGTAGTCTCTTCACCTGGTCATTTGTATGGAAATCCAAACTCCATTATGTCCCTGCCATTTTGATTGTATTACTCAATTGGGCTATATGCTGGAATTTAATCAATATGACAATTTCGGGTATGATTAATATTATTTGTATATAGTAGACACTACTATAATATAAGAGGATTTGATATGATATGTTTTAGTTATCGTAAGGTAAAAACATGTCCGTGTTTATGTGTGGACTTGTCTTACGAGATACTTATGTTTTGAAAACTAAGGAAAAGTTTGGTAATTTAATAAATTCGGTTGAGTGTGTTTCTCACGCTGGTTTACCAGACTGATCCGGGCGTTCTTCCCTTTCAATGCTCGGGTCAGACCGAGTATATCTACGGGTTATGCTTTGGTGCTTTGGAGCTTCAGCAGGAGAGCTGGAGATCTTCATTTTCGTACATCTGTATTTGATCGATTATCCACTGTGCTTTGTTAGTTATTGTTATTATCAGCATTTATGAGGACAGGTTATTATAACTGTATAAGCTGATAACTCTGATTGATTGTTGAACTCTGATTGATGTATGTATATACAGTTTCTGTTTTGTAAAGATCATTGATATGATATTATATATTATCCGCTGCGATGTGAGATTCTGCATTGTTCTGTTTGGTTCTATCTTCTCTCTTTCTTCTCTTCTCTTCTTCTCTCATCTTTTCTTTCTCTTGACATTCCATCAGTCTGTGCTTTTTGGGTCAGGCACATATGGATTATTGTCGATTCAAAGGGTACGGATTTCTAGGTCGTCACATTTTTAAAATTCATTTCAGATTTAAATTAAATTGAATAAAATTACATATACCTTACTGCCTAGAACTCTGCTTCTCCCAGCTACCCACGCACGCAAACGCCGATGTCGCATCTTCCACCACGAACCCACGCTACCGAAACCCTATCTCGGTCACCAGAAAATCCAATCTCAACCTCGTATGACCACCGTGACTCGACACTCTCAAGTGGAAGTCAAACGCCGTGACCCTGAAAGTTGCTCGACGTTGAAGCTTCAGGTCGCTGCCCTAACGCGAATCCACTCGCGCGACTTCCTCCGGTTGATGCGAATGACTTTCTCATTTTTGACACCATCTAATACTTAGCATACCAAATTCCTAATGTCGCCGCTGCGATACTCGCTCGACCGCCGCACGAGATGCTTGCGATCGAAGGAGTCGGCTCAGAATCGAAGTCGATATCAATGATAACGAACGAAAAGGCTACGATTTCGAAATGGAACGTAAACGAACGAGCAGCCATTATCTTATCCCTTTTTTTTAATGTTTTTTTCGTCTAAAGGAAGATAAGGATGGAACATATTTAGGTTAAGGGGAGTGGCGTATAGGAGAAGACTTGACTATTTTAATTAAATTAAATTAGATTCTTCTTTGCATTTACGGATTGTACGACCAAACGGTAAACTCAAACACTGCAAACTTGAAATCCGATAATAATATAATATTACGGATCCAATGGAACTGGTTTCGTCAAAATCCGAGACTGTGCCTCGGAAGGCTATTTTTAAATTCAATTTAAACGATGAAATTTCAAAACTGAACAAATCACTGTTAAATTAAATTTTAACACTTTTATTATCTTCAGTATTATCGATATAAATTTTATAAGTCTTTATAATTTATTTTTAACAGGCTTAAAATTCCAGATTTCATATTTTACCCAGTTTCCAATTATTAAATTCCAAAAATAAATAGTGATATTCGTAATTCAAGTTAAAATTACTCTATTGAATATTTTAAATCAATTAAATATTCCGATTTTAAGTGCTCGAAAATTCCGGGTCGTCACATTCCTCCCTCCTAAAAAGAATTTCGTCCCCGAAATTAGCAATTAGGAAGAATGGTCCAATACCCGTTTACTTTTCCCTAAAACCAAACAATTCAACATCTAACCAACTATCTTTTAACAAAAGACCCATTATCATTCTTATTAACTTCTCAACTCTCCCATAGTTTTCAAATATTACTACTTGCTCAATCTTTCAAATTTCAATTTGAAACCAAATTTTGAATTATCAAAAAATTTCAAAAAAAATTCTAACTCCCTAAATTTTCGAAAATTTTTGTCGGCGTCTCCTTTGCGCGGCTAGCTCGATACAACTACAAAAGGCATCTACGGGCTCCCAAATTCCAAAAGAAAACAAAACGCCAAGTGGCTAGATCAAAAACCCAATCAAATTTCATACTAAAATTTAAACTCGTACCTTTTTGGTCGGGCAATTCAAATTTATCTTCTGAAATCAAAACCAATTTTCCTTTTTCCTTTATAATACTGTATATCCCACATAGCAATAATATCCAATCACAACATTCTAAAATATTTTATCGACTTCCTTAAAAAATGTCAATATTTATTCATTCAAATATTAACTTAGATTATATTTGTAATATCAATTCCCATTTAAGAATTCACCATTCCTTTCTTAAGTTTAGTATAAGCATTTTATATGCTTCTTTATTTGTTTTCATTTCACCACTTTAGTTTATATCTATTTTTATTCAAATTGGTTCTCCCATTTCTATCTGTATTCAATTTATCTTCAACTCTGAATATTTGAATTTTATTTTCTATTTATAACTAATTCATGTCATTGTTTTAAATTAGTTTCATTCACTAATTTGTTTCAATTTCCAGTTGAAATCGTTTTGTCGTTAACAAAATTTTCCAAAAATTTTCTAGCTTCCAAAATTTCCGAAATTTTTTGGTAGAGTCTCCTTTGTACGGAGGAGCTTTCGCAATTTGACAAAAGATATAAATATATATACATCGACCCACACGGTCGGAAAAACAAAAGCAGTTCATATTTCCTATTTTTACTGCGTAGGCGTACCTTATTTAGCATTTTTAAGAAAGCAGCTTATAATTTTAGCAATTAGCGCAACCAAATCCAGCCAAACGGCTTCTCGGTACCTGTACTTACTCAATTCCAACATGTAAGTACTGAATATATGAATTTATTAACATTTCACTTACTTTCAATAGCTAAACACATGCATTTCATAAGAAACATACACTAAACACTTTCCATGAGCAATTTATATGATTTCAAAACTAATTCAATTGCTTTCAACCAATTCATATGCCATTTCGTTCAATTTTAATGGTTTACAACTCAATTGCTTACATTCAATTTATTTTTAATCCAAACAAGCTCATATTCAATTCAATTGATTTCAAAATCAATTTTATTTCACTTCTATCAATTCATATAATTTATTTATTTACTTATAAAATCATTCATAGAAGGAATTTATTTGATTTGGAAATCAATTTTGAAATCGATAAATTATATTAAACTTTCCTTTGTAAAATTACTTTTGTTCAAAATTGGAAGCAGCAAGATATTAAAAGAGGTGCATAAAATCATTAAGAAAAGGAGGCACCGCCAGTAAATCAAACAACAGAGCAAATGCACGAAAATAAAGCAACAGGAAAATGGTGAATACATGAACAATTTAAGGCAACAAGGTAAGGGACGTAACCAATTTCAAGGCTACGGGTAGCAGCTAATAATGTGCTAAAAAAAACTCAAGGCATTGGAAAAAACACAGTGTGCGTGACCTTATTTTTTTGTAGCAGGGCTAGTAATGCATGAAATAAAATGAAAGTGAAATCACACAAAAGCAAAAGGAAGCAACCACATAACACATGTCAAGGATTTACTAATTATTAATGTAATTGCAAGATTCTAAAGTGACAGGGAAATCAATACATAAAAAAATGTCAAAGTACTAGGAAAATTGAAGAACATGCCAAGGAAAATCAAAATAACAAAACAACACTATTTACCAATAATGATTTGCACATAGGTCCATGCAAATAGAGTCAATTATGCATGGAAAGGGAAGTACAAACTAAGGCAACAATTAATGCCAGGGATGCACAAAGTAAAGGAAGCAGGTAGTAGGGATTCAACATATTTCAAACTATCGGAGCATATGAACAACGAACAATGTCTAGGCAGCTTATTTTAATAAATGACAGTGCAAATCTAGGATAACGGCGTGAAAAAATTTTAAACAACAAGGCATGTACATGACTGGTTACAAACCAACAATGCAGGGAGGCATAAAATCAAAGCAGAGCTTAAAATTATTTAATGCTTAGAATTTCTAAGATTGGTTTGTGAGTAATTAACTCGCCTTAATCATTTCCAGTGGCTGTTAATACTACAAGGCTATAAACTAGTGCATGAAAATTTCCAAACTTATTTATACTTTTTATTACAAAACCTGATCATCCAAAACGTAAGCATACCCATCAAACTTACCAGTTTAAATAAAATATGACTTAGATGTGCTGCTGCACTAACTAGATTACTTGAATATAATTATAGTTTAAAAGTTATATATGTAGTTTCTAAACCAGGAAACTTACCAGGTTTAAACAATAATTACACTAAACAATTATTCATGAATACACTAATAAGTTAATAACTATAATACCATAATCATACACTGTAATATGTTTATACACGAAGCAAGAAATCAAAGAAGGACCAGGCTCGCATGGGGAATCACACACAGCAAGAACAAATATTCTAGATACTTCGACTTAATTCACTCATAAAAATTTGGATTTAGAAAATAGTAGTGTGAGGGTTACTCACTTGAAATTTATTTGTAATTCAAACCATCACCATTTCGATCCAACTCTATTTTATTTAACTCAAGTTCATTTCCAACTCCGTTACTAACTCACAATTCAACCTTCATTTAACCAATTTAAATCTCATTAACACATCCAATTAACTCATTTATTTCAAATTAGTCTCCTTCCAACTTGCAATTCAATATTTGATTTTTTCTTCAAAACCACCTCATTATTTTACTTAAGTTCAAATTCTATTTGTAATTCAAGTTCGGATTTCTATTCATTTTCCAAAATATGAAACAAATTCTATTCTGGACTTATCTATTCCACCTTTAAATTTTATAAGTCACACACTCATTTATATCCACACCTTTATCCATTTAAAATTAATCTCATTCACACTATACCTCTTTTTTTAATTAGGGATTATATATTTTTATTTATCCAAGTATATTTTATTCAATGGGTTTCAATTCTTTTATAGGCTGTCAGAATTTATTTATTCTAGTTTAATTTTCTTATTCAACTTACTTTCATTGATTTCAGTAAGAATTTAACTTTTCAATATCATTTATACTCAATTCATTTCCATTTTAACTTAATTCCAATACAACCAGATTTTTTTTCAGTTTAAGTCAAATCCAACTCAATATTAACTTAAGTTCATTCAATTCAACTTAATTTTATTTCTCCATCCAATTCAATTCCCATTTATCCAAGTTAAATTTATTTATTTTCACTTTAAATTTTAATTCCAACATTCAAACTCATATATTTCCTTCCTTGTTTAAAAAAATCATCTCAATTTTTATAAGTTCATAACTTATCTCCTAATGATCTCTAAATTATTTAAATAAGGATTTCAGGATTTTAAAACACCCGACTTTTGGTTTCAAATCATTTTGAAATCATCATTATCTCAAAATCACACTTCTCAAATTTTTAAACCAATCTTGGTTTTTACCCCCAACAAATTTCCTCTGAAATTTCCAAAAACAACTAGCTTTTCTGAACAAATCAATTTGGCAGCAATCCGTCACTTAGAATTCGAGAATGAATGCTGATGATGCGGTCGTCATCATCAGAATTATTTCCCAATAATCCAAGTGATTTCAATGCTATATCACTTTCAAAATCCATTTAAAACAAATTTCCTTCCAGAGATACCTCTAAAACAATAATGTTATTATTTATCTTAAGAACACTTCGACAAACACTTCCAAAATCTCCGGGATTTTAAATTTCCAAATCCTGCTTAAATCAATTTTAACTATAATTCATTTGTATAAATTCACATTTGATCATATTTCAATTTATAAATCACGTTGTTAATTTATATTTATAAATTTCTTTTTATAAATGAATTTATTTTCCTTAACTTTGATTACATTTTCAATTTCTAGATAAATTTCCACTCAACAATGATAATAATTTAATGTTATTCTTCCTAACATCCAAGCAACTATAAATTAGCTAAAATAGTTTACAAGAACATTTCTTTTTATATCAAAATACATTTTTGGGTAAAATTATTTCATTCACCCAATTTAAAACAATACCGTGTCAAACTGTTCTATTCAAGTGTTTAGAAACCCCTTCGATACAGTTGTCCAGACTGTGCCGACGAAGGTTCATATGCCACTCAACAAACCAATCAATACAATACAAAACCATTTTTATATCTACTAACAAATACGCGCTCATATCTATTAATACGCTCAAACTCATTCTAGAGTACTACAGACTCTATTTGAGTAATTCCCACCAGAGCCAAGGCTATCACCAACCTCGCTCTGATACCAACTGTAATGACCCGCAAATCCATACCCCTTGAGTCAACACTATTCTACATCAATCTACTCAAGTTGAACATAAATACGAACCATTAGGGTTAAAGAAGAAGAGGTAGAAGAAGAAGACAGAAACAATATCAGAATCTAACCATCGCAGCGGAATAAAATATAATAGATAATAAATGATCTTTACACAAAAGAAAACTATATCTGTTTATACAGACATCATCAGAGTACGTCATCAAAGTTCAAACATCAATAACATACAACTGGACACACAGCAGAATAATAATCAAATACGAAAGTATGTATCGCCATCCAGCTCGTCTCCAGAGCTCCACAACATCATATCCTATATTCTATAATACTCGGTTTGACCCGAGTATTATAGTTAAATAACACTCGAGTCAGCCTGGAGTACCAGCGTAAGAAATCACACACAATTTGGTTATTAAAGTTTCAAAAATTCTTTTGGAAACAAAAGCATCTTGTAAGACCACGTCACAAATAAACATGCCGGGTTTTTACCTTACGATAGCTAAAACATTTTTTATTAAAATCCTCTGATATTATAATAGGGTCTATATATAAATACTTATTAAAATAGCCGAAATTGTCACATCTATTAAATTCTAGCTACTAGCCACAGAGTGGGTAATACAAACAAAACTCGTAAAAGGCACGTAGGGAGAATGGATTTCCAATTAATGACTAGGCACTGGGGTACCACCTATCACAGTATGTGGCCTAGACCACAGTACCGAGGAGCCACCCTAACTCCCCTGAAACACAAGGCTCGAACTATCCCTTACTGGACAGTCCCAAGTAAGATCGCCCCGCGGTTGGGATCAGCAACCGCCACTAAGCCGAAATAAAAAGGGACATCTAGACAGGGATGACCTTACCTTAATGGGTGCCACCCACATAGCCTTGCTGCATAACCCCTGATTTTCAGTCATTCCCGGTGGATGAGGCTTAGGGCTAAGCATTACCTTTTAGATCGTTTCACTTAGAATGATCATCATCCGCCTGACGATGTTCTGTAAGCATTCATCCATACAAGTCCGTCCCGGGTTCGAACGGAACCGAAGGCACTATTCCTACTACATCCATTTTGGAAATATCCTCAGGATTAGTAGCGACTAGCCCTTGCACTTCACTGCTCCATCTTCGAATCCAAACTGGTTTTTCCCACGAAAACGTACAAACCGGATCGAAGTGGTTTTCGAGAAATAAATCCTGATCCCGGTCTCTTCGAAACGATCAGCGCATTTGGCCAATATTGATAGTCGGTTATTTAACTATCAATTAACATTCACAACAACCATCCAACATAAATAATTTCACCAAATTATTTATTAACCTTAAAATATCTTCGCAAGATATATTTCCATTTTCAACCCTTTGAAAAATAGTTTCAAACCATGCTCTTCTGATGGAATGAATTTCCAAATAATTATTTCCACTGAAAACACCAAGTACAAAGCTTTAGATTTTTAAAATAATTTAAAATACTTTATGAATAAAATATATATTTTAACATTTAGATTGAGAACTACTTCAATACTTTATTAAAAATATACACTTTAGGAATATTTAAAATGAGGTTACTTTTATAAAATATAAAGCTAGATTTTCTCTTTTAAAACAAATACCAAGTCACTTTTAAATAATTACTGCTATAATAGATTAAAAGAAAATACTTACTTTAGAACTTAAATATTTAGAAATAATAAATTTTCCAAAACTTGCTTTTTTTTAAAAAAAACCAACTTTGAAACCTTTAATTTATATTTAAAAATTTACTTTGAAAACGTATTTGGTTATCCAGGGAGAATTTCTAATTTCAATCACTTAAATCAATTTTCCAAATTGATATCCAATTTACTCCATTTTAAATAAATTCCTTTACTTACTCAGTTCATTTCAAAATTCCTTAATTATGGACTTTATTATTATTATTATTATTATTTTCCTTTTGATTTTAAATCTTTTAACTGAAATATACAAATTTCAGATTTTTCCCCATTTCTTCTTTATTCTTTTCAAATTTTAAATTTAAAATAAATGCTTTATTCTTTTAAATAATAACACTGAAGTTTAAAATTCATTAACTTTCTGTTTATTCATATTTCCCTTCATACACGGAATTTATTTATTAGAATTTTAAAACCACTATTATTCTTATCCAGTTCATTATAATTTATTTAAATTCTCTATAATTACTTCACCTTTAAATTCGCTTCCTTTTATTTTCAAAAATTCAATTCTATATATTTTGATAACTCGGTGTACCGAAATATATTCAAGTAAACCATAGCATTCAATATTCTAATATAGATCATCACAGAATATAAAATAATCATGACGGAGAATATTAAATAATTTAAATAAATGTTGAGGAATCCAGTTGGATCCCTCCAACCTGTTTCCCTGCATCGACAAACGTTAGCACAACATAAAATACCAATTATACTTTGATGTGGAATATCGCGGTATATGGGATTAAATATAATATTATCCGCTACTATGCGGCGCATAGGGTCTCATCCGCTATAAAATGCGAGAATTCAATCATTCTGAGATATATTATATACTACTATACATAATATTGCACATCCAATCCAAACAATCAATCAACCAATTATTTAAATTTAACCATTTAAATTAAAATTATAATTCAGCTGAGTGAGATTAACTCACCTTCTGTTTGTTGATGTTTGCAATCCATTTCCATTCCGTACTAGTTTTCTTCATGATTCTAGACCTTGCCAAACAATTATATAATTTTATTAATATTCGAAATTAATTCGAACAATTCAATCCACCATTTTAAAATTTTAAATTCAGCTAATAATTTAGTTTTAACTTGATGATTAAATTTTTAAACAAATTTCCTTTCGGACAATTTTCTTAGTAACAAAAATAATTTTAATAGTTTTTAATAGAATAAATTAATCACCAAACCCTTAATTTAAAGATAATTTAGCAAAATTAAAATATGTAAACGTATATTTTTTCTTTACGAACTATATATATAATTATAAAAAAATAACCTATATAGATTTACTAAAAATTTGATTTTTCTAAACTTCTAAAATTACATCCTTCATTTAAGAAATTCTTTTAATCGTTTATAACTAAATATATAAATATAAAATATCAGTCAATAGCAAATAACTTTTCCTTGATTGTTCTGTACATTTTTAAAATTCATTTCAGATTTAAATTAAATTGAATACAATTTCATATACCTTACTGCCTAGAACTCTGCTTCCCCCAGCTACCCACGCACGCAAACGCCGATGTCGCCTCTTCCACCACGAACCCACGCTACCGAAACCCTATCTTGGTCACCAGAAATTCAAGCTCAACCTCGTATGACCACCGCGACTCGACGCTCTCAAGTGGAAGTCAAACACCGCGACCTTGAAAGTTGCTCGACGTTGAAGCTTCAGGTTGTTGCCCTAACGCGAATCCACTTGCGCGACTTCCTCTGGTTGATGCGACTGCCTTTCTCATTTTCGACACCATCTAATACTTAGCATACCAACCTAAGACCAAATTCCTAAGCTCGGATCGAACCCTAATGTCGCCGCTGCGATACTCGCCGGACCGCCACACGAGATGCTTGCAATCGAAGGAGTCGGCTCAAAATCGAAGTCGATATCAATGATGATGAATGAAAAGGCTACGATTTTGAAATGGAACGTAAACGAACGAGCAGCCATTATATTATCCCCTTTCTTTTTTATGTTTTTTCGTCTAAAGGAAGATAGGGATGGAACGTATTTAGGTTGAGGGGAGTGCGAAAGAAATCCGATAATAATATAATATTACGGATCCAATGGAACTGGTTTCTTCAAAATCCGAGACTGTGCCTCGGAAGGCTATTTTTAAATTCAATTTAAACGATGAAATTTCAAAACTGAACAAATCATTGTTAAATTAAATTTTAACACTTTTATTATCTTCAGTGTTATCGATATAAATTTTATAAGTCTTCAAATTATTATTTTTAACAGGCTTAAAATCCCAGATTTCATATTTTACCCAGTTTCCAATTATTAAATTCCAAAAATAAATAGTGATATTCATAATTCAAGTTAAAATTACTCTATTGAATATTTAAAATCAATTAAATATTCATATTTTAAATGCTCGGAAATTCCGGATCTTCACAATGTATGTATGTATGTATATGTATATATAAATCAATAGGCGAATTAGTCCCTAAATTTTCAACTCTTGGATATTACGGAAATTGGTGGATGTGTGCGTAGGCAATTAGGCCTGGAAACTGTCCGTTCGACGAATTTGACATGCAATATAAGGCGGTTTGATAGAGAAGATGCATTAAGCATACGACACTAACAGGAGGTTCCTTGGTGTATGTGTGACACTGTTGGTGGTTGACTGGCGCGACGCAATCCGCCACTAACGTAGGTTCCTCAGTGGATATGTGACACTGTCGATGGATGCCCAGCATGGTGCAGTAAGTGGTGGGATTACCATTGAGCATAGACACGGATGTAGCGGACCCTAAGATGACTTCGATGTGAGTCGACATTGCGGGATCCTCTCAATACATAAGTTTGATACGTGTAGTCAAAAAATTTGGAACATGATCCCAAGGATGATACTGTATGCGATCCTATATTAGGAATACTTTCAACAGTTTTTAGCCGATCCATAATTGTTTTGAAGTTCGATTAGTTATTCGACCCCACGTGTAAACCTTAACAAGGTATCTGGTGTAGTTGTGTTTAGAATTATGTTCCTTAGGCTAATGATACCAAACTTAACAAGTAGTTCATAGTCACAAGTAAGACACCCTAGGTCTCATAGATTATAAATGAAGTCGATTGCATGTGATCGCCATATATTAATAATGTAATCATTCATCGGACTTTTATCTAACCCACTCATTTCCTTTTTCCCACAATAAGACGATATGACAATAGGTGATCGACCCAGAGATAGTATGAGAAGAAGTGAAGTTAAATTGGCATTGCTTTTTTTCTTTTCATCACTCTCCATGTAACTATTATCATACTTAGTACTAATTAGACCTATAGGACTGTTATTTTGTAAACATTGGATTTGGACTATGTATTTTTTGAGACTTTTTTTTAGGATAATTTCTGAGATGATTATTTTCTATATTTATATTTTACTACCCTTAATTGTGAGATCTGAAAGTATAGAATGTCTTGGATTTTATTCTTATATTCTTAGTCCATGTAATGTTTAAAAACCTGATAGCCTATACTTCTTGCCACGACATGAGTCCGAAAGTCGCCCAAGGCTTTCGATCGGTGTAATATAAGGTGCAGGTTGTCACAAAAGAGTATTTTATTGAAACTTTCTTTACATTGAATATTATACGATTCGGTGAGGATTTATTTTAAAGATACCTTATGTGAAGGTTATTTCAACGAAAAGGTATATTATTTAGAAAGAATTGTTTTCTTAAAAGAAGTATTTGAAAATAAAATAGTGGATATATTTTTAATTGGGAAATCTTTTTATCGAATGAAATAACTGAAAATAATCGATGAAGGTATCTTCTTAGGTAAAAAATGTAATAAAACATTTATTTGAGAAGGAAAGTTTTATCAAAGGAATGTGTTTGATTTCATAAAACTTTTGTCTAAAAATTGATTTTTGTTAGGAAAATTTTCACTTTAAAAGGTACCTTTTGATAAATATGTTTCAAAAATAAAACATTTTTTGGCAGGGAGTTTTGCTTGAAAAAGACCTAAAATTTGATTTTTTATTTATTTATTTGGGAGATATCTGAGAATAAGTTTGTTGAGAAAGGATGCATTATAAAATATATAGTTTACAATACTCTGCGAAATTTTACTAAGATGAGGATGATTTGATTTGAAAATAAATGGTTGAGAAGTTATCAAATTTAATTGAATAACAAACTTTAAAAGTATTTTAAAAAAATATTTTATGTGGTAAGCTCCATTTCGGGACTGTAAGACTAAAACTACGTGATATAGGGGGCGAGATGAGCTTTAGTTTGCCCAATGCCTATTATGACGATGTTACCTTTATGTTGTTATATGTGACCTTCCCTAAGAAATTATAAGGATGTCTAATTGTTTCCTTACATAGAGAGAATTAGGATAGAATATAGGCACTGTCTATTTCAATGTATGGGATAGTGATCTTTTGCTTGTATGACTTGCTTTTGTCTTTATTGATTTGTTGCTTGTTAAGTTATTTCCTATGATTGTTATTCGTTCGACTTGCTTGCCTATGATTTCTTATTAACTTATGTCATGCTTGCTTGAATTGATTTCTTTTCTTGTATTGTGTTATTAATTATTCTGTTTTACTATGATTGATTTTAATTATTTGTTTGTTACTTGGTTACTTGTGTTCTTATTTACTTGTTTTCTTGCCCTTTTTTTATTTATATGTATGATAAATGTAGAATGAGGTAGTTATCCAATATTAACTTTTGGTGAGATGTATATTGGAGAAACTAGTGGATTGATACGGGACGTATTTAGTTTAGTTATAGTGGGATAACATAGTTTCCTAAGTTGAGGAAGACTAAATGTTCAAATCAACTGAAAGATGTGAAGATGCTCCTTGAAGATGAGTATTAATGGTTGGTGATTTTTTGGTGACTAAAGGCTTGATGGGCGTAGCCGAGGAATCAAAATGATGGATGGGAGGTTCATCATACATTTACCAAAATTGGGAGTTTTAGAAATATGTGTTTCATAATCTATTTTATATAGACAATTACTAGCTTCCATAAATATATTAAATCAAAGAGTTTATAGTTTGAAGAAATTGTTTAAAGTTTAAATTTTTAACAAAATAATATTTTCTCAAAAGTTGTTTTAAATTGACTTTACAATGGTAGAAATATTTTGGAAAATCGTTTATAAAATGGTGTTGATATTTTTAACAAGAAAAATATTTTGATTTTAAAGGAAGATGGAAGATTTGATTTGAAAATAAAATTATTTTAGTAAATGTTTTTCATTGATAAGTATCGGAGCTTTCCTTACTAGCAGATTCCTCTTTAGTATTTTGGGTGAGCCATCCCTATCATCAAATGAAGAAATCACTAAGAGGACTTTTGAAATTAGATTTTTTAACATGAACTGAAGAGGAGAACAAGATGGGTTCTGATGTAGGTAGGTACCAAGGGATTGCTGATGACCAAATGCATTGATATATGCTCGAGAAGAAGAAGATGGTGGGGACGCTTATTGTAGATCGGTACTGGGTGATTTTTTTATCCCTGGACCTATAGGGGTTGGTCTAATTTTCTGGCAGTGTAGAGTGGCAAAGATTCAACCATTCATCTAGCCATAATGCTCTTCCATTGATGAATATTCATTGACTCTACGGAGGTGGTCATCTATGCCATCATATATCAAGAGTATTTGGTACGAGGCCTAAACCTTACGCAGATGGTCTAGTTTCCTAACCTTGCAGAGTGGTATAGATTCAAGCATTTATGAGACAACGGTATTGGATGATTATTTCAGTGAGAAGTTATCAGGGGCAAAGCTGAGATATAGTACATACGATGTCGAGTTTTACGCTGTTGTGCAAGCTGTTAAACATTGGAGGCACTATCTATTTCAGAAAGAATTTGTTCTGTACACTGATCATGAGGCATTGAAGCATTTACAGGGGCAAGACAAGATTTCAGCGAGACATGCATCATGGATTGCTTATTTACAACAGTTTACTTTTGTCGTGAAACATAAGTCAGGGGTGACGAACCGTGTAGCAGATGCATTAAGCAGGAGGAGTCATTTATTAACGACGTTGAAGGTTGAGGTGACAGGGTTTGAAATGTTGCCAGAGCTGATTGAAGAAGATCCTTACTTTGTGAAATGTGTAGAGAAAGTCAAGGAAGGAAATACCGATGAATTTGTGATGGTTGATGGATTCTTGTTCAAGGGGAATCAATTATGTATTCCAGATTGTAGTTTGAGATTGAAAATTATCAAGGAATTACACGAGGAAGGGCATGTGGGCCGTGATCGTACTTTGCAATTGATTTCACAATCTTACTTTTGGCCGTCAATGAGGAAAGAAGTGGGAAGGTTTGTGGAGCGATGTCATATTTGCCAAGTTTCGAAAGGAACCGCGACCAATGCTGGGTTGTATATGCCGTTGCCTGTACCGGCTAGACCATGGGTTGATGTGAGTATGGACTTTGTATTGGGATTGCCGAGAACACAGCGTGGTAATGATTCTATATATGTAGTGGTTGACAGATTTTCTAAAATGGCACATTTTATTGCTTGCAAGAAGACGGCAGATGCTGTTCGTGTTGCTCAGATGTTCTTTAAGGAAATCTATCGCTTACATGGTTTACCAGAGTCTATTGTTTCAGACAGGGATACCAGATTTTTGAGTCATTTTTGGCTTAGTTTGTGGAAGATGGTGGGAACGAAGTTGAATTTCAGTAGTGCGTATCATCCGCAGACAGATGGTCAAACCGAGGTTGTGAACAGATCATTGGGAAATTTGTTACGATGTTTGGTGAAAGATAATCTGAAGAGTTGGGACATGAAGTTATGCCAGACAGAGTTTGCTCATAATCATGTAGTGAATCGTAGTACGGGATTCAGTCCATTTCAGATTGTATATTCAAGTTTGCCAAGGGGACCGTTGGATTTGACGGTAGTACCACAACCAAAGGTGACGGTTAAACGGGCTGTTGATTTTGTCGGTGAATTAACTGAATGTCACAAAATCGTTCAGGAACGATTGGTAAAGACGAATGAGAAGTATAAGCGAACTGCAGATTTGAAGCGACGAAATGTTGAATTTAACGAGGGTGATTTGGTTTACGCTGTGTTAACGAAGGATCGTTTTCCAGTATGCGCTTATAACAAGTTGAAAGCCAGAAAAATTGGTCCTGTCAAAGTTGTGAAGCGGATTAATGAAAATGCTTATAAGTTGAAATTACCGGAGGATGTTTACACTTCTGACGTGTTTAATGTTAAACATCTCGTACCATATTATGGAGATGAACAATCTAATGGGGAAGAATTTACAAATTCGAGGACGAATTTTTCTCAACCAGGGGAGGATGATGCAGCACGATCTACAGAAATTCAGAGATTAGGCTGTTCACGAGACAAGGAAGTTTCGGTTTTAACTCTTAAGTCATGCATGAGTCAGCCTAATGAAGTTTCAGGTTTAACTCGTAAGTCGTGCGCGACTCAACCTAAGGAATCACATGGGAAAGAGCTACGACCTAAGGGGAAGATACGAGTTACTGAGAAGGAGCTTGAGTCGTTCACGAGTCAACGACCTAAGGAAAGGGAAGATTGTCTACGACTTAACATGGATGCAAGAAAGGAGTCAGGATGTACGACTTACGACTCAGTTAAGTCGCCTAAAGAAGAACCAATACCGAAGCCAGGAGTCGCTAAGTCGTTTCCGGGACATCTTGACTAGGTCGTTTACGACTTATGGCCAGTATCATGTATAAGTCGTAAGTCGGTAAGGGTGAGTCGGAGGTCGTTATCTGTTTAACTCGTACGTGTTGTATTTTCTGAAGTCGTGACATGGTGTTGTAAACTGTTTGTTTTCTTGAGTCGTTTACTTCTTATGTCGTCAGTCGCTAGGTCGTATACGACCTAAGTGTTGTGTTATGTTGAAATACGTTGAGTCGTTTGTACCATTGAGTCTGTACATGTATTGAGTCGTTGTATTCTGGGTCGTAAGTCATTCACGACCTAGTATAAGTCGTGTAATGTGTTGTTTGTAAGTGAGTGTTGTACTAAGTCGTGTGTTCTGATGGTAGGTCGGCAACGACCTAGGAAGGTCATAAGTCGTATACGACTTAAGGGTGAATGGTGAAAACACTATAAATAGGGAGCATGTTGTTCATTTTGTGGTGGTTGATTTTTGAATAAAATTCTTGTTTGATTGCTGTATGCTCTCATCCTAAATTGGTAGTTGAGTGTAATCTCCTATCTCCACCTTCGGTTATTCGAGCGCGCTCGAATCAACGATTGTTGAAGCCGGTTCGCGGAATCAAGTGCGCTTGATCAACGCTTGAAGAATTGAAGATCTTCTTTCACGGTATCGTGCGCGATCAACGTGTCGAAGATAGCTAGAATTCGGTATCTTAGTGATCAACGAATTTGGGCCTTTCAGTATCTTCAATCCACCGTTTGTTAATTTCACCGATTGAAGTTTATTTTGATTAATCCGCTGCGTCAGTTTTGGTATCGGAGCTTGTTTTAGCCAATCATAGCTAAATCGGGTCTTGGAGCCAAGTGCTGAAGTTTGAAGTTGTTCATCGTGTTCATATTGAAGTTGCAACAAGAGGGAGAACTTTCGATCCATTCCATTTTGGATCAAAGTGTTGAAAGTGTTTGAATTTGAAGTAGGCCGTGTATACTAGTGAAGTAGTCGAGCCTAGGAAGGATCATTGGAAGCTTGTTTCGAGCTAAGGAGTTAGGCCGAGCCTTGTGAAGTTGTATGTGAAGTTGAAGCATCACTTTGGTATCGATTTGTTGAAATTTAGTGAATTTCAATCATGCCGCCAAGGAGAGCTAACCGCCATCAAAATGTTGAAGCTTTATATCGGAGAGAAGAGGCCGATCAAATGGAACAACGTATGCATGAGAAGATTGATGAAGGCATTGGTAGGTTGGAGAAGCTTATGATTGATATGAATCAAAGTAGAAGAAGAAATTCACCTGAATCCATCCGTGGGGGTAGTAGAGTGTCATCACATTCAGAACGGGAGAGGAGAGAAAGTCAAGAGCCTAGGAGTGTTGATAATCGAAGTAGGAGGAATGTTGATGATCATGATAGACGGGATGTTGGTAGTAGGAGTGGTGGTAGAGATGCTGGAGGGCGTGAAAGACAACGATATGCATCAGACTTTGATGAGGAGTTTGATGGTGAGAGGGGAAGTATTCTTTTCAGAGACCGAGATCAGAGACAACGTCAGTATCGGGTTATTAATGATGATCGACGTTGGGAATCGGGAATGAAGATGGAGATTCCGGAGTTTAAAGGAGGGATGGTAGCTGAAGAATTCTTAGATTGGTTATCTAATGTGGAGGAAATCTTTGATTTCAAGGAGGTTCCGGAGAATCGAAGGGTGAAGTTAGTTGCTACAAGGCTGAGGGGAAGAGCTTTGGCATGGTGGCAGCAAACTAAACTTACTCGTGAACGAATGGGGAAGTCAAAGATAGAATCTTGGGAGAAGATGAAGAAATTGATGAGAGCTACATTTTTGTCATACAACTATCAATCGCTTATGTACCAGAGATTGCAGAATCTAAGGCAGGGGACGAAATCAGTAAATGACTATGCAGATGAATTTTACCAACTCATTGCCAGGAACGATATAATGGAGACAGAAGAACAGCTGACTGCTAGGTTTGCTGGAGGGTTGAGAATGCAGATCCAGGATATGGTTAATATGTTCGATCCCAGATCTGTAGCGGAGGCACATCAAAAGGCGTTAGCTTAGGAAAAGCAAGGAAGGCGTGGAGGTGGTGTGTTTACTAATTCTAACAATCAAGTGAAGGGAGTCGGTGGAAGTTCTAATGTTCCTAAGATTGTTGCCAAACTAGTTGTGAAGGAAGGTGAGAAGGCGAAGGTTAGCAGTGGGTTCAAATGTTACAATTGCCAGGAGATGGGTCATAAAAGCAACGAGTGTCCGAAGCCGAAGAAGAGAACTATGATAGTTGAAGCTGAGGATGAAGAGGAAGAAGCTGAATGTTCTAATTCACCTTATGTTGAGGAGGAAGAAGAAGTGTCGGGAGACGAAGGTTGTAATCTGATGATGAGGAGGTCTTGTTTGACGCCAAAGCAAGAGGAGGAAGATAGTTGGTTGAGGAATAACATATTTCAATCTACTTGCACTATTCTTGGGAAAGTTTGTAAATTTTTCATTGATGCTGGGAGTTGCGATAATATTATCTCTACAGAGGCAGTGAGGAAATTGGAGTTGAAAACCGAGAAGCATCCTAAACCATACAAGTTAGCTTGGTTAAGGAAGGGTGGTGAAGTGAAAGTTGGGAGAAGAGCTTGCGTGAAATTTTCTATTGGGAAGAAATACAAAGATGAAATCTGGTGCGATGTAGTGGACATGGATGTGTGTCATCTGTTGTTGGGCAGGCCATGGCAGTTTGATCGAGCAGTACAACACGATGGTCGAGCCAATAGCTATAGTTTCATGTTCGAGGGTACTAAAATCACTTTGGTTCCCAAGAAGCAACAACAGAAGGAGAGCAAGCTGGAGGAGATTGAGGAATTGAAAACTCTGTTGACTTTGAAGGAGTTTGTTAAGGAGGTTGAAGAGGAGCCTAAAGTATACTTGTTGATTGGGCGTGAGAGCAGTGAAGAGGTTGAAATTCCAGAAGAAGCGAAGCCAGTTTTGCAAGAATTTGAGGATGTATTTCCAAAGGAGTTGCCTAAGGAGTTACCGCCACTGAGAGACATTCAACATCAGATCGATCTTGTTCCGGGAGCAGTATTACCACATAGACCACATTATCGAATGAGTCCGAAGGAACATGAAGAGTTGAGGAGGAAGGTGGAAGAGTTGCTTGAACAAGGGCGAGTGCAGGAGAGTTTGAGTCCATGTGCTGTACCAGCTTTATTGGTACCCAAGAAGGATGGGACGTGGAGGATGTGCACTGACAGTCGAGCATTGAACAAGATTACCGTGAGATATAGATTTCCCATGCCAAGGTTGGATGACTTGCTAGATCAGTTGAGTGGGGCTATTATCTTTTCGAAGATTGATTTGAAGAGTGGTTATCACCAGATTCGAATTAGACCAGAGACGAGTGGAAGACAGCGTTTAAGACGAGAGAGGGGTTATACGAATGGTTGGTTATGCCATTTGGTTTATCAAATGCACCTAGTACATTCATGCGGGTGATGAATCAAATCTTTAGACCATTCATTGGGAAGTTTGTGGTAGTTTATTTCGATGATATTCTGATATATAGCAGGAGTATGGAGGAGCATGTTCTACATTTGAGGGAAGTGTTGATTATTCTTCGTGAGGAACAATTTTATGCTGCTACAAAGAAATGTGTATTTATGACTAGAAGTGTTTTATTTTTGGGGTATGTTGTTGCGGAGGAAGGAATTCAAGTTGATCAGAGTAAAGTTGAAGCTATTAGAAATTGGCCACAACCGAGAACTATCACTGAAGTTAGAAGTTTTCATGGATTGGCATCATTCTACCGAAGGTTTATTCCACACTTCAGTAGCGTGATGGCGCCGGTTACTGATTGTATGAAAGGGAAACAGTTTTCTTGTTCGGAGGAAGCAGGAGTTGCTTTTGAACGAATCAAAGAACTTTTGATGACAGCACCAATTCTTGTATTACCAGATTTTCAGTTATTGTTTGAGCTACACACTGATGCATCAAAGGTTGGGATTGGAGGAGTGTTGAGTCAGAGTGGGAGACCAGTTGCTTATTTCAGTGAGAAGTTATCAAGGGCAAAGCTGAGATATAGTACATACGATGTCGAGTTTTACGCTGTTGTGCAAGCTGTTAAACATTGGAGGCACTATCTATTTCAGAAAGAATTTGTTCTGTACACTGATCATGAGGCATTGAAGCATTTACAGGGGCAAGACAAGATTTCAGCGAGACATGCATCATGGATTGCTTATTTACAACAGTTTACTTTTGTCGTGAAACATAAGTCAGGGGTGACGAACCGTGTAGCAGATGCATTAAGCAGGAGGAGTCATTTATTAACGACATTGAAGGTTGAGGTGACAGGGTTTGAAATGTTGCTAGAGCTGATTGAAGAAGATCCTTACTTTGTGAAATGTGTAGAGAAAGTCAAGGAAGGAAATACCGATGAATTTGTGATGGTTGATGGATTCTTGTTCAAGGGGAATCAATTATGTATTCCAGATTGTAGTTTGAGATTGAAAATTATCAAGGAATTACACGAGGAAGGGCATGTGGGCCGTGATCGTACTTTGCAATTGATTTCACAATCTTACTTTTGGCCGTCAATGAGGAAAGAAGTGGGAAGGTTTGTGGAGCGATGTCATATTTGCCAAGTTTCGAAAGGAACCGCGACCAATGCTGGGTTGTATATGCCGTTGCCTGTACCGGCTAGACCATGGGTTGATGTGAGTATGGACTTTGTATTGGGATTGCCGAGAACACAGCGTGGTAATAATTCTATATATGTAGTGGTTGACAGATTTTCTAAAATGGCACATTTTATTGCTTGCAAGAAGACGGCAGATGCTATTCGTGTTGCTCAGATGTTCTTTAAGGAAATCTATCGCTTACATGGTTTACCAGAGTCTATTGTTTCAGACAGGGATACCAGATTTTTGAGTCATTTTTGGCTTAGTTTGTGGAAGATGGTGGGAACGAAGTTGAATTTCAGTAGTGCGTATCATCCGCACACAGATGGTCAAACCGAGGTTGTGAACAGATCATTGGGAAATTTGTTACGATGTTTGGTGAAAGATAATCTGAAGAGTTGGGACATGAAGTTATGCCAGACAGAGTTTGCTTATAATCATGCAGTGAATCGTAGTACGGGATTCAGTCCATTTCAGATTGTATATTCAAGTTTGCCAAGGGGACCGTTGGATTTGACGGTAGTACCACAACCAAAGGTGACGGTTAAACGGGCTATTGATTTTGTCGATGAATTAACTGAATGTCGCAAAATCGTTCAGGAACGATTGGTAAAGACGAATGAGAAGTATAAGCGAACTGCAGATTTGAAGCGACGAAATGTTGAATTTAACGAGGGTGATTTGGTTTACGCTGTGTTAACGAAGGATCGTTTTCCAGTAGGCGCTTATAACAAGTTGAAAGCCAGAAAAATTGGTCCTGTCAAAGTTGTGAAGCGGATTAATGAAAATGCTTATAAGTTGAAATTACCGGAGGATGTTTACACTTCTGACGTGTTCAATGTTAAACATCTCGTACCATATTATGGAGATGAACAATCTAACGGGGAAGAATTTACAAATTCGAGGACGAATTTTTCTCAACCAGGGGAGGATGATGCAGCACGATCTACAGAAATTCAGAGATTAGGCTGTTCACGAGACAAGGAAGTTTCGGTTTTAACTCTTAAGTCATGCACGAGTCAGCCTAATGAAGTTTCAGGTTTAACTCGTAAGTCGTGCGCGACTCAACCTAAGGAATCACATGGGAAAGAGCTACGACCTAAGGGGAAGATACGAGTTACTGAGAAGGAGCTTGAGTCGTTCACGAGTCAACGACCTAAGGAAAGGGAAGATTGTCTACGACTTAACATGGATGCAAGAAAGGAGTCAGGATGTACGACTTACGACTCAGTTAAGTCACCTAAAGAAGAACCAATACCGAAGCCAGGAGTCGCTAAGTCGTTTCCGGGACATCTTGACTAGGTCGTTTACGACTTATGGCCAGTATCATGTATAAGTCGTAAGTCGGTAAGGGTGAGTCGGAGGTCGTTATCTGTTTAACTCGTACGTGTTGTATTTTCTTAAGTCGTGACATGGCGTTGTAAACTGTTTGTTTTCTTGAGTCGTTTACTTCTTATGTCGTCAGTCGCTAGGTCGTATACGACCTAAGTGTTGTGTTATGTTGAAATACGTTGAGTCGTTTGTACCATTGAGTCTGTACATGTCTTTAGTCGTTGTATTCTGGGTCGTAAGTCATTCACGACCTAGTATAAGTCGTGTAATGTGTTGTTTGTAAGTGAGTGTTGTACTAAGTCGTGTGTTCTGATGGTAGGTCGGCAACGACCTAGGAAGGTCATAAGTCGTATACGACTTAAGGGTGAATGGTGAAAACACTATAAATAGGGAGCGTGTTGTACATTTTGTGGTGGTTGATTTTTGAATAAAATTCTTGTTTGATTGCTGTGTGCTCTCATCCTAAATTGGTAGTTGAGTGTAATCTCCTATCTCCACCTTCGGTTATTTGAGTGCGCTCGAATCAACGATTGTTGAAGCCGATTCGCGGAATCAAGTGCGCTTGATCAACGCTTGAAGAATTGAAGATCTTCTTTCACGGTATCGTGCGCGATCAACGTGTCGAAGATAGCTAGAATTCAGTATCTTTGTGATCAACGAATTTGGGCCTTTCAGTATCTTCAATCCACCGTTTGTTAATTTCACCGAGTGAAGTTTATTTTGATTAATCCGCTGCGTCACGTGTGTTATTCTTTAGTAGGTTAGTATGGTGATTATACCATATTATTTTGAGTATGTGTGTTTGTTTAGATGAGATATGCTGATTATTAATTTATATATATTCATTTATTTATACATGCACAATTTGATCAGCCTATGTTTTGTTGTGTACTTTTGTTGCTATCGTTACGATTGAACTATTAAGATGCATGGTATGAATTAATGTATCGTTAAGGCTTCATCCTTTTGTTGATGAGGTGTTGTATTTGCATGATTATGTTTGGATTCAAGATTAATTATACCTGTTACTATGGTATATGTGCATAAATTTGAATTCATTGTGTCATGATTGATGATGTTATATAGTCGTTATGCACTGTTTTTTATTAGTAGTTAATTCTTGGTTGATATGTTTTCTCACGTTTTGTAATTAAGTCCATGATAAGACTTATTAATTTGGTTGAAAGTTGTACTTGGGGAATTGCGAGAATGAAATTCTTTTAAGGATAGAAGATTGTAACGACCCAAAATTTAACGATGTCAATATTAAACTAATAAAAATTGACTCATAATTGAAAAGTGAATTGGGTATCGTATTTATAACCTTTGCGAAGGTCTCTTTAAGTTGTTCTATTTGATATATAATTCTGATGGTTCTGGAGTTACGGTTTGTGAAATATAGACGATATAATTTTTAAATGGCGTACACAGCTATTCCGTGCCAAACTAGATACACAACCCATAACCCAGCCTAACGAATGTATAAATTGTCCAAGTGCAACAACTTATTGTCGAGAAGCAATAAATTAATAATAAAGATTAGTTGAGTAAAATGTTTCGAATTAATAAATATAGAATCATGGGAATAATTTGGGAATTTAATGAAGAGTGGGTGTTAAAATGGTAAGAATTAAATATGAAAGGAGTATTGATTTACTAACTTATTTGGTTATTTTGAAATATGTAATCATTTGAAATAAAATGATGAATTTAGTTAAATTTTGTCAGTTTGGAATTTAATTTTTGATGATAGAAATTATTTTATTTTGAAATTAGTTTACATTTATTAGTAAATGAATTTAAATAAAGTAAGAAAATAAATAAATTATAGGTTTAATTTTATAAATTATTAATTATATGATTTGTTAGTTAGTAATTTAATATAGTGATATGGATATGTTAGTGGGCTTAAAGATGTAAGTTTATTTTATAAACTAGAAAAGAAAAGGAAATAACTTGTATTAGTCAATAAACCAAAGTCCAATTCACTAAGCCCATAACCCAATTACTTAGTTTCATGATTCTTCCAAGTCCCGAGATTTCTATCTCCAAACATTGCATCTCCAATTATAAATACAACCATAACGTATACTTTCATCACTTTTGAAAATTAAAACCCTACTCATATTCCACCACCTTGAAAATTAAAATAAAATCTAAATAAAATCCTATAAATTATCATAATCCAATTCAAGCTTCTAGACATTCATCCACACCAAATTAGTAAGTTAGTATTAAGTTTGAATCATTAAATTGAAAGTGAAAATTTTACAGTTGAAAGCGGAAAATTTACAATTGAAAGCGGAAAATTTACAATAGAATAAAGAAGAGAAGTAAGGAGAGGAGCAAGAGGAGTTAGAAAGCTTTTGGGTATTCTTCAACTCAAGATGAGTATTTTACTCATATATCTATGTCAATAATAATGTTATGATATATGAATGTTGATTCACTAGTTGTGCATCTATGGTTATTCCCTTGCTGAAATATAACTTTATAACTTTTTTTGATGTTATTTTGATTGATAATGGATACATCGGTGAACTTGAGTTTGATTATCATTGTATGCATGGTATGTGAGTGTATGCAGTAAATGGTAGAAGGAGATAATAGTGTAGAGGAAGAAGATGGCCTGAAATGGATTGATTCGGGCACTGCAAAATGTAAGGTATGAGGCTCGGTCGGTCGACCCTCAAAACACTAACCGGTCGACCCTTACTGGTCAATCGGTGGCGGCGACCGACCATTACATAAAGAATATATAAATAAAAATATCAACATGATAGTTGATTCATACTTGTATTTTATATTTACTTATATATATAACTAGGTTGTTTGGATGATTAATAGAGTTGTTTAATAATATTACACTAATGGATTATTATAAAGAATTAGTAAATTCTTATTTTAAAAGTATCAAATAGTCATATGAAGTTGTAAATGATTTTAAACTTATATTATGAATATGTAAAAGTATTTGATTGTGTTTGTATGTTTATCTAAATGTTAATGCATATTATTTAAATTAATAACGTATTTTGTGAAAGTAATTTATTATATATGCTTTGATATGTGTGTGTCTCTATATTATTACTTTTATACATGTTTACAATTCTATGCAGCGAAATCGATAATACCGTCTGGTACAGAACTTATAGTAACACTTTTTAGGTTATTCATTGAACTTGTTGCATGGAAATATATAGTGTGGATTGAGTGTATTTTATGAGCATTAAATAAACATTTGAATAACACACGTTGTTATGGGACACGTAATATTACTTGTTTGGTTATTCATTGTAAGTGTACGTCACTTAAACAATGACTTGTTATATATGATTATGCTCGTTGGGGTGAGCAATATTATATGCTCGTGCAGAGGCATGTGTCGGCCAATATATAGAGTCGTGTGTCGTCATATATGTAGAGCTATGTGTTAGCCATTGAGTATAGATATTATGTGTCTGTCTATCTTTGTCTAACTTCCTTTATCATTCGGGAGTGAACTATATTAGACCAGTATCTACCCCAGCGGCCTGATTGTAGGCTCTCTCCCCGAAGCTATGACACCTAATTTTGCCATGTGTTGTTGATGTGTGTGTTCGCCCCTGTGTCACCTAGTCCAGCAGTCTATTAACATAAGGGCATGTATCAGGTCATGACCGAGTTGAGCCCTTGTGTAGACGAGAATAGGCCTGTCAACTGATACTTTCAAATACAGATAGTGCCATATCCATATCCGAAATCATTTTCGAATATCGGATATCCACATCCATGGATACGGACGGATATTGGATAATTATCCTATCAGCTAACGACCGATAAATCAAGAAACATGAATAGAAAATTTTGGTTTAATGTAAAAAAAATTTCAATCCCATTGGTTATAAAACTGTTAAAAATAAACACATATGACGATAGTAAATAATTTTAGGCAGTTAATATGCATTAAGTGCATATAATATAAACTACTAACTTAATAAAGAAATAAATAAATATATTTCATTGTACTAAAATACACATAATTTAAACTATCACATTTATAGAAACCGGATGGATAGTTTTCGGATGTGGATGCTTTCATATCCGCATTTGTTTTCCAAATATCGGATATTTATCCTCTTTCGGATACGAATGCGGACAGATTTCGGATTTTTTGGGTATCCGTTTACAACCCTAGACAAGAACATGGATGGATCATGTCACAGAAATGAGGGGAGGAAACTGAAGACTATAGGAGTCATGACAGTCGGATACACGCATGCTCCTAGAGCAAGCAGACGTATTGCCAGTCTTCCATCAGGTTCTGTTGTGTGTGGTAAATAGACATATACTATTATATTCTTGATGATGATGTGTATAACTATGCTAAAATCATGAGCGTAAAGTGTAGTTAGTCACCGTATAATAGGAAGGTGGCCACCATAGTATGGAAGTTTGAATTGATGTTATGTATATGTGTAATAATTGTTATACTCGTATATTACCTTGGATTATATTATTGTCATTACATCACATTTAAATTCGATTTAGACATAGACTAACCCATATGTTATTATACTCGAGTCAGTCTGAGATGTAACATCTCGCATTTTTACATAATTAAATAAAATCAATTAAATTAACATAATTGCAAAATAGAATCTAAATGTCAAATATATACATTTAAGAATTAAGAGGTCACATAGATTTAAGCAAGCAATGTGTGTGTGATTAATTGACGCATCAATCAAATAAAAGGAGAATTAATTAAGAGACATAGAGGCATTAATTAGTCATAGAATATATCACTTTTATAATGCTAATTAATTAAGGGACCTTCTAATAAAGGAAGATGTTTGTGGGAAATAAATTAAATGATAACATACATATATTGATTTATAATTGATGCAATCAATTAATTAAGAAATTAATTAAAGGCATTAAGTAAGCGTCAATTAATAAAAGAGGGAAACTTATATGTCAATTAATTGGGTAATGAATTGGCGGTTTAAATATATACAACTAATAAATATGTGATTGATTGACGCATAGGAATTAATTTGGATACAGATTAAAATGGAAAAATGTGTCAATTAATTAATTGGCAATCGGTTGGGGGTTTTAAAAAGGGTGTCAATTAATCAAAGAATATGCCCTTTGTTACAATAACTAAGAATGTAAATTAATTAGCTAGAAAAAAAGGCCATTTACAAGATTATTTGTTTCCAAGTTAAAAAGAAAAAAAGAATTTAATTGATGTGTTCATATAGATAAGAAATTATAATGTATAAGAATCAATTAATATTGGACACATACACACACTCACGTGTGTGTGTGTGTATAATCTAATTAATTGGGTAATTAATGAGAGAATCTTATTTAGAAGGAAACATGAATTAATAGGGTCGTATAACAAAGGAATAAATGAATAACATTGGAGAATTATACGTTATAAGCTAACATAAACAAATCAATAAATGATGGTGAGGATTATTTTTAGGGTTAATCGGATGGTTCATAGTTGTTCACTACACCTATAAATTAAACGTGACTTAACCCTAACCCATACTATTTTCTCTGAATCAGCTGCTGTCATTTACAGCAAATTCCCCTTCTCTTTTCCATCTTCCTTTCTCCTCTATCAATCAAATCTTTCCCCGAACAAAAAATAAAATTAAGCAAGGATATACATACAAGAAAATCATAGAATTATGCAAACAAATCAGGGAACTTACAACGAATTAAAAGGGGGGAAAGCGGAGAAAAGCATAGTAAATTGAGATGGATAAAGATTGAAGCTAAGGACGACATGTGAATGGATTTAATTATATTCTTTTATGTTTATAATATATATTATTGTTGAATTCCATTAGATAATTTATTCCAGTAATTAATCCTATTAGTTATGCAAACACTTTAAATTTTATTTATATTTAATTAGGCTTGACAGTTAGATAAGGCGTAGGTCTAAAAGTAAGAAATTTACAGTTATTTACATCTATTTTAAAAGTCATAATTTAGCCATAATACTGGTTCCTTTTATTCCCTTTTTACGTGAATAATATAGTTATAAAGAGAATTCGTGGTTATGGATTAAAATACTAGACTTTACAGAAGTAGACGTAAAATAAGAAAATAGAAAAATTGGAATAAAATTAGAAAAGTGGAATTCTGCAATAAATTACGCTGAATGGAAACAATAAATTTATCTGATAATTTAATTTGGGGAGTGATAAATAGATTAATTAGTTGTTTTAGAAACTAGAATACATTTCAATAATTTAATAATTAAACGATAACGATAAACGTAAATGCAAGAATAAAAAGGAAGAAAAAGGGAACTAGTGTAAAATAGAGGGACTGCTGTATTTTACACTAGCTCAAAATAATAAAAGAAATATCTTGCAGTTACGAATTATTGTTTATAGTATTATTTAGTATTAAGTCATGGAAATATATTTTAGTATAGCTTTCACAACCAACC
This sequence comes from Allium cepa, assembly GCA_030765085.1. NCBI lineage: Eukaryota > Viridiplantae > Streptophyta > Magnoliopsida > Asparagales > Amaryllidaceae > Allium > Allium cepa. The sequence continues at coordinate 518,406,410 of CM060929.1, read as the reverse complement.
AAATAAAATAGAATTACTTCCTAGTATAAAAGAAAATAAAGTAGAGTATGAAATGAATCAAATAAATTATTAGATAAGAAATTTAATGACCCGCCTTTTCGAACAACTTAAGCAGATAATAGACCATACATGTCCAACTTAAACCATTCAAATTAGACAAATTATCAATTTGGAGTTTTAATACAGAATCAGATACAGAATCACGCATAGAATAATACCAAATCTCGTAGCGGAAATAAGAATATACATAGTAGTTCATAAAGCTACTACGCCAAATACATCGGAGGTTTAGGATTTAATTATATAATACTAGAGATACATAGAAGTTTGCTGGTACATGCCCAAAATGAAATAGATAACCAATACTGGATAGAGTGGAGTCTTCGATCAAGTCTTCGGCTCCCAAAATATGCACTGCTTACAACTATAATACTCAGGCTAACCCGAGTGTAATGAAAAACAAAACACTCGAGTCAGGACTAGAAGTTCTCATGTTAGTAGTCTTACTCGAGTAAAATGTACAAGTAACTCAAGGGATGTTACGGGATTTTTCAACTATCAAGGATCCGTCAAGCTACTTATATGTACAATAGGATACGCTATATATGTAGCGTCTATCAGTAATATAAATTATCAAAATAGCGTTAAGGATTTACATTAATCCCCCTTAACGCGTTTTTAAGCATTATCGTGCAGTTTGCATATAAAACACCAGTTAAATGGTAGGTGGATAGGGATGCACTATGATACGACAACACTAAACCAAAATTGTATGGGTCTTGTTTAGGGATAACAGTATGACAAGGCACGTGAGGCAATGCCCAAGGTAGGACACTACCAGTTTACCCTTCCTAGCTGGTGGTAACGCATCATACTATGATTGCCCACCGCGTCCAACACTCCTATAATCGAAGGTGATCACAAATCAGTAACAAACGGAATAAACGAAGAAGTGTGTCCTCTCAGGGTAGCTAGCCCACTTGGCTGGTACGGCTCCTGTTTTAGTCATTTCAAATTGGCACAAGTGCCAGGCTAATCCATCATCGTTCTCTTTCTTCAAATCCAGCAATCATATGCCAAATCCAACCACTTCGTTCTGATCATCACTTCCCGTAACAGTTATTAAAGTGGCTCTGGAATCGACAGAGAGTATGCCCATATCCGACCCCAGTCTCTTTAATAACCAACGTCATTTTCATGCCGATTGGATATTTTATTGAATCAAAATACCTTATGTTTTCAAACAACATCTCACCATTTGACTTCAACAAATTTGGATTTAAAATCAAAAGATTCAACTCTTTAATTAAATATTTCATTTCTTTTTTACTAAATTATCCAAATTTGATAACCTTTAACATTAACCGAGTTACTTAAGTCTTAGAATACAGAAGCTTTATAGTTAAATATTTAATTTAATTAAACTTCGAAAATTAACTTACTTAAACACTATTAATCAAACTTTAATTCAAATAATTTAATTATTATATTTTTAATTCAATTAAATCAATTTAAAGATTCTCTTGTTAATCAAATCAAATATCTATCTTTAAATTCAACTATTATGTCTTAATTTAATCAATTTGAATTTAAATTAAATTAAATCTTCATTTAAAATTTTAATTACACATATAATACTAACACTTTATTAAATTTCAAATAACCAACTTAATGAATTTTAAAATCATTAACATTTAACATAACCATTATTAATTAATTTCATAATTTAAAATAGTTCGATTGATCTTTCATTTTAAAATCTAAATTAACTTAATAGATTTCAAAATCAAGTATTAACTTCAACATAAAATTTAAATTATAAATTCACATTTAAATTTCCAAATCATTTCTTAATCTCAAATTTAAATATTAAATACCCAAAATAGATTTCAATTGACCAATCGGTGTTTATCATTTAATTTTCTATCCTAGGACAAGTGATTTAAATTTGGATATTTATCATTTCAGCCCATATCCCGATTCAATTTTAGTGTCCAGTTCAATGCATCAATATAATAGTGATAGATATCAATAAATGAATCAACATCCAATATTCAAACTTTTTCCATAGTTAACTATTTTCACAAGCAATGGGATTCCAGTCAATAATTCAAACTATTTCAGTAAATCATATCTCAACGTCAACAATCAATGATTTCCAACTTCAATATCGATCATAATTATCAACCAATAATTTATAACATAACAGGATACTTGCATATGAAAATCTAATCGTGAGCTTAAAATCGGTCACCTTCACATATTTGACAGACGGGTACGGACATGTCTGTACGGTGATACTGGCACGTGTACGCCCTAAAATGGAAAGACGGCAACTACCCCTTTCTTTCTTTTTTGTTGCCTACTACTTTTTTTTACACGCATGCACTACTCTCTATCATTCTTTTTTTCACAACACATGCAACACACATAGGAGACTGCTAAGGTTGTTTGGGTTAGGCATGTGCAGGCTCGGTTTTGGTGTAGTGGGACCGGCTGCGGCTCGTGTGCTAGGTGGAGGAAAGGTGGTTGGGGTTATGGCTTCGGGAATGTGGCAGTTTAGTTGTGAGGAGGGATGGTGGTGTGGAAGGCTGATGGCGGGTTTGGGTAGTGGGTGCGATGGTCGGCTTCAGGTAGGATATGGGCTGGAGTTAGTGGGCTATGTGGCATGTTGAGGGTGGCTGTGGCACCAAGGAGTACTGGAGAGTGGGGAGGAAGGCAGAGGCGGGTTGGGTTGTTCATGCAGAGATGGGCGGAGGGTGAGGTAGTAGGGGATGGTGGCGTTAGGAGATATGCTCGATGGTTAGGGTGGCCGGTCGGTTAGGTTCTAGGGTTTACTGATGGCGGGGCCATGAGGTCTAGGTGGCACGGCTGGTGGTGGGGTTGTTAACAAGTGGGGCTACGGTTCATGGGGTGATGGGTGCGTGGGTCCAGGCGAGGCGGTGCGGCTAGTGGCGGGGTGCAAGGGACAGTGGGAGGAGTAGGTAGCTGAAGGAAAGAAAAAATATAAAGAGGAGAGAAGGAAAGAGTGTTTACGTGCTTATATATTCTTAGTTTTTATTTTATTTTGTTCAAGCAAAGACGATTCAGGGATGCACATACATATAGAGGAGAGATGGAGCATTAATTGCTGCATTTAATAAGGGTGATATCACATGCAACAAAAAATTTAGCTGACAAGAAATTGAAAAGAACGAAATGTTAGCAATTATGACTCTCACACGGTCGCGGACCAATATTGCAACCATGTAGCATTTTGCCATGAAAGCCAAAACACGAAAACAAATATACCGTAGTGATCAGCGCGACGAGACAATTCAAAAAGATGTAATCAAATCTGTGCTATGACATTTGTAGCAAAATCTCGTCTGTTGCCGTTGTTACCACTTTGAAATTGAACGACGGTTGCAATTCTAGATAAATGGAATTACAAAGGACGGAATTAGAAGGAACAAATTTTGGCGTTTTAATCAGAATTTTTCAAAACATTTCTATGCAAAAATATTTATACCTCAAAATTTGATAATCCATCCGAAAAAATTGTGTTGATTGGGTTTCAGACGAATTTTGACATGAAACCAATTTTATTATTTCTATTTAAATGGATGTATTTCAAATATCCAGTTTTCATTGTAAAATAATCATTTTATAAAAACAATTTTATTCTAAAATCTTCATTGAATCATATTTAAATCATCGAAAATCCCAGGTCGTTACAATAAATTAAGGCTGTGAACAATAAACGAACCTAGATCTGCATTTACCGCACAGCTATATAAAAATATAGTTATTATGATATGTTAATTATATAATAAAAGAGAATTAAAAAGAATTCTATATCATAATAAATGAAGACAGACTAGAACGGAAAAGAAACACTTGTAATTATATACAGATTTTAAAAGAAATGATGGTAACAATTACAAGTATAATTATAACATAAGTTATGGTTAAATAAAAGAATAGAAAGACTTATTTGGGAACTTAGAATAAATAAGCAATGATAACAAAGATAAATAGTAAAAGCTTATTTTAGATTTTTATTAAACTAATTAGAAAATAGAACAAAAGATGCTTATTTAATAAACTTAAGGCTTAAATTAAGTTAATAAGCAAGAAGTGGCAATACCAATAGCATTCCCTGTTAGATCAATGGTGGTCTTACAATAGCCAGAAGCGAGACGAGAGCAAGAATATGCTACTTAGGGTAAATAAGTATCCAAAAGAATAAGAAAAGTAAACTAAATGCAAATTAAAAGATTAGACTTAGGATCTAATAAAAGAATTGAGATGCGTTTGGAGAAGCCCAAAGGATGAAGCACCTAACGAAGCAGTTCATCACGGATTTCAAAAATGGAGAAGCACATCCAACTTAGTATTTTTGGACTTCAAGAAAGTACAAGACTTCAACGGGACGTAAGGATACTCTAGGATAGCCCTTTAGGTAGACCTAATGAAGCTGCACCCCTGGAGGCAAATCTTTAGGTGTTCCATCAAGAGAGTATGCCTTAACTACATTTGCATTGTAGGCCTAACGAAGCAGACCTTTGTAGGCAGTTAGAATGGCTTGGTGTTCAGAGTAGTGTATTAGTATGTACAGTACTTGCAATTAAGTTTAAGGATAGTCGCATGCGGATATCGCGATCTTAAAAAAGACTAGAGTTAAACCAACAGGCCAATGATTTTTTCACTATCGAGACATTGGATAGGGGCACCGCCAATTGGATGTCAGATTGTTTGAAGTAGGGCACGACCACTTAACTCTTTAGAGGTCTTTCGATTTAGTTGAGGGTTGGCTACGTAGGGCCATAGCCACGACGAGAAAGGGACAGACCAACTAGAATATCTGTATTGTAGGCTTAATAAAGCAGTCCTTTACAGATATAGAAAATCCCCAACTGAATTCCGTACAAGGTAGACCTTGTTGGCGGGATTCAGATAGTAGATAGAACGATTACGTAGTCCTCAATGTACGCATTGGGTGGTACGTTGTGGATGTCCGAGCACTGGCATAGACTAGTGCGGACGCAATTTACGTTTTCATAGTAAGTAATGGAGCATCTGTATTGTAGGCCTTACGAAGCAGTCCTTTACAAATGTAGCTATGGAACGCTCGCGGAGCAAGACAATGGAGCCCTTTTTGAGGAGGATACGGAAGGTATCATGGGTGGTACCTAGGACCAATATGGTCATTGGGCTTATAGCTACATATATGCATACATTAGTTATTAGGTTTTAATCTACTATGGAGTAGATGGGCACGGTTCACGAATAGAGGCGAGAGTATTGTAAACCTAATATACCTAATATAACAGTAAATGAAAATAAAATGGTATATGTTGAATTAAGATTAGAAGTGTATAATTTATCCATTCACCAGAACTTTAGTTCTGACCCACTCCTCATAACACCCTACAGGTTAAGTAGATGGCAGAGACATCCCGGCTGTAAGACACTTGTTTAGAGAGTGTTATTTTATTGGTGAGTATTTACTTACTATTATATTTTAGTCAATCCCGTTGTGAGATAAATTATTGAGCTTTGACATATTTGTCTTTGCGTATTTGCAGGATACCATATACCCCTCAGGCTTCAGTAGATTTGGTTTGTAGCATTTTTACAAAAAATGGGGACCACTGGAATTTAGGTTGTTACATGAGATGTTGCAAGAACAAGTACTATATAGATAGCTGGACTCACTTAGGCATTTTAGGGAGGCTAGTAGTAATTATAGGACGATCCATTACATATACATTTTTGTAGCCTCGTTGATGTATTTATTAGTTGTATACGATAATGTATTGTATATTGGACAGAGACTATCATTTTTTAGCCTTTTGAACTATGTATTGTGTTGTATATTATATTTTATCTGTTGTGCTCTGACTCTGTGTTTTTTATTATGTTCTATTATTATGTATTGCTCTGTCCTAGAGGCATACATGTTTATTGATTTGTACTAAGACCGTGCACATTTATGGTGAGTAGTATACGATATAAGATATGCACTGCTGTTAGTCTAAATGAATATTCACGTGTGTACCCCATGTTACCTCATTCTCCATATTATGCAAAGGTATAACTCAGACATGCTTTTGGGTATAGGTATAGAGGTGGGGGTGTTTCACCAAGCCCCATTGAATTATGTATGGATTTGAAGCACTCGACGAGACAAAGAGGCATATGAAATTCATTTTCCCATCTGATACCTCGGGAGATCAGAAATCAATGAAATAGTCTTAGCCATAAAAGGCTATGTTTTAATTCAATGGTGAACACAACCGATCGATGACCAGAAAGTAGCATTGCATAGAATGGAATGCATACACGATGGCTAATCATTTCAGATCAGTTTGGATTGGCCAGAAAAATTCGAGGAAGAGGAAAAGTCCTAACAGTGGTGAATAGCCTTTAGGGGTGCCTGAGGTGGATGCATTTTGACCGTTGGTGATGGAGGCGATGGGCAACGTAATATTGAAGTCGAATTGGTCAATATTGGTTGGAGTAAGGAGCAGTAGTCAGTCAAAGCATGGTCAAATGGGTGGTAGATAGGTTGGGGTGTGCGTAAAATTAGCTGAAGGTAAGCTAGTGCATAAGACTATTAATTATATTTAGTATTGTTTTAATGTGTACCATTTTTTTATTTACGATATTGTCGTTGAATCTTATCATCTTAATAGCGTTTGCATACGAACTCCGATTCACGTGCAATTTCTTCCATTGGACTCATGGTGAAGTTTTGGAAAATATGGCAATGGTTTTGTTGAGTTTAGAGGCAATGAAGAAAGTATGTTGTATGGTTATTCAGTTTAGTTAATTGAATGTTAAAATATTAAATCCATATCCATTAATGAAAAACTATAATTATCGCATATGATTGTGATATATTAACAATAGTTTGGGTATTGTGGATATTTTGGATATTTTATGTCTTGGGTTGATTGTTCACAGTTGATTGTTGTATTATTGGATATTAATTGTAATTAACTGTAGATTTAAGATATGAATGTAATTAATCAAAATAAAATATGTGAAATTGTGTAGTAAGGGAAAAAAATAGATAAATAAGATTATTCATAGATTTTGGATGATATTTGTAAATAATAGTGGTTTAATAAATTAAAATGAGATTAATGGAAGAATTTAATAAAGTTATTATTTATAAATTCCTATGAAAGTTCATAAATAATAGTGGGAAAATATTTTTATACCAAAACTAGAAAGCTTATTACTACTATTTAATAATGTGATTATTGATTGATTTGAATTATCAAATATGTTGTTTTATGATGATGAAATTGCATTTGGATGTGTGTGCATAGTTGCCATTATTACTACATGTTTTTAGATACCTATAATTTAGTAACATTTGACAGCTTAGTGTTTGTGTAACTAATATAGCGATTTAGTACACATTTGATTGGTTTATACTTGCATTGATAATCAGTATATGTGAATATATATGTTGTGATTAACTTATTTGATATTTGGGGTTGATATTGTATGTTTTCAAATGTTTATAATGTTTAATGGCTAACTGTGATATCATTGTTGTTCCTCATATTTATGCTGATTGATTAAAATGATTTAGTAGGAGTAGTGTTTCCTGTTTTCATTGACTACATTGGTTGCAATAGTTGCATTGATTGCATTGGTTGCGATGGTTGCATTGATGTTATGGTCGTCATGTGCTAACCACTATTTGGATGTAGGAGAAGAGCAAGAAAGAGAACTATGTGGGCTTAATCCCCCAAAAGATGTACATTGACAGTCTTTTCTTATGCAATAACTATTCAGCCTATGGTCGTAATATATATGGTTAGGCACAGTCCAAATATAGTTGAAATCTTTTCCTTTATTCTATGTAAATGTGTATTCCTAAGTTTGTAGGTGAAAAAAAAGAAAGGAGGAAAGGATCTGAAAGGAGTCGTGTCTGCAGGATAGATAAGAATGTCTCTTGCATCAAAAATTTGCAATTGCAATTTGTGTAATATTTAATTACTGATATGAGTTTGTATATATGTTTGTGTTTAAATCCCTCGTGAGGTTTTCCCTCTTTACTTATCGTTTTCGAATTTTTGTTTTCTTATCTACCTACGGTCCACTACTTTTAATGTCTGAAATTAGTTATAAGAGTATTTTGACGTTGTTTATAACTGATTTTAGATGTTAAAATAGTGGGTCATCACACACGTGCACTTGTTCATCATGAAGTTTAATTAACATAACATTATATGAAGCCTTTGATTTCTCAAATTTATATTGGTAGTGATGTGCAAATTCGATATTCAATTCCTTAGCCAACTTAGGTGGCATGTTGGTGGGAGAAGCAGCAATTACACCACGCTTAGAGGAATCTTAAGGTACAAGTGGCAATGTAGGTGCTTTTTCTTGTAAAATTTTGGCCAATTCTAAAGACAAGTTATTTATAGTTGCTTTAAGCCCTTCAATTCATTCAAATATTTATTTTATCTTCTTGTACATAAATGGCCAATTTAGTTATTCTAATAACTCTTATTCCATTAAATTACCCATACTTAAGTGTCCCACATTTGTTCATTCAAATTCCCTTTAGTAATTCTTTTAATTAATCTCTTATCACTTAATAAATCATCTTACAAATTAATTTCCCCCATATTATGTCACTTCAAAATATGGGGTTGTAACACTCTGCAAAAATTAATATGAAATTAATTATATGGCTAAAAATAGAAATTTTTTACTGTTGGAATTTGACCACGGAAGGTACATCATTGCGTTCGTGGCAATTTTCTGACAACTTTCATATATAAAGTATTTTGATCGAAGCTCAAATGGAAAAGGTATCAACGTTTTCGAATATAAATAATTCAAATGGAATTCAAATTTAAATTTTAAATTATTGTTAACGTTTGAAAATTAAAATATTAACGAATATGTTAACGTTAATTAGAAACTAGGGGGTTAAGTAAACATTAAAATAAACATTAATGGTAAAAGATATAAATATGGAATTAAATAAATAATTGCAACAATGAATAAAAATGTTCTAAATATAGGCTACTGGTTGACCACCTTTCCTAGGTTGGTCGACCGCTTGAGGAAGGGGGTCGACCGGTGTAGTTGAGGCAGCTAGATTTATTTTACCCAGGAACGGCCTGTATTTTATTATTTTAAAACAACTTAAATCTAAGGGTTCTGGTACCTTCTAACCACTATAAATGAGAGGCTAGCCCTTTCACTTTTATTCACAAATTATTTGAAAACGCAAGTAGAGCTCTGTCAGTTTCTTTTATATGATTCTGAATTTCTTCGAATTTTCGAGTAAGGGATATTAGATATCTGATACTCAATTTCTAATTCAATTCTTCTCCAATCCCTGAAATTTTGAATTTAGTCCATATACAATCCAATTGTCGTATATTTCAAAAAGAAAGAAGTCTAAAAGGGATTAGAAGCAGGCATGATCAAATCCATGAGAAAGATGGGAATCATCTATGAGTAGGAATCTTAAGTTGTTCTCATTTTAGTATTTGTATAGTTAAATTTGGATTTGTTCTATGCCTTAGGGAGTTTTTTTATAAAAACGTTAAACTAAAATTAAAATCCTAAAATTCCCCAAAGCGAAATATCAATTCTTATTGGAATCTCAATCGTTTTATATTAAAATAGCAGAGTTTGTTTAGATATTGCGATTTGGGTATTTTGTATTTTATTCCACTTCCAATTCTTTTTTATTGATGTGTTAAAGGATTCAAACGGGAAATCTAGTTAGACAATAGCGTGTAAGGTATGAATTTCCTTATTCATAGTTTGCACTACATATTTCCATGATTTAAATATGATTTCTTTTTCACTTCAGATTCTTTTTACATAAAAATTGAATAGAGTATAAAAGATTTAAATTGTAAATGTTATTCCTTAAAATAGAAGTATTAATTCTACTATTTTATTATAGAATAAGTTTGGCATAAGATTCTATTTTATTTTATGCAAGTCTATTGTTTCGCTAAGGATATTAGATATTTTATAAGTTATTGTTTGAAGGTGGACTTGTATAATTTAGAGGTCTTGGCATTTAAACGATTGGTATAGGACACAAAATCTTCGCATGCTTAGGAGTATTTAGTTATGTGCATGCGCGTGCGCATATAAACAACGTATAATTTATAACGTATTAATCACATAATACAACTAGGTTTTTAAATTAGTATTAAATCCCCTTAGGAAGGAAGTTAATGGTGAAATAAGAAGTTTTCTTTATATAGCCTTAATGGAAAATGCAGTGAGATAAATATGGTAGTATGTTAGGAGAGTGAAAATTATGAATAAGTTATAAGGATGCAAAGTAAGTTAAAAGCATACGAAAATCTGCCTAGCTAATCTGGCTACCGTAATGTGACTTTGGAACTGTTATGAGACATCACTTATAATAAGTACCTAAGGAGGATGCAAGGTTAGTCTCAGTTCTATAGGGTAAGCCTTCCTAGCTAGTCTGGCTACCAGCACCTATGAATAGTCGGGCTAATATGAGCGTCACGGTTTAGGTTATGGGTCATAATACATAGGATTTGCTTTAGGGTTAGGAGGTATTAAGTGGCTATTGTAGGGTTCGCCTCTTTCCTACTGAAGAAGTATTAAACGGCTGGGGTTATTGTTTAGGCACGGTAGTGGGAAATCCCAGAAAAGGTCCACTTTATGGTTCAGGTATTAAGTGGTTATTGTAGGGTCCGCCTCTCCCATAAAGAAACACTAAATAACCTGATGGGATTCCGTGTGAAGTCAGCTAGAGAGTGCTAGAAATAGGTCTGCCTTGGGTTATGTATTAAATACTGTGGACCTACCTAAAATATAGGTATTAAATAGTTAGAGTCTACCTAATTCCCGTTGAAAGGGTATTAAGTGGATTGAGTACTTTCTTTCATATTTTTAGGACATGATTAACAGTGGTTGCGTGGAGTTGAAAAGGACCTTTGGCCTATAGTTGATGGTAAGTTATGTGGTTGGATTGAAAGAGCGTAAGTTATAGTATTGGTTGGAATGGCCTTTGGGCTTGCAGTAGTAGGTATTCTTGTAATGATACGGTTAGAATGCAGAGACAAAATAATTATCTAACCATCCAAATACTATTATGTAAGATTTGAGATTTCCATTCACCAAACTTTGTTGTTCTGACTCACTCCTTATTGCAACACACAAGTTAAGAGAGACGACGATGACTTAGAGGATAAAGGCAGAGGTGAGGACTTATGGCAGTTACTTGCCTACTTATGTTTTTATATATTTTGATTTACGCATCTCAGACAAGATGTTTTTGTATTTTAAGATATTGCATTTTGGATATTGGGATGTTATGTTTTGTTACGAGATTTGAATTATTTTATAAAATGGATATTTCTTATGTTATATTTTATCGTTTCCACTGTGAGAATTTAAAAGTATGATAGATAGCTATATGTAATGTTTATTGTATCAAAATTTTCAACCAACAAGCAGCTTTGGAATGGGCTCAAGATTCGATGGGTTTTTGCTGGATCAAAAATTAGGCCCGTTTCGAGGCAAGTTGTTACATATTTCACAAATATCAAATTTGCGTAATAGATAAACTAATCGGTATATAATAAATTCACCTAATTGTAGCGAGTTAGCAAATGTAGTAGGTTGATAGACACGAGGCACAAACAGTGAGAAGCGGACTTAGTGGAGTGACATCAGAGTCCTCTCATGTAAGCGAACGAAGCAGAGGCAAACAACTTGCACACAAGCAACAGGAGAGCTCGGTCAAGCAGTTGGCGATGAGAGAAATTAAGGGATTGGATTTAATTTTGATTTGGTAGAAAGACAACTAAAACAAGGAATAAGAGAGTCGCCTGGGTCCATTTTGGTCGGTGATAAAATTAAAACGGGGTCAGAAAGACATCGGAATAGAGTCGAAGTTTTCCAATGCTATTCTGGCCCCTTATTTTTATATTGAAAATTTCCAAAGTCGCTAAAAAATTCAAACAACTTTACTTTATCATAGGAAAAGCATTGAAAATTTCTGATACCTTTTCGATACCATATTATTTGTTGATCGTTATACACAAGTTGTGGGAAATGCTCGATAATTTCAAACACCATTCTAATCCTTGGCTTGATTTTTATAATTTTCTAACTCCTTTCCCATGCCACATCTAAAGGCATTGGAATGACGATGAAAATATAAAATTGAAAATTTAAGTTTCTTCTTCTCATGGTTGTGTGTCTCATTTTGTAACCAAACGAAGAAGCATGAAAAATCATAGATAAATTTTGCAACTGAGTTTTATTTTCTACTTAAAAATTATATATCTTCCACATTTCGCACTTCTAATATTTTAGGTTTCTTCTTAAAGAGTTTCAAATAAATGCCTTTATGATTCAAACTTGAATTTAGAGTAAAATGGTTGTTTACGATTCCACGTGCAATATGCATGATTTTATTCTTCAATAAGAATAACATTATACTCCTATGCATGTAGGGCTATTCAGAAGATTAAAGGAGCTCTAAGAGAATCATTTAAACCTAATCTATGACTAACCAAGTTGACAGATATTTTATCATCAAATGTAAATCAAAATTGATGCAGGACTTTTCAAGTGTAGAAGTCAACAAAGATTCAAAAACACTAAAATGGCAGAACAAAATTTATTTAAGTTACATTAGCTATGCCAATTAATTTTTTATTCTTAATCTGTTCAGACAAACAATGACTCGTATATCTTCACGTGGATTTTATAGTAATAATTATCATTATCTGTTAGAACAAATAATAACTCATATATCCTTATATGGCTTTTATAGTAACAATTTTCAGTATTATTATTTTCATGGCATTCGTTGATCTTTCTAAAACAATAAAGATATAATTTTTTTACATGATGATGTAAGGGTCTTAAGTGAAAAGTAGCTCACTTAAAACTACTAGATGATCCATTCCTTGCCTAACCAAGTTCCTCCTCGGTAAAAGTCTAGATTCTTTAATTAGTTTCACTTGTTTTCTCTCCAATTTTGTTTAAATTGACAATTGCTAATATTGCTTATTCTTTTACGATATATGTGGATATCGAAATGATATGTTTCATATTTCCTCTCTTAGTTTCCATTAGTGAAAATGAAAAGAAAAGGAATTGAAAAGGAAAAGCTACATGTATGGTCGGTTACATGCATAGCCTCTTTAACTTATGCACTCAATTAGCCCACAATAAATCTCACCAATTCACCTACCGTTGTCATGTAAAAGGATTTCACGTGCACTAATGTGACTATCTTTTACCTTGTGTAACGTTAATCTGGTTGCATATTCAAATACAGAGTTGTGTTTGGAACGTCGTTCTCCATCAAGTATACGTGTCTCACTTTATACGTTTAATAGAGAAATTCAAAAAGAAGCTTTGAGCATCAAGTTTCTATATTTGATGTTGCGATAAAATGTTCTTGCCCTTATAACATGTAACTTAGTCCCTTTTTGGTTAAAAAAATAAAAATTGCAATCTAACTTATTATTTTCAAAAATATTTTTTCACAAATAAAGTATCGAATTGTAATCTTTGTAAATATGGATAATTGTTATGTAAGTGTATTTTTTATCAAATATTTTTCTATCATTACCAAATTTTAATAAAATTTTAAAATCCTTTCAAAAAGCACTGTTTAATTTTTCAAAAATTGCAAGTCAACCATCACTTTCTGATTTAAAAAAATATGGACTAAGTTACAAAGATTACTACTGTTTGCTCTAAAATATCCTCTAAATATCACTCATATTATAATATTACCAATTCCATTTTAAATTACCCTTATACACTGACCAAAAAAATAACAATAAAAAACAAACTCTCAAGATCTCTTTCCTCATTCAAACACTAAAACATTATACTTTTTCTCAAATCGAGCTTGTGGACCTAAGATAAAAAAAACACAAAAGGCCACGTCCAACGGTTCTCAAGTTGATCCGAGGAGTAAAAGTTAGTAATGAAATTGAAACCCTAGTTTTTTCATACTAAATATAGTTATTTAGCTTTTAATAATTTGATTTTGGTTGGAGTTTTAAAGGTTGTGTGAGTGATGACTAGTTTAAAGTGAAGTATTGTCAATGAATTTTATGGTTGAAGTGAATTATCGTATATTTCTGTTACTACCAAATATCCTTTCGATCTTGTCGAAACTTGATTGGGTGCAAGACAAAGAAGAACATGAGAAAGAAACTCCAACAGACATTTCGAAGGAGTCGAATGGATGCACAACCAAAGACTTGAAGAATCACAACATTTCGAAGGGGTCAAAAGGATCAAAAGCACTCTTCCGCTTCAAGAAATCCCTTTTCGAAGCAAGTGCTTCCGTATGCATGAAAACCTTCCGATTGAGTTAAAGCAACACCTTTCAAAGACAAGGAATGACAACCCTTTATATCTATGATAAACCATTTGAAACCAAAGGTTTCGCCTTCATTCAAACTACTCAGAAACACGCCTTGTGTGGAACAATCCTTTCAAAAGAAAAAGAAAGCCTTTCGAACCGGTCGAAGCCCTTAACATCCAAGGAAGGTTCCGCATCAGTTCACAAGCATAAGTTCAGAAGCTATAAACGGCATCAAAACCATCGGCATTTCAACACTTCGGAACACTTAGAAGTTGTCTATCGATAGAGTCGAAAGCTCCTACCTTCATTCCCTATGATAACAAAGCAACATAAAGAAGAACGGGTGCAACCACCCCTTTCAACAAAGATGGAGGCATTCGAACCCATTCGAAATAAATGTAGGGGGTGCACAAGTGTCGAAGGAGTCGGAAGGTATCTGAAGCCACTTCTCGACCAAGTCGAAAGCACTTAGTCTAAAGGTGCCAACCCACATCTATAAATAAGACCCAATGGGTCTGTTTTAGGGGATCTGAATTCGTTCATTCCATACTTGTATTTTATTAACTCATCAAAGTTGTAAAACCTAATTTGTAAGTCAAATTGAGGAAAATTGATCGGTTAAGCTTCGTTGGATTAATAAAGGGAAGATTTCAATATGCTTGATTATACAGTTATCTCGGAGTCTTTTACTTGGATTTAACTGTATTTTTCAGGTTACGACTTCATCAAAAGACATCTTCCAAGAGAGTCAAAACCTCAGCCTTTCCAAGTAATCTAAGTCCTTAACTGTAATCCTCCATACACTAAACACTCATCTTCTAGTGAGTCGAAATCTTATCCCAAGCTGGTTTACCTTAGATTCCAAAACCAAACCTAAGTCGCTAATTAACTTAGCTTTCGACAAAGTCGAAATCCACCTAGACCAACCTCATCCTTGACTCCTTAGAGCTATTCCTCTAGCATTCCACAACTACTTGGAAAGGAAGGCTTCAAAGGGATAACCAAATTACTTCAATCGGCTGGATAGACCAAAAAGAGGAGAATTCAAGTGTTTTGACTAATTCGAAAGGTCAATAAGAAAAGTTTCTACAAAAGAAACCTATTCGAAAGGTTGAATCAGAGGGAATACCCACATCCTATCTTCCTCAACTTCACCAAGAGAGGTTAAGAAGGACTAACATTTTTCTTAAAATCAACTTTGGATTGTGGACAAATTTTCTTGTTAACATTTTGGCGCGAGAAGGAGGGCTTGAACCTCCAACTCTGTTGAACATCCAACACTGCTTACCTTTAACCTAATCCTATTCCAAGCTTGCCCACTCTAGGCCTTACTTCATCATGGCTAGCAGCATCAAAAGGTCCAAGCAAGGATCCTCGGAACCACACTTGATAGGATTCTCACCAAGAACAACTCAAGATTCCAAATTATATGAGGAGCAAATGCTAAGATTGGAAGCGCTGCAGATTATAAAGAAGAAAAGAGTAGAATCATTTTATCTAGAAAAATGGAGCTTAAATCATTTCCATATTGGCCTTACCCCTATCTTTTCCCTAGGAGAAAAGACAAATGGAAGTGACAACTTATTTGACCAAATGAGGAAAACGATTCAACACTATTCCAAAGGCACAATCTTCGAAAAAAGGATAATGGCATATTACAATGCCTTTGCTCACAAATGGCAACAAGCTATAATTGGAACACTTCTAGCATATGAACTCCAAAGGTTGTTAAAAAGGAAAACAACCAATGAGGGTGAAGCTATAAAGTCAAGTAACAAAATACCTAAAAGGCCTTTTCAAGAAACAAGCTTCAAATGAAGACTTCCAAAAGAATGCAACTTAACAACTATTGAGAACGTCTACTTGCTAACTAAAGATGAACTTAACTATTGGCCATTATAATAGAAAAACCCAAAATACAAAAGGAATCTGGGAGGATCCTACTGCCATTACCATATGGTGAATGGTCATGAAACTAACCATTGCAGAGCCTTGGAAGGAATGATAATCAACTTTTTTCGTCAAGGCAAAATCAATAGTTTGTAAAGAGGTACTAAATGAGGTCAATAAAAAGTTACCTTACTAAAGGGAATCTACATGGTTAAGGTGAATTTTTATTTGGACACTACCTTAAACGGTCAAAGCCTCTGTCCATGCCTAGTTGGCCAGGGCAGAGCTCCTGATAGAGGGAGGAGTGTTAAGCCTTTATCTGAGCCACGCTATAGCAAGGATAAAGCATCGAAAATCCCCTGTTTGTGACACACAATGGCTAGGACAGGGCATCTCCTGAAGGGAGGAGTGTAAGCCTTTATCTGCGCTATGCTATGGTCGGGTTAAAGCATCGAAAAGCTCCTGTCTATGCCATGTTATGGCCCTGGAAGGGCACTTCTGGAGGGAGGAGTGTAAGCCTTTATCTACGCCATGCTATGGTCAGGTTAAAGCATAGACAAGCCCTTGGTCGCGCCTCTGGTCAGGTCAAGGCGCCTTCTGGAGAGAGGATGGGTAAGTCCTTGGTTCCAGCTTGAAAATGAGCTAACCAAGAGCACCAGACAACAATGAACTAAGATGTCCAAGCCCAAGAAGAGGCATAACAACAATGGACTAAGACATCCAAGCCCAAGAAGAGGCATAACAACAATGGATTAAGATGTCCAAGCCCAAGAAGAGGCATATCAATAATGGACTAAGACGTCCAAGCCCAAAAAGAGGCATATCAACAATGGACTATGACATCCAAGCCCAAGAAGAGGCATATCAACAGTGGGCAAAGATGTCCAAGCCTGAGAAGTGGCATGAAAAATGATGAACTAAGATCTCCAAGCTCAAGAAGCAGCCAATCAAATCGCAAATAGATATACAGTCTAAAGGGTTTACACATGTCAAAGAAAATAAAATCTAAGGATTAAAAAGGAACTTCATTTATTAATACCCAAATCTGGTTTTTGGGTTTCTTATTTCTACTTCATCCGTTAATGCTTGAATATGGGTTTCGAGTCATTCATTATTGAAATATAAGACTTCACCCATTGTACCCGAATTTGGGCTGCAAATCTTTCAATTCATCATACTCGAATCCGGGTTTCGAAACTATTACTAGACTTCACATATTAATGCCCTAATATGGGTTTGAGATTTCTATTACGAAGGTAATTATCATGGATTTTTGATTATCTATCTCTAATACCCGAATCTAGATTTTGATACTATTACTTAACTTCACTCATTAGTGCCCAAATCTAGGCTCAAGACTTCTGCCAAGAAGAATATCATGGTTTTCTAGTTATGATCCGCTAAGACCTAAATCTGGGTTCCAAATTTCCTAACTTTTGAATATGCTCGAATCTAGGTCATTGAATTTCTATCACAAGTGTACGAACAGTGATTTCTGGACTTTTATTACATGGTCATTATTAACTTTCTGTTAGTCATCTCCAAAAGATGAATTTCTAAAGCATTTACATTTGTGGTTGAGATAATGGTTCTTTATCATCAGATTTCAGCTATTTCAAAAATATGTTTAAAAATTCTCGATCATCTCTTATCATTACCAAATATGAAATTCAAAACACTTCATCAAGAGAAATTACTTTTCATTTATTGCCAAATCTTGATGTGGTGATTTATTAATATCTGCAAATGTATGTATAAACTTCTATACATATTATGAACAAATGGTAACAAGCACTACTTATTTTGTGTTTTTTAGGTAAAGTAGAATAATAAAAGGATTGAAAGATCCAACAAATACAAAAATCATGGTACAAGCTATCAAACAGATGTATCAATAATAACATTGCAAGAAAGGACCACGGTCCAAGTGATATTTACAAAATTTTCATATTTACATAATCTATGACATTATTACAAGTGTATCGAATAAATATATACATATCATTTATAAGTCTTGAACAACTTTATTTAGATCCTCAGCAATTAAAGGGTCCACGATATGATGGATAGCAATGCGAAGGACCTCTTTTAGTTTCTTCTCTTTCTTCCTTATTTTGTCTTCATCATCAATAGTCTCGATATTGGTCTTCAAAGTGCCGTTAAAGGCTTTGTTTGCACCTTTAAGGGTTTTATTTTCCCTTTCTAAATCAGCGATGTGCTTTAAGAGAAGATACTTACCACGTTCTAGCTTTTCAATCCTGGCTGCATATTCATTTATGCGAACCGAGTATCTTACCTTTTACCATTCGTCAAAATATTTCATCATCTCAAATTTAACTTTCCTGCACCACTCATCTACTACTTTTTCACCTAATCCCAAAGGAGAATTTGTCACGATGGGAAATTTCTAAGCAGTAAGGAAAGTGGATCTTGTATATTTTGTAATGGAAGAGATAGCATGAGAAACTGGTAACTGCATGCTTGAGATGTTATTCCCCATGATGAACTCTAATGATTCACATTGGCCTGGCTATCTTTTAATTTCATCTCAAGATTGCTTACTTGTTGAAGGAGTTCTGACATTTTGTGATCAAAGTTGATTGATGGATTTGATTTGATTTGATGTTTCAGTGTGAAAATCGCTTCACTCTTGCTGTTAACATCAGCCTCTAAATTAGCAATTTGATCGTTGAGCTTTCTGATGATTGTTTTTTGAAGTAAAAATCTTTATGCCATTTTAATGCTTCTGCGTCGTCTTGAAAACAAGTAGGTAAGGTATCGTCGAGAAGCCTTTTCTTTTCAAGATCCGCTAACATCCTATCTTTGATATTGATAACGCGCAATGCCAAACCTAGTGAGAGAGGCATTGTGGATAATTGTAGCTCCTATTTAAACAAAAAGAAAATAAAGTAAAGACTTAAGTAATCAACCTCTTTATTACATCAATAAAAGATTACAATTCAATTAACAATGAAAGTAAAAAGTACAATTGGATACTTGTGTCACATTTAGAGATGGGAAACTACATTCCTTACTTTACTTAATGAATTAGTAGAAAGAATAACTACTAAGTCAAAAGGAACATTAAGCCTTCCAGAGTAATAACTGGAGGAACATAAAGTGTTTCAATGACCCCCTTGGTATTCCTTCAGAGGATCTCTCCTCAGATGAACGCTTTGACGCCATGAACTACGAACCCACCTCACCGCCGTACCAATCCCCAGCACAGTTCAACCCGGAAATTGGAGCTCAGGAGCCCGTCCATCCTGTAGCCTCCCTAGTTGCCCCCAACCCTACGCAACACCATCACTTTCTACCCCCGCTATCTCCCATCTTGGGCTCCAACACATCTCTAGACCCCAATTGGACACCACCTTCCTCCCCGTTGCCCGTACATCCAATTAGATCTGACCTTACTCCGGCACAAGTCAGAAGGAGTGCCAGAAACTCCAGTTCCTTGCCAGGCCACACAGGTTTTTATAAAATGTAGTTTTTTTCTTCTGCTAACTCTAATCTAAACAGAAAACTTGCACGTTGCATGGGAGTAAGCATAACTGATGAACAATACGAGGCCATGCAAACCCTAGAAAAGGAGAGAATCTCCTTATCCCAATGAAAATCGTATCATGGAATGTTCGTGGGCTTGGGGACCCCTCCAAGAGACACTCTATATATCTGTCTCTATCTCCCCTTAATTTAGATATCCTTTTAATTCAAGAATCCAAGCTATCTGATCCCTGTCCTTTTCATATCAAACAATTAGATGGCCCCAATCTAGCAGGCTTTGCCCACTCCAACTCTATAGGTTCTAAAGGTGGCCTAATTACCATGTGGAATGAATCCATTTGGTCCCTCTGTCAAATCATTTCGTATCCCTCCGTCCTTCACGTAGCTTTAAAACACATGCAATCCGACACAATTTACTTTATTTCGAATCTTTATGGTCCTCTCGTGCCTCAAGATAGGTTAAATCTCTGGAATAGCTGCTCGGAATTCACATCTTTTTTGCATGGCCCTTGGATTATTGGCGGTGATTTCAATACAACCAGATTCCCGGAAGAAAGAAGCTCAGGAAACCTCTCCACTGATTCAGATGACTTCAATGCCTTCATCAACTCCTGTTCTCTTATTGAGCCTCCAAACAACAATCGACTCTTCACCTGGACCAATAAATGTCTTTCACCTTCTTTTGCTAAATTAGACCGTTTTCTGTTCAACCCTTCTTGGGAGGACCTCCATCCACTTTCTATTTGTTTGGGTCTTGCCACGATTCTATCTGATCACTGTCCAATTGTTCTTGATACTGGCTCCCTACCTTTACCCAAACGTCCGTTTAGATTCGAAAGGCTTTGGCTGCTGGAACCATCCTTTGAAGATTTTATCAAAAGGGTCTGGGACTATCCTATCAGATCTACCTCAGCAACGGAGCGTGTAGTTAGCAAACTAAGATCTCTGAGAAAACTGCTCAAGCCCTGGGCAAAGTCTGTTTGGGGTTCCCTTCGTAGACGTATAACCGACATTCAAAATGACATCCTTGCCCTTAATATTCAGGAGGAAGCGGTCCCTCTCAGTAATATAGACAAAGTTAAGCTCGTAGAACTCGAGGTGGAGCTGGAGAGATTACTGAAGTAGGAAGAGATAGGCTGGAAACAAAGATCTAAAGCCAAATGGTTAAAAGAAGGAGACAAGAACTCGTCCTATTTTCATAAATGTGCTAATGGTCGACGTAGATCCCTCTTTATCCTGGAAATTATCCACGATAATGTCTCATTCACCAACCCTGCAGATATCTCGAACCTTTTTACCAACTACTATCGATCCATTCTTGGATCGCCCTCCACTCCCCTCCCATCCATTGATTGGAAGCTGTTATATCCCAACCCATCGCCTATCCCTATTGACTCTCCTTTTTCCGAAGACGAGATTTTGGCTGCTCTCAAAGACATGGATGACAATAAATCCCCTGGGCCGGATGGTTTTGGCCCATTCTTTTTCAAACACTTCTGGAGTGTGGTTAAGGAAGATATTCTAGATATGTGTGCAGAGTTTTGTTCCAATCCCCAGTCCATAGCCCGGCTTAACTATGCTAATACTATCCTCCTCCCTAAAGTAGCTGGAGCTAATTCCCTCTCAGCATTCCGTCCTATTAGCCTGCTTAACACCACTTTTAAAATCATCACTAAAGTTCTATCTAACCGTCTTCAACCTTACATGGAAGCGCTGGTCGGAACAGAGCAGTCGGCCTTTATTCAAGGTAGGAATATCCTGGACTGTGTAGCTGCAACACAAGAAGTTATCTCATCGTGCCATTCGAATAACATCCCGGGTGTTCTGCTTAAACTTGACTTCTCCAAGGCGTTCGACTCAGTAAATTGGAATTTCATCTTAGATCTCCTCAAGCACAGAGGCTTTCCTCCCATGTGGTGTAATTGGATCCAGAGTCTCCTCTTTTCGGGCCTCTCAATCATTCAGGTTGGAGGCATATCTGGTGGACATATTAAATCAGCTCGGGGGCTTAGACAGGGAGATCCTCTCTCGCCCCTCCTCTTTGTCTTGGTGGCTGATGTCTTCAATCGTATGATCAACTTGGCTATTGACAACAACAATCTATCTGGTATTCAACCTCCTAACTCCACTCACAGTTCCGGTCCCATCCCTATGATCACTAATATTCAATATGCAGATGATACCATCCTATTTGTTTCACCATCACCTGATCATATTCACTGCCTCAAGGTCCTTCTCTATTCTTTCGAACTCATCTCCGGCTTATCTATCAATTTCAGTAAAAGCTCTATTTTTATGCTCGGCAATGCTAACCACCTAGGCCCATCTATTGCCTCTACCCTCAACTGTCGTCTTGACTCATTCCCTTTATCATATCTCGGTATCACTTTGCGTCCCACTAAGTTACACCGATCAGGTTGGAATCCTCTTATAGCCAAACTCGAAACCAGACTTACTGGTTGGAAGGCCAACTCACTATCATCAGCTGGAAGACTTGTTTTGGTAAAAGCAGTTCTTTCAGCTCTCCCCACCTATTGGCTCTCATTTCACAAACTTCCTATCTGGGTATCTAAAAAAATCGACGCCATTAGACGGACGTTCCTCTGGAATGGTGGAAAAATCAAATGTCTTGTTAGTTGGAAGATCGTCTGCTTGCACGAAACTCATGGGGGTCTTGGTGTCCCCAATCTAGTCCCTTTCAATCAAGCACTGTTAGTAAAGTGGTTCTGGCGACTCCTCTCGCCGGAACAATTCACCTGGAAGAAATGGATCCTAGCCTCGCACTATAATTCCGACCCCTTCCTTGTTCCTCATTTCGCTCCTCTCCGTAAACCGTCTCCCTTTTGGTCTGGTGTCTTGGCTTCTTCCGACAGCTTCAAATCCTTTATCCAGGTGGATATCGGCAACGGCACTAACTGTCTCCTCTGGTTCGACGCCTGGCATAGTCTTTCTCCTCTTTACAGATCTTTCCCCTCCTTTTCTCACATTCCAACCATCCTCTTTTGACTGTGGCGAACGCAGTTTCCCATGGCTTCACGTATCTTTGCCCATCATCTCTATTTTCCCTTGATATCCTTGAGGAACTTCTCTCTATTCTAAGCTTGCTTCAACCTATCACGCTTGATCCTCTGTCAAAGGATTGTCACGCCTGGTCTCTTTCGCCCATTCAAGGTTTCTCTGTCTCTCGGTTTTACTCATTCCTCAATCATCCTGGTCGCCTATTCACCTTCGCTCGGGTCTGGAAATGTCCTGTCCCTCCACGTATCAGATTTTTTCAATGGTGCCTCATTCATGGGCACATTAACACTAAAGACCGGCTTATGCGTTTGAATATCACGTTCGATCAGATCTCTGTCCTATGTAAATCAGAAACTGAATCTATTCACCATCTCTTCTTTGAATGCGACATCTCCTTCCAAATTTGGGTTTCGGTTTGTGCTCACAATCTCGGTCAAATTCACTTGATATATGACTTTTTCGAATACTGGCAATATGGACTTCGGAATTGTCTTATGGATTCGCTCCTGGCTATCTTCAGCTGGGTTATTTGGAAGGAAAGGAATGCCATCATTTTCGACAAACCACCCAGTTCTGCTATCGGTTTATGTAATAGAATTTCTTATGTTTTTGCATATTGGACAGGGGCGTCTTCATCCGCACCATTCAGGTTTCGTCTACCTGCAGCTCGATCCCTTTCTGATGAGTCTGTTGTAGTGCTTCCTCAGCAACACACGAAGGCAGTTAGAAGTTGTGTCCCTTTTTAGGCTTTTGTGTGAAGTTATGCTTAATGTACTAATGCTGAATTATTATTTTTTGTTATCAAACAGCGAACTGCAATTATCTTCTCTGATCAAGTTTTTTTGGCCACCGACCAGGCTTGTTGGTCGACCTTTATTTATATTATGATATTATGCTAATCGGCTGTGTAGCTTCACGCTACACACCCGTTCTCTCAAAAAAAACAAAAATAATATATTTAATTGACGAGTTAAGATAGCTATTTTTCAAACAGTCTCCGATTTCGACGAAACCAGTTTCATCGGATCCGTAATGTTATATTATTATATGGTTTCAAACTTCGTGTCAATCGGACTTACGGTTTGTCCGGGCAAGCAAAAACGCGTAGAAATCGATTCGAGTGAATTTTGAATTTAAATAGTCAATTCAAGAACTCATCTTACAAATTTGATCGAATTGGCTCCCGGTATATATTCCATTGCGTTTGGAATGGGGTAAAACATTATAAACGCCAGGCGGCACGCTTCGTTTGGAGTTCGTAAAATTTTCGGGTGAATAGTGCATGGAAATTTTCTATATAAGGCCCTCTATTTATCACTTTTGCAAAAAACCCTAATCAGAAACCCTAGCCGCCACTTAAACGTTTAATGGCCAAGAATACACGATTCTTCTCCCTCAATTTTCTTCAAATCCGTGAAAATTAACAGAAACTTTCAACTACAATAACGTAAAGCTACGTGAGATCGTTCAATCTAACGGTTGTGATCGAGAATGGGGCTGTGGATCGACGTGAATATGGGTTTGAACGGCCGAACTTCGTGCGCGTTTTTCGAGGAGAATATGAAGCCGAGCTCGTTGTGATTCATGCCGAAGGTGGAGCTAGTGATGGCCATTCAAATGGAAGTATTTGATCGACGTGAAGTGGTCGGTAGGTGGTCGCGATAGCTAGGGTTCTTGAATGATTTTGGGTTTCTCCGTCACGTTCGACCTGAAGAAGGAAGAAAGTGAATGAGCGGCCTGCATCTAGGGCAAGAGATGGATGGCCGTGATTAAGGTTTAAAAAAAATGTTAATTGTTTTGTAATTATAATTCGTATAAACTTCTAAAAGCTGTAACTTGTTCATACGAGGTCTGTTTCGCACGAAACGAATTACGTCGGGTTCGTATTGACGAATAGTACGCGATGGAGCTGCATTGGAGTTGAATGGAGCTAGCGAAAATTTTGGGTGAAATTAAACGTGCATTTAATTTTATTCGAAATAAAACACTGAGACTGTTATTGAAAACAAGGTGAGAACTTCTCACTCAATCGAAATTTGTTTCGATTTAAATTTTAAATAGTTAAATTTAAAATTGCTTGATTGTGTGATTGAATGATAAATTATTATCTATTGTTTTGAAATAGACCCTATACGTCATATATTAAGCGGATGTTACTTATTAAACACATATACCGCGATATTCCACCTTGAAGTGGAATTGGTATTATATATGTACTTGGAGTTGATTTTCCCGCATTATATAGCGGATGAAACCCTATTGCGCCGCATAATAGCGGATAATATTTTATAAATCCCATGTAACGCGATATTCCGTATTGGAACGGGATTGGTATTGTGCTAACATCTGTGAATTCAGGGAAATAGGTTGGAGGGATCCAACTGGATTCCTCACCCGTATTGATTTATTTACAGATATTGTGATATATTCTGTTATCATATGATATATGATGTTTTGGATGTCGTGATTGTTATATTTAGTGCTTTTGCAGCATTGGACCTATTTTAGAAAATTAAAAGTGTTAAAGTGATGATTTTCAAATTTAAAAGG
Source organism: Allium cepa (assembly GCA_030765085.1). NCBI lineage: Eukaryota > Viridiplantae > Streptophyta > Magnoliopsida > Asparagales > Amaryllidaceae > Allium > Allium cepa. The sequence continues at coordinate 518,381,086 of CM060929.1, read as the reverse complement.
ATTTTAAAGTGATTTTTTTGAAAGTATACGTTTTATTAAATTTTAGAATTGATTCATTTTAAATAAATAAACGTTATAAATTTTAATGTTATAAAAATTATGATTTTTGAGAAATATAGTTGAAATGTGATTTTTAAATATAGAGTTAGATAATTTTATAAAATAGATTAAATAGAGATTTTTGAATTTATTATAAACGATTTATATAAAAGATTTATAAAAAATTGATATTTATAAATTAGAATATTAGAATTATAAAACGAGTTTTATAAGTGTTAAAATGAAGTATAAATGGATTTCATAAGTGAATGAAATTTATAGATTTATAAATCGTGAAGTTATAAAATGAATAGATTTTGTAAAATAAAAGATTTATAAGTAATTAGCTTATAAATTGGATTTTGGCAATTAAATGAGATATAAATAGAATTTGTAAATTTAGGGATTTTATAGGTTGAAGTTTTTAATAAAATATATAAATGTGAATTTATAAACGTTGTTTTATAAATCCAAAACCAATTGAATTTGATAAGTAAATATGAAAGCTTATTAAACGAGATATATCCACGATTTTGGGACAGTGGATAATCCTTTAAATTAAATATATAGAAGTGTTGAATTTGTTAGAGATTTACATTCATGATTTTGGACAGTGAATAATCTGTAAATAAATGTTTTGGAAGTTATACTTTAAATGGAGTAAAACGATTGAAGATGTTTTAAAATGTGTTAAATATCGAATACATAGATTTCAACATTTATTGTTGAAATTGACGTTTTCGAAAAGTATAAGGAAATGATGGACTATAACGCTGTTGTTATAGTAAATGATTTTTGAAAGTAAATGTTTTATATTGTATTGGGATTTATATATCTATCTTAATTTCGAATCCCTATACTTGTGATTTTTGGGTTGTTGTAACGATGTTTTACGCAACATCCGTTTGGACCCAAACAAATGTGTTTAAAGAGAACGTTTTCCTTAAAAGAATAAAATATGTACTTAATCGTGTTTAAAGTATATTGAATATTTTCTAAGTATTGAAAATAAGTAGATTTGTGAATTACTTATTGTTAAATAAGTATTTGGAAATGTTTTCCAATGTAGAAATTGAAATGGGTTGGAGTATATATCTTTTCAAAGATAAATTGAAGTGAATATTTGGCAAGTTATTTAATTTATGGAAGATTAATTACAAGGGCCTAATGATTGTTATGGTGCTGAATATTTGTTGGTTTTCTTTGATAGTTAAATAACCGACTTTCAATATTTACCTTTAAATGGGTATTTGTGTGATTTGCTTGAATTTGAATGCTACACTTACTTTTAAAATAAGCGCTCGTTATTCGGTTTAGCCGGGAGAGGACCTTTGTGTCATAAATCCCATTTCGAATAGTGATATGTCGTAATGCATAGCATTTGAAGACCGGTGTTGAAGACCGGATATTTTTGAAAACGGAAGGATTACCGTCGAATGACTCTACATCGGCTGATCTCCGATATAGAGATTTTATCACCCTTTGTGATAGGAAGTCCGGTCGTGATTAGTGAATATCCGGACTGCAAGGGCTTCTTTGGAAGTGCCTTCGGTTCCGTTCGATCCCGGAACGGACTTGTATGGATGTGTGTCTGACATTACAATTTGAGATGTAAAGCTGGTTCCTATCAAATATATTTCTGTTGGTGGCGGAGAATTTATTCTTAGCTTAACACCCTTCTCTGAGACGTACGAGCTTAGAGGTTATGTAGTTGATGGTTACTAGTGATATATTCCCAATTTGGTAATGTGGCATATGAAATGCTGCTGAGCATTTGTTGATCAAAGCGTGGCTTTTATTAAAAGCGTAGCTTTGTGGGCGAGACTTCGTCAGACCTCACACCCCGGTAATGGTCAAAACGGGAAGGATGCAGCAAGGTTATTAAGGGATAGCGCCCCCTTAGTGTATGTCGTTTCCTTCTGGATAGAGGTGGTATGATGGTATGGAGCCTTGATACTTAACCTATGTTGCTGCTGCAAACTTATTACTTTGTGGTTGTTGGTGAATCCCGGGATTTAGGTCGGTTACGACCGGGGGATGGCATATTCGTGTTAGTAGTTACCCAGTTAGAAGTAACCCGGCCTTGTGTTGGCAGAGATCCGGTTAGGTTCTCGGGGCATCTTTCCAGAGGCGTACCCATGCGGCAATGGAAAGTTCCTTGGCCTGACCATTTGTTGGAAATCCGAACTCCAATACGTACCTTGTACGGTTTTAGTTGTAGAACCTGCCATTTACTTATGGTGGCGCCCCATGTTTGGATGGTAGCTATAGTAGGCAAACAATACTGGTCGTATGTTGGCTAAGATTGATATCATTACTTTCGAAATGTTTTTCCTACACCTTGTACTTATAGTAATAATATCAAAGAAATTTGCGTATCAAGCATGTTTGACTATCATAAGGAGAAATCTCCTCCGATTCTGCGTTTTCATTGTGTGTGTGTGTGCGGGAGGCCTTATGGTAGTCTCATTTTCTAAAAGCATTTCGAATCTAATTTAAAATATTTCTTTGTTTATTTTTAAAGATAAACTGTTTAAGTTCTCACACCTGTCCCATGACTGACCTAGAGTTTATTGTTTCCTTCCTAAACTCTGGGTGCCCACCAATTTTAACACGGGCAGTCTAGAGTCAGGTTATCAGGTCATTCTGGAATTCAGGAGTTGCTGTAGAGATCTAGAGGCAGGCTGGATGGCTTGGCGTATCAACTAGTATATAGTATTTCTTTTCCGCTATTTGTTGCTGTAAACTCTGATAATGTAATGTAATGTGCTGTAATGAAATAACTGATATAGTTCTTTTGATTTAAAGATTATTCATTTATCTATTATATGTTATTCCGTTGCGATTGTGAGATTCTGATGTTGTTTCTATTGTTTTCTTTTTCTTTCTTTCTTTCTTCTTCTATCTTCTATCTCTTCTTTAACCCTAACGGTACGGTTTTCCGACCTTCGATTGTCTACCAGTTGATACAGTGGACGTATTAATGTCGACTTCCGTGAGTCGAAAATCGCAAACGTTACATCTCGTATCAGAGTAGATGGTTAAGTGACAACCATCGCTCTGTTGGGAATTACTCATTAGAGATAGAGTTAGCAGTACTCTAGTATGAGTTTGAGTGCAATAATAGTTATGAGCGCGTATTTGTTAGTGAATATAAAAAATTGTTTTGTATTGTGTTGACTTATTGGTTGATTGTTTATAGATTTTGGTCGGTGCAGTCAGGACAACTGTTTCGATAGGGGTTTCTAAACTCTTAAACAAGATAAACCGACATAGTATCATTTTAAATTGGGTAAATGAAATAATTTTACCTTGATTATATTTTATATATAAAGGAATAATTTTTTAGAATTATTAAAGTATATAAATTGATTGTTTGGTTGTTGAAAATGTAAGAATATTTACAAGTTAATTAAAAGAATAAATTTTATAAGAAAATGAATTATTAAGATGGAATTATAATTAAAATGATTTACAATTGTGAAATAATTATATATATAAGAAGTGAAACCATATGAATATATTTATAAATATGAGTTGTAAATAAAAATGAATTTGAACTATAAATTGAAAGTGTTGAATGAAGTTAATTTTATTTTCCAAAATTAAAAGTTAAATGGTGAAATTATATAAGAAAAAGATTTGTAAATGTGATTTATGAATAAAAGGAAAATTTTGAAAGAATATTAAGCATCGAATTCACTACTGTCATTGGAAAATAACAAGGGTGATGACTGCAGCATCATCAGCATCATTTTCAAGTTTCTGTGTGATGGATTTGCTACCATAGTAAATTGAAAATTTAAGTTTTGTTGTGATCAACAAATTTGAAATTAAAATCAAAGTTGTAATTGTTGAATATAAGTAATCGAGTTTTGGACTTATGATATGAAATAATGGATGTAAGTGTTAATTCATTAAAGCTAATTAAAAGTGATGAACCAAATTGAATGAACGTAAGCAAAGTAAAGAAATTTGGTAATGTTGGATATACATTGTTTGTTAGATGATGGTTAGTTGATTGCATAGAAATCCATATCAAATTGAATTAATGAAATTGAAAGCTAAAGTAATTGAAATCAAATTGGAAGTTAAGTGAATCTTAAATAGAATTGAATTTGATTTGGAAGTGAACCAACTTGAATATGAATTAGTGAATGTAAACTAATTGAATATGAATAAATGAATGTTAGTAAAGTCCAATGTTAATAAATCAAATGTGATTAAATGAAAAACCAATTCATTGAATATTAATGAGAAGTGAATGTATATTGATTTGATGATTGGAATTGTTGTTGGATGATAGTTGTTTAATGGTTGCATTTATTGCTTTTGATTTCATTTGCTATATTGACATATAAAGTTGTTGGTATATGTTGTATATCGATATTATTTTCTATATACATGTTTCTCATTATTGTTGAGTATATAGTAGGTGTGGATTGCGCTTGCTTTGCATTTGGAGCTAGCTTTCACGCTATATTAGTCGTATACGCTCGCTAATAATATATAAGGTACATATCTCGGATTACATATCGTACTTTTACACATTTTTCCCTGCGGGATGCCTCATTACTTGATGAGATGTACATTTGTGATATATATATATATATATATATATATATATATATTGTCATTTTTTTTTGGATCGAGCCGCGCAAAGGAGACCATGGCAAACTTTTTTTGAAAATTTAAGGCGTTAGAATATTTTTGAGAAAATTGAATTTTTTTGAAAAGATAACTAAGTATGATTTGAAAACTTAGTAAAGTTTTTATAAGAAGTTTAACTATGGATTTTGAAAATTTTAAAATGTTTAAATGAATTTGAAATCTAATTTGAATGGATGTTTAAAAAGTTAAGGGATTCTGTAACTTTTTCTTACTTGGTAATTTCGAGGACGAAATTCTTTTAAGGGGGAAGTTTGTAACGACCCGAAATTTCTGTCATTTGAAATTCGTGTATCTAATTGATTTTAAATATTAACAAGTAAAATTTGTAAGTCGAATAAATTTATTTTGAATATCTGGATTTAATTGGATAATTAAATCAATATTGGAAATTACAGAAATAATTGGAAATTACAGAAATAATTGGAAATTGCGTTTAAGGTGATTAAAAATGATTTGTAAAGTTGTATTAAATCATATTGGAGTTAGAATGATATTATAGAACTTTTAAAATTGAATTAAAAGTTAATTTGTGGAAATTGAATATTTTAATATTTAATTGACGAGTTAAAATAGCCATTTTTCAAACAGTCTCGGATTTCGACGAAACCAGTTTCATCGGATCCATAATGTTATATTATTGTATGATTTCAAATTTCGTGTCAATAGGACTTACGGTTTGTCCGGGGCAAGCAAAAACGCGTAGAAATCAATTCGAGTGAATTTTGAATTTAAATAGTCGATTCAAAAACTTATCTTTCAAATTTGATCGAATTGGCTCCCGATATATATTCCATTGCGTTCGGAATGGAGGTAAAACATTAAAAACGCCAGGCGGCACGCTTCGTTTGGAGTTTGGAAAATTTTCGGCTGAATAGTGCATGGAAATTTTCTATATAAGGCCCTCTATTTTTCACCTTTGCAACAAACCCTAATCAGAAACCCTAGCCGTCACTTAAACGTTTAATGGACGAGAATACACGATTCTTCTCCCTCAATTTTCTTCAAATCCGTGAAGAATTAACAGAAACTTTCAACTATAATAACGCAGAGCTACGTGAGATCGTTCAATCTAACGGTTGTGATCGAGAATGGGGCTGTGGATCGACGTGAATATGGGTTTGAACGGCCGAACTTCATGCGCGTTTTTCGAGGAGAATATGAAACAGAGCTCGTTGTGATTCATGCCGAAGGTGGAGCTAGTGATGGCCATTCAAATGGAAGTATTTGATCGACGTGAAGTGGTCGGTAGGTGGTCGCGATAGCTAGGGTTCTTGAATGATTTTGGGTTTCTCGGTCGCGTTCGACCTGAAGATGGAAGAAAGTGAATGAGCGGCCTGGATCTAGGGCAAGGGATGGACGCCCGTGATTAAGGTTTAAAAAAAATAATGCTAATTGTTTTGCAATTATAATTCGTATAAACTTCTAAAAGCTGTAACTTGTTCATACGAGGTCCGTTTCACACGAAACGAATTGCGTCGGGTTCGTAGTAACGAATACTACGCGATGGAGCTGGATTGGAGTTGATTGGAGCTAGTGAAAATTTTGGGTAAAATTAAACGCACGTTTAATTTTATTCGAAATAAAACACTGAGACTGTTATTGAAAACAAGGTGAGAACTTCTCACTCAATCGAAATTTGTTTCGATTTAAATTTAAAATTGCTTGATTGTGTGATTGAATGATAAATTATTATATCTATTGTTTTGAAATAGACCTTATACGCTGTATATTAAGCGGATGTTATTTATTAAACACATATATCGCGATATTCCACCTTGAAGTGGAATTGGTATTATATATGTACTTGGAGTTGATTTTCCCGCATTATATAGCGGATGAGACCCTATTGCGCCGCATAATAGCGGATAATATTTTATAAATCTCATGTACCACGATATTCCGTATTGGAACGGGATTGGTATTGTGCTAACATCTATGGATGCAGAGAAATGGGTTGGAGGGATCCAACTGGATTCCTCACCCGTATTGATTTATTTACAGATTTTGTGATATATTCTGTTATCATATGATATATGATGTTTTGGATGCCATGATTGTTATATTTAGTGTTGTTGCAGCATTGGGCCTATTTTGGAAAATTAAAAGTGTTAAAGTGATGATTTTCAAATTTAAAAGGATTAAAGTGATTTTTTTGAAAGTATACGTTTTATTAAATTTTGGAATTGATTCATTTTAAATAAATAAACGTTATAAATTTTAATGTTATAAAAAATTATGATTTTTGAGAAATATAGTTGAAATGTGATTTTTGAAATATAGAGTTATATAATTTTATAAAATAGATTAAATAGAGATTTGTGAATTTATTATAAACGGTTTATATAAAAGATTTATAAAAAATTGATATTTAAAAATTAGAATATTGAAATTATAAAACGAGTTTTTATAAGTGTTAAAATTAAGTATAAATGGATTTCATAAGTGAATGAAATTTATAGATTTGTAAATCGTGAAGTTATAAAATGAATAGATTTTGTAAAATAAAAGATTTATAAGTAATTAGCTTATAAATTGGATTTTGGCAATTAAATGAGATATAAATAGAATTTGTAAATTTAGGGTTTTTATAGGTTGAAGTTTTTAATAAAATATATAAATGTGAATTTATAAATGTTGTTTTATAAATCCAAAATCAATTGAATTTGATAAGAAAATATGAAAGCTTATTAAAGGAGATATATCCACGATTTTGGGACAGTGGATAATCCTTTAAATTAAATATATAGAAGTGTTGAATTTGGTTAGAGATTTACATTCATGATTTTGGACAGTGAATAATCTGTAAATAAATGTTTTGGAAGTTATATTTTAAATGGAGTAAAACGATTGAAGATGTTTTAAAATGTGTTAAATATCGAATACATAGATTTCAACATTCATTGTTGAAATAGACGTTTTCGAAAAGTATAAGGAAATGATGGACTGTAACACTGTTGTTATAGTAAATAATTTTCGAAAGGAAATGTTTTATACAGTATTGGGATTTATATATCTTTCTTAATTTCGAATCCCTATACTAGTGATTTTGGGTTGTCGTAACGATGTTTTACGCAACATCCGTTTGGACCCAAACAAATGTGTTTAAAGAGAACGTTTTCCTTAAAAGAATAAAATATATACTTAATCGTGTTTTAAGTATATTGAATATTTTCTTAGTATTGAAAATAAGTAGATTTGTGAATTACTTATTGTTAAATAAGTATTAGGAAATGTTTTCCAATGTAGAAATTGAAATGGGTTAGAGAATATATCTTTTCAAAAATAAATTGAAGTGAATATTTAGCAAGTTATTTAATTAATGGAAGATTAATAACAAGGGCCTAATGATTGTTATGGTGCAGAATATTTGTTGGTTTGCTTTGATAGTTAAATAACCGACTATCAATATTTACCTTTAAATCGGTATTTGTGTGATTTGCTTGAATTTGAATGCTACACTTATTTTTAAAATAAGCGCTCGTTATTCGGTTTAGCTGGGAGAGGACCTTTGTGTCATAAATCCCATTCCGAGTAGTGATATGTCGTAATGGATAGCATTTGAAGACTGGTGTTGAAGACCTGATATTTTTGAAAACGGAAGGATTACCGTCGAATGACTCTACATCGGCTGATCTCCGATATAGAGTTTTTATCACCCTTTGTGATGGGAAGTCCGATCGTGATTAGTGAATATCCAGATTGCAAGGGCTTCTTTGGAAGTGCCTTCGATTCCGTTCGATCCTGGAACGGACTTGTATGGATGTGTGTCTGACATTACAATTTGAGATGTAAAGCTGGTTTCTATCAAATATATTTCTGTTGGTGGCGGAGAATTTATTCTCTTAGCTTAACACCCTTCTTTGAGACGTACGAGCTTAGAGGTTATGTAGTTGATGGTTACTAGTGATATATTCCCAATTTGGTAATGTGGCATACGAAGTGCTGCTGAGCATTTGTTGATCAAAGCGTGGCTTTTATGAAAAGCGTAGCTTTGTGGGCGAGACTTCGTCGGACCTCACACCCGGTAATGGTCAAAACAGGAAGGATGCAGCAAGGTTATTAGGGGACAGCGTCCCCTTAGTGTATGTCATTTCCTTCTGGATAGAGGTGGTATTATGGTATGGAGCCCTGATACATAACCTATGTTGTTGCTGCAAACTTATTACTTTGTGGTTGTTGGCGAATCCCGGGATTTAGGTCGGTTACGGCCGAGGGATGGCATATTCGTGTTAGTAGTTACCCAGTTAGGGGTAACCCGGCCTTGTGTTGGCAGAGATCCGGTTAGGTTCTCAGGGCATCTTTCCAAAGGCGTACCCATGTGGCAATGGGAAGTTCCTTAGCCTGACCATTTGTTGGAAATCCAAACTCCAATACTCACCTTGTACGGTTTTAGTTGTAGAACCTGCCATTTACTTATGGTGGCGCCCCACTGTTTAGATGGTAGCTATAGTAGGCATACGATACTGGTCGTATGTCGGCTAAGATTGATATCATTACTTTAGAAATGTTTTTCCTACACCTTGAACTTATAGTAATAATATCAAAGAAAAATTTGCGTATCAAGCATGTTTGACTATCATAAGGAGAAATCTCCTCTGATTCTGCGTTTGCATTGTGTGTGTGTGCGGGAGGCCTTATGGTAGTCTCATTTTCTAAAAGCATTTCAAATCTAATTTAAAATATTTCTTTGTTTATTTTTAAAGATAAACTGTTTAAGTTCTCACACCAGCCTCATGACTGACCTGGAGTTTATTGTTTCCTTCCTAAACTCTGGGTGCCCACCAATTTTAACATGGGCAGTCTAGAGTCAGGTTATCAGGTCATTCTGGAATTCAGGAGTTGCTGTAGAGATCTGGAGGCAGGCTGGATGGCTCGGTGTATCAACTAGTATATAGTATTTCTTTTCCGCTGTTTGTTGTTATAAACTCTGATAATGTAATGTAATGTGATGTAATGAAATAACTGATATAGTTCTTTTGATTTAAAGATTATTCATTTACCTATTATATGTTGTTCCGCTGCGATTGTGAGATTCTGATGTTGTTTCTATTGTTTTCTTTTTCTTTCTTTCTTTCTTCTTCTATCTTCTACCACTTCTTTAACCCTAACGGTATGGTTTTCCGACCTTCAATTGTCTGGCAGTTGATACAGTGGACGTATTAATGTCGACTTTCGTGAGTCGAAAATCGCAAACATTACACCGGCTTACAGAGTCTCTAGAAACAAAGTAGCTAGAGGGACATTCACTCTGTAATAAAGCAATGAAATACAACTAAGTATAGAAGGAAAAATAATACAAACATTCACAAATCATTATTATTACACAATCACAACTACTCATCCAGTTCATACAAAATTGATTTTGTAAAGAATTCCAGAATAAACTTGTCCTTATAATACTTAAGTTTATCAAAGGGTAAATCTTGTGGAATTGATTTGACTTGAGGCAGATTCCAGCATGCTCCAGGATGTGGATCAAACTCGAATTCGTCCAAATACCTTTTGTGTAGATGTCTAAGTAAACCTCCACTATGGTCACCTAAATTTGAGAAATCTACGGTCGGGTGTCTACAATAGGCTTTATATAGAAAATACACCAGAATATCTCTTCTCGATCAGCACCCAAAAATGTGCGATCAATTCTCGATTCTCTTTGAGAAGACCGACATATCGAAGGTGTGCCCTCCTCGGTTGTGAGGTTGCTTCTTGATGTTTAAAAGATGCTAACACTACCGCACTTCTATTTAATCTATGATATTTATCGGAGAGAATGTTGTGCTTCTTTAATTGGTTTTCTAGCTCTTTATATAAACTATTTATCTCTGCTTGTTTTCTTTCAAGCTTGGTTTTATAAAGATGAACAGATTTCCTTCTTATCTAAAATAAGTGATTTAAACTGTTACCATCTTCGAAGCGAAAGATGTGTAAACAGAGAATCCCATGCCTGAGAAATAGGAATTGACGCTTGAGAAGCCTGCTCCTTCTCTTTTAATTCCTTAACGTTAATATAAGGAGGCTTTTCTTGAGGGTTTGAAGGCACTGGAGATTCAGGCGGGCTTGCTTTGTGAGAAGATGGATCGAGATTGCCTTTTTCAGAAGTTTTCATACTATCATCTCTGTGACGACCCGCCCTTCTACTACCAGAAAGACGTATCATCATTAAGAAAGAAAGGGATAGAAATAGAAAAGAAAGAAAAAGAAAGAACAACAACAACACCATAATCTCACAGCGCAACGGAACAAAATATAATATATCACATGAATATTTCATAGTTTTACATATATCAGAGTTATACAATATCAATACATATGACAGTCATGCATACATCTATCACTATATACATCGGAGGTACAATACATATCAACTAATACAGCGGAACTACATAAATAGCTATATACGTCTGGGAACTCCTGCTCCAAGCTCCTCCAGAAATCAAAGTCCATAACCTATCACTTGGCTACTCATAAAAAATTTGAGTACCCAAGAGTTTATGAAAAACAAAATATAAACTCCGGGTCAGACATGGGTCTGGTATGAGTAAACGGTTTAAGGTTGTTTAACTTTGAAAAACATTTGAAAATAAAGGTATCACGTAAGACTCCCCACAAATAAATACTGGTAAGTTTTTACCTTACGCTAACCAAAACATTTCATAGGAAATCCAGTGATATTATAATAGTGTCTAGGGTTTTCAAGTAAATAGAAAATAGCCGAAATTGTTACATTCATTAAATTCCAGCTACTAGCCACAAAAGTGGGTAATACAAATCAAAACCGTAGGGTCTCGTAGGGAAAATGGATTTCCAACAATGGCAGGGCTACTGGGTACCGCCCGTCAAAGTACGGGGCCTAGATCACGGTACCGAGGATCACTCTCGACCCCCTGCTACACAAGGCCGGAACCATTCCTTACTGAACAGTCCCGAACAAGATAAACCCCGCGGTTGTAGCTAGCAACCGCCCACACAGCCGAAAAATAAAGGGACATCTAGACAGGGGAAATATCTTGTCCTGCTTGGGTATGACCCACCTAACCTTGCTGCATCTCCCATGTTTTAGCCATTCTCGGTTGATGAGGCTTGAGGCTGCGATTACCTTTATAGAACATTATTTTTAGAATGCTCATCGTCCGCCTGACGATGTGTTGAAAGCATTCAATCCATACAAGTTCGTTCCGGGTTCGAACGAAACCGAAGGCATTATCTCGTTACACTCATTTTGGAATCACCCTCAGAGTCAACGACGATAACCCTTGCATTCTGAAAACACCATCTCGATCTTTATTTCAGAATTCACGACCTAACGTTTAATTTGGATCGATGTGGTTTTCGGAGAATCAAATTTGATTCTTTCGATCCCGGTCTCATCGAATCCAACCGCCATTTTAAGGGCCAAGTTGTCTAATTAACTTAACAGTTTAAATTTAACAATTGAACTCATATAACAATTTAACACAGATAAATAACATCAGATAAATCATCTAGCAATTTAACACAGATAAATCATACACAATCATCACAGATATATCAAGAATATCACATAACATCACATGATATAAATAAACATCAGAGGCAATCAAATAGAGTCATCGATTCATATCAACATGTCATTTGATTTATTTTAACTTAATTGCATATTCAAGAGTAAATTATATTTTATTCTTGCTTAATTAATTATTAATTAATTAACTTATTCCAATTTATTTATTACTTATTAATTATTTACTAAATTAATTAATTATTAATCAATAATCTTAATAATTGATTAATAAAACTCAATTACACATTTAATTATTATTAAATGCTTAATTAATCATTAATTATTAATTAACTTAACCGTTCAAACATTAATTATTTAATTAATTTGTTAACTACGATTTGTTAATTAATCAACTTCAAATGATTAATTAAATTCTTAATTACACATGGGTTCACACAAGATTATCATTAAAATCTTTAGTTACACATTTGATTAAACCTTTGAACTACTTATTAAATCTTAATCATAAAATTTATTATCTACTTAATTAACTTGTATTTAAATTACTTACTTTTTTTTCTGCAAAGCTTAAAGTTCAACTTGGCTTAAACAATTTGGTCAATACTAATAATATAGTTTATACTTAGCTTATTTTATTTTAACTTAATATTTTTCAACTAATATTAAAATTAGCAAATCCCTGGAATTATACTCGAAGATAATTACGCGACATACTCGGGTAGAGCACGAGATTCCAGCGTTTTTCTCTCGCGTCAATCCCTCCTGCTTTCCTTTTCTTCTCCCCTGTTCTCTCCTTCCCTTTTTTTTCTTTTAAAAAGCTTAAGATTAAAACTGTAGAAACATATTAATACACACGCGTCTCTCATAACACGACCCGGAGCAAAACTCGAAGCATCCATTAAATAAACTCGAGTTTCACTCGAGTAAAACACGCAATGTCTCCGGACCTCCTAACTGCCGGCACGACGCCACCGTGCACGTGCACGGTGGTTCGCAAGCGATTCAGGCGACCCTCGTCACACCAGCAAACTCCAAATCAACATCCTACTCGAATTCCCAACTCAGTTTAACGCAATAAGAGTTAAATCAAAATATGCGTATAAAGTTGAACTGCACACAAAAACGATTGACAAATTCACCTAGACTTCACGACCGCGACCGCCAGGGACTACGTGGCTTCGTCCATGCCTCGCCAACATCACCTCCTAACTTTCCCCAAAACCTCAGGTCACTCGGCTAAGCAATGGCAACACGATCATCGAATGAACAGAGCACAAAACACCGGCCCCTTAAACCCTACTATTGATTCACCTCATCAAATCTTGCTTTCGAAAAAATTTATTGTATTTTTCCTAAATTCAAGAACCCTTAAGCAAGCTACACAACAAGTTTCAACACTTAAGATTTGTGAAACAGATAGAAATTGACAATAATGCAATTTTGCTTCATCACCGAACTGCTCCTTATCCAATGTTCTAAAAATCATCTTTTCTATTTTAAAAATCTTAGCTTTGTGCTTTAAACCATGTCATGAAATCAAATCATTAACTTAACACATTCGTATTTTTAACAATTTGATTTCTTTTACTGTAAACCTGAGCATAATGAAGCCGACTCCATTGACAAACTTTAAACCACTTCCAGATTTTTGTTTTTAAGAATAAACAATAAACAAATTTATTTAGTTAAATATCCTGAGTTTACAATGTTCTGTAAAAGATTTTCCTTTTCTTTCCACTTTCTTGCCCAGAAAAGTTAAAACAATGAAGGACATACACTTCCCAGTAAAACAAAAATCATTACCTGTTCTCTTGTTATCAGCACATGGCAACACCAAATACATGAATTAATTATCATAATTAAAAGTTCAGAAAAATAAGTTTACTCACCAAAACTGTTGTAACAGAGACCAGTAGCTTGATGAAGAAAGAAGACTGCAGTTTGCAAATTTGAATTCCTGTAACTTTTCTTGTTTTCCTGAATTTGTTTTGAACTTGAAAATATAAAGTTTTGTTTATTTTCTTTTACATCTTCTCAGGTTTGTTTTCATAAGTTAATGACTGAACTAAATAAAATAAGAAATGAGGAATACATATATATATAACTTTCAACAGTTATGTCTTCTTGAACAAGCTTTGTTGATATAATATCTTGCTTTGTTTTTATTTGTAATAAGGTACTAAAACCTGAAATGATTCAACAATTTTGGCTGGAAGATAAATTTTTTCCAAACATAAATGTGGGCTACTAAATATGTATGTTTATTCTTATGTTAACACAAATTAAATGCTTGCTGACACAAGGATTTGTAGATAGATATTTGCAGTTTTTCTTTTGTACTAAATGTATTCATATAGGTGTGCACTTATTATGTTTTATTTGATGGAAATATTTGTTTGCTTATGCATAAAAAGTTTGCAGACAAGTTAAAAGATGTTAGCTTCTTCCTTTATTTACAGGTTTTCTATGTTTGCTTTACCATAGTTAACATTTTCTATTTATATCTTATACAAATTATAGTTTGTACTTATGTTTGATATATATAAGCTTATTTTATTTTAATTATAAAAGTTGTTAGAAACATTCCTTAATCTTATTTTTATTTAAAGGTTTAATCTTTCCAATATTTGATTTATAATGTATTTGCACTAATGTATTTTATATTTATATGAATATGATTATGTTATTATACTTAGTATTATTAACTGCATTCATATATCTGGTATTGCATGTTATTCATACATAACTTTTAATTTAATTGAATAATACAAATTAAATTTTTGAATATTGTTAAAGAGCCTACTTTATATTTTGAAGCTATATTCCTTTATAACACATATACAACCAATAATATCCAACATCTTATTTATCAAAATGAAAAATCTTGTATTTTATTTAGATTTGATCAAAACTTATTATAATAATAGGGTCAAAATTCCGGGATGTCACATTCCTTCCCCCTTAAAAGAATTTCGTCCCCGAAATTTAAAATATAGTTAATTCAAAAGCTTAATATTAGCAATCCAAACATACAAATCATCCATACAAAAACAAACAATCAAACAGTCTATCATAACTAACAATACTAGCTATCTGAACACAAGTTCGAATAAGTTTCCCTAAAATCATCCAGAGTTGTCTCTCGATGATCAACAATCCAAACTGGATTCCTAACCAAAGTTAAATTTAATTCAACTTCCAAATTCCTGGACTTCTGGTTCAATAACAAATGATGAATCATGAACAAATTTCTAAGATGGGATATACAGAATACACAATAAATTCCAGACATCTACTCTGACAATTCAATTCTGAAATCTACAGTAGTAATTCTTTCCCCATTTTCTTGATTTCTTTACAGAATTTCAATGTCTATTTTAATCAGGCCCGTACGATGTACATATATCATTCATACGCAATATCATATTTGATCGCTCGCTCGATCACATAATTTCACTTCCGAACTAGTATCGTCCACCCGACTTCCTAGTACGGACTCAGAACTAGTTCCTTGATCAGAAACTGTCATTCTCCTTGCATAGTCACAACTATGATAGAGAATACCCAGAATCAATCAAAATCCAAATCCATGGTTCGTCGTCGAAAATCGAGTGAAAAATCCTAACCCGGATCGATATAACTATCTCGAAATTCTGTGCTCGAATCTGGATCAAATTGTTATGCGAATAAAATAATATACGTACATCCTACGTTTTTATATCCATTGATTATCAACTATATCAATTTCTTTTATTCACATTATTCTGATTCTATCCACTTGGAATAAGTTTCTCAATATCAATCTTTACTTAAGAATTTCACCACTCATGTCTTAAGTTTATTATAAGCATTATATATATTCTTATATTATTACTCTATCACTATAGCCTTTATATCCTCTTATATTCACTTATTTTCAATTTGAATTTTTAATTCCATGTGAATTCAAATTTTCTTCAACTCTGAATATTAAATTTTATTGACTATCTTTCATTCATAACTGATTTCTATCATTATTTTAAATTAATTTCATCCACTAATTTATTTTCAATTTCCAATTTGAAAATCTTTCTATTGCTAATAATTTTTTTTTTATAGTTTTCAAATTCTGAAAAGTTTTGACAGAGTCTCCATTTGTTTAGCATTACATATTTCTATAAGCACATATGTAAGGGTTCAACACTTATTACAAGTATTTCCAACCCATTTCCAAATCATTCCCTGTAGTTTAAGTGATTTACAACTTACTTGCTTAAGCAAAACAGACTCATATTCAAAATCATCTTATTCTGCTTCTAACAATTCATAAAATTTTATTCAATCCCATTTACTTTAAACAACCCATTTCCTTGTGCAATTCAACAATATTATTGTGAATAAACAATCACTTAAGCTTTATAGCAAATCTTAAATTGATTCCAACTCAATTTACACTCGACTCCACCACAATTAATTTATTCACAATCCTTTCATTGCATTTTCTTTTATTTTTAAAAAGTTGGATTCCAAACCATTTTATTAAACTTGACAACCAGTATTTTAAATAATCATTTCACAATTTACTTAATTCATTTACTTTCTTCAAACTGTTCCACCCAACAACTTAGGTTTATTCTATTTCACCAATTTCCATTCAAATCTTTGATTTGATTTTCCTTTAATCAAATCCCAACTACTTATTGATTTATTTGATTAGTTTTTCATCCTTAAATCTTAATTTACATTAATAATTCATTTTTGAATTTAAAATAAAGTCATTCAATTTATGCTTGAATTAGATTTGTTTACAACTTACTCCAATTCTATTTTATCCAAATCCAAGGCTTACTTGGTCTACATTTACTTATTCACTTAAGAATTTTGTTCCTTTCAATATTATTTATAACTCGATTGAATTCATTTAAATTCAGTTTTATTTCCACTCCACTTCAGTTAATCTAGCTACTTACCATTCTTTTTAAATTTTATTTCTCAATATATGAGTTCAAAGCTTATTTGTTTACTTAAAAGCTTATATTGCTCATTTGAGCCATTTCACCTTATAACCACAATTTCAGATTTTATATATATATATATATATATATAGCACTTACTGTCTTAAGGTATAAATTTCCACCTCACAATTACAATCATTTTATCTTCAAATTTTACATCCAAATAAGTTCATTTTGAACTCCAATTCCATTTAGCTTATCTCAGGTTAAACTCAGGTATATTTTCTTATTTCCATTTACTTAAGTTAAA
Source organism: Allium cepa (assembly GCA_030765085.1). Lineage (NCBI taxonomy): Eukaryota > Viridiplantae > Streptophyta > Magnoliopsida > Asparagales > Amaryllidaceae > Allium > Allium cepa. Next base: position 518,363,631 of record CM060929.1, on the reverse strand, counting down.
TTTTAATTCCGGGATTAAATTTCTCGATTTCTTCTTATTATTATCAACTTTACTTTATAAGTTCAATAGTTGATTTATTCAAACCTTCCACAATATCTAAATAGACTTTCTTAGAATTCAATTGCCCGTTTTCATTTCCAAACCATTTTGAAATGATACTACACATACTTACTTGGTATATCAAATCAAATTTTCAACTTCCAAACACTTGTTTTCACCAAAACAAATTTTCTCTTTTGAAATTTTTTAAACAACTTGCATACCCAACAACCCCAAACAATATCATAACCAACTATCCTGGTAGCAATCCATCACTTTAGAAACTCGAAAATGAATACTGATGATGTGGCCATCATCATCAGGATTATTTTCCAGCGACTTGAAGTGAGTTCAATGCTTCCTTACCTTCACAATTCCTCTCAAAACAATTTCCATTCAACAATATTTTCCAAAACAAGATTCCATTTTTTTCCTTCAAATCTTTGGGAAAAACATTTCAAACATTCCCAAGATTTTAAATTCCCAAATCCTTTGTTTTAAATTTATTTAAACACCTTTCAAATTTCCGGGACTTAAATTCTTGTTTAATCAAATTTTAGCTATATTCCTTTTGTATTAAAGATCATACTTAGACAATTTTATTTGTTTATAGACCACTCAAATTTTAAATTTTTATTTGGTTGTAGTATTAACAATCACACATCCAAATATATATAATAATTTCAGAAAATATTTCTTTTACATCAAAATATAATTTTGGGTAAAATTATTTCATTTACCCTACCTTTAAAAACAATACTGTGTCGAATTGCTCTATTTAAGTGTATAGAAACCCCTTTGATACAGTTTCCGAGGCTGTGCCGACGAAAGTTCATATACCACTCAACAAATCAATCAACGCAATATAAAACCACTTTATATTCACTAACAAATACGCGCTCATATCCATTAATTCTACAAACTCTATTTTATGAGTAATCACTACCAGAGCCAAGGTTATCACCAACCTACGCTCTGATACCAACTGTGACGACCCGCCCTTCTACTACCAGAAAGACGTATCATCATTAAGAAAGAAAGGGATAAAAATAGAAAAGAAAGAGAAAGAAAAAACAACAACAACACCAGAATCTCACAGCGGAACGGAACAAAATATAATATATCACATGAATATTTCATAGTTTTACATATATCAGAGTTATACAATATAAATACATATGACAGTCATGCATACATCTATCACTATATACATCATAGGTACACTACATATCAACCAACACAACGGAACTACATAAATAGCTATATATGTCTGGGAACTTCTGCTCCAAGCTCCTCCAGAAATCAAAGTCCATAACCTATCACTTGGCTACTCATAAAAAATTTGAGTACCCAAGAGTTTATGAAAAACAAAATTTAAACTCCGGGTCAGACATGGGTTTGGTATGAGTAAACGGTTTAAGGTTGTTTAACTTTGAAAAATATTTGAAAATAAAGGTATCACGTAAGACTCCCCACAAATAAATACGGGTAAGTTTTTACCTTACGCTAACCAAAAAATTTCATAGGAAATCCAGTGATATTATAATAGTGTCTAGGGTTTTCAAGTAAATAGAAAATAGCCGAAATTGTTACATTCATTAAATTCCAGCTACTAGCCACAAAAGTGGGTAATACAAATCAAAACCGTAGGGTCTCGTAGGGAAAATGGATTTCCAACAATGGCAGGGCTACTGGGGTACCGCCCGTCAAAGTACGGGGCCTGGATCACCGTACCGAGGATCACTCTCGACCCCCTGCTACACAAGGCCGGAACCATTCCTTACTGAACAGTCCCGAACAAGATAAACCCCGCGGTTGTAGCTAGCAACCGCCCACACAGCCGAAAAATAAAGGGACATCTAGACAGGGGAAATATCTTGTCCTGCTTGGGTATGACCCACCTAACCTTGCTGCATCTCCCCTGTTTTAGCCATTCCCGGTTGATGAGGCTTGAGGCTGCGATTACCTTTATAGAACATTATTTTTAGAATGCTCATCGTCCGCCTGACGATGTATTGAAAGCATTCAATCCATACAAGTTCGTTCCGGGTTCGAACGAAACCGAAGGCATTATCTCGTTACACTCATTTTGGAATCACCCTTAGAGTCAACGACGATAACCCTTGCATTCTGAAAACACCATCTCGATCTTCATTTCAGAATTCAAGACCTAACGTTTAATTTGGATCGATGTGGTTTTCGGAGAATCAAATTTGATTCTTCCGATCCCGGTCTCATCGAATCCAACCGCCATTTTAAGGGCCAAGTTGTCTAATTAACTTAACAGTTTAAATTTAACAATTAAACTCATATAACAATTTAACACAGATAAATAACATCAGATAAATCATCTAGCAATTTAACACAGATAAATCATACACAATCATCACAGATATATCTAGAATATCACATAACATCACAGGATATAAATAAACATCAGAGGCAATCAAATAGAGTCATCGATTCATATCAACATGTCATTTGATTTATTTTAACTTAATTGCATATTCAAGAGTAAATTATATTTTATTCTTGCTTAATTAATTATTAATTAATTAACTTATTCCAATTTATTTATTACTTATTAATTATTTACTAAATTAATTAATTATTAATCAATAATCTTAATTATTGATTAATAAAACTCAATTACGCATTTAATTATTATTAAATGCTTAATTAATCATTAATTATTAATTAACTTAACCGTTTAAACATTAATCATTTAATTAATTTGTTAACTACGATTTGTTAATTAATCAACTTCAAATGATTAATTAAATTCTTAATTACACATGGGTTCACACAAGATTATCATTAAAATCTTAGTTACACATTTGATTAAACCTTTGAACTACTTATTAAATCTTAATTATAAAATTTATTATCTACTTAATTAACTTGTATTTAAATTACTTACTTTTTTTCTGCAAAGCTTAAAGTTCAACTTGGCTTAAACAATTTGGTCAATACTAATAATATAGTTTATACTTAGCTTATTTTATTTTAACTTAATATTTTTCAATAATATTAAAATTAGCAAATCCCTGGAATTATACTCGAAGATAATTACGCGACATACTCGGGTAGAGCACGAGATTCCAGCGTTTTTTTCTCGCGTCAATCCCTCATGCTTTCCTTTTCTTCTCCCCTGTTCTCTCCTTCCCTTTTTTTTTCTTTTAAAAAGCTTAAGATTAAAACTGTAGAAACATATTAATACACACGCGTCTCTCATAACACGACCCGGAGCAGAACTCGAAGCATCCATTAAATAAACTCGAGTTTCACTCGAGTAAAACACGCGATGTCTACGGACCTCCTAACTGCCGGCACGACGCCACCGTGCACGTGCACGGTGGTTCGCAAGCAATTCAGGCGACCCTCGTCACACCAGCAAACTCCAAATAAACATCCTACTCGAATTCCCAGCTCAGTTTAACGCAATAAGAGTTAAATCAAAATATGCGTATAAAGTTGAACTGCACACAAAAACGATTGACAAATTCACCTCGACTTCATGAGCGCGACCGCCAGGGACTACGTGGCTTCGGCCGTGCCTCGCCAACATCACCTCCTAACTTTCCCCAAAACCTCAGGTCACTCGGCTAAGCAACGGCGACACGATCATCGAATGAACAGAGCACAAAACACCGGCCCCTTAAACCCTACTATTGATTCACCTCATCAAATCTTGCTTTCGAAAAATTTTATATTATTTTTCCTAAATTCAAGAACCCTTAAGCAAGCTACACAACAAGTTTCAACACTTAAGATTTGTGAAACAGATAGAAATTGACAATAATGCAATTTTGCTTCATCACTGAACTGCTCCTTATCCAATGTTCTAAAAATCATCTTTTCTATTTTAAAAATCTTAGCTTTGTGCTTTAAACCATGTTATGAAATCAAATCATTAACTTAACACATTCGTATTTTTAACAATTTGATTTCTTTTACTGTAAACCTGAGCATAATGAAGCCGACTCCATTGACAAACTTTAAACCACTTCCAGATTTTTGTTTTTAAGAATAAACAATAAACAAATTTATTTAGTTAAATATCCTGAGTTTACAATGTTCTGTAAAAGATTTTCCTTTTCTTTCCACTTTCTTGCCCAGAAAAGTTAAAACAATGAAGGGCATACACTTCCCAGTAAAACAAAAATCATTACATGTTCTCTTGTTATCAGCACATAGCAACACCAAATACATGAATTAATTATCATAATTAAAAGTTCAGAAAAATAAGTTTACTCACCAAAACTGTTGTAACAGAGACTAGTAGCTTGATGAAGAAAGAAGACTGCAGTTTGCAAATTTGAATTCCTGTAACTTTTCTTGTTTTCCTGAATTTGTTTTGAACTTGAAAATATAAAGTTTTGTTTATTTTCTTTTACATCTTCTCAGGTTTGTTTTCATAAGTTAATGACTGAACTAAATAAAATAAGAAATGAGGAATACATATATATATATATATATAACTTTCAACAGTTATGTCTTCTTGAACAAGCTTTGTTGATATAATATCTTGCTTTGTTTTTATTTGTAATAAGGTACTAAAACCTGAAATGATTCAACAATTTCGGCTGGAAGATGATTTTTTTTCCAGACATAAATGTGGGCTACTAAATATGTATGTTTATTCTTATGTTAACACAAATTAAATGCTTGCTGACACAAGGATTTGTAGATAGATATTTGCAGTTTTTCTTTTGTACTAAATGTATTCATATGGGTGTGCACTTATTATGTTTTATTTGATGGAAATATTTGTTTGCTTATGCATAAAAAGTTTGCAGACAAGTTAAAAGATGTTAGCTTCTTTCTTTATTTACAGGTTTTCTATGTTTGCTTTACCATAGTTAACATTTTCTATTTATATCTTATACAAATTATAGTTTGTACTTATGTTTGATATATATAAGCTTATTTTATTTTAATTATAAAAGTTGTTAGAAACATTCCTTAATCTTATTTTTATTTAAAGGTTTAATCTTTCCAATATTTGATTTATAATGTATTTGCACTAATGTATTTTATATTTATATGAATATGATTGTGTTATTATACTTAGTATTATTAACTGCATTCATATATCTGGTATTGCATATTATTCATACATAACTTTTAATTTAATTGAATAATACAAATTGAATTTTTGAATATTGTTAAAGAGCCTACTTTATGTTTTGAAGCTATATTCCTTTATAACACATATACAACCAATAATATCCAACATCTTATTTATTTCAAAATGAAAAATCCTGTATTTTATTTAAATTTGATCAAAACTTATTATAATAATAGGGTCAAAATTCCGGGATGTCACAATCTCCATCTTTCTCAGGAACATCAGATTGATCACCTCTATCACCGCCTGACCTTGACTCTGTTGATGTTATCATCGTCGTTATCATCGTTATCATCGTCGTCGTCATTGCCACCCCCTTCTTCTTCAACGGCCTCATCTTCGCCTTTGGAGTCGGATTCGACTTTGAAGAAAAGAACTTCAAAGGAAAGAATATTGGAAGCGTCGACCTCCTCCCTTTCGGAAAATTCAGTTCCATACTCAATCTTTTTTATTATATCCATGACCATATCGACGAGAGCAGGGTCGAGAGAAGAGAAGCTTGGATCGAGGCATTTCTCGGCGTTATCAGCATCGATGATCATCAAAGCGTCCTCGAAATAATTTATAATAACGTATTCAATAGAAGAGTAAAGAAATTGTGACACTCGCCGCTTTGCGGTGGAAATGGTGCTGATAGCCAGTTTTAGGGATGCCTTATTCTTTTTCAGCTTTTCCTTTAACGAGTATTGTTTAGCCGCCATTCGTGTCTTCCTCGTTGGACTCTTTTAGAGTCATTGTCAATGCTAAGTTTTCACTGGCAAGGAGTTAGCGAACTTTCCTCTCCTCCAAAATAATCGACTCTGACTGGGCAAGGGAAACCCTCAATCGCACGTATCGAAGCTTTAACTAATCGACTAAGGATTTCAATGCACTTTCATGCAAGGACAACCAGCTCTTAGAAATCTAAGAGAAAAGAACAACATAAGTCAAAAAAATTAAAGGAAAACAACTAATAATAAAGTTAAGTGAAGGAAAGCATACCAAGAATTGCTATTTGATGAGGGACCGATAATGACCCGCCAGGTCAGAACAGAAGAAGGTGGGTGAATTAAGGTATAAGATGAAGAATTTAAGATAGAATGAACCATCTTTTCGAAATCATTCAAAGATGTAGAAGATGATGGTCTAGGAAAGTTCAGCACTTGTGAAGGAGTCGAAGTCCCCAAGTCCATTTGCATCTGCTCGATCATGCTCGGAGAGTTGGAGACAACAATGCGAGAAAGTGAATCAACCTTAGTGCGAGTTTCCTTAGGTAGATCATAAGGAGCTTCGATGGTCGGACTTTCTAGGGACCTGTCGATATCAGTAAAATCTCCTTCGACCAACGGTGGAGAGTCAGGAACTTCAACTACTTGGCTCTTTTTGGGGGTGGTTCCACCATAGTTGTTTTGACCAGTTTTCTTTTTACAACCATATTTGACTTAGCAATGGCCTGAGAAAAGATGGTGCATAAGCAGTTGAAAGGGGGAGAGCCGGGTCACTATTGAGTTTTTCAACATGAGGAGCAGCTGTAGAAAATTAAGATAGATTATAAATCAATAAAATAATTTAAGAAAACAACATAGCAATAAACAACAAGTATAGCACTATTCTTGAAAAAATGTTAAGGTTAGAAAAGCGAGATTCGTTGAGCTTTCAATAGAGTCGAAAAGGAAAATAGGAGTCAGCACCCATTAACAATGTAGAAAGCCTGATGATAAGATCTGCTGAGCATTCAACAGAGTCCAAAGGGAGGATGAAGGTGCACATCCAATAAATACACTTCAGCATTGTCGAAAGCTCAACAAAAGTTTTATTATCAAAAGAAAGTAGTTAAAACCAACATGACAAATTTTAATAAAATACACGCTAAAACATTCAATAAATAATTAGAAAGAATCTTTCAACATTGTCGAAACCCATAGACTTAGTCTTTCTAAGGTAACGTGAATGCTGTCAAAACCTTATATGCTAACTAAGTCGAAAGGTGTCGAGTTTGAATCATGTTGAAAAGAAAATAAATAACTTGGGACGTTTCGACGATGTTGGAAAAAGAAAATGATTAAATCACAGCCAGTTATAAAAGGTTTCGACAGAGTCAAAAAGTGGTTATATGGTTTCGGAGGAATAACAACAATAAAATTTAAATCAACATAGTAGGTTTCGACTAAGTTGAATGCAGCAGTTTTCGTCTAAGCTGAAACGTTTGATTTGCAATTTATACAAAGTATCATTTCTTCAATCCTAATTACAAAACGCATATATCTCTAACTTAAAAAAATGGGGAATAAACATGTGTTAAAGGTTACGAAAATATAAAGCAAAGTTTATGCTTTCAAAAGAGTGAATTAAGTAATTATCTAGTAAGATATAATAGCCAACTTCTTCGAAAGGTATCTAAATACGTTAAAATGCAAAATTGCTTTCGAAAAGGTTAATTGCATGCTAATTATACTATATAACCTTTCGACGAGGTCATTCAAATGAAGTGCTATGTTACCTTTCGACCCCATCGAAAGAGGCTAAGAAAGCAAAATAGAAGTTGCCGCTTTAATCCCTTTCAAAGGGGAAGAAAAGTAAATTTGGGGCGCCAATTTTTGATTCGTACAGCTCAAAGCTTCTAGGCGAAGTAAATAAAAATATCCTTCTTCCCTAAACTCGATTTCAACCCAAAAATTCAAAAACATATAAGAAAATGTATTTAAATGCAAATCAACTATTTAAAAATTAATTAAGATAGAAATTCAAATTCTTTAAAAACAATAATAACAGTAAAAACTAGGCCAGGAAGGATTAAAATGAAGATAAATAACAAAAGCGAATTGAATCAAACTATGACACTAAATCAAATAACGCTTTCGGGCAAATAAAAGCTCAAGAAGTTGCAAATTAATCACAATAATGATTCTAAATCCAAATCGTGAAAGTTTAAGAAATCGAATTCATTGCAAGGTAAAAAGAGAGAAGAAAATTCAAATAAGCAAAATAATATCAACTTACTCTAGATGTGAATTTTTTAATTGTTGTAGATAAAAACTATTTAAAGATTTGAGAACTATGATTTTTGCTCGAAGATAATTTTGATTGCAGGTGAATGAAAGAGATGAAGTGGAGAACCTGGCTTATAAGAAAAGTCAGCGGAGATAGCAGACCGCCCGATCATTTTAAATAAATGGTCCAGATTCACATTGGAATACAAAAAGGAGGGAAATATTAAGGGTTTTGAGATAATTGACTTGGAAAGTCAAGGGCATCCCTTCGCCGAGGGGGCAAATGTTACTATCAAATATCCTTTTGACCTTGTCGAAATCTGATTGAGTGGAAGACAAAGAAGAACATGAGAACGAAGCTCTAACAGACCTTTCGAAGGAGTCAAAGTGATGCACAGCCAAAGACTTGAAGAATCACAACCTTTCGAAGGGGTCGAAAGGGTCAAAAGCACTCTTCCATTTCAGGGGATCCCTTTTCGAAGCAAGTGCTTCCACATGTATGAAAACCTTCTGATTGAGTTAAAGTAACACCTTTCGAAGATAAGGAACGACGACCCTTTATATGCACGCCAAACCTTTCAAAACAAAAGGTTTCGCCTTCATTCAAACTACTCAAAAACACGCCTTGGGTGGAAAAATCCTTTCGAAAGCAAAAGGCAAGCCTTTCGAACCGGTCGAAGCTCTTAACATCCAAGAAAGGTTCCGCATCAGTTCATAAGCATAAGTTCAAAAGCTACAAACGGCTTCGAAACCATCAGGATTGCAACACCTTCGGAACACCTGGAAGCTGCCTATCGATAGAGTCGAAAGCCCTACCTTCATTCCTTGTGACGACAAAGCAACATAAAGAAGAAAAGGCACAACCACCCCTTTCGACGAAGACGGAGGCATTCGAACCCATTTGAAAGCAATGTACGGGGTGTGCAAGTGTCGAAGGAATTCAAAGGTATCTGAAGCCACTTCTTGACCAATTCGAAAGCAATGGGTCGAAAGGTGCCGACCTGCATCTATAAATAAAACTGAAGGGGTCTGTTTTAGGGGATCCGAATTCGTTCATTTCGTACTTCTATTTTCTTAACTCTTCGAAGTTGTATACTGTAACGACTCGTAATTTTACCACTTTGAAAATGGGATATTTAATTATTTTAAATATTCAAATGTAGAATTTTCAAACTTAAACAATCATGTTTGATATGATAAATAAGAACGGCAAACTTATTTTTGATATTGAATAAAGATTTTGGATTTCCATTGTAAAATTGAAAAAGTCGGATTCCGATAAAGTATGATAAATATTCATGAAATTTGTTTAAAGGATGAATAATTTCCTTTAAATATATATATATATATATATAATCGATATCAAACTCATTTGATAATAATAGTAATTTAATTTACAATGATTCGATAAATATATAAAACTTATTTTATAAAAGTTGACAAATTTTGTCGCATTTCGATAAATCAATGTCATATTTTTCCAAAAAGATTTGGATATTGTTTTATACTATTTTATAAGTCAAATATGCTTGGTTTAATTATTTAAAGATAATAAGAAATTAATTTTGAAGTTTGGCTTACATAGATAAATAGTTTAACAAAAACATCAAAATGTAACCGTAAAACAATTTGTCGAAAACCAACGTTTTGCCGATTAAAAGTTGTCGCAACGTTGTCGCACTTTTATTTCTTATATAGGAACATATATTCAAATAATATAAATTTTAGTTAATTGTAATCAAGTTTACTTTTACTAAATAAGATTAGAAAACTTCTAGAAGTCATTAAAAAAAGTAAGGAAGTCTAAGAAAAGTCAAAAGTAAACATCAAATACAAGTCACATCAAAATCCAACAAAATAATTACTTTTCTTTACTTAATATTTAAGTGACTGAGACATAAAGTAAGAATTTAAAGAATGATGTTAAGTGTTAAAAAAGTGGAGCTTACTTTAGGTTGAAGTAGGGTTAGTTTGATAATTTGGTAAGAGCTTATTTTAGTAAATTTACCATTTCTTTCTTTTGCTATAAATACCCGCCTCCTTCTTCACTTCCATTCACACTTCTTCTTCTTTTTTCAAGCTTCTTCATCTTCTTCCTCTCCTCTTTAATGGCTTTCAAGCTATAGAAAAAAAATAGAAAGAAATAATGTCAAAATATTTACAAAATATTCAAAAGAAATCAATGTTCATTCTTTCCAAATCAGATTCATCTTTTCTCCATATTTTACCTCTTCTTCTCTCGGCCATAAATTCTTCAAATCCGAACCTAAATGCAAATATTTTAAAAAAAAATCATGTATTTTTCTAGTGGCTATAATTTTCATGTTGACCACATTGTTCCATTCTAAACTTAACCATGTCAAAAATCTAATTCTTTCCAGTGCATTCTCTGGTCCAGATTTCAAGACAGAGAATAGCCCATTTTGTTTTGATACTAACTTAATCATAACCGATCCAAGTTAAGAAAAAAATTCAAATCATATGAAATTCCATTGGTTAGAACTTTTATATTGATCACTTTTTTCAGTTTCGAGGTTTGCTATACCTGAAACTCAATTCTTTGAAGTGCATTTTCGGCTTCATTTTTGTCAATCCAACAATACTCTTCTTCATTTTATCATATCTCTCTCAAAACAGCTTGAATTCAAATGATTCTTTTTTTTCAAATTCAATGGAAAAGAATTTTCAAACAACTTTTTACTTAAAAATGTTTCTATATTTTGAGATTTAGAGGGCCTAAAATCAAATACAAGATAACCTATTTTTCGGATCTAAATCTTGGGAATTCAAGTTCAAAGCTCTACCGCTTCTTCTCTATGCTTCCGACCAACCGCCATCTCAAGCCTCAGCCAAGTTATTGGAAGGAAGAGAATTTTTTGCTAGTGTTTAATGGACTAGGAAGTAGTTAGTGAAGTGTTGGTTGATTAGAATATTGATAGGAAGTTTATCGCTTTGGTTTATGGTGAGAAACTCTATTTAACATCTCTATACACACACACACATACATGTTTGATGTTGTGTTATGATTGCTATAGATGCTTATATATGCTTTGATCATTAAGTATTAATTGTTTGATATGATTGTTACATTGTTTTGCCAAGTCACGTAAATTGTCGTCAATAAACACAAGGGAAATCACTTTTCTTTTGAAAATAAAATAGTGTATGTGGAATGCTTAAACCATTTGGAAATAGTTTTAAAATGAGTTATAAATCTTTATAAACATTTAAATATGTTTAAATAAATAAGGAAAGAAAATTAAGATTTCATCTTATATATTTCAAAATATGTCCAATTTTTTTTAAAACATCGCGGTTTTGCAGTTTGAATCCAGAAAAGGATTTCTTTTAAAACGGTATTTTTAAATGTTTTAAAAAAATGAAATAAATTCTAAAAATCTTTTAAAATGTTTTAAAAGAACTTTAAGTTGAAAAGATGGATTTCTAAATGATATAAAAGTCATTTTGAAGAATATAGCTTTTAAAATATATATGCAACACTTTTGTGACGACCCGCCTGTCATTCCATAGAAAGACGTATCGTTATTAAGAAAGAAATAGGTAGAAAAGAGAATAGATAGAAAGAATGAACTAAACAATATCAGGATCTCACAGCGGAAACGGGAAAAAATATAATACATCACATAGCTATTACATAGTCATTACACATCGGAGTTAATACAGTTACAACATCACAATAGACAGTCGTGAAGACTATTCATTACGTTCCAAATACAACAGACAAAAGATTCCAACACAGCGGAAATAGATATATAGATACGCCAAGACTCCTGCTCCAAGCTTTCCAAAATTCGTCAAGCAAACCTGATCACTTGGCTACTCATAAAAATTCGAGTACCCAAGAGTTTAAGAAAAACAGAATAAACTCCGGGTCAGACATGGGTCTGGTATGAGTAAACGGTTAAGTTGTTGAACTTGAAAAACCTTTGAAATAAAAGGTATCTTGTAAGACTCTCCGCAAATAAACACAGAAAAGTTTTTCCCTTACGATAACCAAAACATTTGATAGAAAATCTGATTATATTATAATAATGTCTAGGGTTTTCAATATAAAGTAAGAAATAGTTGGAATGCTTAGATCTCACGTTCCAACATAGTTGGGCACAATCAAAACCGTACAGGCACTTATTAGAGATTTGATTGCATACAATGGCAGTGCTACTGGGGTACCACCCGTCACAATACGTGGTCTAGATCACTGTACCGAGGATCCACCCTGATCCTCTACAACACAAGACCAGAGCTACCCCTTATTGGATAGTCCGAATAAGACAACCCCGCGGCTGTGGCCAACAACCGCCTACACAATCGAATAAAGCGACCTCTAGATAGGGGAAAATCTTATCCTACTTGGGTGCTACCCACTTAGCCTTGCGTGCACCTCCCCTATTTTAGCTATTCCCAATTGATGAGGCTTGAGGCTATGATTACCTTTTAGAACACTTATCTCGGAGTGCTCATCGTCCTCCATTGACGATGGTCTGATAGCATTCATCCATACAAGTTCGTTTCAGGTTCGAACAAAACCGAAGGCACTATATAGCTACACTCATTTTGGAATCACCCTCAGAGTTAACGAGATTAGCCCTTGCACTCTGAAACTTCATCTCGATCTTCACTTGAGATTTCACGACCTAGCGTTTAACTTGGATCAATGTGGTTTTCGGATAATCAAATTTGACACGCGATCCCGGTCTCATCGAAATCCAAATGTCGTCTTAAAGGCCAACTTGTTTAAGGTTTGAATAATTTTAAATTCAATCCAGAACTTTGTATTCAAACAGTATTCATCACAGATACATAACTCACATTTATCACAGCCATATCCAAAGTATATCACATCACAGAATATCACAGATTATCATACAATAAATATTAATCAATCCAGACATTCTACACAATCAATCATCCATAAGCAAGACTTATTAAACCATAACTATAATCAATTTAATTAACTCAACTTAAATTAATTAGTTATGAATTAATTACCTAACTTGCTTAATTAATCATTAATTAATTACAAACCATTTTAATTCATTAATGATTCTTTAATTACTTTTATTAATTAATTAGTTAATCTTTAATTACTGATTAATTATCCATTAATTATTAATTAACTAATCCTTAATCAATAATTAATCAACCCTAATTATTAATTAATAAATCTTTAATTATTAATTAATAAATCCTTAATTACAAATTAATTAATCTATAATTACTAATTAATTAATCGTAATTACAAATTAATTAATATCTAAGATATTAATTAATTTATTACTCTTAATTATTAATTAATTAATCCTTAACTATTAATTAATTAATTAATTTCCCTTTAATTACTTCATTAATTTAATTAATCTGTAATGACCAAAGACCTTAATTAACTTTAAGATAAACCATTTATCTTTATTAATTAATTATCATTAAAATCTTATTTAATAAATCTTGGAATCACTTATCATTAACATATAAATTAAAAACATATCACTCCTTTAATTAACTACTTAATTACATATTTAAAATTAAGTTTAAAATAAACTTAAGAATTTAACTTAGTTAATTTAAGTAAAATAAATCATACAACTTCTTAAACCAGTTATATAAAAAACTATTATATAAAGAATATTGATTTAAGAAATAGATTTAAACTTGATTTATTTTAAATTTAAAAACTTGCTTTTCAATTGAATTTTAAAAATGTTATAAATTACTTCGAGTTCAACCAGGTTCTCACCCGAGTCTAACCCGAGAAAATCATCTTTTCTTAAAAAGAACTTTGCTATCGTTTAAACTTTAAATTTGTTGCTCTGGAAACATTCGCGATCACACTCGAGAACGAACCCGAGTCAGGACAACATCTTCCCAAGACCTCCCCCGAGACCTAACCCTCTTCTCCAAAACATTGACACCAGACCTCGTGCACGTGCATGCCTGAATTTCACCACTTCGACCATCGCTGATACCTCCAACATGTCGCCGACCATCTCCATCGACCACCCAAACTTCCATCTAAACACAAAATCGAAATCGAGCAAATCTGGAATAACTGGAACAAACCCGATCGATCAAAACCACCTCGACCGGACGCCTTCGACCGCCAGAGATCATGAAACTCCGTCCACAGCTCCGCCGACCAATCAAGCACCTTTTCTCCCTTCTCCGATGAACTCCGGTGCTCCAAAGAAGATGCAGCAGCCAAATTTCTAGCCTCGACCAAAAACCTGACTTAAATCCTACTCTGACGAAGAGTCGCCGCCACGGTGATCGTCAAAACCAACTTCCATTTTTCCCTAACTCGTCGACTTCCTAGCTACCTCCAGTAGCGATCCCGGCCACCCAAAACTCTTCGATCACCAGAAAAACCCCAAAACCCAAATTCTGATCAACCCGAGAATTCTTTCAATTTACAAACTGAAAAATTTATGAATTTTATTTTAAAAATCCTAGTTTTCAAAGACAATTCAGATTTTATACATGAAACACTAAACTGTTGAAATCCAATTTTTACAAACTTTGGGTTTTTACTGTGTATTTTAGTTTTCCAGAAATCTATAAACTAATTATACTTAAAACTATTTTTAAAATTTGGATCTTACAAATTTAAAAAACTTTTGTTTGAACAGCAAGGTTTAAAAGGATTTAAAGGTTGAGATATTGATTTTTTGAAAGGTTTTGAAAACCTGTTAAACAAGAACAGGGGATATATCCTTGTTTCAGACATGCACACATACATACATACATGCATACATACATACATACATACATACATACATACATATATATATATATATATTACATAGACATGCAGGTAAATTTGACAACTTTACAACAATTCCTCACCACATATATTAAGTATTTGTCACATGCAATTCAAGCTTTAACAGATTTAAGGTTTTAAGAAAAGTTTACTCACGGTTAAGATGTTGAACAGAGAGCTTATACTTGGAAAAACTGGAATGCTTGATGATCATTGAACTAGAAATCTTAGTTGAGTTGATATCTTACTTTAATACTGACCTAAATTTGCTTGATCAACCTGAAAGGGCTGTTGCTTTAAATTCCTGGTTTGTTTATTTTTACAGGCTTTGTTTTCTTTGAGTTCTGAAAAAATCGAAGATAGAAAAAGAATAGAGAAGAGGATGGTATAGATATTTAAGCCTTGATTTATCTTTTATTAAAAATGAAAAGTAAATAAATTACATGACACTTGTTTAATTATCTTACATTTGTCAAACTACATGATATAAATCTTACACTTGTATTTTGCATGTATTAATAAATTTTTAATATGTTTTTATAAATCTTTATATTTATTTTTTATTTAGTTAATATATTTTCTTTATTTATATTTATAAAGTCTTTTTAAAGAAAATAATATAAAACTAATTATATACTAATAAAAATCATATATATATTATTTTCAAATCAAATTTATTTTAAGATATTTATTTTTTGAATTTCAAATTCAAATTCAAATTTTAAATTCTTTTACAATCAACTAACATATATATACATATATAAACAACACATATTTTATTTGTTTTAAAAGAATAATTTGCCAATTTTTAATTAATTTATAAAAGAAATTATCACATATTTTTACCTGAAATTCCAGGATATCACATTCCTCCCCCTTAAAAGAATTATGTCCGCGAAATTTAAAAGCAAAAGATAATCCAAAAACTTTTATTTCAATCAATTCAGGCATACATATTAGTCATATACTAACATTCAAACAAACAATTCATTCAAACAAACATTACTAGCTATCCGGACACAATTTCGGATAGGCTTTCCTAAAACTATCCAGAGTTTCCCAGGTACAGTTTCTAGGATCCTCACTCCACTGAACCTTAACCAGCTTCATCACTTTGTTTCTGAGCTTTCTCTCATCTTGATCAACTATCTGGACTGGATGCCTGACTACAGATAAGTCTGGTTCGATCTCTAAATCTTCCTGCACTGCCGGCTCCATAGCTAGAGATGGGTCGTACACGTACTTCCTCAGATGAGATACGTAAAAAACATAATGAATTCAAACCATCCAGACTGGCAATTCAATCCTGTAGGCCAAAGCACCAATTCTCTCGAGCACTCGAAACGGTCCAATATATCTTGGGGCAAGCTTTCCTGTATTTCCAAATCTGATCGCTCCTTTTATCGGGTAAACCTTAACAAAAACCAAATCTCCGACTTCAAATTCCAATTGGCTCCGTCTCTTGTCCGCATAACTCTTCTGGCGATCCTAGGCTGCTTTCATTCTCTTCTTGATTATCTCCACCTTCACAGATGCCTCTCGGATTAAATCTGGACCAAGAATAAGACAATCTCTAGATTCTACCCAATAGAACGGTGACCTACAAGGTCTTCCGTACAAAGCTTCATAGGGTGCCATCTTAATACTTGCCTAATAACTATTATTGTACGAGAATTCCACTAAATGCAGATGGTCCTCACAAGATCCATCGAAATCCAGAACACAAGCCCTTAACATATCCTCAAGAATTCGATTCAGCCTTTCCATTTGTCCATCGGTCTGGGGATGATAGGCTGTACTCAAACTTAATCTTGTACCCAAAGCTGTCTTTAGAGCCTCCTAAAATTTACTGGCAAAGATTGGGTCACGTTCACTTACTATGATAACGGGGACTTCGTGCAACCTAACGATCTCCTTCAAGAAAATCTCCGCTAAAGATGCTGCAGTTCTGGTCGCCTTGACCGGAATAAAATGGGCGCTCTTGGTAAACTGGTCTACGATTACCCATATTCCTTCATTTCCCTTTCTAGTCCTTGGCAAACCGTCGACGAAATCCATAGCTATCATTTCCCATTTCCACTTAGGGACTTCCAGAGGCTGCAACAATCCGACGGTCTTCTGTTGATCACCCTTCACATGCTGACAGATTGCAGATCCATTCACGAAAGTAGCAATATTCTTTTTTATGCCTGGCCACCAGAAAACTCTCTTCATATCCTTATACATCTTTGAAATCCCCGGATGGATACTCAACCTTGATTTGTGGCCTTCCCACAAAACTTCCTGCCTCAAGCCATCCACATCCGGTACATATAAACGTCCGTTGATCCTCAAAGCTCCCTGATCGTCTATCTTGAAATCTGAATATCGGCCATCCTTGGCTCAAAGAATCAATTCCTCAAAAGTCATATCCTTTATCTGACTGCTTATGATCCTTTCCTGTAGAAATGGAACAACTTCCAAAATAGACAAAACTGCATTCCTACTCAAAGCATCCGCCGCTACATTTGCTTTTCTTGGAGTATAGAAGATATCCAGATTATACGATGCCAAAAATTCTACCCACCTCTGCTGCCTCAGATTCAAATCTTTCTGGGAGAAAAGGTATTTCAAAGGTTTATGATCTGTGAAAAGCTCGAACTTCTCTCCCAAAAGATAGTGCCTCCAGATCTTCAAAGCAAAGACGATGGCCAACATTTCCAGATCGTGCGTAGTGTAATTCTTTTCATGTGGCTACAATTGCCTGATCGCATACGTAATCACTTTCCCATTCTGCATCAGCACTGCACCCATCCCAATTCCACAAGCATCCATGTAGACCACGAACTTATTCTTACCATAAGGAATAGCTAGAACAGGTGCACTGGTCAGCCTTGCCTTCAAATCCAGGAATGCTTCTTCACAATCAGGGTTCATTTAAACTTCGCTCCTTTCCTAGTCAACTTGGTTAAGTGCAAAGAAATCTTAGACTGGTCTCTTATAAATTCCCTATAGTACCCTGCCAAACCCTTAAAGCTGCGGACTTCCGCAGGAGTCTGCGGTTGCTTCCACTCTTGAATAGCTGCTACCTTGGCCGGATCTACAGAAATACCCTCTCTAAATACAATATGCCCTAGAAATCTAACTTTCGACTACTAAAAATGGCATTTTGAAAACTTAGCCTTCAAGACATGCCTTCTCAAAGTCTCTAACACTATCTCTAAATGATGCTTATGCTCCTCTTCAGATTTGGAGTGGACAAGAATGTCATCGATGAACACGAGCACGAACTTGTTCAGCACATCCAGGAAAACTCGGTTCATCAGATCCACAAAATAGGAAGGAGCGTTGGTTAGCCCAAAAGGCATAACCAGCCACTCATAAAAACGATTGGGTCCCCTCAACGCAGTCAAGGGGATACTGTCCTCGGCTACCCTTAACTGGTGGAAACCCGAAGCTAAATCCAACTTGGAGAAAACAGAAGCTCCACGGAGTTGATCAAAAAGATCGTCTATACGGAGCAAGGCATACTTATTCCTAATAGTAACCTTATTCAACTCCCGATAATTCATACAGAATCTCAATGACCCATCTGACTTGGTCACAAAGGCTATAGCGGAACCCCAACTAGAAAAACTAGGCCGGATCAAACCTCTCTCTAAGAAATGTTGGGTCTGCTTCACTAACTCTTCTCTCTCTCTCTCTCTGCGCCATCCTTCTACCGGGTTGAACAACAGGTATTGCTTCCAGAACCAAGTCGATCTGAAACTCTATCTCCCGATGTGGGGGCAAACCTTTAACTTCCTTGAAGACATTTGGAAAATCTTTGACCACTTTGATGGATTCTACGCCTTCTGGAGATGCCTCGATCCCATGCAAAAGATTACTCAAGTGAACTCCAGAATTATTGCAAGTCACTTTTTCAATCCTTTCCAACTCAGTTTCCAAAGTCACAGTTCTCTCTTCACAAATCAGAACAGCCTTATGCTTATCCAAACAATCCATTCCCAGAATAAGGTCAAACCCTTTGAAATCCAATACAAATGGGTCGCAAAAGAAACTATGGGACAGATAAGAAATTCGTAGGCCTCTATAGATCTCATCTAACTTGGTTACTCTGCCTATAGGATTAGATACAAAAATAGGGTGGTCTACCACACTAGGGGTCAGATGAAACTTCTCTATCGTATCCAAAGAAATAAAACTAAGGGATGCACCAGAATTAAACAAAACTCTAACAAAAATGCCATATAAAAGCAAAGTATCTTCTAGAACGCCTTTGCCTTTCCTATCCGAAGAAGTTGATGGCCCTTCTTGGATAGCAAACACCTTAGTTAGCTGAGCTCTCTAAAGAAGCAGACAAGCCTTCACCATGTGCCCTAGCTATTGACAGTTGAAACACAAGGACTTCTGAACCATTCCAGAACTGGGTCCACTTTGACGTTGCTGCTGCTGCTGAGATCTACCATTGGGACATTGCTTAGTCAAATGACCCACTTGTTGACACATATAACACTTATGAGCTCCATTGTTGCCTCCCTGTTTCCCTTTTTCTTGCTTCTTCCAATTTGGGTTGAATTTCCTTTTGTTTGGATTGGAAGAAGTTCACTTGGTGCTGCTGCAGATGCCAGGGATTTCTTATTCATAAGCCCTCATACCTCAATGACATATCAATCAATTCCACGAAAGATCCCTAGATGAGCCATCATCTTCTCCTGGAACTCGGGCCTCATTTCTAGCACAAACATCTCATTCTTTTTGAGGGGTGTGTCGATCAGACTGGGTCCGTAGCGAGATAATTCATTAAACTTGGTCTCATATTCGAATACCGACATATTCCCCTGCTTTAGATCCAGAAAATCTCTATACAGACGAGTCTTCCCGGATGTAGGCATAAATTGTTCCTCAAACAGTTCCTTAAACTTACTCCAAGAAATATTATCTTCTGAAATATTCACTGTAACTGCATCCCACCAAGCTGCAGCTCCTTCTTGAAGTTGCCACGATGCCATCACTCTCTTTTGCTCATTTGACAGATCCAAACTCTTAAAAGTTCGCTCACATGAGCGTAACTAAGCCTGAACTTCAATGATGGACTCCGATCCTTTAAAAGGTCTTCCTCCTAGATCGGTGAAATCCTTACGCAAAGCAGCAAAACTTACTCGAGGCAGCATTAGATTTACAGCCTCGCTAGCAGTCGGACCTCTTCCATTAGTAGTCGTCGTGCTGCCCACAACTCTGCCTCTCCTTCCTCCAGAACTCATGTTGGCAACCTGGACAGGTAATCTAACAATTAGATAGGTATATAGGTATATAAAAATTACAAATACGCGCTCTCAAGATAGATATTACGCCAAAGCCTTGGTATTATCTCAACCAAACGCTCTGATACCAACTATGACAACCCGCCTTTCATTCCATAGAAAGATGTATCATCATTTAGAAAGAAATAGGTAGAAAAGAGAATAGATAGAAAGCATTAAACAATATCAGAATCTCACAACGGAAACGGGAAAAAATATAATACATCACATAGCTATTACATAGTCATTACACGTCAGAGTCAATATAGTTACAACATCATAGTAGATAGTCGTGAAGACCTGTCTATTCATTACATTCCAAATACAACAGACAAAAGATTCCAACACAACGGAAATACACACACACACGCACGCACGCCAAGACTCCTACTCCAAGCTTTCCAAAATTCGTCAAGCAAACCCGATCACCTGGCTACTCATAAAAATTTGAGTACCCAAGAGTTTAAAAAAAACAGAATAAACTCCAGGTCAGACATGGATCTTTTATGAGCAAACGGTTAAGTTGTTTAACTTGAAAAACCTTTGAAATAAAAGGTATCTCGTAAGACTCTCTGCAAATAAATACGGACAAGTTTTTCCCTTACGATAACCAAAACATTTGATAGAAAATCTGATTATATTATAATAGTGTCTAGGGTTTTCAATATAAAGTAGGAAATAGCTGGAATGCTTACATCTCACGTTCCAACATAGTTGGGTACAATCAAAACCGTACAGGCACTTATTGGAGATTGGATTGCATACAATGGCAGGACTACTAGGGTACCGCCCATCACAGTACGTTGTCTAGATCACTGTACCGAGGATCCACCTTGATCCCCTATAACACAAGACTGGAGCTACCCCTTACTGGATAGTTCGAATAAGACAACCCCACGGTTGTGGCCAACAACCGCCCACACAGCCGAATAAGGGGACCTCCAGATAGGGAAAAATCTTATCCTACTTGGGTGTTACCCACTTAGCCTTGTGTGCACCTCCCATGTTTTAGCCATTCCCGGTTGATGAGGCTTGAGGCTACGATTACCTTTTAGAAACTTATCTTGGAATGCCCATCGTCCTCCATTGATGATGGTCTAATAGCATTCATCCATACAAGTTCGTTCCGGGTTCGAACGATACTGAAGGCACTATATCGCTACACTCATTTTGGAATCACCCTCAGAGTTAACGACATTAGCCCTTGCACTCTGAAACTTCATCTCGATCTTCACTTGAGATTTCACGACCTATCGTTTAACTTGGATCGATGTGGTTTTCGAATAATCAAATTTGATACCCGATCCCGGTCTCATCGAAATCCAAACAGCATCTTAAAGGCCAAGTTGTTTAAGGTTTAAATAATATTAAATTCAATCCAAAACTTTGTATTCAAATAGCATTCATCATAGATAAATAACTCACATTTATCACAGCCATATCCAAAGTATATCACATCATAGAATATCACAGATTATCATATTATAAATATTAATCAATCTAGACATTCTACACAATCGATCATCCATAAGCAAGACTTATTAATCCATAACTATAATTAATTTAATTAACTCAAATTAAATTAATTAATTATGAATTAATTACCTAACCTGCTTAATTAATCATTAATTAATTACAAACCATTTTAATTAATTAATGATTCTTTAATTACCTTTATTAATTAATTACTTAGTCTTTAATTACTGATTAATTATCCATTAATTATTAATTAGCTAATCCTTAATCAATAATTAATCAACCCTAATTATTAATTAATAAATCCTTAATTACAAATTAATCAATCTCTAATTACTAATTAAGTAATCCTAATTACAAATTAACTAATCTCAATTAATTAATTTATTACTCTTAATTATTAATTAATTAATCCTTAACTATTAATTAATTAATTTCTCTTGAGTTACTTCATTAATTTATTAATCTGTAATTACCAAAGACCTTAATTAACTTTAAGATAAACCATCTACCTTTCTTAATTAATTATCATTAAAATCTCATTTAATAAATCTTGGAATCACTTATAATTAACATATAAATTAAAAACATATTACTCCTTTAATTAACTACTTGATTACATATTTAAATTAAGTTTAAAATAAACTTAAGAATTTAACTTAGTTAATTTAAGTAAAATAAATCATACAACTTCTTAAACCAATTATTTAAAAACATTATTATATAAAGAATATTGATTTAAGCAATAGATTTAAACTTGATTTATTTTAAATTGAAAAACTTGCTTTTCAATTGAATTTTAAAAATGTTATAAATTACTTCGAGTTTAACTCGGTTCTCACCCTAGTCCAACCCGAGAAAATCATCTTTTTTGAAAAAAAAAACTTTGTTGTGGTTTAAACTTTAAAATTTGTTGCTCTGGAAACACACGCGATCACACTCGAGACCGAACCCGAGCCAGGACAACATCTCCCCGTGACCTCCCCCGAGACCCAACCTTCTTCTCCAAAACACTGACACCAGACCTCGTGCACGTGCATGCCTGAATTTCACCACTTCGACCATCGTTGATACCTCCAACATGTCGCCGACCATCTCCATCATCGATCCCGACCACCCAAACTTCCATCTAAACACAAAATGGAAATCGAGCAAATCTGGAACAACTGGAACAAACCCGATCGATCAAAACCACCTCGACCGGACGCCTTCGCCCGCCAGAGATCATGAAACTCCATCCACAGCTCCGCCGACCAATCACGCACCTTTTCTCCCTTCTCCGACGAACTCAGGTGCTCCAAAGAAGATGCAACAGCCAAATTTCTAGCCTCGACCAAAAACCTGACTTAAACCCTACTCTGACGAAGAGTCGCCGCCACGGTGATCGTCAGAACCAACTTCCATTTTTTCCTAACTCGTCAACTTCCTAGCTACCTCCACTAGCGATCTCGACCACCCAAAACTCTCCGATCACCAGAAAAACCCCAAAACCCAAATTCTGATCAACCCGAGAATTCTCTCAATTTACAAATTGAAAAATTATGAATTTTCTTTTAAAAATCCTAGTTTTCAAAGACAAATCAGATTTTATACATGAAACACTAAACTGTTGAAATCCAATTTTTACAAACTTTGGGTTTTTACTGTGTATTTTAGTTTTCCAGAAATCTATAAACTAATTATACTTAAAACTATTTTTAAAATTTAGATCTTACAAATTTAAACGACTTTTGTTTGAACAACAAGGTTTAAAAGGATTTAAAGGTTGAGATATTGATTTTTTGAAAGGTTTTGAAAACCTCTTAAACAAGAACAGGGGATATATCCTTGTTCCAGACATGCACACATACATTTATATATACACACGCACGCACACACACATACGTGTAGGTAAATTTGACAACTTTACAACAATTCCTCACCACATATATCAAGTATTTGTCACATGCAATTCAAGCTTTAACAGATTTAAGGTTTTAAGAAAAGTTTACTCACTATTAAGATGTTGAACAGAGAGCTTATACTTGGGAAAACTGGAATTTTTGATGATCATTGAACTGGAAATCTTAGTTGAGTTGCTTAGTTGAGTTGATATCTTGCTTTAAAACTGAATTTTCTTGATCAAGATGAAAGGGTTGTTGCTTTAATTCCTAGTTTGTTTATTTTTACAGTCTTTGTTTTCTTTGAGTTTTGAAAAAATTAAGATAGAAAAAGAATAAAGAAGAGGATGGTATAGATATTTATAGCCTTGATTTATCTTTTATTAAAAATGAAAGGAAAATAAATTACGTAACACTTGTTTAATTATCTTACATTTGTCAAACTACATGATATAAATCTTACACTTGTATTTTGCATGTATTAATAAATTTTTAATATGTTTTTATAAATCTTTGTATTCATTTTCTATTTAGTTAATATATTTTCTTTATTTATATTTATAAAGTCTTTTTAAAGAAATAAAATAAAACTAATTATATACTAATAAAAATCATATATATATATATATATTATTTTTAAATCAAATTTATTTTAAGATATTTATTTTTTGAATTTCAAATTCAAATTTCAAATTCTATTTACAATCAACTCACATATATATACACATATATAAACAACACATAATTTATTTGTTTTAAAAGAATAATTTTCCAATTTTTAAATAATTTATAAAAGAAATTATCACATATTTATTACTTGAAATTTCGGGATCTCACAACATTTCACAAGCTTTTCGCAGCAGTTTTTAATAACTTTTGAAATATAGTTTTAAACTTAACAATTCTTTTCAAAATATTTTGTGAATGATTTTAAAAGAATAATTAAGTAATTTAAAGATGATTTGGAAGTTTTAATAAGAGTTTGAACAAATGGTTAAGAGGAATTGTTTATACCACTTAAACAAAAAGTAAAGAATGTTGAATGTAATAACAAATTGAGTATGCGGAAACGACTAGTACATTTGTCCCACCTATGAGATCTGAGAAGATAAAACAAGATATTCAACTAAGGTTAGGAATGGAGCAACAAGTGTCTGAACTTACTTAGCCTACATTTTCTCTTTTTAGGCAAAGGGTGGAACAGATCGAAAAGAAACCCAGATGCTTTGAAAAGATTATATTAAGTTTTCCATAATCTTAAAATAGACTCAAACAGATGAAATGGACTACGGGCTGGTGAATGAATTCATTAAGGAGTTTGGAAAATATCAAGAATGAAGAAAACAAAGGTTTAGCCAAGTTTTAGAATAGCAAATCAGGTTAGTACCAACATAATTCATGTTGGTACTGACATGACTCATGTTGGTACCAATATGAATTTCACTGTTTCATGCCAACATGATTAGAACTATCTAGAATGATGATATGGATAAACTCATGAAGTTTGACGACCTTTCAAACAATAAACTGGTACCAACATGATTTGGTTGGTACTGACATGAGTTTAAAACGTGAAATGGAAAGAGATGGATGAAAGAAGCTTAAAAACGTGAAGAGAAAATTGGATTCGCATGCATAAATTCATGTCAGTACCAACCTGATTTAGGTCGATACTAATCTAAATTTCTTCCTGATATTCATGCGACGTGTCCTATTCAACCTACTGGATATCCGAATCTTGGAGTTATGACGTTTTCAAACCTGGATGACGAGATCTATGTTGGATTTTGTCTATACATATAAAGCTACTTGCAACTAGAAAAGGGATTGGCACTTAGATCTAGATAACATTAACTTCTACCTTAACTCTAAAAACCTCTACCAAATCTGAGATCTATTAGATTGTGGTCAAATTTGATTTTTAATTTTTGTATCCTGGAGAGAATTAAAAGGATAATAAGATTAAAGTGGACGTAGGCCTCAAATTTGCCGAACCACTATAAAAATTTCTTGCATTTCTTATTTTATTTGGGTAGATCTCTCTATTTAATTTCGTTTTGGGATATGCCATTTTCCAACTTAACATTGGTGGTGCTTTTACCGAGAAAGTGCAAGATTTGACAACCTAAAGCTTAGACCTAAAATTTGAAAGAGATGAAGAGGCCTTCTACTAGAGCAATTATAGGACCCAGTCAACTAGAGCATGGAGACAACCAAGATGTATCTTTAAATTCAAATTCATCCATCTATGTAACCAGAGAAGAGATGGAGAGGATGATGAAAGAGATGCAAGACAGAATAATAACTCGACAACATGAGATGTTAGATGGACTTTTCAAAAGGACAGATCAATAAAGGATAACCATGGTAGTTGGAATCCAGAACCAAATGCTAGAAACCAATGTAGGAGCATTTGGAGCTGTAGAGGAGAAAACTGGTACAGTGCTCCCCATAAAATTAGATCGGTACTGACATGAATCAGGTTGGTACCAACATGAATTTACCTAGGGGCATTGTCAATTTGGATTTAGGATGAACTGGAATGATGAGAGCGGACGACACTGGAGCTAGAGATGCGAATCAAAACACAAAAGCATAACAAAGAAGTATGTGCTAATAGAAGGTAGAATATAGCAATGGATCAGAGACGTCTATTAGATGACAATGACATAATAGCTAAAACGATCTGAAGAATAGTGAAAGGTGGACCTCCAGACCAAATGTTGGAGATTGTGAATAGGAATCCATTCACCCCTAA
The DNA here is from genome assembly GCA_030765085.1 of Allium cepa. Classification (NCBI taxonomy): domain Eukaryota; kingdom Viridiplantae; phylum Streptophyta; class Magnoliopsida; order Asparagales; family Amaryllidaceae; genus Allium; species Allium cepa. The sequence continues at coordinate 518,337,318 of CM060929.1, read as the reverse complement.
CATCTGATAGTAAGGAATCCACCATATTTCAAATTACCAATGTTGGTATTGTACAACGGAAGGACGGATTGGACCATTCATCTGATGAGATACATCTGACATATGGAAGTGTTGGGTACTTCTGAAGATGTAATGGGACGTTGTTTCCCATTATACTTGATGGAGTTGGTTGCTATGTGGTTCGGGCATTTAGAGAATGAGTCCATAAACACGTGGGCTGGATTAGAATACAGATTTTTGAGACAGTTTAGAATTCATATTTCTCAACCAAAGAATGCGATTATGCTTTCCAACATGAAGAAGAAAGCCAAAGAGACCTTAAAAAGTTATTTGACTAGGTTTAATGTAGCAGCCACTATGATTCATAAGCTGGATCCATCGATTGTTCCAGTGGCTGAAGTGTACGGAGTTGCAAATAAGACTGACTTGAAAATTGCTTTTGAAAGAGATCCATCGATGAATCTTACAGAGTTTTACCATGAGACCGAGAGATACTTGCTTCAAGAGGATGATGAAGTTGAGAATACTAAAGTTAATGTCGTGGATGACGAAGGACCGTACAGAGAAGGGTACAAAAAAGCCAAAGGAAAGTAGGAATTTAAAGATAGCTTTGGAGGACCAAAACTGCAAAGGGAAGAACCAAAATTCTCTTCTTACATTGACCTAACTGAAATCCAAAAGAGGATTACTTAGATATTAGGGGAAAATCCCTTATTGGAAGCCAATTAAGAGAGAGCCCACAGATCGGGAGAAAATGTCCAAAAGATTCTGCATTTTCCATGGGATAGAAGGACATGAAATCAACGAGTGTAAATACCTTTGTGATTTAACAGAAGAGTAGGTTCGAAATAATCGGCTACAACAGTACGCGAGGAACCAAATTATAGTGGTGCGATATGATCATCCACCATCTGCAACTAACACATCTGGATACGACCATGGAGCTGCGTTGAAAATGATAATCACTTGATTGGGATGGAGTGGGTCAGATTCAATTCCTTAGTTTTCCTTTCTGTTTTGAATAAATAAGACAATAATAACATTGGGTCGCTTACACATGTACGAAACCTCGGTTGGTCTCTAGGCACGCTCTGAGTTGGATGTTTGGGATGGATGCTTATGATATTTGTTTGTTGCATTAATTTGGATTTTACAAATGAATAATTATTTTTGAAAACTACTGGAACATGATAACCGATATTGATTGAACATGGTAGTCCTGTCCGGAGAGATGGGGCGATGACCATAAGGTGCAAGTCCCCTTGCCGGAAAATGGGTGGATTGGACTTGTACAAATAGCCAACCCCTCATTGGAGAGTGAACGGATGGGTTAGCTAGAAAAGTAAGTCCCCTCATTGGAGAATGAGTGGATGGACTTACTTGGACGGTGGGCCCCCTTGTCGGAGAGCGAGCAGATTGGACTCGGTATGGATCCGAAGAGATCGAACCCTAATTAGATGTTGAACGATCTGAAGAGATCAAATCCTAGATTGGATGTTGGACTATCCAGAGAGATAGAACTCTAGATTGGATGTTGAATTATCTAGAGAGATCAGACCCTAGATTGAATGTTGATTGTGCGATTCGGAGAGATCTAGACTTGACCTTAGGATTTGAACGCCTTACAGTATAAATATTGATTTATGACAACTTAACCTCGGGCAAATACAAGATGATTGTGATATATGATACGATAATCCTAGATGAATACATATTTATTATGATTTATGACTAACACTTAAGCAATGACTAGAGTCATTAGGTATGATGGTCTATAATGACCTTTGATTTGCAGGTGAATTCGAAGGAACTAGATGATTCATCATTATTGGAATCGATAGAAAGTTAGAGAGCTTGACTGCCAGAGGTCGACTACTGCCGGAACTTGTTCTTGAGCAAAACACACATTCCATTTATATGGCCTATGTTGGAGGGCAAGTGTTACGGCCAAAATTTTCACAGTCTTAGAATAGACTCAGACGGATGAAATGGACTACAAACTGATGAAGGAATGAGTCAAGAAGCTCAGGAGATGTCAAGATTAAAGAAATCAAAGATTTGGCCAATTTTTAGAAAAACAAATCAGGTTGGTACTGACATGAATTTCACCGACATAATTCACGTCAACATGATTAGAACTATCTAGAATTATGTCATGAAGAAACTTAGGAAGTTTGACGAACTTACGAACAACAAAATCATGTCGGTATTGACATGAATTTAAAACTTGGAATGACAAGAGATGGATGAAAAGAGCTTAAATATGAAGAGAAAATTGATTTTGTATGCATAAATTCAGGTCGGTACTGATCTGAGTTTCTTCCTAAAATTCGTACGACGTGACATGTTCTACCTGTTGGATATTTGGATCTTGGATTATGACGTTTTCAAACCTGGATGGCGGGATCTATGCTGAACTTTGTCTATAAATATGAAGCTACTTGCAACTAGATAATGGATTGACACTTTAGATCTAGAGAGCAATATTCTTCTTCCTTAACTTTAAAAAGCTCTATCAAATTCGAGATCTATTAAATTATGGTCGGATTTGGATTATGCTCCTTGTACTCGAAGAGAATCAAAAGCATAATAAGATTAAAGTGGACGTTGGTATCAAATTTGTCGAACCACTATGATTTTTTTTGTGTTCCTTGCTTTATTTTGTGAGATATCTCTGTGTAATTTTGTTGTGCCATTTTTGGCGTAACAATTTCAAAGTGGGAGAAAGAAGGAAAGCAGGCAGAAAACATGCTATTTGTAGGTATTTCCAAGTGGATATGTAATGTTAATTTTTTTAATGTTTTATTTGGGTAATTAACAAAGTAATTCACGTAACGAAGACTTCTAAGAGTTTGTATACTGTTTCCTCTCTACTCAAATATTTCAACTCTCTTCGATTTCCACTGCTCTTCTTCATTTTTTCTTCTTCTTATTCTTCCCTAATTTACTTTTAATAATCCCTAGTTTATTCCATTTAATCTGATTCAAACAAAAACAAAATCCCTAAGTTATCTTCAGCGCACAAATCCTAAGTAAACCAATTTTTTCTTCTTCCTTTTCTTCTTTTGATTTCAATCGATAAGCACAAATCCAAACAAAATGTTTAATCGGCAATTCTCCAATCCAAAACAGAGTCAAATTAATACTTCGACAACCCCGTTCCTGTTTTGATCGCTGCTCCTCCGATGACAGCTAGTTGAATCCTTCTCCTCTTAAGAGTCGTTCCTCCGACCGTAAGTGATTCCATTAATAATATATGATTCCAAGTAATATGATTCCATGTAATTATATTTACCTATCAAAGTTGTCCGATATATACTGTTAAACATTAGTGATAAGGTAAGATATCGTATATTTTTTAACATATTTATTACCAGTTTTAGTCTATGTTAAAATTTGAGGATTTCCACTGGAAATTGCAGTATAAGTTGATTCCTTTTCTTTGTCCACACAGCTACGCTGTGGGAATATATTCTGTTTGCTTTTGATGTGTGTTGCAATCATGCATCGCAGTATGCTGATTGCTCATAATTGTAGAATGTCTGCGGATCACCATATTCTGTTGTGATTAAATAAACTTGTTCTTTTTACCTTTGTTTTTTTTGTGTGCATTGGCAGGATAAATCTAAAAGAAAATAATTAGTTAAAGACGCCCCTCTATATATTACCAAATCTTAATCAGCTAAAATTAGGATCTAACATTAAACTTCTTTCGCAAATTCAAACGACCTTAAAGGTAGGATCTAATAATTAAACATGCTTTATAAATTCAAGACGCTTCTAAAAATAGGATCTAAAATTAAACTTTCTTTACAAATTCATTTTTTTACAAATATACAAATTTAAATATAACTCGAAAATAAAAAATCATTTTTTTACTAATTCAAACATATACAATTTATAAATAAAATAATTCACGTGCAAAGCGCGTGCCATAACATTCGTATTAATAACTTAATAACTTGTATCTTATTCCTTGTATATATTGTACACTAATAGAAACTTCAACCTCCGATGTCGTAGTTTCTTACTAAAAAAATGTTCGATGTGTCTTGGTTTCCTTTCCAATCTTTTCGCCATTGTCCATTCTTTCACATAATTTTTTAGATATTTATTTTATGTGTCATTTTATTTCTTTGCATGCAACAAGTGATGGTAGCAATAGTTGTGTCAATAACAAGTGCCATGAGACTAGTAAATAGGAGCCTAAGACGTAGTGTTTGGACTTCAGTCCTTGTTACTATTGGTACCATTATAACTACTACTATTATTATCAAGATTTTTTTAATTTCTTTATATATTTACTTTTATCTTTATCTATATTTTACTTATTATTATTATCATTAATTATTATTTTAATTATTTTACTTTATTATTGTCATATTTTATTATTGTTATTAAATTGATTTTGTCAGTTAATTTTGGGTTCCATCTCTAGCTGATTCCAACTTGTTTGAAAATAATGACTTAGTTGTTGTTTGTTTGTTTGTTTGTTGAAGTTACATGATGAGAAAGGCGCAAGAGACCTAAGGATAGTTCGATTTGCGGTAGTTCATTCTGGGAAATTACACTTCTTTCATTAATTAGGCACAATATGTTTATTACACGTTTAACAAATTTTAGTAAATACAAAAAACTCATAAGGCATGGTTTTGAGGGGTTTTTAGGCTAAAGGAAAAAGTTAGAGAAAAATTTAGTTTCAGGGACAAGAAGTTTGTTTTTTAGCCTAAAGGACATTTTTTAGTGTAAATCGCAGAATGATAGTTGTAACTATTATTTTCAATTTACACTAAAAAGTGTCCTTCAAACTAAAAAGCAAACTTGTTGTCTCTGAGACTAATTTTTTTTGCAACTTCTTCCTTGTGCCTATTTACCTGTGGTTTGGATATAATTTATGTTTTGAACTGAAGTACCGTTGTTTTACGCTTATATATCTAGTCGTTTTATATTACCATGCTACTTTGTTTCATATTTTTGGCTTGGTAAAAAACTTATAATGTGCCCCCCCCCCTCCATTTTTTTCTTTCAATTTGATTCAAATATTAGATCTATCACATAAAATATTGTTAGTTGTTTCTAGATTTAAGATACAAGTATTTCTTCACGATAGCATGTAGTTACATCCAGGACCGACTCTAGGATAAGGTGAGAAGGCCGATCGGCTGGGGCAATCCCCATGAAGAGAAATCCCCTTGTCCTAAATATAATACAGACTAATTTCTTTTTAAGTATTTTAATAAATTTTAATGGAGGACGCAATGTTTTATTCATTGTAGCTTGCATTTTAATCTGAAGATCAATAGTTAAAACCAAATTAGATTTATTTTATTTATCACTCTTTATATTAAGTCCAAGTTATTCATCATCTTCTACGGTTAGAGCCCACTTAGATCTTGTTTGCTTGGGGAGACCCAAACAATAGTACTGACACCAGTTACATTAACAAGCTTGATGTTATATGCTACTTATAAATTTTGCACTCCAAACATGTAATTAAGCACATGTCAAAATTTTCTGCTGTATGTAGCTAAAATGCTGTAGCAATATTTCTTTCTAAATATATGTGTGAATAAATGATGAGTGTTTTGTTGAAGATTCACAAACAACAAATTATATAAGGTTAGTTGTTGGCTTAAGGATATGGGTTTTCCCAAATAGACTATTATAGAGAATTGACTTTTACATTTCATTTGCATATCTATGATACAATACCACAAAAAAAGGTATGAGTTATTCATTAACTCAGTCCATGAAGTCATTTTTTTTAATCATATCCTAATTCATGATCCAGAAATTGCAACCGATCACACTGAGTATTGTGTTGCAAGCCTGCTGACGATTCGTATCTTCTAGAACTCTAGCACAATTGGCACTAGTAGACACAGTTTTGTGTTCAACCGATTGATGTTGTGTTGCTCAATTCAATGTTGTTTTCTAGCACTACTTTTTTATCCAATTTCTCCACTGCAAATTAGGTTTCACCTCTTGTTTGCTTCTTTGTGTGACACATCCTCTTTTAAACGAGATAGTGTGTCACACAATCACAACATATTTATATGAAGACCTCAAGGCGAACGAAAATGAAGAACTCTTCGTTGCAATATTAATATGAACTACTTCGATACTTTGCTTTCATGACCATGTATATTTAGTTGTCATAAATATTTAAAGTAATGGCTTTATTAGTGACCGACTTGTTTGTACATACATAAGCACAAAATAACATCGAGTTAAAATGTAGTAGGCAATTTAAGACCCACCTAGAAATAAAAATTATTTGATAAAATATCATGCGTGCCAGGACAATACGTTATTAAACCATAACAAACCCAATCAAAAGAGTTTCTTCAATGAAACTTACTAAAAACTATAAAACTTTTAGTTAAGAAATTAAGAAAAATAACTTGCATGCCTCTTCATTGATGTTGTTGGCTGTAATCGATAGAAGTCAAAACCAGTTTATGGACCAACTTGCTAATGCTTTTTAAGAACTATTTACAACATCACTTAATCATCGTTGTTTTATTTATTAAATTCAAATGCAAAATAAAACAGAAAGAAAACAATAGGATTTATAATCTTAAAATAAGTTGAATAAAAAAACAACTGATGATCATGGCAGTAGTTGACAATCATGGCAGTCTAATCTTCCAATCCAAATCAACGATGTTAATTTTGGATTTTTATGAAATGAGATACAAACGAGTAATATAGAAACCATAAAATCAAAACTGAACCAAGTTGATGAAGTACCAGAATCTAAACACTTGATGCAATCCACACTTTAGATGGTTTGTATACACTATTTGTACACCTTTAGTCAAGCATAAATTTTCATTATCTTAACAAATCAAGCTTTGATTTTCCATTCATTCTAAAAACATTATAAATACAAACAAATTTGATTTAATAAACCTCAGCTAGCTATGGGTTTTTATATGACTTTTTCACCAATTCCAACTTCACACGTCTAGGTAAATCTTTGCATCCAAATTAATCTTAAATCTTATCTTCTTTAAATCTCAGTATTTTTGGTTATCTTTCTTTCGATTCTTCGAAACTTTGTTCCTATGCTATTTCGCTTATGATTTTCAGATTCTAACTTGACTTGATGTTGATTTTTCAGGCCGACCTTATTTTCGTTCTTCTACTGATTTGGTTTATTCAAACTAACATTCAAATTATTTTGCAACTGGATATATAATTTGATTGATGAAGATGCAGCTTATCTTCTAAAATTGTAAGCAATTCACATACTGATGTTTGCTATGTCATTTGTAGTTAGCTTTTCTTTTTTATTCATCAGAATTTTCGTTTTTATTATTTCAGGCTTAACTGCAGTACCAGGGATAAAGAAGTCCTTAGGGTTAAATCACTTTATTGTGTAAGTTAATAGCGGTATGGACCTATATCTTGTCTCTTTTTGGTTCTTTCTTTTTTCTTTTTGAAATGTTTTTAATGATTGTTTTGTTGTTGATTGCTTAAATTCCGTTCGCGCTAGATTATAACATAATTTTTTTTGGATCAATTGATGCATTTTATGAAATAAAAAAAAGTAAGCTTAACAAAAATCTATTTTCTTCAAAGATGATAGTTATGGACTAATGGACAATTGAAAATATAGTTTGGTGGATGTATGCTAGTTCTTACCTACTTGCGCACTAGCAGCCAAAAGTTCGATAAAAAAAGTGATGCATTGCCTTGTGATGTTTTGAAGATCAAAAAACCCTATTCGAATGTATTTTTGATTTACTAATAGTTATGGATTATTTTAAAATCCGCTTTTCTTCAGACATTGTTGCTACTATAAAATTATAGCCTTCAATACTTTACATACCCATAGCTAGTTGAGGTTTATTAAATTACATTTGATATATTCTTAATGCATTATGGATAAATGGAAAATTAAAGCTTGATCTACTATGATAACGAAAATTTATGCTTTACTTGAGGTGTAAAATAGTGCATACAAACCATCTAAAGTGGGGATTGCATCAAGTGTTTGGATCTGTGATATATTATTTCATCAACCTGGTTCATTTTTGATTTTATGGTTTCTATTACTCGTAGGTACCTCATTTCATTAAAATCCATTGTTAACACAATTGATTTGGGTTGGAAGTCAGACTACCATGATCGTCAACTACTACAACGATCATAAGTTGTCTTTTAACTTATTTTAAGATAATAAATCCTATTATTTTCTTTTTGTTTTATTTTGCATTCGAATTTAATAAATAGCACAATAACGGTTAAGTGATGTTGTAAATAGTTTTTGAGAAGCATTAGCAAGTTGGTCCACAAATTGATTTCGACTTCTTTTGATTACTGCCAATAACATCAATGTTGAGGCATGCAAGTTAATTTTTCTTAATTAAAAGTGCCATAGTTTTTTGCAAGTTTCATTGGAGAAACTCTTTCGATTAGGCTTTTTATGGTTTGGTCATAATAACTCGTTGTTGTGTCGTGGCATGCACGATATGTTATCAAAGAATTTTTATTTCTAGGCGAGCCTTAAAGTGCCTACTACATTTCAACTCACACAATGTTATTTTGTGTTTATGTATCTACGAACAGGTTAGTAGCCATTACTATAAATATTTATGACAGCTAAATATACATGGCCATGAAAGCAAAGTATTGATACTGTTCATATTAATATTGCAACCAAAAGTGCTTCATTTTCCTTCGCCTCGAGTACTTCATATATAAATGTTGCGACTGAGCTACACAATATCTTTCAAAGAGGATTTGTGACAAAATGAAGAAAACGAGAGGCTAAACATAATATGCACAGTGGAGAAATTGGCAAAAAACAGTGCTAGAAAACAACTTTGAACTGGAGCAATACAGCGTCAATTGGTTGAAACACAAAACCATGTATGCTGGTGCCAATTGTGCCAAAATTGCAGAAGATATGAACCGTTCACAGGCCCGCAGCACAATACTTAGTGTGATCGGTTGCAATTTCCGAATCATGAATTAGGAAAAGATTGCATTTTTTGGCTCTGTGGACTGAGTTGATGAATAACTCAGATCTTTTCATCTCTAATCTAATGGCCATGAGTAAATCTAAATTATGCAAAACTAAGCTAAGCAAAAAATCAAATAAAAATCATAAGGTTTGGAGAGAAATCAAATTGGGTGTCTTGATGAATTTGAGGTGTCTTCTCTTCAAATTGATTTGGTGATTAAATATTGTTGGTGAAACTTCACTTTAGCATTCAATAATCTTGTAATTGATTTATATCTCTTACAAATTTTGATTACAGTGGAAGTCGTTATTGTGAATTTTTTTACGATTTGAATCTGTTTAAATCGAATTTGTCATTATGATTTAATTTTTATTTCTGATTCAGAACTTAATGTAAAATGCAACTGAGGAAAATCATCCAATTCATGTTGAAACAAAGAATATCAAGATGTTTACTTAAATCTACAATTCAAACATTATTTTTTCAAACAAAATGAAGATGTCACAAAACAAAGAATCAAAATTTCTATTTAGATGTAGTAGCTCAGGTATTAAAAATCATTTTTTAAATATATAAATTATTACAATGGAAAGAAGAATTAATGCTTTTATACGCTCCTATGTCATTCAATAGTATACGTAGATTGAAATTTCTAAAAAAATAAGTATATGCGTGTGTATAAATAACAATATAGGTCTTTTAGATTTACGATTTTTGAATTACAAGCAGTTTCGGTTTGAAGTTTGAACTTTACAATTCCAGTTAAATCATGTTTTGAAAACCTTGATACAAGTTCAATGATATTTTTTGGTTGTGGATGTAGATTGGGTTTTGATTGAACCACATATATTTGTGTATCTTTATTTCTCGTACGTTGTGTTGGGGATTGAGTTAGGTAATTGATTCTTGTTGATTGTTGTTCTTCGATAGTTGTTGATATTAGTTGATAAACCTAGATCCGTATTAGCATAATGAAATTTGCATAATCATTGGTATCATCGTGCTTAAGACTTACTTGGAAATTAATTGTTAACATATGATTCTTGTAAGAGTATTAAATTTTTTTGTTGGGATGCTAAATCTAATGGCAAAAAGAATATTGGGACATGAAAATTGAAGATTAAGATGATGTTGAAGAAGGAGAAGATCTGTGTATTGTAGTATTTGCGTTAGAAAGACTTATCAACTGATGAGTTAAATGAAATGGAAGAAGCTCACACCTCTATTCAATTGTGTATTGCAACTGAATTACTTGGGGAGTTCGTTCATGCGAAGAAGACGAATGAACAATGGAAGGAACTTGCTAAAGTCTAACAGGGAAAATACATAACCAAGCAAATTATTGTTTAGTAACTATATTGCGTTAGGATGAGACATGACACTTTTAGAATGTATGAATACACTCAATTCTTGATCATGAATTTGAAGGAAACAAATATTCAAAAATGAAGCATAGGCTGTCAATATTATTATGTTTACTATCTTTAGTATATACAAATAACGTTGATAAATACATTTATTTATAAACAAAGTTCGATTGGCTTGTCGAATATTAAACATAATTGCATAACGAGGCGTTGATGGATATGTTAATTAGTTAGTATTGACGATGACTTAGAGGGTTTGGTTGTTTAAAGATGTAGGGGTCAAAACCAGCACAAAGATACTTGTTTTCATTGTACAAATGATCATTTTAGTCTTGAGTGTCCAGTTTAAATAGATAAGAGAAGGTAAGTGAAGTAGAAGGTTTTCACTATCGATTATAGTGACAGAGAGTTTAGATACAGACGGTGATAGAGTTTAGATACAGACGGTGGTAGTGATGCCATAATATTTTCAACTATTATTACTCGAAAGTGATTGATTCAGAAAGTTCATGCCACATAGATATGTTTGTTTTTATCACTTTTGAAAGTATGCCAATGGAGTAGTTGTTATGGAGAACGATACATCTTGTCATACTACGAGCATAAATAACATGGGGATTAGATGTTTGATGATATTGTTCGGACTATCTTAGACGGTAGACATATTTTGAAGTTGTGTAGGAGTTTTTAGTTGGAGCATTGTGTAGGATTGATTTAAGAATTATACTTGATTCCAATAGATTAGAGCGACGAAGTATTCTTAGGTAGATACGAAAGGTGTTCGATTAAATAATCTTTACTTTCTTCTGGAAAGGACAATCATGAGAGAATCAACGACAGTTACTGACTGAATTAATTTAGATTCTACGCGATTATGACATGTTTGTTTGAGTTATATTATTGAACGAAGCATGATAAGTTACAAAACCAACATATGTTTGATGACATTTGTCATTCAAACTTGAGGTTTTGTGACGACCGTGTTCCTGGGAAGCATAAGCAAGAATTATTTTATATTGGTAGCGCGACAAATATTTTTGTGTTCATGGAGATGTACAAGGTTGTATTGGTTACTTCATTAGATAGAGGCCGTTACTTCGTTTCATTTGTTGATGATTTCCCATGGAATGTTCAATTCTATTTTGTGAAGAACAAATATTTGCTTAATTTCGTTAGTGAAATATCTTGACAGAGAAGCAGTTTGGGAATTTATTGAAGGTTCTCAGATAGCAAACTTGCATCACAAGAATTCATTGACTATTGTGTGTTCAAAGATATAGTTTTTTGGTGAAAATTTAAAAGATATAGTTGTATATTTTACTATGTTAAATGATCCAAACGATCCACCGTTTTATGTAGCTGAGCGGATAAATTAAACATTGTTATGTTGAAATAAATTGTTTCAGTTTGGCCCCATCAGGTCTAGACGATCTTATATTTTTATACATGAAATAAATAAGCCATTGCAATCATCGAAAATGCTGGATCCACTAAAGAGATAAAAGTAATGTGATGCTAACGGCATCTTATTTTTTTTTCTTTCTAACATTATTGCTAAAAAATACAATAAATTTTTACACTATTGTCTTCTTAATACCAGATTTTTTAAGAGGTCATCAAAGATATTATTTTCGACTTTTTTTTGCATAGCGAACAATCGTGGACCAACATCATTTTGCAATGCGATCAACCATTGAACAATAGTAGTTCGATGGTTGATGGCCGTAGAAAACGGTGTTGGTCGACGGTTGTTCGCCATGCAAAACAACTTTATGCGGTGATTGATCGCCGTGTGAAATGACTTTGGTTTTCGGAAGCACACAAATTTTATTGCGTTTATTATTATTTTCTATGGTATTAGGAAGAGAGAAACTGGACGCCTTTAGCAACACACTAAAAGTATTTGATAAGTAAAGATCAGTATTTGAGATTAACTATTCAGTTATTTAAAGGATTTTACTGTATCTCTAACGATGATTTTTTAACTATACACATTTTACAGGATCATGTATAAGTATGAAAAAGAAAGCCTATCAACTATTCATTCTTTAAAGTGTTGGTTGTTCGAGGTGTATGCACGAAAGCAAAATAAGTTAGAGCTTAGAATAAGCAAGCACATTTGGTTTTAGAGAAGTGTAGCTATAGCTTGGTGGGTGCCATGATCTAGAGTATTAATACGTATGTGAAATTTGATGAAAAGGCTTTGTTGCAGGTGAAGCCTCTATCAAACGATGACAATATAAGAATAAAGGAAAAAAAAAAAAACCAAACAGTAGTTCGTCTTTTTTCCCACAACAAAGAGATAATTGTGTTTCTGATGATACTATGGTTGATGGAAAAGATAGGAGGTTAAGACTCAAGGTGAAGCTCAATCATAGTTCAAACATTGAGTTGTGAAACTCAATAGTGAATTTGATGTGGCATACTTGGTGAAGTTAGAAAAAATTATCAATAAGAAGATTGTGGCAGATGAAAAGTATATTGAAAATGTTCTCTCTTGGAATTGAATGGAAATTGCATGATCATTAATTTTCATTGAGCTCTCAAATTGTTCTATATGTATGTGTGTACCCTACATTGAAACAAGGTTGTAAAAATTGCTCGGCGAACGCTAGGTGGTTAGTACTATTTCAAAATAGAAACTTTGACTAGAATAAACCAAGTTGGTATATTAATTTGACTTTGACTTTCTCAACAACTAGTTCAAGATCATTCCAAACAAAAATTCAAATAGAAACTCTAGAGATTAGAGAGCGATCAAATTGGTGGTTTCGATGAATTTGGAATCTTCTTTTCAAATCGTTTGGTGATTAAAAGTTATTGGTGAGATTGCTCTGTTGTAGCCAATCATCTTGTAGCCGATTTCATCTCTCTCGTAACTTATGATTACAGCAAAGTTAACGAAAGCTGTTAGGTTCGTGGATTTAGATCGAGTTTGATCCACGTATATCTTCTGTCTCTTTATTTTATCATTTGTTTGTGTTAATGGTTGAATTAGGCAATTGTTTGGGATTGCTTGTTGTTCTTTGATAGTTGTTGATTTTCAGCTGGTAAGCCTAGATCCAAAGTTGATAAATAAATTTTCCATAATAATGGACATCTCTCCTTTATATTTCGTGAGATCTTGACTGTCGTCATGGGATATATTTAGTTGTGATATTGTTTTTTATGAACTATGATATTTTCATTCGTTTTCATTTTTGATTGTCGATAAATTTTGATAGTGGTGGTTGAAATGATATGGCATGAACAAAATAACTTGTAAGCATTAAATTATTTATTTTGTAAAACATATTATATAATAATAGCTCAATTTAAATGCTTTACATTCTAGTATTGTTGAAATCACAATGTGTTCACCAGCCAAATACCATAAAGAATAATGTTGCCCCTTCTAAAAATCATGGAACTAAACAAAAATATTGGATCATATTTTAGGTAAATTAACTCTTCTAGAAAAATCACTTGTCTCCGAAAGAACAGTATAAATTTAAAATAACAAAATCATAGAACAATTCAGGGAATTAAACAATGAAGACTTGGAAATGTTTCTTCAAATCAATTAGCCATTTGTCCCAAAAAAAATCATTAATATTCTTCATAAAACTGAAATATTAGTCTGAAATGAAATATTTGAAACATTTACAAGAAAATAAGTATGATTACAGAAAAAACAACTTGAATAAAAACAACGAGAGATCTTTTACTAGCAGAAAGGTATGCTAATTTTTGAAAATAATCGGAAACATTCTTTTCAACTACAATTTCAAAATAAAAAGGAAAAAATAATGAGAATAAATTTCTTTATAAATTAGATTTTCAAAACTCACAAAATTAATCCAACAAAATTTCAAATAAAATATCGATATATAATTGCAATACCTTTGGAACTATTACTTTTTGTATATGTGAAGTACAAAAATGACTCATTATTCACTTATACTCTTAAGATTTAATAAGCTATATATTCTTCCATTTATTTTAGTTTTATTCTGTTAAAACAGTAGATAAAGTTTTGAGGTAAAATTAACTCTAGGAACATAAATAGTTTTCCTGTGTTTTCATGATGGGGATAGGGATAGATGAAAAAAAAATGAATATCTACTATTTATAATTTATAATTTAATATTGTTTTAGAGACTGAATTTTATTTAAGCTTGAATTACTGCTATGATCATTAATCGTGTTTTGCTATGCTTTATAATAGGTATGATGGATGTAAATTTGCTGCTAGATAGCTTTTCAAGCTTTGGCTCTTTAGCTGCTAGCAATGCTTTAAAGACAGAGCTTGTACAAACATACTATTTACAGATTAAAGAGTACTTGGAACTCTTAAGCCCGACATTTGAAGAACTTGATTTCTCCAAGACAGCTGCAAATGAGAACCTAGAAAGTGTTGTCAAATGTTTGGATGCTTCCTTCAAATTAGCTCAAGGACTTATAGAGAACTGGCATCAAATGACGAGTAAACTACATTTCGTGCGTATTCTACCTTCTTTTATAATTGCTTTGTTTCAAACTTACATTAGCTTGACAAATAATACTATTAATTATGCCAGATACATCTGATATGGTATAAGGTCACAACTATAAACCTTTCCTTTTGCACAGCATATGTCATCAACGTTGATGAAAAATGAGTGTTGCTGTCAACATTATCAATTTGGATAAGGGGCAATGCAAAAGTGATTTCTTCTACATAAAATAAAATTGATATGGGCACTATCATTTTATTTATTGAATTTGCCAATAGTAAAAATTTCTATATTTTGTTTTCCTTACTTATTTTACTTGGTTTTTATGCTCTCTTTTGATAATTAATCGCTGTGTAACCCTTAAGACGTGGAGTGGTTATCCCTCGAAAAAGCGAGAATGCTTGGAGAATTTATCCATCGAAAAAGCGAGAATGCTTGGAGAATTGATGCTCTGTGTTGGGCTGGCTAAAAAGGGGGTCGGTTGTGGCGGGTCATATGTATCCCCTAGATCTACTCTCCAGAGTAGGGTTTATAAAAAAAAGAAATCAGCCTAAATTTTGATTTAAATTTCGAGATGTAAATTCTATATCCCTTATCATGAATGAAACTGATACTATTTAGCATAAGACATTAATAAATAAATTTGAAGAACGTTTTGAGCTTATAATTTGTTGGAAATTTTACACGTAAAGGCCAAATAGTACTTCAATGATTTTGTTTTTCATTAATTTGAGGGACTTCAATTAGTTTCAGAAAGAAGAATGGAACGAAAAATTTAATAATCAACGAAAAATAAATAATATATTAAATCAAAGTTATATGAGTATTTTGGTCCATAACCTAAAATAGAATATCATTCTCATAACAAAATTTTGCCCTTATCCAAATACTTACTATATTGTTTTGGCTTTGCCATTAGCCAAGTTGTTAGTGTAAATTATAAATAGTTGATCCATCAAAAATATCATTTTGTGCTGCTAGTTAACTTGTGGCATATCTGTACATGCATATATACAAACACACACACTGTATGCATGCATGCACACACGCGTGGGGTTGGGTTGTGCGTTGTTTGGTTATTATTTTATTTTTATTTTGGTTTTTTTTTTTGGGGGGGGGGGGGGGGGGGGGGAGGGAAGGAGGATCAACATCCCCCTCCCAACCACACGCTGTCTTTTTGTGCAAAATAAATTCCAATCGAAATGATTTTTGTAGATATATTCTATGTGTTAGCAAGATCATCCGTGTGCATTTTTGAATTATTCTGAAACATTTAACCCCTTCAGATTTACTTTTCAAATCGATAGGTTCATTTCCAAGGTTTGTATTGGCTTGTGGTTATATAAGTGATATAAGTTTTAGAATGATTCAAACTTTGGCTACTTCTATTAACCCTCCAGAAATTGCCTCAAGCCTCACAATTGAATAATAATTTTTTCATTCCATGTTTGTCGCTTGTACTTCAACATTTTCTTCTTCTACGACTGCATCCTGATCTTCCACATTTTATTCTTCCATATTTTACTCTTGAAATTATTTTGTTGAATGCTGCACTCTCATGAGTATTTATATATGCACCAAATCAAAACAAGTTATTGCTGACCTAGATTTAAGAAAACCGCAAACACATCCCACTTCATACAAACATGGATCAGTATGTTTTTGCAACATGTATTCACTAATTTGTTATCAAATTTGAACCAGTAGAAATGGATCGGTAAGATTTTCCAATATTCAGATCTCCTTAAAACAATATACTATGAGATTAAAACAATCAATCAAAGAGTTCTTCATAAATCAATGCTTGGGTGGATACTAGGAATTTCCACTTCTTGGAGGGAGGCACGGGAGAGAGAAAGGGCAGCATTCAACCCATGTCAAGGTTAACACCCAATTGAAACATGACTATGCATCTAGGGTTTCAACGACGTGCACCCAAAATTAGCCCTGTCAATGGATACTTTCGGATGCGAACGGTGCTATATCCGCATGCATTTTTGAATATTGGATATCCGCATCCGCGGATATGGATGGATATCGGATATTTATTCAATTCGCTAATGATCGATAAATGTAGAAACGTAAAGGAAATTTTTGTTTAACATAAAAAAGTTTTAATATTGTTGATCGTATATAAGTACAAAAAAATAATCAAATATGATGACAATAAATAGTTGAGTTATTAATCAGCACTAAATGCATATAATATAAACCATATATTTAATAAAACAATAATACATGTCATTTGCTATACTAAAATATAAACTATAACCTTGACAAAACCGGATGGATAATTTTCAGATGCAAATACCTCTATATCCGCATCTGTTATTCCAGATATTGGACATTTACTCCTCTTTTGGATATTCATCGACAGCCTTACCCAAAATCTCATCGAACAAACCCAAAATTTTAAACCATAACCCTAAAAATCAATAGTAGCTTACCAAAATTTGATTTTGATCCCTTTTTTATTCATTTTAGTGGTTTGGAAGATGAATTTTCGAAATGAATAAGAAATTGTCTTGAGTTGATGAGAAAGGAGGAAGAATGAATCTGAGCTGCAGATGAAATAGTTGCAGATTAAAGATGAGGTAAAAATAATAAGGGTAATTTTGAAATGACCCGGGCTGTGTACAATATTTTGTGGGGTATTAATTTTTTTATTGAATTAAGGGTGTAAGGCAATTTTTCAAGGGGGTAATAGAAGCAATAAAACATACCTACAAATAATCACTTTGATTTGATTTCTTTTTTGTATAAATCCGATTTTTTTTGGCATAATATAGACGGCGTCGTGGAATGGGAGGGAGATAAGAGGACAAAGAAGCATCCAGTCATTCCAAATTTTGCAAGCATTTCATTGACATACTTACACTAGCATAAGTGAAAAGTGTCCCCTATCAAATGGAGGACCATAGTGGTTGTGCAGTTTCGATATACACACGCACGCAACTATGCACGCATGCACATGCACACACGCATACACACGCACGCAACTATGCACGCATGCACATGCACACACGCATACACACGCACGCACATAGAGAGAGCTCCATCCTATAAATACCCCCTCTCCCCTTCGTTTTTTTTGTTTAAAAAAAGTTCTGATCGAAGCGAATTTTTGTAGACGAGCGTAACGGCACGCGCTTCGTGCGTGATGAAGAAGGCTGAATTGTTTTTCTACAAATTGTATTTATTTAATACGTTCAAAAAAATGATTTCCACATATATTTAGTCATATTTTTGTGTTGAATCATACGTAAATAATTTGAAATTTTATTTCTAAGTTGCAATATCTAATTTCTCGTAAGTTTAAATTTTTATTTATATTATTAATTAATATAATTTTTTTTGTCAAGTAGTTTATTTGCTAGATCCTATTTTTAAGTGATATTAAGACTTAATAAATATTTGTAGATGAATTTTGAATTTGTAAAATAAGCTTAATTGTCAGATCCTAATTTTAAGCGATGTTAAATTTTAATAATATATGTAGAGAGACATTTTTAATATTTGATGCTGATACCAAAAGAGTGCGACAACAAATATATTACAACTATTAATAAAAATTACATATAAAGAGTAATTTTGGAAGTTCATGGTGAAACCAAAAGTTTGCAATTCCAAACCAACTATTAATTAAGATATGTTTAAATCGATAAAAAAATGATTTTTTATTTTCAAGTGATATTAAGATTTGTGTATTTGTAAAGAAGTATTCTAAATTTATAAAGGAAGTTTAATTTTAGATTCTATTTTTAGAAGTGTTTTGAATTCGTAAAGCATTTTTTATCATTAGATCCTACTTTTAGGGGCGTTTGAATTTGTAAAAAAAGTTTAATGTTAGATCCTATTTTTAAGTTATTAAGATTTGATAATATATAAAGGACATTTTTGATAGTTTACGTTGATACCAAAAAAATGTGACAACAAAACTATTACAACTATTATTAAAGATATGTTTAAATCAGTAAAAAATGATTTTTTTTTATTTTCAAGTGATATTAAGATTTGTGTATTTGTAAAAAAGTATTCTAAATTTATAGAAGAAGTTTAATCTTAGATCCTAATTTTAGAAGTGTTTTGAATTCATATAACATTTTTAATTGTTAGATCCTACTTTTAGGGGCGTTTGAATTTGTAAAAGAAGTTTAATGTTAGATCCTATTTTTAAGTTATTAAGATTTGAAAATATATAGAGGACATTTTTGGTAGTTCACGTTGATAGAAAAAAAATATATTACCAAAGTTATTACAACTATTATTAAATATATGTTTAAATCGGTAAAAAAAATGATTTTTTATTTTCAAGTGATATTAAGATTTGTGTATTTGTCAAAAAGTATTCTAAATTTATAAAGTAAGTTTAATTTTGGATCCTATTTTTAGAAGTGTTTTGAATTCGTAAAGCATTTTTTATTGTTAGATCCTACTTTTAGGAGCGTTTGAATTTGTAAAAGAAGTTTAATATAGAGAGGTATTTTTGGTAGTTCACGTTGATACCAAAAAAGTGTGACACCAAAGCTATTACAACTATTATTAAAGATATATGTTTAAATCGGTAAAAAAAATGATTTTTTATTTTCAAGTGATATTAAGATTTGTGTATTTGTCAAAAAGTATTCTAAATTTATAAAGTAAGTTTAATTTTGGATCCTATTTTTAGAAGTGTTTTGAATTCGTAAAGCATTTTTTATTGTTAGATCCTACTTTTAGGAGCGTTTGAATTTGTAAAAGAAGTTTAATATAGAGAGGTATTTTTGGTAGTTCACGTTGATACCAAAAAAGTGTGACACCAAAGCTATTACAACTATTATTAAAGATATTACAACTATTATTAAAGATATGTTTTATTTGTTAGCGAATTCATCTTTACAAAAAATAAAATCATTTCAATTTTAACTCTTTCAGAATTATATTTCAGATCAGCGTTCAATATGAATATTTTTGATGTCCTCCTTGGAGTTGGTCGGTCTGCCGTCCTTTCCGGAGGTCCTCTGTATCGGGGAGTTTCTAAAATAATAATAATAATAATAATATTTTTGACGTCTCACATTCACTTGCGACTTTGAAGAGGTTAAAAGTTTTGAAATGATTTGATTTTTTTCGTAAAAGCGACTTCGTTAACAAATATAGAATAAATAAACATATCTATAAAGTCAACTTATTTGTTCTTTCTTTTATATATGTTGAATTCAAGACCTTTGATTACAGAACTGAAAGTTTTATCGTTGTTACCAGTGGTCATTGGCATGTTCTTAGGCTCAGATTTTCTAATCATACCATGATAATCATATACTAGGTAATGCAAATGGAGTCGGCAATAAATAAGTTGCAGGCATCTGCTTTGGAAACTTGTCAACTGCTTGGTTCATCTTTTAGTGAAGATTCAGTTTCAAAACTTGTTGAGGTAAATTCATACGAATGCAACAAGAACCTTATTTTCCCATTTAACAGCAATTGTTAGTTTATTCGTACAATATATTTCCCTTCGTGCTCAAGAATTTTTTTTCTCTTGTTTATTTTGCAAATGCATGCAGAAAATTAAGGAAATTCATAATGAGCAAACATCACACATCATAAAGGAAGCAATGAAAGCGCAGGCTATCAAAAAAAATCCTACCTCTGATAATTTGGATAAAATATCAAAATTGCTCAGCTTATCATCAAACCAAGAACTGTTATTGGAAATCCTTGCCCTTGACAAGCTTAAAGCAAATGTTGCACGCAGTGAGAACCATGCAGATATTGAGGTAATCAACCAAATGATCACACTCATCGACTACATGCATCATTGTCATGTAGAAGCAAAGCAGTTACACAGCATCAATGGAGTACCAATACCTGATGATTTTTGCTGTCCACTTTCTCTGGAATTGATGACTGATCCAGTAATTGTGGCATCTGGCCAGACATATGAGAAGGCCTTTATAAAACAGTGGCTTGATCAAGGTTTTAATGTATGTCCCAAAACTCGTCAAGCATTAGGGCACACTAATTTGATTCCCAATTATACAGTCAAGGCATTGATTGCGAATTGGTGTGATTCTAATGATATTAAATTACCTCACCCCAATAAATCCTTTTCGAACATGCCTTCAGTTTTTTCCAACTCACAAGATTCCCACTCCGCTGACTCTCAAAATATAAATCGTCCGAAATCACCTGATATATCAAATATTGACTCAAAATCTTCAGACAGTGTTTATCATGATACTCACAAGCTTGAGAAAGAGCCTATTTCACTTCGTCCTAACTCCAATGGTTCAACTCTGCGCAAATCAAATGGGTCTCTTGGCAGTTCGGTTAGCAAGAAGGAATCCACTTCAGAAGAATGCAGTGTTCCAACAAGCAATCAAGTATTGGATCTTCCTTCATCATCCATAGATGAAGATCAATTTCAAGGCCATAATAGAAGCAATTCTACCTCAAATGCTGTGTCAAATAATGGTCATACTCGAAGAGAAGGCGATGAAAACAATATTTCACGGGTTTCTAGTGATCTGACAAATAATGATAGCAGCGATAATTCTGGAGAAGTTACACAAGATGTTTCTGTACCAACTTCTCGCCTTAGAGAACTAATGATTTCTCCAAGATTGTCTGAAGCTAGGTCAAGAAGACAAACTAGTTGGAGGCGCCCATCTGAACGATTTGTACCTAGAATAATTTCTCCTTCTACGGAATCAAGACCAGATCTTTCAGGCATTGAGACAGAAGCACGGAAACTAGTCGAGGATTTGAAAAGTGATTCAATTGAAATACAAAGAGATGCCACAGCACAGCTTCGTCTTCTAGCTAGGCATAACATGGATAATAGGATAGTAATTGCTAATTGTGGAGCTATTAGCCTACTAGTTGGATTGCTTCTTTCAACTGATTTGAAAACACAGGAAAATGCTGTGACTGCATTATTGAATCTGTCGATCAACGACAACAACAAAACAGCTATTGCTAATGCTGACTGCATCGATCCTCTTATACATGTACTTGAAACAGGTAATCCTGAGGCCAAAGAAAATGCAGCTGCTACTCTCTTCAGTCTTTCTGTCATTGAAGAGAATAAAGTTCGGATTGGGCGATCTCGTGCAATTAAGCCTTTAGTAGAACTTCTTGGTAGTGGAACACCTAGAGGAAAAAAAGATGCAGCTACTGCATTGTTTAATTTATCTATCTTTCATGAAAACAAGGCAAGAATTGTTAGTGCTGGTGCGGTAAAACATTTAGTTGAATTGATGGAACCTGCAGCTGGTATGGTTGATAAAGCTGTAGCTGTTTTGGCAAATCTTGCAACTATTCCTGAAGGAAGGACAGCTATAGGACATGAAAGAGGGATTCCTGTGCTTGTTGAAGTCGTGGAGTTGGGATCAGCTAGGGGGAAGGAAAATGCAGCAGCAGCTTTACTTCAATTATGTACAAATAGTAGCAGATTTTGTAGTCAAGTTCTTCAAGAAGGTGCAGTTCCTCCATTGGTAGCTTTGTCGCAGTCGGGCACTGCTCGAGCCAAAGAAAAGGTACATCTTCTTTATAAAAGAAATCATATTTATGTTTTTTGCGTTCCATGAATCATTTGTCGAATTAAAGCGACCCCGATTTCGACGTTATGAGGCAGTATTGTTCACTCATTCCATGTGTAAAATTTAACATTCATGTGTTTGGTTAATGCATTCAAATAAAGTGGCTATCCAAAATTATCTCATTGTTGTACACCAATCATATGAAACTGTTCATGTTAACAGTAGTTTAATGAATGTGACAATTTCTTGTCCCAATCCCATATGACCATACGCGAGGGATGTTCTTTAGGTATGTAACTGTCTAAATTACTTATATCTTGTTACCATTAAAGTTGTTTCCATAAAAGAGGACAGTGGAGTTTCTTACAATTAGAGCAAGAATTATACTTGGACGCATAGAAATTGAAAAAAAAAAAAGTCTTGTTAAGACAACACAAGTTCTGCTAGAACTTGGAACAATGTAGATTTTCTTTTGGTGGTATCATAATTACTGTATTGTATTATTTCCTGGAGTGCATAGAACAGCCTTACTTCTTTAGAAGTGTACATCATAGATGCGAGTGCAAATGGAAATTGGGTGGTCAGTTACCGGACCCTGAATATGTGAATTTGTTAAAAATCATACAGTATTTTTGTTCCTCGATATTGTTCACTAACTTCCTAATTCACATGAAATGGAGCTTGACTTTTTTTTTACTCACCTTATCAATCAGTATTCAAATATTTATTTTGGATCACTTTATTTTGTCATGTCACTTGTATTTATATTTTGTAACACCATTGACAACATTTTGTACACATGAGCTGAAGTATTGATGCATCAAATGTTTCAAATGTTTGTATTTGTGAAACGTAACGGATATTATCAAATTTTAATAGGCTACCTTTTACTTTAGTTGGCAAGAGTTGAGTATAGCCAAGTGAAATCTACTTTTTAAGTTGAACTCTGTGAATGGAAGTTCTGCCTTGCATTGCTAATGACAATACTTGCTCTACTTTAGTACTTTGTAAAATTGTTGATTTTTTATAAATATAAATTTGTAGGCACAAGCTCTTCTTAGCTACTTCCGTAATCAAAGACATGGAGGTGCTGGAAGGGGATGACATTGACCATGGAATTCATCTTCATTCATCAGTTTGGTGTAATTATACATTCAAAGTCTTGTACTTTTAGTGTGCTACTTTAGTCTCATCATTGACATATTCATCAGCTTTGCAATTTGCGTGCTTGTATCTTTAGAAAGAGTAAACTGGTTGTGAGTTGGTCAGTAAAATAATCAAAGACTGCTGATTCTTTTTGTCGTTGCTAAATTATTGTATATGCTTAATTTATTGTTGTATATGCCCAACTTTTTATAGAAAATATGAATCTTGTTTTTTTTTTTTTTTCCTTTCTCCTCTTTTTGTTGCCACAGTAGTTTGCGTGCTATTGCTACATTATGTAATTCTACATTTGATATGCTGTGCTTGATAATGTTTTGCGTATGTAAGATGTATTCAGAATAGAACTTAACAGCTGATTCCTAAACAAATGTATTTTGGTGCCTTTCAAACTTAGGAGTCTTGGATGATCGCTTCTATGCCTATACTTTTAATTATTTTTTTGAATGGATATTTTGTTTCAGGTTCCTTGAGAAATGAATTGTAACCATACATCCCTTATGCGACTGTAAGTTACGCCGTTTTTACAAAATAGTTGTTCAAGATGACGTCCAAATTAGTTGTGTTTTTGATGATTATTGAATATAATACGCACATTTTAGTGCATTTTGAAAGTTAGTATTGAATTCAATGGGCTTAAAAACGTATATATCTAAAACGTGCTATATTTTCAATGCAATCAAGTATACTGCAAAAATAATTTCAATGCAATAATTTACAATCGGACTGCAATTAATTTTTATTGCGCAACGTGGAAATATTATGTTATACTTGCACTATAAAATATGAGCATTATATATATATATTTTTTTTTTTTTTTTTTTTTTTTTTTTTTTTTACAAACTGTGTATTTTATTGCATTAAAAAAAAAAAGATTTAGATGCATATTTAGTTATATTTTTACGTTCAAATCATGCATAACTAGTTTGAATTTGTATTTGTAAGTTGCAACATGTAATTTTTTGTTAGTTTGAATTTTTATTTATATAATTAATTAATCATAAAGAATTTGTAAATAAAATTTATTTGTTAAATCTTATTTTTGAGTGATACTAAAATTCGATAATATTTGTAGAGAAAGGTTTTGAATTTGTAAAGAAAGTTGATTGGTTAGATTCTATTTCTGAGTGATATATCTAATAATATTTGTAGAGGGACGTTTTAAATTTGTAAAGGAAGTTAACTGTTAGATTATATGATACTAAGATTTAGTAATATACGTAGATGGACGTGTTGAATGGTCCATGCTGACATCGAAAAAGTGTGACACTAAAAATAAAATATTACAGACTATTATTAAAGATGGGTAATGTTGACAAAACCATTAATATTTCCAAAAAAAAGTTATATTGAGCGCAAATAGTTGTGTCATTGGTATTCAGCTTTAATGGACTTAGTGCCTGGTACAACCACTACCACTGCCTTTTACTACCATCAATCGAGTTTGCATCAAAATGTGGACCTAATGGTTGATAAAGTTAAGGGCAGACTGTAGATATAGTTATGTGTAACTTAAATCTTGTAAAAAAATTTGTTCAAAACAAAATTAAGTTTTTTGGTTTTTATTTATGAGTATACATCGTTTGCTTCGAAAATAAGCAAACACCTCCGAGAAATGTTGAAGAATCGTAGATACTGGATATAGTCTACAATTGTTGATTTTATATGAAATAATTAGTACGGACCCGTGCTTCGCATACAGTCTATTAAAATTATTTTGATTCCTAACATATCATGACCATTTGCAATAGAAATGATGGTTTGTATTTACGTAATATACCTATACCAATGCGATCAAAATGATTCCAAAAATTGTGCGAATAAAATTTAATAAGATACAAAGATCATGGATCCATGCGTTTGTATCATATAAGGAAAATAATAAATAAAGAAAATCATTCATTTATCTTTAGAGCACTATTGACAGAGGGAACTATGACAGAAGAAAAAAGTGAAGCGCATCGGACAATGTATTGACGATATTAGAAGTTGTCAGTTGTCAAATATGCAGTATTGGCGATATCAATTTAGCAAAATATTATTAATACAGACTTCCTACGTGGTAATAACACGTGATATGGGATAGTAATAGGGACATACTATTGTCTCACATATGTTCTGGAAGAAAATATTATCTATGCTGATATGTAGCAAACATCGCCTTTTCTCCGACATAAAATTACTTGTATTTCTCAAGTATACTTGCAAGCTTATATGCATACAAATTCACGTTGCAAAACATTTCTACATAACATAATCAATACATTGAATAACATACATGCCCCAACAATGTATTTTCTCTTGTTAAATGCATAAGGTGGTTAATTAAATTTATCAATAATCATGCCTAGTTGAGCTTTAGTCCAAGCAGGTTGGTAGTACAAAGCATTTTATCATTCTCTACCACCAAAGTATAATATTTGAACAACATTTCCTTGATTTAAACTAAAGGTGGAACATGAGAATGCAAAGAGGCAATGAAAAAAATCAATGGTTATATGAAAAATTACTCCAAATAAAGTTTTATGATTGGATCAGCATTTGGTACAACTTAAAGTATAGTTACAAAATTGTTAATATATGGACATTTACATGCAGAATAACAATTTTTCCCATTTTAACTAAGACATTTAATTAACTTCTATTCATGTACAGAAATAACAGTAAGAAACTTGATCAAACCATTTACAGACAATATCTCCTGAGCTTGGTTGAAATCAATTAATGCTTAGCCATAGTCTTTAAACTGTGGTATGAATAACATCCTGCAATCTGAAAATAAAATAATATCAGATCTTATAATTTGATAAATTACATAGAAGGGAAGTCAACAAAAAATCATTTTGAAAATATATTATATCGTATGGTTTTTTCAATCCTATGGAAAAGATGTTAGTTTCTGTTTCCACGAAAAATGGACAAACACTCAAATCATTATTGTAGAGCTGTGAATATTGTTTGTAGTATATAGCTATTGTTTGATGAAAATTAGTTGCGGATGTTTAAGGTAGAAAATCAGCAATTTGCAATAAAGAATATGTAAATGACTTTAATGTAAAAAGACACAGAATTTATAGTGGTTCGGCCTGAATATACCTACGTCCACTGTTCCTTTTTTATTATCTTTTTCATTTTTGGTTACAAGTACAAGCTTTGAATACGAGTAAACATGCCATTAGAACTAAGATTTTTCCCTCTCGAAGTTGTCTGCCATTGTTGCTAAAAGCTTCGCTTTTTAACATCCCTTTTTTTATGATGCCATGTGCTTGGTATTTATAGAACGAAGATATGAGGAGATGTAACTGAATATATAGTATTTGAAATTTTGATCAACCTTCATTTCTCTAAGATTTGGTTCAACCTTCCTTGCATGATTATCAAGCAACTCCACTTGTGACGACCGCCATACACCTCTTAGAACCCCGGAACGCGTCATGAAGAAATCCTAAAAGTATCGTCATGCCATGATGAAAATTTCCAACTTTTTTTTAGATCAGTTATACACGAGTTGAGCCCGACTCCAAGCAGCATTACTCCCAACCGACTCCAAGCATCATTACTCCCAGCCGACTCCAAGTAAAACCTTAAATTTCTCATGCCTGACTCCAAGCAACCACCGAACCAAAGATTTTGTTCGGTCACCGGACAGACTTCAAGTAAACTCCATATTTTCAAGGTTCGACTCCAATCAAACTCTAGATTTTCAAGATCCGACTCCAAGCAAGCACCAAACCAAAGTTTTGGTTCGGTCATTGGGCCGACTCCAAGCAGACTCGAGATTTTCAATTTCAGATTCGAAGCAAGCACTGAACCAAAGTTTTGGTTCGGTCATCAGACCGGAGATCCTGGATTGTTGTTGGACAGTCGACATTGAATGGCGGTAGAGTGTCTCGGTATCGGCCCCACGAGATGGTGGTGGACAGATCTTAAGATGATCATATCTCTCAATCTGTAGCTCGAATTGAGATGAAATTTTGACCTTTGTCCATATTTTGATCTCGAGAATACCTCCAAACTAGTTTGAGTCTGTTCCAAAACAATGATGATTTTCTCCTGATTCCTCATATTCACCATGTAGTAGGTGAAAATGCCCACAACATTTGCCCTCCAAAGCATACTTTTGTGAATACAAAGTGTGCTTTGTTTGATCCAAGACTGTCTTCTTAGTTTTGTAATGGTTATATTGTCTGAATATCCATATCTCATCTTCGCCTCTGATTTTTCGATAAGCCTCCTATTGCTAGTTTGGTGTAGGACTTTGTTCATTCTAAGGAGGACTTGCTAAATTTTTGAAGCCGTCTTTGACTAATCTTCATCCGATAGAATGCCATTTTTCTTGGACTTTCCGTTCCCTACATCGAGGCTTCATACAGTACGCGGACCAACTGATGTATACTTTGCATTATCGACTTTGGATCTGTGATGTGGTACTCCAGTTATGTTCATTGTGTGGTTGAGTCAAGCTATCTTGACCATCTTATGTGATCGTCAAGTTTGTGTATTTCTCTACTATTCCTTTCTCCACTCTAATGTATGCTTTGACAAGATCAATCATTGATGAATCTGATATAGTAAGAATCTCTGTTGAAGGGTCTTTGTATGTAGGAGATGATGTAGAGTGTAATCGAGTGGATGCTCGTTATGACTTCCCTAGCCCATGTTTTGTATCTTCTGCTTGGACTTTTGTGCAAAGATATGTATATTTTATATAAATTTTGGTTGGAATCCTCATACCTGATAAGGTGTAATTGGTTTGTGCGGCATATAGTCTGGTAAAATAATGATCAGTTTTACCAACTTCTTTGATAGCTTGATTTGATAATCCTCAGTGTATATGTACATACTAGATTGTTGGTAAGCTTTGACGGATAAGTGTCGGATTATTAAGAAGCTTGGTGAAGGAACAAGGATAGTCAAACCATGAAATTGGGTTAGTGTAGTTTATTGGAACGAAATAATTTGGTTGGAGAGTGGAAGATGATAGCCAAGCCACTTGGTCTAGTACATGAAAAGAGACCGAACCGAGGTGCAAAACGGGGTCGGATGAAAGTACTGATAGGTTGCATGGTCATAGGTCGAAACCATGGTCTGCTGCACCGCCTGTGGCAACCGTAAGCTTGTGTTTGGTGTCTAGCGATTGTGACTGAGTCAAAATTCTGGTTTGGCACTAACACAAGACTATAATTAAACCAATCTTTGAGAGAGCGTCATTGGCTTTTCGTTCTAGGGTCTGCGAGGAATTGTCCATACTAGGAGTACTTCATTATTCTCATGCGAAGTCGTGGTTGCGACAAAATATGAGTTATGAATGGCTCAATTGGAAAGCATACTCTGATTATGGGTAAGAGTGATTCATTATTGTTGGTTTGAGTTATGCCAAGTGCTGATGTTGGATGCCCCCAGTATGTGGTGTTTAGTTGGAATAATCTTTGGACATTGAAAATCTTGATTAGTATCGGTTTATTATTTCCTGTTGATTAGGTAGAATCAATCTTTTAATTCAAATGTCCCGTTGGCTTTGGTGGTAGAGGATCGTCCTATTCTCTTGACTTTACCTGCATGTTTACGGTCCTTTCGGGCCTAGTGTGGTCAAGGACTTTCATCCTTGCCTTAGAATTAGTTACAGACTATTAATTCACTTTTATTTGGAATTTTAGCATAGATATGTGTTAGAGTCATCCTGCATGTCCTCGCGATTGATTTATTAGGTAAAGGCATCAAGTTGTTTGTATCAAAATAGACTTTGATGTGAATCAATTACATTCAGAAGGTTATAAATCAAATCACTTCTATTTAAAGAAGTCCTTATCATTCGAAGTAATTCTCTATCACTGTCGGGGTTTAGAGAGTTGTATCTATCTGAATCCCTATCAGTGATGTTTTCTCATCTTATGTGCCTTGTTGACCCAAAGGAGAGGTCATGCATAGTTGTAGGGGCTAGTTCAATTTTTTCATCTTTACTTCATGTAGCGTGTAAGCACCGTCGGGTCGATCAACACATGCAACGGATTTACGACCTTTCTTCACCTTTTTCCAAGGATGGAGATCCAAGAGTAGATGGTAGAGTCCTGCAATAGCTTAAGATTGATTAGAATGAAAGAAAAGTAATTATATAGTACCTCCTTTGTACCCCCGTTTATCAGCAAGTGTGGAGATCTTGGCAAGTGTCTAGGGGGCCGGGTTTGCCCCTTATAAAGGTTTGTAGTGGGCACTCGAAAGTTTTTGTTTTTTCAGAGGATGGACTAATAACTCTTGGTCTTATCTCCTTCTCTTTACATATTTGTTGAACATATCCCTAGGTAAGGAGAGCTATTGACATTATTTGAATCATGTCCGGTAGGCGTTGGGTTAGTGATGCCTTCGTGCATGATAGGAGTGACGAAGTGTCGTGCTTGCCATATCTAGACTTTGAGCATCCAGTCATCATGATTTCAGTCTTCAAGATTTGATATTTCGATCCATTAGTGAGATCCCAATTGTAGTACTTTGATTTGATGCTAGATGGAAAAAGGGCTGTGCTTGGGGTTCATTTGGTTATGAGGAATGCCTCTTGTGTTCTTTAGACTGGGACTTTCCTTGTATTATGACATTGAGGTCAAATACTTCTGTCTGCCTTAAGTGTGTCAAGATTTTATCCACCAAAGTTCTATGTTAAGCAGTGAAGTGTTTATTGATTTCAACCACAACCACGTCGAATTTCCTCCGATAATTTTTAGCACCAGGAGGTTATTAGACTAGTCTTCCTGCTTTTTCACATCTGGATAGCTGTTGTATTCTTTGTAGCGGAGTTCTCTCACTTTAGGCGGCATATCAGGAAGTTGTTCTCCTTCCCTTGGTAGAGAGTTTCTTTTCGAGAGAGATAATTCACTTTTCATAAAGGATTGGAAGGTTTTGTAGCTTCAAAGGGTTGATGGTCCAACTCTTGAAATAAAAAGAGAATCTTGAGATAGGAGGTATAGCTTCTCAATCCAAGAAATAGTGATTACAAACTTGAAAAAAGAAAAAGAGAAAAACTCTAATTTCAAAGAGACAATGACTTTAGATCAGGAAAAAGGATTTCGAGTTTGGAGGGAGAAAAGGATTTTCTTAGAACCATAATTTTATATTTTACGAGGGGAATAGATTCCTCTTATACAAAAAGGAAGATAGTTTTCTTATGTTAAAGAAGCAATACTTCCGGATGGAAAGAGAATAAATTTGATTTTAGATCTGAAAAATGGCTAAGTGTTTCTTTTGGTCAAAACAGTTTTTTTAATCTAAAATGAGAAAAAGAAGATAGAACGATTACAGATCTAAGAAATAAATACATGTTTCGTTTTGGGTAGAGAAAAATTATTTTTAGATCTGAAAGGAGGTATAATGATTTCAGATCTGAGAAGTGAATACTTGTTTCTTGTCGGTTAAGGAGCAACATTTGTAGATCTGAAATAAGAGAAAAGAAAGTTTGATTTTTTTTATTATCTTTAAGTAATAGTGATTGTAGATCTGAAAAGAGAAATAGATTTTGTTAAAGTAATGGTTTCAGATCTGGGAGATACAAAGTATTTTAATCCAAGAAACAATGATCTTAAACTGGAAAAGTAAGAAAAAGAGAATCTCTCATGCCAAGGAGATAGTGACTTTAGATTTGAAAAGAAAAAGATATAATTTGATCTAAAAATGCAATTTCAGATCTCAAGACTAGAAACATGTTTTCTTTTGTGAAAGAAAATAATGATCTTGATCTATACAGAGGGAAAAAGGAGGTTTCTTATGTCAAGAAACCATATTCTTGGATTCCAAATAATAAAAGAGAAGTGGCTTGATTTTAGATCCAAAGAATGGGTACATGTTTTTTTTGGGTCAAGGGACATGTGTTTGTGAATCCGGAACAGTAAAAGTAATACCTAAGGATTTCAGATCTAAGAGATGAAATTTTTTGCTAATAAAAAGTGTCTATGGATAGAGAAAGTAATATCTAAAATATGGACAAGGGAATTTCTCTATGTAGTAAAATGGATGTTCAAGTCTGAAGAGGAAAGGAGGATTTTTTGTTTTATGTAAAAAGAGTTAGGGTAGATCCAAAAAGAAACATAGATTTCTAATCTTAGAAAAGGGTAGAGCATTTCCTAAGAGAAGAAACGATAATCTCTAGTTAGAAAATTAGAAATAGTAGGTTTCAAAATAAAAAAATGTAAGAAAGAGAGAATTTCCTTTTAAAAAAGAAAAGTTCAGTTCTCAGTGAAAGCACCAAAATATTTCCACAAAAAATGGGCAAACACTCAAATCGTTGTTGTAGAGCTGTGAATATTGTTTGTAGTATGTAGCATTGTGTAACATCCCACTTTCTTGTACGCTTTTAACCGACGATAAACCACATACGTCAGACTCAAACCATACAGAAGGGCGGATTGTTATTGGGGTGAATAAGAAAGCAGAGAAAGAAACAAAACAAAACAGAATCTCATAGTGGAATGACAAATATAATAATCAAATAACAGTTCATGAAGTGTTTTACATAACATTTGATTTTACTTATACAACACATACCAGAGTTACACATATCAGAGAATATTAAATAATGTAGCGGAACACTATGATTGCAGTGGAATAGTATAATAAATAATAGTAGTACAATCTTCGTCTTCGTCCTTCAGAAATAAGGTCTTCAAATCCTGAAATGCTCAGGCTGACCTGAGCGAATTGAAAAGACAAAACATTCGAGTCAGAACTAAAAGATCTTATGTAAGTTAAATCAACAATAAATAAATATGAGTGTAAACGGCGTCGAAGATGTTTATGGGATTTGACATCTCCTATCCAGTGTCTAACGTGCGTGCAGTAACTTAAGAGATGCTCGGGATTCACTTCTCCTAAGGATCCGTTAAACTATTTACTATGTAGTAATATTTCGCTATTATAATATTGTCTAATAGTAAAATAAACTTACTTTTAAATAGCATTAAGGAGTTACCCATATAGCCCTTAACACGTAACAATGCCAATAGTCTATACAGTACCGTAATACCTCCTGATCGGGAGGCTACTAGAGGATACTCCATAGGTACGACACAAATCAAACTCGTACAAGGCGCGCTAGGGTAGGTGATACGACACAACTAGGCAATGCCAGAGTAGATATACCAATTACGCTTCCAAGCCGGTGGTAACACATAGCGGCAGCTAGCGCCCACCTCGAGCCACACTCCCAAATCAAAAAAAATAAAAAGTGACCACCGAATTGATTCAAAAGTCAAAGGATAATATCGAAGGAATGTGTCCGATCAAAGGTGCTACCTCATTAGCCCGTCAATGGCTCATGTTTTAGCCACCTTATGTCAACTCACGGGAGTAGGGTTCACGTGTATACCTCAAAGGAACGCCACCACCATCCTACTTCATTTTGGAATCTCTACCGCGTACACGGTTGTTAAAGTGGTTTTCGGGGTTGGTAGACAGCATGAAAACTTCCTATCTCGGTCTCTTTAACAACCAAAGTTATTATCATACTACGGTCATTTCAAATTAATTATACTTAAAAACCCGAATATAATATCCATTTCGAAACCATATAATTACGATATCATTTCCGTTTCAAAACTAAATCAATATGATATCATTTTTACGAACTCCCAGATCAATATAATATAATTTTTATTTCAGATATATCCTTTTTCCAAAAATCATAACATTTTCAAAGTTATTCACTTGGAAACCAACCACTTGAAATTATAGCACTTTCAAATCATAATACTTTGAAACTCGTAACTTTGAACATAACTACACCGCTTAAATGGCTTAAATATTAAATTACTTTATATAATAAAACAGCTTCTTAAATTTCACATATCAATTCCAAATACAGATTTGAACCCCAAATAAACCACTTCAATTTCCATATATTTCAAAGCTTTAAATATTCCACCATTTCAAGACTAATTATTTGATAATTCCATATATATCAAATTCAATTACTATTATTTAGATTTGAAATGTTTACTTAATAAATCCAATATCATTTAAGTAAAACTTTTAAACTTCAAATAACTGGATATTCTTTCAATTTATTTAACTTGATATATTCATTTAAATCAACTTGATATTCAATTAAATCACTCTAAACCAAAATCAAGTTATAAAAATCATACCCTTTAAAATCTCAATTTTATTTAAATTTCAAATCAAATTTATTCGAGTATAATTCCTAAATAATTTAATTCAAATCAATTTCATATTTATCTTCCACCTTAATTTTTATTTAAGTCATTATAACTCTATACACAATATAATTTAAACAGATACTTAACCATGTCATATAAAAATCAAACTTTATTATTTAACTTATTTTATATTTCAAAACAAATTTATACATAGCTAAAAATCAAAAATAAAATAACCTTTATATAACATCCAAAATCAATATTTATATAACCCATATATTTCTTTACAAAGCCTTATATATCATTTTAAAATATTTTTTATATAGACCATGGTGTCTGTATATAATTTTCTATCCTATGGTCAAGTGATATGGATATTTATCATTTCAATCCGCAATTTAAAATATAAATACGGTTATATATCATTTCAAACTGCAATCCCGAATGAAATAAAATCCATAACAACTTGCAGTTTATAACAGCATAAAATACAACATCCATTCATCCAATATCAATCATCAAACATTGATCACAGTCATCATCCAATTAAATCGAGAACATCAATATAGAACAGATGATAAATAACAGGCATTTACTGAAAGTTTGTATTCAATAATAAATTAAATAACTATTTAACAGGCAGTTTATATGCAATAATAAATTAAATAACAATTTAATTCAAATAAATTCAATTTAACTGAGATGATGATAAAAAATATGCCGAACGGTCATAAATAAATTTCTAATCACATCATAAATCAATTTAACAAACATAAGAAATTTTAGAAGTTGTGAGTGGGTTAAAACACTCACCTTTTGAATTTAAATTGAATTTAAATCCAATTTAAACCCAAAATCCAAACAGTCTCAGAATTTGTCCAAACAATCATCAAAATGTCCGGAATTCCAATATGAACCTAGCGTAGAAAAAAGCGCGTAATTTCGACCTCGTATGTAAAAGTTATACAAATTAGAACGATCTTACGATTTAAATATTAGAATAAACAAGATAATTAAATTAACAGACTTACTACATGTCAGCACGCTCCAGGAAATAAATTTCACCGAAACACTAATGTATAGATTCCCGTGCTCGAATGAACGAGCCACCCATTAACACGAACGATGCG
Organism: Allium cepa; assembly: GCA_030765085.1. Classification (NCBI taxonomy): domain Eukaryota; kingdom Viridiplantae; phylum Streptophyta; class Magnoliopsida; order Asparagales; family Amaryllidaceae; genus Allium; species Allium cepa. The sequence goes on along the minus strand of CM060929.1, from coordinate 518,302,551 downwards.
CCACCGCAGGCCATTCCGGCCATGCTCCCCCTCTGCTAGAGCTCCGCCGACATTGCCTAGGACCCCACGGCCACAAGACACCCCTTTCGATCGCCACCATCGACCGTGCAATGAACAGCAGCCGCCATAAAATTTAAAACCTAGTTGAATTGTTCTTGTTGATCTTACCGTCAGTTTGACGAACAAATTTCACCAGTGCACTCCCCTCAGTCCTCTCCACAATACTGTATGGTCGATTCGACGATCTGCTAAAGTTGATCGTCGCGTACGAACGATCGAGAATTGATCATCAATTTCTGGACAAACAGTGCTTCAAATCAAAAAACGAATTTCAAATCTGAGATGCACTCGTCGAGAGCTTCAGATCGATATAAAATTTGATATGTATTGAGGAGTTTGAATTTTTGAGGTTGAATTTTGAATTGGAATGGAATTGGAAAATTTAGGGTTTACAGCCATTGAGGAAGAGGAGCAACATAAGTTTCTGTACTTACAGAAATGAGAAATAGAAAGACTGCTAGGGTTTATAATGACATATATATAGGCTAAAAAAAATAGAATTAAATGGGATCAAATGGGTTTGGAAATTTGAACGATAATGACCCGAAAAGCCCGTTCTGACTCCGAAACGAAATTTGGTCGACCCATATATCAAAATAGATGTTTTTAAATATTTTAAACGCAGTGGAACAGGTTTTAAGTCCAAATTCTATCGTATGAAGAAGTTATGCTAAAATAAAATTATTTCAAATTGATTTCAATTGATTTCAATTAAATTGAATTCTAGGCGTTTCGAGCTCATACAATCAAATGACAAGTCCGATCGCTACGAAGCTTGAAATCCTACAATAATTCACCGTTACGGATCCGATGAAACTGGTTTCGTCGAAATCCGAGTCAGTGGCTAAAATGGCTATTTTTACATTATTAAATGTTGGATCATAAGGTTTTGAACGCTGACAAGAGGCAAATGATATTCACGAATCTACGACTACGCCAACATCCAGACTAACGACTCAAGTATGGTTTGTATAGTTATATATTTTAAGAAGAGTCATCAAAATGTGCGTATAAAGTCTATTTTAGTGCTTTGTTAAAATCTTTCCTCAAGAATCATCATTCACATTCAATAAACTTGCATGCATATTTTAATCAAAATCAAGTTTTTAAAAAATGCATGGAGCGGGGCTCAAACCCAGGTCACTAGTTTGGAAAGCAAGTACTCTAACCAAATGAGCTACTATAATTTTTCCTTAACAACAAAATTCAGTCGACTGAATACAGTCAGTCAGTCGACCGAATCTGTGCATTTTAACATATTTGTGCACAATTTTTTTTAGATGTATTCACTGTTCAATCGACTGACCATTTTCGACCAGTCGACTGACCTGGACCCAACTGTCATATTTTGAAAAGACATTTCCATTCTGCAAAAGGTTGCGATCCTTCTCTGAACGGAAATGGTTGCTTCTTTTGATCAGAACTCTTCACCAATGGCAGCAACCCTCTGTCTACTAGAAATACATGTTCCCAAACACTTCATATTCACCGAAATTCATTCTAACTCTCTAATATTCTTCTTGTGCTCTCATACTTGCATTCAAACAGCGAACAAACACTTTTACTGCTTTGAATCTTCAAATAAACTTTTATAATCTTCGATTCTTAACATTACTTTCTCTTCATATCTTCACATACACTTCATATACTTGAAGTATAGGAGGTTTGTACTATCAAAGATAAATCAGTGTTATCAAGAACACACATTGTCAGATATTCTTTTGTGTTAGTAAAGTCCTCTTCTGCTGCTGAGGCGAAAATCCTGTTCTGCTGCTCAGGTGTCTGTTCTACTGCTCAGACTGTGTATACCTGTTCCTTCGAGTTAAGTGAGGATTATTGTTTTAGTGAAATTCAGAAGAAGTCTGGGACTGGACGTAGGACGGTGTCCGAACTAGTATAAAAATCTCTGGTGTTATTTTTATTGTATTACTGCTTTTATATTTGCGCTATTCACTACCTTATTATACTCTGCATTACTATATCCATATTGCACGATCCTACACACTTTCATTAAATTATTTAATATTAAATTAATTAAATCAAATCTTCAATTCTAATTCTATAATTAGCAATCTTTATCACTTTTGATTTCTTAAACCTTCACAATAAATTAGACAAGTTCAGATATCAATTTAAGTTAATTAATTTACCCATCACCGTATTAAATTTCGATTTTAAATAAATTCACTAATTATCAATTGAAATTCCAATAAACCCATTTATTTAAATCCTGCATTCAATAAATTACTATCAAATGGATGAAATTAACCTTGGTTCATGGTTTATTACATCAATATTCTTAAATTTCATCTTAATCTCCATTAACGTAATATTTAATTATTTAATTTCATTTAGTTGCAATTAATCAATTATAAAAACTTAAATTCCAATAAATTAATTAATCTTGACTTCCATTCTTTTTATCCAACCAATTGCCATATTATGAATAAAATTAACATTATTTTCGATTATTACTTTAATTTACATTAACAAAACATTAGATTTAGATTTAGTGCAATTGATTACCAAAGTTTATTTAACACATTAAATAAATAAAGAACCTATATTAATTGTCACCTATTTGCTTTTAATTGCATATATAAGTTTGTTACTTACCAACACAGGTTATAATTCTATATATAACACTAATTTCTTTCCTTTACTATTTATGATACCCTTGCATTACCTACTTCAATATTTCCATTTGCTTATCTTATATTGAATTCATAACCAAGTTGTAACACTTATTTTTCCAATTAACATGGAATTCCATTCAATTTGTTACTAATTTACTTACATTAACATTAGTACACTTTATTTTGGTTATCATTTCATACATAAATCACAAGTTTTTCATTTCTTTCAATATTAACTCACTAAAGTCTCATTTTATTAACAAATTTAATCATCAAAATTTTACGAGTCGTTACACATTGTTTGATGAAAATTAATTGCAAATGTTTAAGGTAGAAAATCAGTAATTTACAATAAAGAATATGTAAAGGACTTAAATTTAAAAAGATACAGAATTTATAGTGGTTCGGCCTGAATGTGCCTACGTCCACTGTTCCTCTTTTATTATCCCTTTCATTTCTGGTTACAAGTACAAGCTTTGAATACGAGCAAAACATGCCATTAGAACTAAGATTTTTCCTTCTCGAAGTTATCTGTCATTGTTGCTGAAAGCTTCTCTTTTCAACATCCCCTTTTTTATGATGTCATGTGCTTGGTATTTGTAAAATGAAGATATGAGCAGAGGCAAATAGGTATATATTATTTGGAATTTGAGTCAACCTTCCTTCCTCCAAGATTTTGTTCAACCTTCCCGTTAGAAATGCGGATTATGGATTTTAAGGCTAGGATAAACACTAGAGGGGGGTGAATAGTGTTTTAAGAAATTACTAATTTTTTATAGTTTTTGTTAATTTAAACACAAATGTATGCAATATTCATACACAGATATGATCACAAAAACAAATACAGATGCAGAAATAAAGTAAAAGCAGTAAAGGAAAGTACACACCGGATTTTATACTGATTCGGAGTTACCCTACATCTAGTCCCGCACACAAGTACGGATTTCCTTTCAAAAGCAATCTTTACAATTACACCCTCGATTTCAAGGCTACGAGATACACCCTCCAGATTCTCAATCCTCTGGGTAGAGATACTTGATTTCACGGGCAACAAGTTCACCCAATTGATTTCCAGGGCTACAATCACACCTTTTCTCACATGATTGATTTCCAAGGCTACAATCACACCTTTTCTCACAGAAATGAATACAAAGAAGCCTATAACTCTGAATAGCACTGAGGATCTTGTTGAGATAGTGATTGAGAATCAAACCAGAAATGATCTAGTTAGATTCAATGTTGATTTCGGCAGAGTAATGGTAAGAATGTATAAAGAAATATGGAAGAAGAAGAGGAGTGAAACCAGAAAATTATGATTAGAAATTCATTGAAAATAGCCCTATTTATAGAAGAACAACAACCATGTCCATTCACGAAGGGATATGACGAATAGACACTTCTTTTGAAATTCAAATTTTTGAAATCAACTGATACTATGTCGACATGGGTAACTTGGGTATGTCGAAATCCCAAAGGAAATTTTGGTGTTTTGTTTTTCTTTGAAAATAACTTTTATCTTATATTAAAACTATTTTAAACTTTTATAAATATACTTAACTATAGTTAAAATACATAAACAAATATAGAGAATAATATTTTGGTATATATAAAATTTTACTATAATTTTATATTTAAATCTAAGTATGAATATTAAAAGTTAAATATATTATTATTAAAAGATAGTTTAAAACTAAGGATAATTTGATTTTGAAATTAAAGATTATTTTGAGGCTAAAAGTGTTTAAAACTAAGATAGACGATTTTGATTCTTTTAAAAGGAAGGTTTTGAAATCATTTTGAAAACAAGATATAAATTTGTAAAAACATTTTGAATAAAAGTTAGTGGATACAAAACAATGTCCCACTAGATTTTTCGTAGGTTCCATCCTACTTAGGGTTCCATCCCTTTAACGGGCTCAAAGTGGATTCCATTCGACGAATAAATTGGATTTTAAGATGCCCGTGCTTTTCTAGGAGTTTTAACAAAATTCCTAATTAAATTACTTATTCTTGAAATCTTGAATTCTTGATAATCTTGATACTCATGAGTCTTCAATTATGATATCTTGAATCTCTATACTGTACAGTCTTCATTTCTGGTACCTGCATGGTTAAATCCTGCATATACATATATTTCTAAACTATAATGTTAGTATTTATATTTTATAATCCTATTCTAAGGTTGTTGTCATCAAAACCATCATCTTAAGGACTAACAATCTCCCCTTTTTTGATGATGACAACCTTTGTTTATAAAATATTACTTCTATCCTAATAACTCCCCCTTAATCTATGCCTAACTATCCTATTTTATATTTCTCCTCCTTTGTCATCAACAAAAACTAACTCCAAACTATATAATCTCCAAATTATATAACTCCCCCTCATTCTTGGACTAAAGTACCTACATTTATAAACTATACAATGGAGTATATAATAGATAGATTAAGAGATAATTATACTGATAGACATGATAATTAATCAAGGATCGTATAAATATCAATGCATATTTATACATGTTTTTCACACCAAATACCAATCCAAATCAAATCAAAGCAAACAATTCAAATCAAACAAACCAATCAAATCAAACATTGCGAGGAACTTCCACCCATCATTCTTCTCCAAATATAGGGTTCGCTTTAATGGCATCCCAATTTTCATTATCATTAGCGAGAGAGACTGGAGGATGTGCTTCGTGATCATCCTTGTGTAGGGAGGAAATCATCCATCGTATTGCATCAAAATGCTTTCTTGCTCCTTGATCATCTGCATTTGACTCAACTCTAAGTGCCGCTGGTTTCGAAGAATGAACGAAAGAATATTCTTGAAAGAATTAAGAGCTTTTTCAAGATTTTCGGATAGATTATGAATTGGATTGGCCACATTTTAGTTTGTGAGAAGAATGAGAGACAAAGTAGATAAGAAATAATATTGAGTGATGAATTCTGGAAGAAATAGGTATTTATAGGTGTAGAAATTCGTTTGAAATGAATAGACATAAGGCAGTTATTCAAATTTTAAATTCAAAATGAAATGTCATTTTTGACCAGTACATGTCGACATGGTCATAGGGGGAATGTCGACATGGTGTAGTGAATTTTGATGGCTTATTTTGATTTTGTGAATAATTGTGTGTGTGTGTGTGTGTATATATATATATATATAATATACAAACATTTATTCTGGAGATAAGATAAGCTAGATAACAGAAAAAGAATTCAATTTCATTTCATGATAACACGATACAACAATTAAACACAAAGAACTACATGAACTTTTAAATTAAAACAAACTAAACTAATACAATCATGAAATGAAAAGATAGAACTAGTTAGAGGATGATGAAGATGAAGATAATCCAAGCTTCTTGCTGGCTTTAAAAATAAACTTGTTCATCTTGGATGAAATTTTATCCAACTTCTTACTAACAGATCGTTTAAGAATCCGTTGATTCTCAACAATGGTCTTTTGATTTTTGAGAAGGGTTTTGTTGGTTGGATTAGGATCCAGATATGTTTCACCTTCTTCTTCTTCTTAAATTTCCATTTCATCCCCCTCTTCTTCCTCTTCCTCCTCTTCCATCTCCTCATGAGCCAAATGCTCTTCTTTTCGGCAAGAGTCTCATAAGGTTGAAAAACAAATGGAATTTTCATAAGAGAAATATTGGAATGATTGGATACCTTTCTTGAAATAAATTCTTCTCCTTTGAAATCTACTCCAAAATAGTTAAAAATCCGAGTGAGATAGATTCCGTGATGCAAAGTATTCTCACCCATTTCAAGATTTTTGGAACGAAGTTCATCCAAAATAACTTGCGCCCAATTAGTATCATAATTTTTGAAAATAGCAAAAAGTGATTTGCAAACTTTTGAAGTAGGATTGTTAAAATTTCTCGATCTTGGGGTCAAAGTATGTTGTAAAAGAAGATTGACAATTCTAGTTTTTGGTTGAAAGTTTCGATTTTGAATTCAAAATCATCATTTCCTTCGAAAATGTGATGAAATGTCTCATTATCATTTTCATCAATATTAAAACTAGAATGATCCATTCCCGTACTCCTGCAATTGAGCATGGTACCCAAAAGATCACAATTCAAAACAATTCTAGTGCCTTTGACACTACTCCAAATTTCGTCATCATTTCCAATATAAAATCCACGATTAAGATTTGTATAGAAATTTTTAACAAGGTTTGGATATCAAACAAAATCATTTTGAGAAGCATCAATAAGATTAAGAATTTGATTGTTTGCAAAAAGAGAATCAATTTCATAAGAAGAAAAATCTTGAAATATAGCAAACTTTCTAGGATGGACTTTTTCATAGTTAGCATAATTGATGTATGCTTTTATGGCCTCCGGATCATTGAAGAGTTGCTCTTTTTTCTTTCTGGAAATTCTCATGGTGGAGGGGTGGCTTGAAGAAACCATTAAAGCAGAGAGTAGAGAGCTTGAAGTTTTGAAGAGAGAGTTTGAATTTGAAAATGAGAGTGAAAAGATGTGATAAAAGATAGTGAATAAATAGATTCTTAAAGGACATGTTCTCTGGTCAAAAGATGCCTTTTCAGAGAATTGAATGAAGTGAAAAGGTGGAGGGAAATACAACCATTTGAATTCAAATTTTAAATTTCAAATTCTGTACCCTTGTCGACATCATAGTGGGGACCATGTCGACATGTGTCTTTGAATTTCTATGATTTATTTTTCCTAAGTATTCTAATATATATATATATATACACTTATTATTTTTAATGTATATATATATATATCTGGAATAATTCTGAAATTATAGTATATTCTATAAAATATTATAATACTATTAAAATTAAAAATAAAATAATAATAATAATAAAATAATAGTAAAAAATAAAATTTTTAAAATTCAAACAACACACCAATTCAAAATCAATCAATCAAGCAACAAATTCTAATCATGCAATTTCAACCAATTGTATTGTAAATGTGTAACTTTTTCCGAGTCCGTTTCTCTAAATTCGTCGGAGTTGTGAACTGCTGTGAAACATATATTTGAATTATCTGTCTTCTTATCATCATCGCTTGAGGACGAGTCTGAGTCATCTAGAGTAGCAGTAAATGCACGTTTTCGTTTCTTTACGGAATCATTGTTTATTGGAAGATTTTGCCTATCTGAATACGGACAGTCTCTTTTGATATGGCATGGTTCGTCACATTTGAAACATTTGATATTGTTTGGCACTACATTCTGATTTTCAGAATTCTTATAGTTGTCGAAATTATTCATCTTTCTATATTTCAGGAATTTCTGAAAATTCTTGGTCATAAGAGCTATCTCTTCATCATTATCGCTGTTTGACTCTGATCCATCAGTCAATGCATTGAATGCCATTGATTTCTTTTCAGGTGTTTTGCTTTCTCTTCTCCTAATCATTTGGACTTCAAATTTCCAATTAATTCTTCTATCTTTAAGGTACTGATGTCATTTGCCTCTTCGATCGCAAGTGTCTTTTGATCCCATTCCGGAGTAAGAGAATTTAAGATTTTTCTGACTTGATCTTCTTCTGAAAATTCCTTTCCCAAGGATATTAGAGAATGCACAATATCCTGAAATCTACTATACATATCTGAAATAGACTTATTAGAATTCATTTTAAATAATTGAAACTGAGTTGTGTGCATGGAAATTTTGGTCTATTTAACTTTGCTTGTTCCTTCATGAGTAACTTGCAAAGTTTTTCAGATTTCATATGCAGACTTACAAACTGACACTCTATTATATTCATTCGTATCAAGTGAACAAAACAGAATATTCATTGCTTTAGGATTATTTTATGCAACAGTCTTTTGCTCATCGGTCCACTATGCAAAATCAGTTGTGGGTTCAGAATATTCAGTCTGTGTGATATTCCAAGTGTCTTATCCTACAGATTGTAAATATATTTTCGTCCTACATGCCCAATATGCATAGTTACTGCCATTAAAAAGTGGTGGTCTGACAGTAGACTGACCTTCTACAAATGAACTAGTGTCAGGGATGATATAACTAGTGTTGGTAGTGTTACCAGTACCAGTGTTGGTAGCCATTTTGAAATTTTTTCAAAATTCAGATTATGAAAACTTTGAAAACCTTGCTTTGATATCAAATGTTAGAAATGCAGATTACGGATCTTAAGGCTAGGATAAAAAATAGAGGGGAGGTGAGTAGTGTTTTAAGAAGTTACTAAATCTTGTAGAGTTTTTGTTAATTTAAACACAAATGTATGCAATATTCAGACACAGATATGATCATAGAAACAGACACAGATGCAGAAATAAAGTAAAAGCAGTAAAGGAAAGAACACACCGGATTTTATATTGGTTCGGAGTTACCTTACATCTAGTCCCACAAACAAGTATAGATTTCCTTTCAAAAGCAATCTTTACAATTACGCCCACGATTTCAAGGCTACGAGATACACCCTCTAGATTCACAATCCACTGGGTAGAGATACTTGATTTCACAGGCAACAAACTCACCCAATTGATTTCCAGGGCTACAATCACACCTTTTCTCACTTGATTGATTTCCAAGGCTACAATCACACCTTTTCTCATAGAAATGATTACTAAGAAGCCTATAACTCTGAATAACACTGAGGATCTTGTTGAGATAGTGATAGAGAATCAAAGCAGAAATGATATAGTTAGATTCAATGTTGGTTTCGGCAGAGTAATGGTATGAATATGTATAAAGAAATGTGGAAGAAGAAGAGGAGTGAAAACTAGAAAATTATGATTAGAAATTCGTTGAAAAAACCCCTATTTATAGAAGAACAACAGTCATGTCCATTCGTGAAGGGATATGACGAATAGACACTTCTTTTGAAATTCAAAATTTTGAAATCAACTGACACTATGTTGACATGGGTAACTTGGGTATGTCGAAATCCCAAGGGAAATTTTGGTGTTTTGTTTCTCTTTGAAAACAACTTTTATCTTATATTAAAACTATTTTAAACTTTTATAAATATACTTAACTATAGTTGCAATACATAAACAAATATAGAGAATAATATTTTGGTATATACAAAATTTTACTATAATTTTATATTTAAATCTAAGTATAAATATTAAAAGTTAAATATATTATTATTAAAAGATAGTTTAAAACTAAGGATAATTTGATTTTGAAATTAAGGATTATTTTGAGGCTAAAAGTACTTAAAACCAAGATAGATGATTTTGATTCTTTTAAAAGGAAGGTTTTGAAATCATTTCGAAAACAAGATATAAATTTGTAAAAACATTTTGGATAAAAGTTAGTTGATACAAAACAATGTCCCACTAGATTTTTCGTACGTTCCACACTACTTAGGGTTCCATCCCTTTAACGGGCTCGAAGTGGATTCCATTCGACGAATAAATCGGATTTTAAGATGCTAGTGCTTTTCTAGGAGTTTTAACAAAATTCCTAATTAAATTACTTATTCTTGAAATTTTGAACTCTTGATAATCTTGATATTCTTGATACTCATGAGTCTTCAATTTTGATATCTTGAATCTCTATACGGTACAGTCTTCATTCTTGGTACCTGCATGGTTAAATCCTGCATATACATATATTTCTAAACTATAATGTTAGTATTTATATTTTATAATCCTATTCTAAGGTTGTTGTCATCAAAACCATTATCTCAAGGACTAACACTTCCTTACATGATTGTCAAGCTATTCCACTTATGACGACCGCCGTACACCTCCAAGAACCCTGGATCGGTCAAGAAGAAATCCCTAGAGTATCGTCGTGCCATGATGAAAATTTCTAACTTTTTTTAGATTAGTTATACCTGGGTTGAGCCCCCAGAAAACTTTCACACGACTCTATGCAGCATTATTCCCAGCTGACTCCGAGTAAACCCTTAAATTTCTCTTGCCTGACGCCAAGCAACCATCAAACCAAATATTTGGTTCGTTCACCGGACAAACTCCAAGCAGAATCCATATTTACCAGGTCCGACTCCAAGCAATTGCCGAACAAAAGTTTGGGTTAGGTCATTGGACCGACTCCAAGCAGACTTCAGATTTTCAAGGCCCGACTCCAAGCAAGCGCCGAACTAAATTTTGGTTCGGTCATCGGGCCGACTCCAAGCAGACCCTAGATTTTCAAGCTCCGACTCCAAGCAAGCGCCGAACCAAAGTTTTGGTTTGATAATCTAGCCGACTCCAAGTAGACTCTTGATTTTCATGGCCCGACTTCAAGAAATCGCCGAACCAAAGTTTTGGTTCGGTCAACATGCCGACTCTAAAAAAACTCTAGATTTTCAAAGCTCGACTCCAAGCAAGCACTTAACTTAAGTTTTGGTTTGGTCATCTGGCCAACTCCAAGCAGACTCTAAATTTTCAATCCCAGACTCCGAGCAAGTGCTGAACCAAAGTTTTGTTTTGGTAATCCAACTGACTCTAAGTAGACTCCTGATTTTCAAGACCCGACTCCAAGCAAGCGTCGAACCAAAGTTTTGGTTCGGTCATCAGGCCGATTCCAAGCAAACTCGATATTTTCAAGGACCGACTCCAAACAAGCGTCGGAACGAAGTTTTGGTCCGGTCATCAGGCCGACTCTAAGCAGACTCTAGATTTTCAAGGCTCGGCTCCAAACAAGCGCTGAACCAAAGTTTTGGTTCGGTTATTGGGCCGACTCCAAGTAGACTCAAGATTTTCAAGCCTCGACTCAAAGCAAGCGCCGAACTAAAGTTTTGGTTCGGTCATCGGACCGGGGATCCTAGATTGCTGTTGGACTGTCGACTTTGAATGGCTGTAGAGCGTCTCGGTATCGGCCCCACGAAATGGTAGTGGACAAATCTTAAGATGATCATATCTCTTAATCCGTGGCTCAGATTGACACCCGATATCCACATATGTCCATATCTTGATCTCGAGAATACCTCTAAATTAGTTTGAGTTTGTTCCATAACAATGACGATTTTGCCCCTGACTCCTCATATTCACCATGTAGTGGATGAACCACAACATTTTTATTGTGTTTAAACTTGAATATCTTTTTAATACATTCATAGGTACAGATAAGTTGTCATAAAAATATAATTGTTGATATTTGTGAGGGAGTATCATTATAACAAAAGCATTAAATTGAAGAAAACAACCAATCTCTAAACCTAAATCACTGTAATATAAAACTATCACAACCATTGATTTACCGATCCATTTTGGAAATACTGTATATAACATTAGATATGTAGGTAGTTTAAGATTTTCATGAGGTCGATAAGGGTAGACACGGGTGTAATTGTAATTCAGAAAACTTATACTATTAGTGTCAATATTTATTTTGATTCCTTCAGCGGATTCATTGTGTTCAAGAAAAAAAATACCTAATCAAATTTGGTTAGTGTGAATGATATGTAGAAAAAACTGGACTTTAGAGATTAAGGTATTTAGATATGTAACATGATAAATAATCATTTTTGATAATATGACTTTTGCGGATGGTAACTACACATCTGATTTACTGTAGCTATTGTAATGGTACCAACCTATTTTGGAAGACATTTGTATAAAGTTGTAGTTGATTCAAATTATTTACTAGGAATATTTAAAAACAACGTATTAGTGCAGGGTGTTGTAAAAAGTGATGAAGTACTTAATTTTGAAGCATTACCTATAAGTCTATCGGTTGCAAGTTAAGCCAAAGACTTTGGTAGTATTCGAAGTTCATTGAACCCATACTCCAGTTGCTTGAACGGTGATGGGAGCATAGTCATAGTGCAAGGACATGTTGGATGTAAAATTCAGGATTTTCGACTCCCGAAAATTGACATTAATACGTCCACTATATCAACTGCCGAGCAATCAAGGCTGGAAAACCGAATTGTTTGGGTTTAAGAAGAAGAGGTAGAAGAAGAAAGAAAGAAGAAGCAACAGAAACAATATCAGAATCTCACAATCGCAGCGGAACAACATATAATAGATAAATGAATAATCTTTAAATCAAAAGAACTGTACATTTTATACATTACATCACATTACATTATATTATCAGAGTTTAAAACAACAAACAGCGGAAAAGAAATACTATATACTAGTTGATACGCCATGCCATCCAGCTTGCCTCCAGATCTCTACAGCAATTCCTGAATTCCAGAATCACCTGATAACTTGACTCTAGGCTGCCCGTGTGGAAATTGGTGGGCAGCCTAGAGTCATGTTATTAGGTTATTCTGGAACTCAGGAGTTGATGTAGAGATCTGGAGGCAAGCTGGATGGCGGGCGTATCAACTAGTATATAGTATTTCTTTTCCGTTGTTTGTTGTTGTAAACTCTGATAATGTAATGTATAAAATGTACAGTTTTTTTGATTTAAAGATTATTCATTTATCTATTATATGTTGTTCTGCTGCGATTGTGAGATTATGATATTGTTTATGTTGCTTCTTCTTCTACCTCTTCTTCTTAAACCCTAAAAATTCAGTTTTTCGGCCTTCGATTGCTCGGCAGTTGATACAGTGGACGTATTAATGTCGATTTTTGGGAGTCGAAAATCCTGAATTTTACATTTGGTATCAGAGCACTTCGTATGCCACATTACCAAATTGGGAATGTATCACTAGTAACCATCAACTACATAACCTATGAGCTCGTACGTCTCAGAGAAGGGTGTTAAGCTAAGAGAATAAATTCTCCGCCACCAACAGAAATGTATTTGATAAAAACCAGCTTTACATCTCAAAGTGTAACGTCAGACACACATCCATACAAGTCCGCTCTGGGATCGAACGGAACCGAAGGCACTTCCAAAGAAGCCCTTGCAATCTGGATATTCACTAATCACGTCCGGACTTCCATCACAAAGGGTGATAAAATCTCTATATCAGAGATTAGCCGATGTAGAGACATTCGATGGTAATCCTTCCTTTTCCAAAAATATCCGGTCTTCAACACCGGTCTTCAAATGCTATCCACTATTCGGAATGGGATTCATGACCCAAAGGTCCTCTCCCGGCTAAACCGAATAACGAGCACTTATTTTTAAAATAAGTGTAGCATTCAAATTCAAGCAAATCACAACAAATACCCATTTAAACGTAAATATTGATAGTCGGTTATTTAACTATCAATAGACATGCACAACATCACCACATTCCAAATAATTTCCCAAATTATTTATTTTCCAAAGATATCTTTACAAGATATATTTTTCCACACTTCAACCGTTTGAAAACAAATTTCAAATCACTTTTCACCTTTACAACTTTTGAAAACCAATTTCAAATCATTTTGCTTACGTGGAAACACTTCCAAATATTTATTCATTTTCACTGGAAATCTGCCGAGTTCAAATACTTTAAAATAATTTATAGTACTTATCCAAAATATATCTGGAAAACACTTTGAAATAAAACAATTTTTCTTTAAATACTTTACTTAAAATATTAGTTATAAAAATATTACTCCAATATTACATATAACTTATGTCCAAACTAATTTTCAAAATAAAATTTGTTGATATAGTATAACTATTTAAATAACTATTTTCTAAAACAATTATTGATTAAATCTTAGAAAAAATCCTTTCTATATCAACTTAATAAATCTTTACTTAAAGGATTTAAAACAACTTAAGAAGTTAATTTCTTCAAAGTATCCTTTTCAAAACCAATTCTAGAATTATAT